>CM071937.1:66067708-66667708 GCA_016081115.2 Rehmannia glutinosa | reverse complement strand
TAATTGTACCCACTTCATTAGTGGTGAAGTTTTTTAATTAGCATATTGTTGAATATTGAAGCCTATAAATAGGCTGGTTGTATTAACTTTTCTGTATTAATTTGAGTGAAGAAAAACAAAGCCAATCTAAGGCTACTTAGTGTGAGAAGAATTGTGAAGAAATTTGTAGAAATAATTGAGAGTATTTTCTAAATTGTATTTTGAAGAAGTTATAATTTTAGTGAGCAAATATATTAGCCTCCAAATTATTGTTTACCTATCTCATATTTTGATATTTACACCCATATACCCAACAATAGATTGGATCTTCTGAAGCAAGAGAGACTGGACACTACAAGAAAATAAGAAAATTTCAACAGAAAAATCTGTTGGAATTTGGTCAATTACTGTTGGAATTATCGATTCCAGCGAAAATTCCAACAAAAATGCACCGTTGGTAAAATAACCATTGGAATGGCAAAATTCCAAGGGAAAAATATTCCAACGGTACTTCCAACGGTATTTATCTATTGGAATATACAACCGTTGGAAAAAACTCTAACATTTTTTCCGACACTAATTCCAATAGAGTTATCCCATTGGAATATATATAATCGTTAGAAAAAACTCCAATGGTTATTCCAACGGAGTTATACCATTGGAATTTAGTACAATGGTAATTCCAATGGTGTATATCCGTTGGAATATTCAATCATTCTATCTCATTCTCTAATATCTTTAACTTCCCAGTAGGCCACCCATCATCAATTTGTCCCAAGTCAAGCACGTTTAACTATGTAGTTTTAATATGATTGACTTCAGAAGAGAAGATATATTTTATTGATATAGATAACACTATCAAATCTTTTAACCACTTTTGAAATTTTCCAACGGTATTGGAATTTTCCAATAACCTGTTGTGCCATTGGAATTTCCGTAGGAATTTTAAAAACTCCAATGGAAATTCCAACGATTAATTCCAATATTTTGTTTACCGTTGGAATTTTTGTTGGAATTTTCCAATGGTATATTTTAGCGATGGAATTTATGTTGGAATTTTTAAAATTCCAATAATATTTCCAATGGTTTATTCCAACAATTTTATTATTGTTGGAATTTTCCAACGGTTTGTTGGTGTTGGAATTTCCGTTGAAATTTTAAACTCCAACGGGAATTCCAACAGTTTATACCAAATGGTTTTATTTATTGTTGGAATTTTCATTAGAATTTTCCAACGGTATAATATATCATTGGAATTTCCGTTGGAATTTTAAAAATTCCAATAGTTTTCTATTTTGTTGAAATTATTTTGTTGGAATTTGATTGTTTTCTTGTAGTGGGAAAGGATACAGTAGGTGGTTATTTTATTTGTCAATTTTTAGTGGTTTAATAAATTTGAAATTTGCAGCTTATTTAGAGTAAAAATTCCATATATATTTGCCTGATTGCTTTCGATCGGTCACTTCTATTTTCATGTTATATATAATTTTGTTGTGAGATGCAGAGACTCTCTAATCTTCGGTTACTTTGATGGCTTTAAGAGTGCACTTTACAGAAAAATATTACAAAGACCCAAGTTCGTGCAGAAGCCAATAGTCATTTACTTGGGTAAGAATTATATGACATCCTTGCATGATCTTAATGTGGTTTATTAGTAAATAATGGTGTAAACTGGATTTTTATTACAAACACCAAAAATTGTATATCGAGATTAACATGTAGTGTTTCATTGATATGGATCCAAAATATGATTTTCTGAGATACTAAGAAAAAGAACATCAAAACATTAATTGATGTTATGACTAATTTGTCATGGATGTTCTTATAGTTCTCCTTGGAGATTAAAATCTGTAAACAATTGCACATTAAATGAAAAATATAGCTGTTAGAAATCAATCCCTTAATTTCATGAAAAGTTGTCTGTTGTACAATGGATAGTTTGCCGATAAAACCTTAGGTCGACCGGTTGACCTCTAATAGGTAAAATACATTTAAAATTGAATTTTGCTTGAAGATACAATAGGTGGACCGGTCCAAGGGGGGTTGGACCAGTCGACCTCAAGCTCGACTGGTCACCCCCCATGGTGGACTGGTCCACAACACCAAAAATTGAAACAGAGAAGTTTTGTCAATTTTAAAAAGTTCCAGGCACTGGTCGACCTAAGGCCGACCGATCAACCACACCGGTCGACCATCCCAAAAAATCTTCCTATTTAGATTATGTTCAGTTTCAAGTCTTCAGGTATGAGTTTCCCTCTATGGCGACCAGTTGGCCTCGAAACTGAAGTTATGTCCGATTTTTGTCAAAAAACAAATTCAAGAAATACTCCAAAAAATTAGTAAAAATTATTTAAATCGTTTTGAAGTATTTGGAAAATATTTGGAGTCATTGTTTTAGTGTAAAACTCAATAATAGAAATCATTAAAATTACGATAAAAACATTTATCTAACAAACTCCCCCTTTTGATGATTACAAACCAAAACAATTTTAGGAGGTCGATTTTAAAAATGAAACAAGTTTTTCTGGTAAAAAAACGACTATCCATTATAGGCGACACTTTTCATGATTAAGAATCATAAGGATAGCAACAAAGATTTTTCAAAACATTTTATAAAAGCTCTCCCTATCAACATGCTAAACAAAAATAGGCATAGAAACAAACAACTAAAAGTTAAAAGCTCAGTTTTTACAATTATAGTTTGAAGTTCAAGAGCTTAAAAGCTCCCCCTGTCAAAAAGAATTCATTAGTCACAATTAAAAGTCCATTATGCATCCATTGGACTAAGTTCCATCAACAGCTTATGGCTTTTTCATTCGCAGCTTATAGCTTTTTTTCGCGAGCTTTTTCTAACTCCATTGATCTAAACATAAACTTATGAGCTTATTCTATTTTTCTCCCCTTTGGAATCATCAAAAAGACTATTAGCACGATAAAAACATCATATATATATATATATATATATATATATCAAAGTGCGCATCGAATCGAATTATCATTCTTTTGAATAGAAAGCTTAAAATTCTAAATAGTAAAGAAATTTTTAGAGGAAAATTTGTAGACTCGTTTGATGGATAAAACATGATTCTCTATAAACATATAAGGCAATTGTAATGAAGAGATTTATGTAAAATATGAAATTTTTTCACTGAGACATTTTATCGAACACTTGGCATGCATATGATAAAATTAAAGTTGTATAAAGCATTTGTAAATGCAATCATGCCCAAAACATCAACACCAATCCTAATTTTACAATCACAATCAATCAACCTACATAATTCCCATCAAAATCATACAAGAATTACACCAATTCATCAAGTGAAACCACATTCTCAAGAGTTCAACCCAATTGAGATTAAAGAGGAAATTAAACTTACCAATTAATCGGAGAAGATGAATAATATGGAAGATATAAACATAAAACAAGCCCAATATAGTAGAATTTGCAAGAAAAAATCATTTTGAGTGATTGTGTGTGAAATGGGCGAAGGGGTGCAAAAAATGAGAAAATAGAACGAAATGATGAAATGTTTGTAGAGAACCAATTTAACACCTGACTTGGCCATGGTAGACAGGTCGGCCAAGAGAGTGACCGGCCCCGAGGTAGGTCGACTGGTACCTAGTCTCCAGGCCAGTTTTTGTCCGAATTTTGAGTTCAAAATGCAATTTTTCACCCCTAAGTTTTAAAAATGCATAAAATACAATCATAGACCTCATTCGATATGCATTATGCTTAAACGAGCTTGAATTGAAGTAAAAGACTAAGCGGCCAAGGGTTTTGTGAAAATATCCGTGAGTTGGTCTTGAGACGGAACAAAGCACATCTCAATTTTTCGTTTAGAAACACAATCCCTTAGAAAATGGTGTCGAACCTTAATATGTTTTGTACAGTTATGATGAACTAGATTTTGAGAAATGTTTATAGCGGACGTATTATCACAAAAAAACAGGAATATTTTCGAAAGAACATTTGTAATCCGCTAAGGTTTGTTTCATCCAAAGAAGTTGAGTACAACAAAAGGCCGCATAAATATATTCGGCTTTGGCCATTGATAAGGATACACAATTTTGCTTCTTTAAAAACCAAGATACTAGGCAATCGCCTAAAAATTGACATGATCCAAAATTACTTTTGCGATCATCAATGTTTCCCCATAGTCCGAATCACTATATTCTTTTAGAGAAAAAAATTTCATTTTTGTGATAAAACAAACCATATGAAATAGTGCCTTTCAAATATCGAAAAATTCTTTTAACGGCACTCATATGAGATTCTCTGGGATTGCTTTAAAATCGAGCACATAGGCATACGACATGAAGAATATGGGTCTACTTGCGGTTAAGTAAAGTAAACTACCAATCATACCTCGATATTTGATTCATCAACCGACTTGCCTTTTTTCATCTTTGTCAAGTTTGATATTAGTTGCCATTGGAGTAGTAACGACCCTTCCTTCTTCAATTCCGAAATTCTTTAGAAGTTCTTTTGTATACTTGGATTGGGATATATAAATGCCTTCTTGGCATTGTTTTATTTGAAGTCCAAGAAAGAAGTTAAGCTCTCCCATCATGCTCATCTCAAATTCACCTTACATGAGCTTAGAAATTTTCTTACAAAGAGACTCATTAGTAGCACCAAAGATAATAGCATCAACATAAATTTGTACTTGTCCCTTTTTCAAAACAAAGAGAGTTGTATCAACTTTACCTCTTAAAAATCCATTTTATAAAAGAAAATAGCTAAGTCTATCATACCATGCTCGGGGTGCTTATTTTAAACCATATAAGGCCTTTTTAAGTTTGTAAACATCATTTGGCCTCGAAAAAATTTCAAACCCCCGAGGTTGTAAACATCATTTGGCCTCGAAAAAATTTAACATTCATTTGGTAAAGCTTGAAATTTTTAAAACAAGAATAGGCAAGTAAAATTTGAATTGCTTCTAAACGTGCTACGGGTGCAAATTTTTTATCATAGTCAATACCTTCTTATTGACAATATCCTTGAACCACTAACATTGCCTTGTTACGAACGATGTTGCCTTGGTCATCGAGTTTATTTCATAATACTCATTTTGTGCCAATAATAGTTTGTGATGGAGGACAAGGTACCAATTCCCAAACATCATTCTTTTCAAATTGGTTCAACTCTTCTTGCATTTCAAGAAACCAATCTTCATCTTTGTAGGTCCCAAGGGGTGTGAGTGTAAGGTTTAGAAGGGGGGGTTGAATAAACCTTACCAACTTTTCGATTTAGTCCTTTTAAAAATTTTCAGAGTTAATACTTCACAAATGAGTCCTTGATGGACAAAGTTAGTTAATCGGCAAAGTTAGTCACTCAACCGACTCGATTTGAGATGTTGATAGAATAACTCAAATTGTTTTGACTAAAGACTTAACTTGACCGTGATATGTTTTCATTGGAAGACTTAACACCCTTGAATTTGGTTAAGTTTGTTTTAATACTTGGTTTTAGCATTCATTGATTATCAATTGGATAGCAAATTTATCAAAGATATAAAAATAAGATGCGTAAATTAAAGTGTTGAAATGTAAATGGCACAATAAGTTTTTATAGAGGTTCAAGATGGGGTAATTCTTCTACTCCTCTCTTCTCCAACTCCTGGAGGAATCCACTAAGTATTGATCAATATACGAGTGGTTAACGGTCCGATACAAGTCTTGATCACACAAAGTGACTTGATCCTTTGGGACTCGCTTTGGAGATGCCTTGGTCACACAACAAGCTTCTCGTGCGACTCGCCTTCTTCACAGGCAATTGTTGTCTTGCTACTACAACCCACTTGCTTAAGTTCCTTGGATTTGATCACGAAGCCCTCCAAATAGCTTAAGCCTGGTTCGACCTTGAACCTTTCTACAATCCTTCGTGGAATGTAGACCCCTTGATTCTTCAAATGTTTCCTCTTCAACTGATTGAAGTTGTCTTTCCTTCACATGTGAGTGTTGGATTGATTTCCTTCGTAATGTAGGCTTGAGGATTGATCTTGAATGACTTAAAGTAACCATGCTATTCTATATCTACACAAGTATAGAAATTGTACAATTTTATTCGATGTACAGAAGACTTACATAGAATGTATTTACATAGTAAAATACACGAAGGGGTGGGCAGCAACACTTCATCTCCTTCGCTGCCTCCTTCTTTCATCTCCTTCAGCTCTGTCATCTTCTGACCTCTTTCTCTTCTTCTCATCTTCAGCTGCCTTATTTTTCTCATACGCCTTCCGGCGACTTCATCTCTTCTCGCCTTTTCTTGTCTTTCCTCCCATAGCTGAGTTTGTCTCTTATTTTCCTCTTCAATTCTCTTCACATACTCAAGATTATTCTTAGCCACTTGCAGTTGGCTATTTCACAAATCCAGCCAATAGATCCCTCCTTTCTTTCCCCGGATCTATATACTCAATGTTTTTGGGGCAGAGATCTAGTCCGAAACCTCTTCCTCCACCACCACGCTTCTTCCTCTCGCTTCTCGGGCGTGTATTGTCTTTGGGGTCTTTTTTTCCCGGTGAGTGACTAGCAGAGTGACAAGCAGAGCGATCGCGCAGAGTCTGCGCTGTCGCCTTCTTCACATAGTTTGAGACCATTTTCCCAGTACAAATCCCAGGCTTGAGACATGGACATGTTTGCGAAGTAACCTTCAGATGCGAGCGTCTTGAATTCATCAACAGATCTTGGCTCGGTTCTAGCATCTGAAATGGCATAGGTGTCTCTGTCTGTTGGAATGCCTCCATGTTGTTTCAGAATATCCATAACTCGGGCATTCATCTTTCCTTCTACTTCCTTCATCCCTGCTTCAACTGCCCTTCTCTTTTCAGCCATAGGTACTGCAGAGTGTTGGAGTGGCAGAGCCACTGGGAGTTTGCTGATGATATCAGCTGTGACAAGACCTTGTTGGGGGATTTTAGCAATCATCAAGGTCACATCTTTCGAACCTTTCCCCTCAACAGATTTTCCTTTCTTCTCTCTTATTACTTCCTCAGCTGTCTTTCTCTTCACAGTTGCCTCCTCCTTCTCAGTTTCAGATCCCTTCAGCGCCTTTAGGTATTCCTCTTTCCCCTTTTTGGCATAATCAAAGGAGAGAGGAACCCCTGGAAACAAGCTAGCAAGCAAGAAGTCTAGTCTGCTGATAGCCGAGTTCTGCTTCGAATCTGCTGTGGAGTATCTTTTGCGCACGGAACTCGAGCGGGTGGCGTTGGATTCACTTGCTACCAACTTCATCTCGGCCATGAGAAGACTGAATTTTCGATCCATGTTCTCTTCCACGCCAGAGCTCGTTCTTATTATGTTCACGCAGCAGCCTTTATCTCGAGGTGTGAGATTCATGCATTTGTTCGATGTGCTCTTGCAATTTTGTCTTTGCATCGGCATTCTCACCGCCGGACTAGCAACTTGTTGAACAATGTCCCAAATATCGAGCTTATTCCACACGCATTGTCTGCGATGTTGCCACCATTCCCAGATCCTCGACTATTATGCTTCGCAAATCGCCAGTAGTTGCGTCTCATTATCCACCTCATGTCCAGGTGAGGCCTGGTGCCTCTCCATCTTTTCTATCTCGGCAAATAAGGCTTTGAAGTCTTCCCGAACTTGATTGTCACCTCATTTGACGCGCCAAGGAGCGTCAAAGTCATAGTCACCGAACAATGGTGTCGATGGAATAACAGGATCAGTGCAGGAAGCGCTCGCGATCTCTAGTTGATTCTTCGGGAGGTCGGGTAACTCCAGAGAAAGGGAAATGATTCTACAAAAGGATCATCACGGGCAACTGAATCTGTTCAATGATAATTGGTGCTCGTGAAGTCCCCTATGGAGTCGAACCCTCGCAGCGGCTTGGGAGCTTGCGCAGTGGACTCTGTTTCGGTTGTGGTCTTTGTGAAGTCGACCCGACTTGCTGCGCCTCTCAACTTGTCTTAACGTCTTCGTCTCACTGGTTTTTCCAAATGAGTTGACCGGTCCTCGGCCATATCGAAGCGTCATCGGACGATGATGAGATTTCCATGGGTGGCTCATCATCAAAGTTGAATGTTTGGCGAGTAGTATTGAGGTCGACTTACTCGTGGTTGGAACATCCTCACCGAGTCTTTTGGATCTCGCAATAGGGGATGACTCGGCCTTCATCTTCACCTACGGATCCCGGAAAAGTTACATCGAGGATTATCCTGGGAATCGTGAAGAGCACTTATCTCCTTTTTCGATGGATCAATGATAGCGGGAGGGATGTTTTGTGCTTGATCTCTTTTCCCAGGAAGTCTCAACCTCCCGTTGGCCTTCATTACCTCCTCGCAGTCTTAATCGCAATGAGGCTGGGCGGTCCCTTCGACAAAGTCACTGTCTTGGGGTCTTCTAAGGTGGCATCCACTAGAGTCTCAACTCCGTGGATTGCACTTTCATTGCCCATAGTGTTAACTCCCGGCGCTTCCTTCCTCGTGCCTCGATCGCATCAGCGTGTCATTGGCCTGCGAGAGCGATTGGCACCTCGAGACAGCTCAATCAAGCCTCGAGCCTCGTTGATGACAACTTGATGTGTATTCTGTTGTTGTTCCCTCTCCACTTCGCCTCCGAGATTCGTTGTGGAGTCACCGCAAGATCCTCCGACCTTGCCGCAGCCGAGGGAGTTTCCCCACCGGGCACACACCACCGAGTGACTTGGGATGGGGTCACTCGTCTCCGGACTCCCGACTTGTTCCCATTGAGTATTCAGCCGTTGAGGCAGGTGGTAAGACACCTTCATTAGGGGTTGGCTCGACTGGGGTCCCCACAATCCCAGTTTCATCGCCAATTCCCTGAACACCTTTCTCCGAATGAGCTGGGAAAGTGGTGGCAGCGAAAACAGTGGCAATATGTTGCACCACTCCCATAGGATCTATCTCCAGCTGTGATTTGGATGACTCCCCTGGTCATTCCATCATTCTTTGCTCATGTAGGATTCTGGATTCTTGCATTGCTTGCTGCATTTGCAACTCTTTTGTGGCAGCAACAGGGGTCCAGATCCTCATCACTTTCTGATAGAATGTCGAGGTGAGGATGTGTATGTTCTGTGGTGCCAGTGAGAGGGCAGATGCTGGCCTTCTCACGTGCCTCAGCTTTTTCTACCAATCTTTCTTTCTCCTTCTCTTTAAAGATATTTAGAATGTCCAAACAGTTTTCTTCATCAAGAGCTTGCACCACATTGGTCAATCCGAGGAAGTTCATCAGTTCGTCTTCTTCTTCAATGAATTCCAGTCTTTGGAATTGTTCCCTGGATCGACTCAACTTCCATTTCCTCCATTCTCGCAGACGATTTTGAATGTCTGGGTATGGTGGGGATAGGATCATCACATCATTATCCTTGTCATCATCTCCCTGCTGTCCCTCGAGCTCAGGGATTGAGGGTAGCAAACTTTCTTTGCCGACATCTTCGATAGCCTCCGTTAAAGTGAGACACAACCCTATCAATAGGTGATTCGATTGTCTCAGCTATTCCTTGTTCCTCAGCTGTTTTGTCTACAGTTGGGTCTTCGAGTTGCCTCTGATGATCGGCCTCAGCAGACTTAGCCGTTTCATCGATAACTTCTGGAGACTCTACTTCTCCAGAAGTCTCAGGTATCTTTTCCAGCTGAGTGGCAGACTCTGCCGTCTTCTCAAACTCAGAGAGCTTGGAAATTCTTCTTCTTCTTTTTGTTTTTACCAGAGGAACATCTGGTTCCACTTCCTCTTGTTCGTTGAAGGTAAATGCCTTCGCAGTTGTCTTAGAGGCAGTTGCCTTCCTTGTTGTGGCAGTCCTCTTCTTCTTGATCATTGGAGAAGGGATTAATGGTTCCTTCTCCACTGCGGCTGCAGGGGCAGGTAACTCGGCTGCGGGGGCAGGTGACTCGGCTGCAGGGGCAGGTGCAGATTTCTTTTTCTTTCTTCTTAAGGCGGCGATTTTCTTAGCAGCGATCTTCTTGGGAGGTGAGAAGGCAAATCGAATCTTGAGTCAGTCACCGATTCCCCCTCACTCGTATCGCCGTCTTGGCGTAAGCTCTCTTCTGTGCGCCAGAGAGGTTTAATCGAAACTTCCTCTTGTTTACATGGAACGCCTTTCCATGTTGAAGAGGTACCCTTTTTACTTCCATCATCCGGCCAATTACCAGGCCGTATCCCAGGGAACCTCCAAACGTACCATCCTCCTTGAAGGATTTGTTCCCAAAATTCTGGCAGAGTCTGCTGTATACAAACTCGGCCCAATTCACCTTCTTTTCTTCAAGGATCGCAGCCATTACGATCAACTTAGCTTTAGACAGCTGGTCAAAACAGCCAAATTTGATGTCTATGCATTTGGCAACAATGTCCAGCAATTTGTGGTAGTCTTCTTTTAGCAACTTCTTATTAGTCAGATAGACCACTTTCACAAAGACAAATCGGACTTGCTCTACTTCCTTCCAAGCGATCGGTCAACCTCAGCTTCATGAATCTCCGGCACTCCTTCCGCCGACAACAAGCAGTGTTCGGCCAAATCCTTGGAAGTGATGGTGAACTCTTTTCCGTGAACAGAGGACTTCTTCTACATAGGTCATCGGAAACTCCAATGTCAAAAACGGCTTCAGCCCAGACGTTTCCAATTTCTCAGCAATCTTCTTCACGAGGGTGTTGTCGGACCCCTATTTAACCATACCATCGAAATCCACAGTAGACCCAGTGTGGATTTGCTTTCCTAGCTTGACGAAATCATGAGTAGGTGCCATTTCTCAGTGTTTTACCGAACGAGACTTAGAAAATGATCTTGAGGAGTTGTAGGGTTTTGAGAGAAAGTTTCTTTCTTTTGCCTTGAGAGAGATGAACAGTTTTGGTAAAGTGAGAGAAAATCGGATGAAATGGTATAAGTATGGTTTATGAAAGGATGTGCGGGTGGTTTTTGAAATTTGATCAAAATCAACGGCTTAGATCTTGCACGCCGATTAGCATTTAAGTTCTCGCATTTAATGCGGCAAAGATTTGTATCCAATCATAAGCTTGGTGTGCGGCTTTTGATCGTACACGTCATAATTATGTTGACGTCATTCTTAAAAACATTCCCGCTTAGTAAAAACGACCGCGTTTTTCACTTTGCTCATAAATAACTCAAACTTACTCCTTAGCCGATTCAATCCTTCTTCTCACTTCTCTCCTTGTGACTCACTCAATTTGTCGGCTAATTCGGCACAAATGGTGACTTTCCGATCTGGTGATTCACTTAGTTTGAATTAAGAGTTCACTCTTTCTCCTCTTTTTCGTGTTTCATCTCTTTTCTTTGAGTCTTCCGAGTGTTAACTCATCTCAATTAACCCTAACTCATGCTTGAGTTCTTCAAATCTTGATTCACATAATGGTTTTGTGAATATGTCGGCCTAATTGCTTATCGGTTGAGATATATTCCAAGGTGATGTCCTTCTTTTCAACATGGTCTCTTATGAAGTGATATCGACATCGATGTGCTTTGTTCTTGAGTGCAACATAGGATTTTGAGTGATTGCAATTGCACTTGTATTGTCACACATAATAGGAATTTCCTTTTCTTCAACTTCATAGTCTCTCACCGTTTGTCTCATCCATAAGACTTGGGCACAACAACAGGTGCCGCAGCCTATGTATTCTCTTCGTTGTAGAGGTGGCTATTGAATTTTGCTTCTTGCTAAACCAGAAATTAGCCTATTTCCAAGAATTTGACATGTGCCTCGAGGTGCTTTTCCTGTCAACTCTACATCCAAAGATAGTCGAGTCGAATAACCAATTAGCTTGAATCCACCTTCCTTAGGATACCACAAGCCAACTTCTTGGCTTCCTTTCAAATATCTCAAGATCCTCTTGGCTGCGCATGTGGCTTTCTTTTGGAGCAGATTGAAATCTTGCACATACACCTACAACAAAGGTGATGTCCGCCCGCTTTGTGAGATAGAGCAATGATCCAATAAGTGCTCAGATCTTGTTTGATCTACTGAGCTTGCCATCCGCATCCATGTCCATTTTGATGATGTATTCATTGGTATTTTCACGAGAATACTTCTCTTCCATACCAAATTTTTCATTAAATCTCTCGGTGTATTTTGTCGACTTATGAAGGTTCCATCCTTCACTGTTTCACTTGGAGTCCAAGGAAGAATGTCAGCTCTCCCATCATGCTCATTTCGAATTTGCTTTGCATGAGATTTGAGAATTTATCACACAGCTCTTTGTTTGTGGATCCAAAGATGATGTCATCCACATATATTTGAACAAGCAGTATACTCTTCCCATCTTGAATTCTGAAGAGTGTTCTATCCACTTTGCCTTTTGTGAATCCGTTCTTAGTTAGGAATTGTGAGAATGTATCATACCATGCTCTGGGTGCCTGTTTCAATCCATATAAAGCCTTCTTGAGTTTGTATACCTTATCTCCAAGAGTCTTCTGCTCAAATCATAGAGGTTGTTCAACATACACTTCTTCTTCCAATAAACCATTAAGAAATGCACTATTTACATCCATTTGATATACAATAAAGTTCTTGTGAGCTGCATAGGCAAGAAACACCCTTATGGCTTCCAATCTTGCCACAGGGGCAAAAGTTTCATCAAAATCTATTCCTTCTTCTTGGCAATACCCTTTGGCTACCAATATTGCTTTGTTTCTTACCACAGAGCCTTCCTCATTCATCTTGTTTCTGAACACCCATTTAGTGCAAATAACATTTTGATGGGTTGGCCTTTGAACCAATTCCCAAACTTTGTTTCTTTCAAACTGATTTAGCTCTTCTTGCATGGCTTGAATCCAATGTGTGTCATCCAATGCTTGTGACACATCTTTTGGTTCTATTTGTGAGATGAAGCAAGTGAACATTGCTTCTTGTTGAGTTTTGGATCTAGTTCTTACACCTTCTCTTACATCTCCAATGATTAGTTCTGGTGGATGATCTCTCAGCCATCTTACATCAGATTGGAGTAAGTTAGCTGGATTCATCGTCTTGCACTGTGTGTGTTATTTTGATCGGCTCTCTCATCATCACTTAGCTGCATTTTCCAAATTGCCTTGAGACTCACTATCTCATCTTCATCCGGTCTTATAACTCCAAACGACTTCAACATAGGGACTCTTCTTACGCATGGTTGGTTGATTCAAATTATCAGTTGACTCTTCAATGTTTTCTCTATTTACATTTGGTTCATCAAACACCACATGGATGGATTCTTCTAACCATTGTCCTCTTGTTGAGCACTCTGTAGGCTTTGCTTTCAGCTGAGTATCCTAAGAAGATACCTTCATCGACTTTAGCATCAAAAGCTTTTAAATTATCTTTGCCATTGTTATGGATGAAGCATTTGCATCCAAATATTTTGAAGTATGCAACATTTGGCTTTCTCCCCGTCCAAATCTCATAGGAGTCTTTGTCACCGTCTGTTTATCATGCATCTATTTTGAGTATAGCATCTTTGTGTTTATTGCTTGACCCAAAAATCTTTTAGGCAGCCCTGCCCACTAACATGGTCCTTGCTTTCTTCTTTGAGAGTTCTATTCCTTCTTTCTGCAACTCCATTTCTTTGTGGAGTCCTTGCCGCAGATAATTCATGACCAATACCATTTTCAATACAAGATCTTGAGTTATTATACCATTGACAAACTCGGTTCCTCTGTCGATCTTATTTTGATAATGGTTTGACTCTTCTTGTTTTGTATTCTCTTCATCACCGTGGGTAGTTTCTGCAGAGTTTCTTTCTTTTTACACATGAATATTGTCCATGTATATCTTGAGTAGTCATCTACTACCACCAAGGTGTATTTCTTCCCACTTATGCTAGTTGGTTCCACTGGACCAAACAGATCCATATGTAGCAGGTGCAATATTCTTGTTGAAGATGGACATGTCTTTTCTTTGAATGATGATTTGATTTGCTTTCCAATCTGGCATGCATCACACATACTCTCCTTCTTGTATCTTTGAGTCCGGAAGTCCTTCTACAAGATTACTCCCCGGCAAGTTTGTTAATTGTTTTGAAGTTCAGGTGACTCAGCTTCTTATGCCACAGCCAACTTGATTTAGCTGTGCTTTTCGCTAATAGACAGGTGCTCGGTGTTGCAGTTGACCAATCTACCATATACATGTTCTTTTGTCTGCATCCTTGCAGCAAAACTTCATTGGATTCAGTGTCTTTGATTTGGCATATACCTCATGTTAAATTCAACATTGTAGCCTTTGTCACAGAGTTGACTTATGCTTAGCAGGTTGAAGTTGAGTCCTTCAACATATGCAACATCTGTGATTTCTAATCCATTTTTCTTGATAGATCCAATGCCTCTTATTTCTCCTGGAGCTTCATTCCCTCCAAATATGACTTTTGTACCTCTGACTTCCTTGAATTTTGATAGATTTTTCTTGTTTCCAGTCATGTGTCTGGAACAACCACTATCCATGTACCAGGTTCCTTGGCACTCAGCTGCTCCTTGAACCTGCAATCAAAGAAATTAGGTTTTAGGTACCCATACTTGTCTGGGTCCTGAGGGGTAAGTATTGTAAGATGATCCAACCAACCTATAGCCAAATGATTTGACTCTAAGGGGTTGCCATCTATCAGTGCCATAATCATAATTAATTTTGGCAAATTGCTTGGGGGTTCTAGGTTCATACAGCTGTCTCTTTTGTCTGTATGCCTGTGTATATGTTTTAGCAATTGCCTTCTTTGGGTAGTTATGATATCCATGAGTGTAGTGCTTGGGTGCATATGAGTGCTGATGAAAGCTCTTATGCCTTTGGAATGGCCTTTGCTGAGTTCTAGGCCTTTGCCACTTAGGCTTATATTCCATAGGTCTTTGCTTTGATAGTTCACATTATTCCAATCGGCTTGGCTTGGTATTTTCTACCATTCCCATCATATGTGTTTCTTTTATAGAGCTTCCGGGGTTTTTGGTAGCTCTGTTTCTTCTTTTTCTGAGTATCTCTGTTTGGAGTTTCTTTGAGGAACTCTGCTGGATTTCTTCTTAGTTGTCCTCTCAGTATACTCAACTGGTTGTTTTCCTTTTCCTTTATAACCAAGGCCAGTTTGCTTGTGATTGTGCTTTGGAATAAATGTGTGTGCATCATTTGGAGTTTTGGATTTTAGAGATACTTCATTGCTTGAAGATCCCTTTTCCAAAATCACTTTTGGAACTTGACATAGCGTAGAGGAATTAAATCCTAAGCCTGTCTTGTCTCCACATTATCTTTGACTCATAATAAGATCATCCAATGATTTGGATGCGTTAGTGAATGAGGCTATAACATTTTTGAGATCATTCTCCCTCTTTTCTATAGCAGCTATATCTGCTATTAGCTTAGCATTTTCAACCTTTAGACTTTTATTCTCATCAGATATTTGACTTAGAGTACTCGGCTCCTCGGTCACCGTGTGAGCTTTGCTCTTAAGTAGGTCATTTCTCCTCATTTAGTAGTGTGTGTGAGGATTAAATGTGTTCAAAATCTTTCATCATTTTGCCTAATGAATCATAAAGATCGAGTGGGTGATGAAATGTGTGTGTCAAATCACTATCACTAGAATCGAGTGTGATGAATTAGAGTGTACCTCATCTTCTTGGTCGGAGTTGGTTTTGTTCTTTAGCCATTAGGCAGTCAAGGCTTCTTCATCGAGTCACTTGAGTAGTCGACTTCACTACTCTCGAGTCACCGTGTCTTTTGACTTGATCAGATCAGACAATCTCTCGACCAACATTGCCTTTCTCTTTTCTTCTTCTTTCTCTCAAGACTTTTCTTTCCTCTTCATTCCTGTATTTGTTGACTATAGGATATGGGCATTCAATGGCATAGTGACCAGGTTGCCTGCAGTTCCAGCATAGATTTTCAACTTTTTGATCAGTTCTTTCCATCCTTGGATTGTCAGCTCTTTGATATTCAACTTTTTGATGCTCTGCTCTCTTGAGTGGTCTTTCTTCCCTTGACTTGGAGGGAGCTGATTTTCTTCTGGAGGATTCACCTTTGCTTCTTTTGTAGTTCTTATTGAAGAACTTGTTGAACCTTTTAACCATCAGGGCAATCTCCTCTTGTTCAATGACTTCTTTGAACTCAGCTCTCTTGCCATCCTTAACAATTGGAGTAGTTGTTTTGGGCACAGCTGTCTCCTCTTGGTCTTTTCTTCTCAGCTCAAATTCGTAGGCTTTGAGATATGAGAATAGCTCATGGTTGGATGTTTTTTATAGTTCCATGGAGTGTCTCATGGCCATGACTTTCATATCCCACTCAGTTGGGAGACTTCTTAGAATATTCATACACATTTCCTTCTGTGTATATTCCTTTCCAAGTGCAGACAGTTCATTGGTAATTTCCGTGAACTGAGCATCCAACTGATCCAAGGTTTCTCCTGCAAGCATCTTAAAATTTTCAATTTTTTGTACAACAACAGATAGTTTATTTTCTTTGATTTGCTCTGAGCCTTCGCAAATCAAGGTTAGCTTGTCCCAGATTTCTTTTGCCGTTTTGCATGATTTGACTTTGTTAAACATGGATTTGTCTAAAGTTTTGTAAAGAATGTCCTTGGCCACATTGTCCAAGTTATATCTTTTCCTGTCATCATTTGTCCATTTAGCTTTTGGTTTTTCAACCATCGCCGTGCAGGAGCAACATCTTCTTCTCCTTTCACCGCACTCTCCTTGCACTTTGTGTTCACCGTTAAGATTTGGAGTGGCCCATCCTCTATCACTATCCACATATCATCGTGTAATCTTTGATAGATGAGCACGCATACACGAATTTTCCAATCATCAAATTCTTCAATTGTGAACATAGGATGCGTGTCAAATTTGCTTCTATGATAATAACTTTCTTGAATAAAAGAGTTTTGAAAGATTGAGTACAAAAACAAGCTTTGAAAAATTTGGAGATCTAATTCGATGAACCGGTCGGAAGGCTCAATGAACCAACCGCTCGATACCACTTGTAGGTCCCAAGGGGTGTGAGTGTAAGGTTTAGAAGGGGGTTGAATAAACCTTACCAATTTTTCGATTTAGTCCTTTTAAAAATGTTCGAGTTAATACTTCACAAATGAGTCCTTGATGGACAGACTAAGTTAGTTAATCGTGAGTTAGTCACTCAACGACTCGGCGAGTTTGTTGATAGAATAACTCGATTGTTTTGACTAAAGACTTAACTTGACCGTGATATGTTTTCAGCGGAAGACTTAACACCCTTGAATTTGGTTAAGTTTGTTTTAATACTTGGTTTTAGCACTCGATTGATTATCAATTGGATAGCAAATTTATCAAATGAGATATAAAAATAAGATGCGAAATTAAAGTGTTGAAATGTAAATGACACAATATATTTTTATAGAGGTTCGAAGATGGGGTAATTCTTCTACTCCTCTCTTCTCCAACTCCTGGAGGAATCCACTAAGTATTGATCAATATACGAGTGGTTAACGATCTAGATACAAGTCTTGATCACACAACCGACTTGATCCTTTGGGACTCGATCCGGAGATGCCTTGGTCACACACAAAAGCTTCTCGTGCGACTCGGCCTTTCTTCACGGGGCAACTGCGCTTGCTACTACAGCCCACTTGCTTAAGTTCCTTGGATTTGATCACGAAGCCCTCCAAATAGCTTAAGCCTGGTTCGACCTTAAACCTTTCTACAATCCTTCGTGGAATGTAGACCCGCGATTCTTCAAATGTTTCCTCTTCAACTGATTGAAGTTGTCTTTCCTTCACAGGTGAGTGTTGGATTGATTTCCTTCGTAATGTAGGCTTGAGGATTGATCTTGAATGACTTGAGAGTATTCTTGGTTCTGATTCAAATGTTAGCTTGAATGTTCATGGTTGGTCGGTAACCTTCTCTCGAGTGATTCCTCGGCCTTTTATAGTGATCTTTCAAAAATCAGCCCGTTGAAGAGATAGGCTTATTTTTGAAAGTCATTTGTGGTCGTTGGCTTGTCTTATTGCAGTCCTTGGAATTTATGTTTCCTCGTATGAACGATTCTTGACTTTTCGAGTTCGACACGGTGCGTGCTTCCCATTGGTTTATTCCTTTTGCATGCTTCTCGGGGTGAGCACTTCAAGAAAGGTAGTATGGAAGTATTACTTGTTTAAGTAATTCTCTTGATTTACGTACAACGGATCTCTTTCGATTATCGCGACTTGATGCATTTCCTTGCCTTCCCCAGGTGACTTAGAGTCAGCTTCCAATCATTGGATGACTCTTCTGTCACTTCAATTTGAGACTTGGCTATCTTGAGTTAACTTGACTGATACTTCACTCAGCTGCATCTTAGTTGCACCTTCAGTCGAGTTCCTGACTTCTCTTCTTTGCCACACTCAGTTGTCTCATAGCGGAGTCTTCCTTTTAGTCTCCAGTTGTCTTTTTGCATGTTCAGGCATAGCTGATTTGACTCAGCTTTACTAGCCCTATCTATTACAATGCAATTTATAACAAGAATGGGGTGCCAACTTCCTATTCTAAGTTTTACATGGCATTCATCAAAATCTACAAAATAATTTCCCAACAATCTTCAATGGCTTTCTTTGTATTTTTTGGCTCTTTTTGAGAAATAAGAGCTTTCTCGAAAAAATTTCTTCTAGTCATAAGTTTGTCTAGAGGCTCCCCAATTATGAGATCTTTTGGATAATCTCCTTTGAATTTTAATGCCACATGAAGATCCAAGTTATCACCTTTATCTTCTTGTGGAACATTTGAAGTTGAAGGTTGATCAATTGATGTGGAAGGTTGATCACCTTGAATGTCATTTGGAGCAATTGGTTCAATTTCATCTTCTTCATCACTTTCATCAGTAGGTATCCTTTCAACACCCGAGGTTCATTAAATTTGACGTAAATAGACTCCTCGACTACCATGTTTGTTTTATTATAAGCCCAGTTGCCTTAGTCTTAGTCGAATACCCCATAAAAATTCCTTCATCGGCTTTGGGATCAAGTTATCTAATTGATCCTTGGTATTCAAAATAAAACACTTGCAACAAGATATTTTGAAATAGCTAATATTTGGAGTTCTTTCTTTCCAAAGCTCATAAGGGCGTTTTATTTAACTTTGAGGCTCTGAAACCTGTTGTAATATTTGAGCTTAAAGCTCGCATACATGTGTACTAAATCATCATAGCTTTGATACATTTGTATAGATAGTATAGCTCTAAGACAGTGCATAGGGTATACTTTGTGAAAGCGTTGTAAAGTGCGTTTGAAAAGTACAAGAATGATATGTTCAATAAAATTGACATATTCCACGCATACATTCTTTGTTACTGCACTATTTACTTTGTTATATTTATTTAAGTTTTGGCATCATCAAAAAGGGGGAAATTGTTAGGAAAATTTATGTTTAGATTTTGATGATACCATGAAAAACTTAGAATAGGAAGTTGGCATCCATTTTATTTATAATTCAACTTGTAATAGATAGGGCTATATGAGCTGAGTTGGAATCAGCTAAGTTGAAGATTACAAGAGTCGACTGAAGATCGAAGAGAAGACCCAGTTGTGTGTCAGCTGTGTGAAGCCAAGTGAAGGATCAGTCAAGTGACAGAAAAGTTGTCTCAGTCAGCTTGCTGATAGCTAAGTCATTCCAAAATGATTAGAATCGAATGTCAAAGGGGTATGCAGCAGACAAGACTTTAAGAAAGCTGATAGAGATCCGTTGTCAACACAAGTCAAGGTTTTGCTGGAAATAGGCATGTGTTAGGCTGCCAACAATAAAGTTGTTTTGCTGAAAGAGTGCAAAAAGCAAGGAACCAATGGGATATACCTGAAAACCTGTAGAGATCAAGGAAAGGCTGCAGAGCATTAAAATCATGGTACGATCCTCATTATGATACAACAACAAGGCATGCCAACAACCTATGAATGAGATTTGAAACATATATCTATCTCTTCAACGAACATATTTTCGAATCTGCACTATAAAAGACTAAGGAAACAAGTGAGAGAAGGTTACGAATTTTAGGAGATTATCAAGCATTCAAGCAAGCAAAACCTACAAAACACTCTCAAGCTTTCAAAGACAATCCTAAAGCCTAAAATCGAAGGAACTCAATCCAACACACTCAGTGAAGGAAAGATTACTTCATCAAGTTGAAGAGGAAATTTGTTTGAAGAACAAAAGGGGTCTACTCTCCAAGGTTGAAGGAGAAGTAGTAAGGTTCAAGTTCGAACCAGAAGTTTTGGGCTCTTGGAAGGTTGTGTGATCAATTCCAAGAGTTCGAGGGAGCTGAAGTAGCAAGACAGCTATTTTGTGAAGAAGTCGAGTCCTAGGAGCAGCCAGTTGTGTGATCAAGGCTATCTCGGACTGTTGAATACTTTGTAACGAATATCTGTTACTTATTGGATTCCTCTAGGAGTTGGAGAAGAGTGGATTAGAGGAGTTATCTCATCCTCGAACCACTATAAAATTGCTTGTGTCTTATTTACTTACATCACTTTAATTTCTTGCATATCTTTTATATCTACTATTAAGTTATAACTACTGAACTCAACTGATAATAACCATTGCTAAAAACAAGTGTTGAAAAACAAGTTTAAAACAACAAGGGTGAAAAGTCTTCCACTGAACAAAAACCAAATCAACTGTAAATTTAAGTGTTAGCTGATACCAACTAAGTTATACTATCAACAGCTCAGTTGAGTCTGTTGAGTGGGTAACTTTGCTGGAGTAAGCCAACCTAGTTGTCCCTCAAGGACTAAGCTGATCAGCGATTAACTCTGAAAATATTTAATAGGACTAAATCAAAAATTTTGTAAGGTTTATTCAACCCCCCTTCTAAACCTTACTACTCATCCCTTGGGACCTATAAATCGTATCTTCTTTTTCATTCTCTATAAGTCTATACAACTTAGCAAACTTATTAGCAGCATCACTTTTATTTGCAAGAAAAATAGCCCAAGGGTATCTAGAAAAATCTTCAATTATAATAAATGTGTAATATTTCCCATTTAAACTTTTGGTGCCAATATCCCCATACAAATCGATGAAGTAATTGTAGAGGCTTGGTTGTGGAAATTTTATTTTTGGGCTTAAGACTACTTTTAACTCATTTGTTCATTTGACAAGTCACATAAGCCAATATTTTCGAAATTCAATTTGGGTAGTCCTTTTACATATTTGTTTTTGTAAATCGTTTGCAAATTTTTCTATCCAACATGTCCAAGTTGCCTATGCCATAAACTTGTTAAATCATTATTGGCGACAAGATAAGAAACATTTTGACTAATCAAATCACTTGTGCAAATTTTGTAAAGATTGTCTTTTCTACTAGCTTCACAAATAATTTTATTATTTTTGAGAATAAGGCATTTTTCTTTATTAAAACTAACATCACAATGAGAATCACAAAGTTGGCTTACACTTATCAGAGTGAACTTAAACCCTTCTACTAATAAAATATTACTAAGAGAGAAAGAAGATTTGCCAATTTCTCCATTTCCAAGAATGTTTTCCTTTGCCATTCCCAAACATGACAATGCCTTCTTCTTGGAGCTTGATGTTGGAAAATAGTTCTCTCCTTCCGGTCATATAGCGCGAACACCCACTGTCCACGATCCATTTTGAATCTTCCGAAATTGTTACAGCCCCTAGCACCTACAAACAAATCAGATTCGGGTACCCTATAATTTTGGGTTCTATGAGGGTTAGTCTTGAGACATTTGGTCTCCAAAAATGACTAAAGCTATTTTTAAGTTTACAATCATTAGCATAATGTCCATTTTTACCACAATAAAAGCAAGTAATAATGTTAAGACTACTAGCACGTATGAAAGTCGGAGCTTGATCATTTTTCTTAGAGACATTTTGAAAAGGTTTGTAACCAAGTCCTAGTTTGGAACGCTCACTTCTTTGTGCACCTAGAATTTTTGTAATTTATTCGTACTTAAATTAAAACATCGCACATCCTTTTTCAAACTTTAATTTCTTTTGTGAGCATTTGTTTTTCGGAATCAAGAGTATGAACTTTTGCAAGAGTAATAGCATGAGCATGATCAAGTGATTCATAAGAATCAAATAATTTATCCTTTTCTAATTTAAGCTCTTTATACTCGTTTTCCAAAATCTTGTATTTGTAAATCATATCTCTAAATTCATTTTGCAACTCATCATAATCAAATTGTAATTCATCAATTAAAGAAGAATATGAAGAGTTAGAGAGTACCTCGTTGTTTTCATCATCTATGGCCATGAGACCATGTTCGGCATCTTCTTCTTCGTCGGATGTGGCAAGGAGCTCATCCCATGTTTTGGCCTCCGCATTTAGAGTTTTTTTTGGAAAAAGGCTTTTTTTCTTTTGCTCCTCCTCCACTAATTTTGGGCAATCGGCTATGTTGTGCCCGGTTTCCCACATTTGAAACACAAGTTGTCTCTAGACTTCCTTGCCTTATTTTTATTTACCAACTTGGCAATTTCCGGACAAAGGCAGCCGTCTCCTCATCATCTTCATCACTAGCATAATATGTATTATTTGAAGAAGATGCTAAGCCTTTAGGAATAAAATGCATACCCGATTGAGAGGTGGATGGTTTGGAATTCTTCCTCTCCTTGAGATATACTTCGTAGATGAAAAGATTTCCAATAAGCTCATCAAACTTAAGATATTCCTTCAATAACCGTATTCCAAATGTCGAAGCCGCAACCTTGTGGAAAGCACTCCTTTGGTCTTCCAAAAAGCATAGTTGTTGGCGTCGAATAGTGGTGGCTTGTTGGTGGAGGCGCCAGTGGTAAGGTAGCTTTCGTTCGTAGCCATGGATCTCCTCTTTACTCGCAAAGATTAAATGAGCTTGCCAAAGAGTTTGGCTCTAATACCACTTGTTAGTCCAAGTGGATACGAAAATCTAGAGGGGGGTGAATAGATTTTCCCGATTTTCCAATTTACATCCTCTTTTTCGAATGTGAAGATGATAACTAATATAAACGTACGGAAATGTAAACAACACACGATGATTTATAGAAGTTCAACCCACCTAGGGCCTAATCTTCTACCACCCAGTATGTCCAGAATGGATTTCGAAAAAGGAAAAAGTTTATTAATAGATACCAAACTATTACAACCTTTACCTTGAAGAGTGCCACACTCTTCTTACAACACTACCTATGAAGATTACCACAATATTCTTACACCAATGAAGAGCA
The DNA here is from genome assembly GCA_016081115.2 of Rehmannia glutinosa. NCBI lineage: Eukaryota > Viridiplantae > Streptophyta > Magnoliopsida > Lamiales > Orobanchaceae > Rehmannia > Rehmannia glutinosa. Next base: position 66,644,628 of record CM071937.1, on the reverse strand, counting down.
CCACACTCTTCAACACCTAGAATCAACCAAATGTATTCTTACCACAAGAACACTAACAAGGATGTCTTGTTTTGGATGATTTAAAACAATTCAAGATTACAACTCAAATGAAGTATACAACTTTGAAATGCAAGTGTAATCAAGAATAAAGCCTAACACCCAAGATGTGCAAGTACAAGACTTAGGCTAAATACAACCAGATTATGAAAGTGAAGAACAAGAAGTTTGCTTGTTGTTTGTATTGCTTGTGTTGTTGTGTTTTGTTGCTTCAAGCCTTTCATCTATTTATAGGAGAGATCTTGGATTTGAATCCCAACAATAGTATCCTCCTTGGAGATTGAAATCTGTAAAAAAATTGCACATTAAATGGAGAATATAGCTGTTAGAAATCAATCCCTTAATTTCATAAAAAGTTGTTTGTTGTGCAACGGATAGTTTGCTGATAAAAGCTTAGGTCGACCGGTTGACCTCTAATACGTAAAATACGTTAAAAATTGAATTTCTCTTGAAGATACAATAGGTGGACCGGTCCAAGGGGGTTGGACCGGTCCAAGGGGGTTGGACCGGTCGATCTCAAGCTGATCGGTCGTCCCCCATGGTGGACCGGTCCACAACACCAAAAATTGAAACAAATAAGTTTTGTCAATTTTGCAAAGCTCCAGTCACCGGCTGACCAACCCAAAAAATCTTCATGTTTTGATTCTATTTTAGTTTCAAGTCTTCAGGAACGGGTTTCCCTCTAGGGCGACCGGTTGGCCTCGAAACAGAAGTGTAATCCAATTTTTGTCAAAAAAAAAACTTCAAGTAATACCCCCAAAAAAATAGTAAAAATCATTTAAATCATTTTGAAGTATTAGGACAACATTTGGAGTCATTGTTTTGGTGTAAAACTCAATAATATAAAAATATCAAAATTACGATAAAAATATTTATCTAACACACATTTTCGTTTTTTAAAAATGGATGCATTGATGTAGATTTCAGCCAACGTCTAATCAAATATTTTGATGGAATCTCTTATGCTTCCTTTTAGCAGTAGCAGTATATGAAGACAAAGTAGTCCATGTCGTTCAAACATCTTGCAACTGCACCTTGATATTGCCTCGTTCTTGTAACAGATGACATCAAATACTCTATTAGTTCGGTCTCTTATTTTGTATGAACATTAGTATGTATTATCGATGACACCCACCACTGAGCAGTTGAAACATGACGCTTCAATTTCCTTGCTGACATCCGAAAACACTGCATGTTTGTACACTGATGCTGCATGTTTTTCAATCTCTAGTGGAGTTTTGCATTTGGGATTTAACATTTCACATTTGTTGCCAGTTTATCAGATTCGTGGCGTTGAGATTCCATTGCACTTTCGAGTGCATAAAAATTTCCACCAAACTCGCATGAGGGTTTGTGAAACTGCCAAACCAACTATTGGTGCTTACTGACCTCAATGTTGTCCTTAGTAGACCGCCTATTGGTACGTCCCTAAAATATGTTGGTATACATCTTTGTGTAAGTTCGAAAATTGTCTTAAACCATGGATGTGATGTTAATTCAAACTCACCCATAACATCATGCCATTTCACCTCAAACTCCTCTAGCTCAATGTAATCATCCCATACAACAGAACTAGCCTCCGCATGAAATTATTATCCTTGAGCAACTGGCCTGACTTTTGTGCTTAATTTTTCAATGATGTGCCACATACACAGCCGATGACTAGCCATCTGAAAAACAGCTTGGATTCCATTCTTCATTGATGGGTCTTGGTCAGTAACGATATAGCTTGGCTCTTAGCCCATTACATCTAAGAAGTTTATGAATAGCCATATGTATGACGCTTCATCTTCTTTTATCATCAATCCTGTTGCAAATGTTACACGCCGCCTATGGTTGTCTATCCCAATAAATGGGGTGAACACCATCTTTACCTGTCATATTTGCATTAAATAAATGCACAAGTTAATACATATTTATGCATCGAAAAATGATTAAATATACAGTGTTATTGAACTAAATATATACTATAGTTAAATTTGACATGCATACGGTGAAACATTTTAAATTACACGGTAATATTAAACTAAAAACACCGTATTTTTGAAGTAAAACATGCACTGTATTTGAATTTAATATGCATATTGTAAAATATTTTAAATTACACAGTATTATTAAAGTAAAGACACGACATTATTGAACTAAATATACACCACAACTATCAGTTTATTGTTATTATTATTAAAAATTATATATTCAATACATGTTCGTATTTTATGTAGTATCAAATAAAAGGACATCACCGAATACGCCATAATTTTGTATTGATGTCTTGTTTGCCCAAAATAGTCGGGTTAGCTGATTATTCTCATTGACATCATAATCGAATGCCATTCCCGGACTTATTTCCTTTTTCCTAAGGCAGTTATATATTACCAATCTGCGCATCCGCACCACATGTGTAGGCATTCAAATCTCTCTTAAAGTTTTTGAAATCTATTTGGAGTGCTCCAACATTGGAGTACCCTCTTACCAGCTCCTTAAACACTCTGAGGGTTTTAGCAGTACCAACATTTGCCTTTGAAAAATTTAAGATGAATTGTTGGTGCCCAAAATTAAGACTCATGTTCACCTTCATAAATTGTATGTATGGTTCCGAAGTCAAAGAATGAGTGTGTCTCTCTTCAAAATATTTTATCTTGTAGGAGTTCTGCATTGTATATTCAAATATACACCTTGCATTGCAACCTACTCGCCTTGATGCCCTTGTACGTGATGTTGTACTTTTATGTAATTCATCTTCGTCATTGCTACCAACCGGATTTGAAGCCATACTATTTCCCCCTCTCGGTTGCATGCTATATATTGGACATGTATGACGTTCTCAACCTTCTTGTTGTAATTGTTCGAACGTCGAACCCATTATAGGAGCCATATTCCTAATAGAATTGCACGCCTTTTTCTAATATTTCAAATTTCATTCCGATGCGCGGGATTTTTTCTTGTTCAACTATGGGAATCCAATATTTTGTTAGATACCTAATTTTGCAGCGACGAGTTCTTAAATATTAAATTTTTAATTCATATAGTGAAGATTAGTATTTATACAAACTATTTCACTTAAATATGTAGTATAATTAAATTTTGTTAAATATGAGATCTCTAATTAAATATCGATATATATATATACAGTGAAACTATACTATATATATATATATTACAATATATCTAAATATGCAGTATTTTGTTAATAACATATGTTCAAAGAATTCGACTCAAGCTTCAATGTCTCATGGAATGCGATCTAGCTTTTAAGTTGCGATATGTACACAGTTAATCATACCATGCATACATTACAAAATAGTTAAATATATACTATTGTGTTAACAACCTATGTTCACAGATTTCAACACAAGCTTCAATGTCTCATGGAATGCGATCTAATTTTTAAATTACGATATGTATGCGGTGAAATAATACTATCTATACAATACAAAGTACTTAAATACACAGTATTGTGTTAATCATCTGTGTTCATAGAATTATCATCAGAAGCATGAATGGAGCATTATTTTAGTAATATCATGATTTAAGAGAGGCTAAACAGGAATTAACAATAAAATTAAAAAAACAAAAACTGATTACGGGTATACATATTTTCACCTAGTTGCTGATTGAAATTTTCGGTATTATTTTCCATGGCGATGCTTTTTATATTTTTTTCCAGTTTTTCCTAGCACGACCTCTATATGATGTTTCTGAGATAAATTTTTGTGTATTTTCGTTCACCGCCACTCCCTTTCTGGCACACGATGGATTGATAGCAGTTTTGAAGCTCGTTGAAATTGACTGAGAATTTGGGAGAAGTTCTTTTTTTTTATCGATATGATTTTTGGAATGATTTTGTTGCCAGATTTGTGCATACCATCTCCTAATTTTTAGGAACGTGATTTAGCAGTTATAATCTTATATTTGAATAGACTATTATACTCCTAGTAATTTTGATTAATGATTATTAATCTAATTTTCAGCCATTAGATCTGGACTCTCAATTGGAAAATATCAACGGTTTGGATTAATTCCTACTGTCTCATATAAAGGGGGGTGTCCCATTTGAATCGTCCCATATAGTATTATATATTTTGAAATATAAGACGAAGAAAACAATCAAATCAATGTTGTTAAGAAGCAAAGAATTTACAATGAAATATCTATTCATTTCTAGATTGAAGTTTTTCTTCATTATCTTGCTTTTTTTTCTGGTTCTTCTCTGTTTTTTATGCGTCTTTATTCTCTGTTCCTTCTCTTTCTTTATGCGATCTGTGTGTTTTGCTTCTGATTTTTGTTTTGTGTTGTGATGGATATTCGAATTTTGATCGTTGATCTGTTGTGCCATGATTTTTGGAGCAAAAATATGTTTGTTATACGCTGCAACGTATATTTAGGAAATGAGCGTATTATTCAGGTATTTTTGCTGAGATGGTGGGCACATTTGTCCCTTTCTCTTGAATAATACCCATATTGAGTTGGGTTGGTCTGGTTAAATTGACAACTCTAGGAGGTTGGGTCACTCAGACTCTACAAAACTTTATATATTATAGATAAATTTGAAATTTTATGTTTTTAATAAAGATATTTCACCACTTAACTCTACAGCTGTCAATTTCAGTCCGACTTAAGGGCCAGCCCGACTAGCCCGGTATTTTTTTCGGGTTGGCTGTAATATTTAAGGCCCGAAAAAAATGGGCCTATTTGGCTCGACCCATTAGGCTTGAAAAGACGACCCGACCCAGTAAATTTGGCTTTTTTAGTATATTTTCATAGGTCAGGGCATTTGTGCTCTACAAATAGTGGCCGGCCACCGTCCCAGGTCCCTACCGATTTTTGCTCTAGGCTCGACGGGGGAGATCGGGCTCGCCCGACCCCATAGATTTGACTGCTCTACTCAACCCTAGCCTCATTTTCTCTCTAGCCGTATGTCTATTGCTTCTCTTTTTGCTCTTCATTGTTAAGGGGCGATTTTTGGTCATTTTTTGCCTAAAATCACCCCTTCTACATTTTTCTTATTAATAATTTCTAGACAAGTGGTTTCGCACATAGATCTAGAATATTTGTTCATTTTCTTCTATGTGATTTCACTGTCTGGTGCGGCATTTGGTTTATCATTATTTTGGTATGGTGTTTCTTTCTTGTGCAGATTGAGACGAGCAAGTTTTCGATCCGACAAAGATAACAAATCAGATTATGATTTTCAACAGGTTGCAGATCTGGGATCATAGATATTTTAGACACTTATAGAATTTTCAAAATTGTAGACTTTAAGCCGATTTTTATTTTAACCGAGATGCTATAAATCTTTTCATAATTCATCTTTTATGATTTTAACAGATTTATTTATGTCTTCTATCGATGTATTGCTAGTTTATTAATAAAATTATTTTTCTTGTGGAAAAAAAATGAACTTTACCATTGAATATAAGGGGCAGTGATGTGGTGTAGAATATGAGTATGACCTCAGTATTTGAAACAAATGTCGTGTTTTACAGAATAGAACGTGGGCCTGCACTACAGAGATATAGTTAAAGTGGAATTGTATAACGGGCCTTGAAACTAGGCCCCTAAATGGGCAATCAGCGGACGCTATTAATATTGTGATTGGTTATGAAATGTTTCCCAAATTTTCATTTTTGAGTGAAAAAATTGAGGGAAGTGTGATTGTTTGTGGAAGAAATGAAAAATTTTCAACGAAAATCTCATTTTCTCCTAAATTAATCCATTTTTCTCTTTCTCTCTCACATTTCCCAATACATAATTATATTATAAATTTCTATCTCTTCGCCCTATTCATATAAAGAATTCCGATAATTTCTGTAATTTATCAATACTTTTATTATTTTTCTCTTAATTTATTCATTTTTCTTGCATTATATTTTACACTATTTTTTCCACAATTTTTTTCACAAACAATCAACATCTCTAAAAGGTTTTTTATCACATCAACATTCAACACAATCTTTACATTATCTTTACACATCCAACTTTCACTTTAAACAAAGAAATCACCACTATTCTCTTAAAAAATAAAATTTAACGGAACGAAAACACAACCAATCACAACCTAAACTGTGCACGTCTCAGAATTTTTTATAATATTTTTATTAAAGATGAATTGTCAGTCACAGATCCAGTACACAGGTATTTTTTAGAGATATTTCCTTTGTACTACAAAAGGAGTTAAAACAGATAATAAAAATTTAAAATATAATTAATTGTTAAAATACTCCTAAAATTACAATAAGTCCTAATGGCATCACTCCAACGATTCCGGGGCTTGACTTTACAATAAATATTCATATGAAACACCCTGCTTCAGGTCGTTTAGATCTTATGTGAATTCCATCTACAAAAAATATCCTCTTTTTGACTCGGCTCGACTAAAACTTTTAAAATTAATTTTTAATAAAATAAGTCCTAAAAATTAGTCATTTATCATCAATGATATAATATAGTTATTTATTGAAAATTAATAATATTAAAAAAAAAAAAGACTTAGCTTGGGTTATGGAGTCATTTCACCAATGGAGCATTAAGGTTTGTTTTTTAGTCCCATGTATTACAGAAGAATTGCAACGAAAAACTATTAGAATGAAGGACATCTCCATAATTCATTGCCCGTTGTAGAAAGAGAATATTTTAAACTTTCATGTGCCTGAAAATGCCAATTGGCATTAAGGGAAAGAAATCATTAATCAAGATTAAAGATAAATTATTACACGACATATACAATTTGATAACATTGGACAGAGCTACGTACGCACACCGCGCTATAATTAACTTACACAATTGTCCCACTTAATTGAAAAACAATGACGTTCTTCATTAAAATGTGGTCACATTAATATCATAGAAAAATTATTTGAGTTTTTTCTTCTAATTTAATGGTATATTTGATATTGTACAAAATGGAACAATAGAATGTGAAATGAAGAAATATATGAATTACTTAGTCATTTGTTACCAATATATCCATTTTCTTAAAGCTAAAATGCCAATTAATAAAGTTTAAACTTACAAATAATAACTAAAATCAATTTTTTTGGTCAATTTTTTTATATTATTCACCAACGGTGGAGAGTATAAAATCTTGGTTCAACCAAATAAAAGATTGCTTAGAGCAGCAATGATCTATTCATTTCTAATAGGACCCACATTTTAGATTTATCATTGATTTATTTTCCATTTTGACATGTAAATTAAACTGGGAAAAAAAAAGGAGAGATTCATTGTATATTTTGCCATCCCTTTCGCATCATATAAAATCATTGAGCCCCATTCTAATAAAGTACTTTGACAATTTCTTGGAATTCCTCACATAATCCTTCCCTACAAAAATACTTCCAAAAATTGCACGGTATACGTCATCTACAAATCTGCCATAATATATTCATATATAGGACTTTGGGGCCAATGTGTGTCGTGTGAAGGGTATATTTTGGGGAGAAAGGAATTTGCAAAACTGCCAATTAATTTAGATGGTTCTTTGAAAAATAAATTCAGATTGTTTTCTTATGGAAAAAATTGAATTTAAGAAAATATTAGGAAGAAAGATTTTAAATAAGTTTATATTAATTTGATTTTAAACTCATCGTAGTAATTCTAAAAATCGCTCCAAATGGGAGCGCATATTTCTATAACATAAAGTTATCTAGACTAGCTTAATGCATTTTTTTTTGAAATTAATGCATTTTTTATTACGAACTATAAAATCTTTAATTCAAATCCATCAGCCTAAATAAAATTAATCTAGAGATTTTATATTTATGTATGGCAAAAATATAATTTTTTCAAATTTTCTGTCTGTTCGCAATGTGTGTGTATATAATTGTAATGCTTTTATGCGGCTTAAAAAAAAAGGTTATTAATTTATTTAGCTTGGTAAAGAGTAGCTATCAATTGATTAGCAAGGAACGGGGGCGGTGGCGTTTGACCGGGAAGGTCAATTTTATTATATTATCAGCAGTCAAATTGATGTAACAGATGGTAGAAAAATAATACCCAAATTTTTAGACTTAATTGGCCAACATATAGGACTACATATATTCTTAATTTTCTCCTAATTACTATATATGAGGAGCCTCCATTTGCCCTATTTAACGACCTTGATTTTAAAAAAAAAATGCATGAGTTCCACCTCATGCAAATCATTGTGAGGAAGGCATTAATCACAAGGGATGCTCTTATTCCGTACACTGAAAAGTATTTCATCTTATACTTTAAATATTATTTGAATATCACGTATATAAGATAGTGTCATTAATCATTATTGTGCACGACAATTCACCTAATATTAAGGGCGGAGCCAATTGTAGGGTGGCATCAACTTTTTAAATTTCATAATATTAATATAAGTTTATCAACTCTACATATATAATTGTTAAATTTCTACCCTAGATAAATTTAAATACCATTTTATCTATTATTTTCAAGAGAAAATAAATCCCCTCCCTCAATTTTTTATTTCTTGGCTCCAATATTACCTAGTATATTAAAATACCAAATAAAACACTATAAATAATGGAAAAAATTAGACTTGGTTTCAAACAACTTTCTTTGCAAGAAAATTTCAGTTTACTGACATAATTTACCGACGTAAATTATTTTTTTGTTATGAACTTTTATAGTTACATCTAGAATAAAAAAAAAATTCTCAAATTAAACCGATAAATTGCCGATAGACTATCGACAATTTTAAAATTTACCGACAGAAATATTGTAGGTATTTGCCAATAATTTTAGATTGTGTAGGTAAATATCTATTTAATGATTTTCCTATAATGATTGTACTTACACTTTACAGATATCTTAATATTTACCTACAAAGTTTTCCACAGATTAACTTATTATATTTATTCTTTTAGGATGCATTTGGATGGGCGGATTTGGGATAAGGGATTTGAAATCCTTAGCTAAATCCACACCCTTGTTTGACATATAAATCCAAATCAATGGATTTCAAATCCATCTTTAAGTTTTAGTTTATTTTCAAAGGATTTCAAATTTCTCCCAAAACCTAGTCATTTGAAATCCATACTTTTTTCCTTTTTATGCTCACTTGCAATTTACACACACTGCACACATGTACACACACTTACACACACAGTTACACACACACTGCACACACTCCAAACACACTACACACATTAATAGGCAAAAATATTTGCTTCGTCCTCTAAGTGGACCAACTCGGAGAATTGGTCCCTAATTAACTTGATTTTGACATTTAAACCTTTATCTCTCCACTTTTCGGACATTTGGTCCTCAGTAACCTCATCAGACGGTAATATGATGGACAGGGAATCTTTGAGTTGGCATTTTTTAACAAAAAAAAATATTTTTATTATTAATAAAATGCTGACATGTATTTGGAGGGAAAATTAGAAGAATCTCAATCGATTTTAGCCTCCTAAATTCTGCAAATAAGTCCCAAAAACCCTAAATGTTTCCTCCCAATCGTTCGTCCCAATCCAAGAAGAACCCTAAATCCATTCTACACAAAAAAACAAAACCCTAAATCTACCAACAACTTGTTGCACGAAGAATACTAGGTCAATCGGTTGTTCAAAATGAAACTAAGAGAACCAGAGTACTTCGATTCTCCACCACCACAATGCGGTTAGTTTATAATAGTTTGTATGTTTTTGTTCGACTTGATTCCCTCCCTCCCCCAAATAAATATTTGTATGTTTTTTGTTTGTATCGACAAAAATGGACCTTTTCTCATTAAGATTCTTTCATAAAGTGTGGTGGGGACCTCACAAAGGTAAAGTGGTCTTTTTTCTTTAAGATTAATCCGAATTTTTGAAACATGTGGGGGACCTCTTTTATCTTAATAATTTTTATTCTTGATCTCTAGGGTTCTGTCATGTCTCTGTATCTTGTAACATTTGGGGCCTCTATTTATTATTCTTTTTTTGATTTGGTTTTGGATGATGCAAAAAGTTGTGTACTCATATTATGTGTTCATTTTGGGGGAGAAATACGTGGTTTAGAGTATTCAGGGGGGGCAGCCTACAAGTTTGATTATGTTGATATCAGTATGTTATCAATGGATGCACTGAAGAAATTAGTTGGAAAAGAAATTATTAAGGGCAATATCAAATTATACACTAAGGATGGACAAGATTTCAAGCTTATTGACAATGATAGTCAACTGACACTTTTGTTGGAAAATGAACTTACTAAATCAAGGGAAGTTGTTGTCTACATTTTTTGTGAAAATGAGAATGAATGACATTTTAACTGGAGGGACATAGATGACTGGGGTATTAGGGATGTAGACCTGGATGAAATAATGGATGAATGGGAGAGCGACAAGCTTAAAGAGACCAGTCCTGTTGAAGGCAAAGGGAAAACTGAATCTGAAAGTGAGAGTCTTGAAGACAGTGAATTTGAAGAAAGGTCAGATTCAAGTTCACGTGTAGATGATGATGAGTTATTTGAAGAGTGCATAGATAAAGATGCAGAGCATGTAGAAGGTGATGATGATGGGGATGATTTAGGACATTTGGATGAAAATGGGGATGATAATCTGGTTGAGAGTGATGATGATTATCCTAGTGGAAAGGACATTGATGGGGACCATGAGAAGAAGACTGTTCCTGTGTTTAATCAAGAGCAACTTTATGACCCAACATTTGCCTTAGGGATGGTATTTGGTTGCAAGGAACAAATAAGGGTGGCAGTGCAGTCACATGCAATAAAAAACAAAAGAAACATAACAATCACAAAAAATGATTTGAAAAGGTTGCATGCAAAGTGTGCCAATAAAGATTGCTAGTGGAGGTTGCATGCACTAAAGTTAAAAGATGAATCCACATTCAAGGTCTGCAATTATATTGCTACTCATACATGTCCACCTTCCTTCAATGTGAATAATGTCAAGTCTAACTGGTTATCTGGGAAGTATGGGCAAAGATTCAAGTCTGACCCTAAGAGGAATGTAAAAGGGTTTAGGATTGACATGATGGAGGAATTGAGATGTAACATCACACATTATCAGGCTTACAGAGCAAGAAGACTAGCTTTAGAGATGCATGAAGGGTATTCAGCTGAACAGTACACTTTATTATGGAACTATGCTGAAGAAGTGAAAAGAACAAACCCTGGCTCCACTGTTATAATAGGCTGAGGAAAATAGGTTTGACAGAATGTATGTTTGTTTTCATGTCAGGTTGCAGACTTATAGTTGGGGTTCATATCAGGTTGCAGACTTCCAGCCCGGTTGTTAACGGGTGGATCTTCCCAAGCAAAATAACCACATCCACCACTCTGCCATGAAAATCGGGATTTTGAAAACAGAAAAAAAAATTCAACTGTAACATTGTGTATGTGATAAAATCGAAATGAAGCTTACTCTCCAATTTATGCAACCATGAAATCTTCTTCCGGGATTTTATTTCATCCAACTTGTTCGAAGTTGAGCTCTTCTTCCACTATCACAATACACAAAACTAGGTGAGGAAGACATTGACATTGTGTGCAACACCTTTTTTTTTCAACTGTGAAATGACAGTGTAAAAGAGAGAAATGAAAGTGAAAATGTATAAAAGAGAAAAAAACCACAAGTTTTCCCTCCAAAAAGTCCAATCAAATACATGTCAAAGATTTTATTAATAATAAAAACATTTTTTTTTGTTAAAAAATTCCAACTCAGCATTCCCGATCACTGTTACCGTCTATAGTAGGTTACAGGACCAAATGTCCGAAAAGTGGAGATATAAAGGTTTAAATATCAAAATCAAGTTAATTGGGGACCAATTCTCCGAGTCGGTCCACTTAGAGGACGAAAAAAATATTTTTGCCCACATTGATACACACAGGAAACACACTACACACATTTACACACGCTACATACATTTACACATACTTACACACATTACACCCTATACACATTGCACACACACTACACATATTTACTAGGGATGGCAAAATTATCCGCCCCGACGGGTACCCGTGTCGCCCCGTTACCCGTGCTATTTTTTTATCACCTCCGCCCCGTGGGTACCCGCCCCGTGCTATTTTTTTTATTTTTTTAATATATTTAATGTACATTTTATATATACACTATATAAAATAATATAGTTTTATGTATTTAATATTATATTTAACATATATAATGACAAATTTTATAAACAGTATGTATTTATAATACAAAATATAATATTAAAAAATTAGTAATAATATAAAATATAAGATAAAAATATAAAAAAATTCAACACATGGGTCGCCCCGCCCCGCCCCATTGTCATCCCTAATATTACACACACTACATACACTGACGCATACTTTCTCTCACATGTTCACACCGCATTATCTTCACACACATATATCACACATAATAAAAGTTATATCTTTCATATTTTTATTAGTGTATAAATAATAATTATTTCTAAAATATTAAGATAATATCATTTATTTTTATTTATTAAATGTCAATTAAAAAAATGAATAGAGCTTTTAAATATTTTTTAGTAAAATTTACAATAGATTTAAAATCCCTACACAAATCCACATCATCCAAACAAGAAGTGGAATTCAAATCCAAGGAGTTTGAAATCCCTTCATCCAAATGGACCCTTTTAGTGTTTAGTAGTCCTTTTCTGTTTTCTCGCTCAAAATGCAGTAATTTCTAAGTCGAAATATCGTTTGAAAATATATTCGCCAAAACATTGTTTAACGTACGGTTTCTAAAATTTGTCGAATTCTTTGATTAAAGTTAAACCGAACCAAATAATACTATGTTTTTCTCTCTATGTGTTTTACCACTATTTATCTCTTTGAAGTTGGGGCTCCAAGTATTGAATGCAGCATAGAAAAGTGAGACTACATTCCAAGTATTTGTGAGGTAGAAGAACATTATCTTGTGAGTCGATTTTGTAGATGGTGGTTAAGATAAGGCAACCCAAAACATGATCGGTCGTGCGTTTAGCATTTATCAAAATAATCATTTTTCATTGCCAAATTCCAAGTTTATATTGGTCCCAATTATAGTTGAGCTTTTTTCTCCTCCAATTAATTGCTCATAATACTCATTTATAAATAATTCGTGTTTAAAAAACATGTTTTTGACTAAGGATCATTTGCTTGCAATGTTTAACTAACAAAAAAACATGTTTTTGACTAAGCATCATTTGCTTGTAATGTTTAGCTCATGGAAGATACTAATGCACGTATCCATTTTTTTTTTAATCAATTACGTACTATAAGGAAAAAAATTATTATATAAATTGGTTCAAAGCTTTAACAGATCGTAAGATGAAAAACATGACCTAAGCTTAATTTGATATCCCTTTTCATTTAAAACTTTTCTTTGTTGGAAATTGGTTTGAGAAGTAATGGTTTAATACCTAACATTGACCAATTTTTTAGTGATTAATTATTTCATTTCGGAGAAATTAAATATTAAAATAAAATTCTACGTTTCGAGTAGATGAGTGTGGTATATTTAACTTCTCAAAACCATTTAGTGGTGAGTGAGAAATAAAATCCACATGTTAGTCACTTGGAAATGGGATAATGGATGATGGGAAGGTGAAAAGACACCATCCCACATGGGAATAAAATATTAATTTTATTCAATATAAAAGTAAGTGGGTTTGTAAGAGTGTGCAAGATGAAATAACTATACACATGTGAGGTGTGGTAGGCAAGGCCACACGCGCGCGCGCACGCCCGCCGGAGCCGTGGGTCGAGCCCGTGTCCGGTGTTTTTATTTTTTAAAGAACAAAAACAAATAAAGTTACAACTCAAAAGCTGAAACTGCAGCTTTTACAATGAAACAACATCATTCTGCCCACTACTTGGAAGTTACAGCATAGTGGCCATTGAAGGAGTGCCCACTACCTGGAGGTTACAACCCATTATTTTGAAATTACTGCCCTGCAGTAAAGAGACCCCAAGGCCTGGATGGAAGTCCTATATATAGGAGCATTGTTGTTGTTCGATTACACCTTCATACACATTTTTATATTATTGTACTTGCATAAAGTCTACTCGCTTTTTCATATTACGATTCGAAAGGTGCCTTGAAATTTGCGATCTTTGCTATTTCAAGGACGAAGTCGTTGTATATTTGGGGATAACACGTCTGTTAAAATCACAAGACTATAGGGGACATGTTTATCTTGCGGATATAGTTTTCACTAGCCTCAGCTTTTATGCAATTTTTCTATTCTCTGTAATAGATAGGTTCTCTTTGTAATTCAGTTTATAGAAATAAACACCATAAATTTCAACAACGCAAGATAAAGAATCTGTTTCTGTAAACAATGGCGTCTACTTCAAGGGTGAATGTTCCTACTGCTCCTGCTGCTGCTGAGAAGCCAGAAAAATTTTCTGGTATTGATTTCAAGAGATGGCAATCCAAGATGTTATTTTATCTGACTATTCTGAGCCTCGCTAAGTTCCTCGAAGGAGGATCCACCAAAGGTGGTGGAAGAAAATGAAACCAACAATGAAAACGTGCTTGCTTCGATGCTTGGGGCCAGGGTAACTTCCTGTGCCGCAACTACGTCCTAAATGGACTATCTGATTCTCTATACAATGTGTATAGTGAAGTGAAATCTTCCAAAGAGCTCTGGGATTATTTGGAAAAGAAATACCGAACTGAGGACGCTGGTTCCAAAAAGTTCGTGGTTGGCGAGTTTCTAGATTTCAAGATGGTGGATTCTAGAATCGCCATGGATCAAGCTCAAGAATTGCAGTTAATTATGGACGATATTCATGCAGAAGGAATGCAATTGGATGAAGCTTTCCAAGTGGCGTGCATGATTGAAAAATTGCCGCTGGATGGAAGGACTTCAAAAATTATTTGAAGCACAAGCGAAAAGAAATAAATCTTGAAGAGATAATTATGCATTTACTGAATTGAGAAAGGTAATCGCAAATTAGATTCAAGGTTTGAAAAGGGTGTCTTTGTTGAAGCAAAAGGCGAATTTGCTAGAACATGGCGATTCTAGTAACAACAAAGAAAAAGGAAACGTGACAATAACAACAACTACAAGGGAAAAAGAAGCACGTAAACAAAAAGCCATTTACGAGAAATTGTCACAATTGTGGTAAACCCAACCACATCGCTAAGGACTTGCTCGGCTTCCTAAAAAACCAAAATATAGACAATGCTAATGCTAATGTGGTTGAGCACGATGGTATGATCCAAGAGTGACGAACACGGATCTATCTGCGGTGGTTTTTGAGGCAAACCTTGTGGATAATCCAAGAGAGTGGTATATTGACACGGGGCCACTCGACATATCTGCTACGACAAGGATCGTTCTCTACCTACACCCCTTGTACAGGGTAGAAAACTTAATATGGTAATTCTTCCTCTTCGATATTGCGAGGTTTTGGCAACGTGGTTCAAGCTCACTGAAAAGAGCTGCTTTTAAGGATGTTCTTCATGTCCCAGAAATCCGGAAGAATCTAGTGTCGGGATCTCTTCTTGTAAACCATGGTTTTAGATGATGTTTGAGTCTCGAAAAGTTTATTTTAACTAAGTTTGGGCAGTTCCTAGAACAGTTTATCGTATAATGGACTTCTCAAAATGAATGTAATGGCGATTCGCCGTAACCGATTCAAGCAAAGAATAAAATTGGGCCTACTTTTATATGCTTGAGTATTCGATTTGTGGCATGTTAGATTAGGGCATGTTAATCTAAATGCTATAAAACGATTAATGAACTTGGAATTACTTCCAACTTCAAAAATTGATTCTCAAAAGAGATGTGAAATCTGTATTGAAGCTAAAATGGCTAAATTACCTTTTCATTATGTGGAAAGAAATACAAGACATCTAGAATTGATGCATCTTGATATATGTGATCCGAATTTGTGCAAACTAGAGGTGGTAAAAATATTTCATCACTTTTATTGATGATTGCACAAGATTTTGCTACTTATATTTATTAAGAAGTAAAGATGAAGTGTTGGAAGCCTTCAAAAATTATAAAAATGAGGTTGAAAATCAACTTGGCAGCCGGATTAAAATAATTCGGAGTGATAGAGTGGAGAATATGTTGCACCTTTTGAAGAATTATGTAACCACCGGGAATAATTCATCAAACTACTCGCACCATATTCACCACAATCTAATGGCATTGCTGAACATAAAAATCGAACTTTAAAAGAAATGATGAATGCCATGTTGATTAGTTCTGGGCTACCTCAGGACATGTGGGGGGAAGTTGTTTCAACAGCAAACCACATTTTAAATAAAATCCCACTTAAAGGAAAAAATAAGACACCTTATGAATTGTGGAAAAATCATAAGCCATCTTATAGATACCTTAAAGTGTGGGGGTGTTTGGCTAAGGTAGCAATACCTGAACCTAAACAAGTCAAAATTGGCTCAAAGACGGTTGATTGTATTTTTATAGGATATGCATACAACAGTAGTGCATATCGATTCTTGGTAAACAAGTCAGAAAATCCAGAAATTTATGAAGGTACCATAATTGAATCAAGAAATGCAATATTTCTTGAAAATGTATATCCATGTAAAGAAAGGGTTGAAATAAGTTCTAACAAAAGAACTTATGAGAAATCAAGTAGTTCTTCACAAGGGAGTGAAGAACCAAGACAAAGTAAAAGGACTAAAATTGCTACGTCATTTGGTCCTGATTTTGTCACTTACTTGTTAGACGGTGAGCCAAGTAAAGTTAAAGAGGCTCTGTCTAGTCCAGATGCTCCGCTCTGGAAAGAAGCCATCAATAGTGAAATAGAATCCATTTCACAAAATCATACCTGGGAGTTGGTTGATCTCCCTGCAGGTAGTAAGCCTTTAGGGTGTAAATGGATATTAAAAAGAAAATATAAAGCAGATGGTACTATTGATAAATATAAAGCCAGGTTAGTGGCTAAAGGCTTCAAACAAAAAGAAGGAAGTGATTTCTTTGGTACATATTCACCTGTAACAAGAATTGCATCCATTCGAGTGCTTATTGCGATTGATGCTTTGCACAATCTCAAGATTCACCAAATGGATGTAAAAACTGCGTTTTTAAATGGTGAATTGGAAGAAGAAATATATATGGAACAGCCTGAAGGATTTGTAGCACATGGTCAAGAGAAAAAGGTGTGCAAATTGATAAGATCACTGTATGGACTTAAACAAGCCTAGAAATAGTGGCATCTTAAATTTGACACAACGATGTTGTCAAATGGCTTTAAAATCAACAAATGTGACAAGTGTGTTTATGTTAAAGGCACATCAAATGCGTTTGTCATAGTTTGTCTATACGTAGATGATATGTTATTAATGGGTAGTAGTCATGATATAATCATAGACACTAAGAAGATGTTAAAAAGAAATTTTGACATGAAAGACATGGGAATTGCTGATATGATTCTCGGAATCAAAATTGGCAAAACTCTTGTCATTTCCTTATGGTATGGATCATATAAGACATCGTGATAAGGCTAGGATGCTCCCCATAAGCAGTGCGCCGCAGGGTCCGACTGCGGTGTCTTGGCAAGCACTGCTACACCTCCATAAGGGCTTGGGTGTAGTGAATAAAGACAAAGCCGATGATACATGGAACTATGTAACTACTCAAATGAAAAAGATCGCAAAAGAAACATTAGGGGTGTCAAATGGTAATAAATGGAATAAAGAATCATGGTGGTGGAATCAAGAAATACAAGAGAAGGTAAAGGAAAAACGAACTAGTTACAAAGTATTATATTCCTGTAAAAACGAAGAAAATCTTAAAATATATAAAGACGCCAAAAAAGAAGTAAGAAGAGCAATATATGAAGCAAAAACCAAGACATATGAAGATTTCTATAAAAAACTAGATACTAAGGAAGGAGAGAAAGATATATATAAAATAACAAAATTTAGAGAAAAACAAACAAGAGATCTAACCCAAATTAAATGCATAAAAGATGAGAATGATAATATTTTAGCGAAAAACGAGGACATACAAGATCGATGGAAGAGGTATTTCAATAATATTTTTAACGAACCGGAGAGGAATGAAGTCACATTAGGGGAACTAGGCCAATCTGAACTGAATAGAAATCGTACCTTTTATCATAGGATTCAATTTCATGAAACAAAAAAAGCACTAAACAAAATGAAAACTGACAAAGCAGTTGGCCTAGATGATATACCAATTGAAGCATGGAAATGTCTAGGTGGAGTTGGAATTGCATGGCTTACTAAATTATTTAATGTTATCCTAAAAACTAAGAAAATGCCTAATGAATGGAGAAAAAGTATATTGATACCTATATATAAAAACAAAGGGATATACAAAATTGTGCAAATTACAGGGGAATTAAATTAATAAGTCATACAATGAAACTATGGGAAAGAGTTATAGAAGCAAGAATAAGAAATGAAACAAGTATATTAGATAATAAATTTGGCTTCATGCCAGGAAGATCCACAATTGAAGTTATACACTTAATTAGACGATTATGTGAACAATATAACGAGAGAAAATAAGATTTACATATGGTTTTTATTGATCTTGAAAAGGCATACGATAGAGTCAACCGAGATATAATGTGGCGCGTATTGGAAAAAAGAGGAATAAAAATAGCTTACATAGATGCAATAAAAGATATGTATGATGATATAACAACATGTATCAGGACACCAATAGGAATATCTAGTGAATTCCCAAACACTATAGGTTTGCATCAGGGATCCGCTCTAAGCCCTTACCTTTTTATCCTAATAATTGATGAAATCACTAAACACTTACAAAAATCCATCCGGAATGTATGCTATTTGCGGACGATATAGTTTTAATTGATGAAACAATGGAAGGAGTAAATGCAAAATTGGAAGTTTGGAGAGAAGCACTCGAATCAAAAGTTTTACTATAAGTAGGGCTAAAACAGAATACATGGAATGCCACTTTAGTAAAAACAACAGGAACAATGAGACGAAGGTTAAAATTGATGGACATGAAGTGAGTATAATAAAGAGTTTTAAATACTTAGGATCTATAATTGAAGAGAACGGATAAATAAATAAAGATGTCACACATAGGATCCAGGCGGGTTGGAATAAATGGAGGAGTGCATCTTCTATCCTTTGTGACCGTAAAATACCATTAAAACGGAAAGGAAAATTTTATAAAACGGCCATAAGGCCCGCAATGCTTTATGGAGCAGAATGTTGGGCGACTAAATATGAACACGAACAAAAAATGAGGGTAGCAGAGATGAGAATGCTAAGATGGATGTGCAGACACACTAGATTAGACAGAATAAGAAATGAACACATTAGAAACAAAGTGGGAATAGCACCAATAGATGAGAAAATTAGAGAAACACGACTAAGATGGTTTGGACATGTTTATAGGAGACCTTTAGATGTACCTGTGCGACATTTAGAAGGTAGAGAATCACTCACACAAATCAAAAGAGGCAGAGGTAGGCCTAAAAAGACTTGGAAAGAAGCTATTAAACAAGACATGTTATACCTAGAAATAATGAAAATATGGCTTATGACCGTAAACAATGGTGCGATATGATCCGTATAGCCGACCCCACGTAGTGGGATTAAGGCTTAGTTTGTTGTTGTTGTTGTGTCTAAAGGAATTAGCTTGACACAATCCCACTATGTGGAGAAAGTGCTCAAGAAGTTCAATGCTTTTGATGGTCCACCATGCAAAACGCCCATTGATTTGAGCATAAATCTGGTAGTAAATAAAGCTGAACCAGTAGCTCAGTTGGAATACTTGAATGTGATAGGAAGTTTGATGTACATTACAAACTGTACACGTCCAGATCTTGCCTATCCTGTAAACAAGTTGAGTAGGTATACAAGCAATCCAAGTCAAGAGCATTGGAAAGCACTAACTAGGGTACTAAGATATTTAAAATACACCCTGAGTTATGGAATACACTACTCGAAATACCCTCCAGTACTTGAAGGGTATAGTGATGCTAGCTGGATTTTATATTCAAAGGACTCCTACTCTACTAGTGGATATACATTTACTATTGGAGGAGGAGCAATATCGTGGAAATCCACTAAGCAGACTTGTATAGCTAGATCCACCATGGATCTGAGTTTATAGCTTTTAATAAAGCTGGCAAAGAAGCTTAGTGGCTTCGTAATTTCTTAGAAGATATTCCATGCTAGAAAAAGCCAGTACCTCCTGTGATGATTTACTGTGATAGTCAAGCTAATATAGGGAGAGCACAAAGTAATATGTATAACGGTAAGTCTAGACACATCCGTCGTAGACTTAATACCGTAAGACAATTGATCTCTGATGGTGTTATATCAATTGACTATGTAAAATCAAAGGATAACATAGCGGATCCGCTCACGAAAGGGCTTAACAGAGATCAATTCAGCAAATTGCTAGAGGGAATGGGATTAAAATCCACAATTTAAAGAATGATTAAAGTGGTAACCAACCTTGGTGACTGGAGATCCAATGGGAAAACTAAACTTTAAAAGTCCAGTTAAGCACTTGTAAATCAGTTAACCCATCCCTAGAAGGCTAAACAAGTGCAATAAACTTGTTGGTTGTGGTAAGGTTAAGTCATAAGGACTTTTAATGATAAATTGACTCGGTCAAGAGAGATCACCTATATAAGTGAGAAGTGGGGGCCGCTTCAATGTAATACTTATGAATCCAAAGATGTTGTCCATGGCTAAAAAGGACACAACTGAAGAACGGAATGTGACAGAAGTCATATTGTGTAAATATCATTGACTAGGTGTACACGAAGGATGAATAGTTCAAGGCATTGCGTCCACTAGGCCGTCGGTATATCCGATGATATTTACAAAAGAAGGTTCAAAGTCGCAAACTACCTGTCCTAATACAATATGGTTTCAATTAAACTGAGTACAAGAGTCTGCATTTTCATGTGCATTTGATTTTCACTCATGTGGGGGATTGTTGGAAATTGGTTTGAAAAGTAATGGTTTACTACCTAACTTTGACCAATTTTTTAGTGACTAATTATTTAATTTTGGAGGAATTAAATATTAAAATAAAATTCTACTTTTTGAGTAAATGAGTGTGGTATACTTAACTTCTCAAAACCATTTAGCGGTGAGTGAGAAATAAAATCCACATATTAGTCACTTGGAAATGGGATAATGGATGATGGGAAGGTGAAAAGACACCATCCCACATGGGAATAAAATGTTAATTTTATTCAATATATAAGTAAGTGGGTTTGTAAGAGTGTGCAAGATGAAATAACTATACACATGTGAGGTGTGGTGGGCAAGGCCACACGCGCGCGCGCTCGCCTGGCCCAGCGCCGGCGCCGGGGTCGCGGGCCGAGCCCGAGCCCGTGCCCGTGTCCCGTGTCCCTACCGGACTGGGCCTACTACTTGGAACTGCAGCTTTTACAATGAAACAGCATCACTCTGCCTACTACTTGGAAGTTACAACATAGTGGTCATTGAAGGAGTGCCCACTACCTGGAGGTTACAACCCATTATCTTGAAGTTATTGCCCTGCAGTAAAGAGACCCCAATGCCTGGATGGAAGTCCTATATATAGGAGCATTGTTGTTGTTCAGATTACACCTTCATACACATTTTTACATTCTTGTACTTGCATAAAGTGTACTCAGTTTTTCATATTCCAGTTCGAAAAGTGCCTTAAAATTTGCAGTGCTGCTATTTCAAGGACGAAGCTGTTGTATCTTTGGGAATAACACGCCCATTAAAATCGACTATACGGGACGTGTTTATCTTGCGGATAGAGTTTTAACTCGCCTCAGCTTTTCTGCAATTTTTCTATTCTCTGTAATGTTTGATATATGTTTTTATCTTAATTTTGATGATTTTGTTTTTACACCAAAACAATATTTTTAAAGGTTGTCCAAATACTCCTAAATGATTTAAAATGGTTTTTATATTCTCCGGAGTATTTCTTCAAGTTTAGTTTTCGACAAAATTGGACAACACTTCAAATGATTTTATGTCTATAAGTTTTTACTTCAAAACAAGGTTCCTAAATGTTGTCTAAATACTCCCGACTGGTTTAAAATGTTTTTACTATATTTTCGGAGTATTTCATGAATTTTATTTTAGATAAAAATTGGACAACATTTACGCCTCAAGGTCGACCGGTAATCCTATAGGGCAACCCGTGCACCAAGAGTACGCGTTTGAAACAGAAAATGAACCCGAGGTGAAATTAGGCGGTCGACCGATCGCCCGGGGTCGATCGTTACGTCGACCGACCGCCCGTGCGGATCGTGCACGTGCATCTTTGCTTATTTGAGACGAAACTTCAAACCTTGCAAAATGATTGAGGGGACCGGTTGAGACAAGGGTAGACCCGGTCGAAGCCTATGTCGTCGATCGGTGCCTGTTATAATTTTCAATGTGTTCTTCAATCTCTTATTTGTCTTGCGATGCGTCGCCTGCTTTGACAAAGAAATATGACCGTTTGACAAAGACATATTTCCTTAAAATGTGGGATTGATTTCTAACAGCTATATTCTTGATTTTAATTATATTTTTCAGAGATTTTCAATCCCCAAGAGGAGCCTATGCTTGATCAATCATCTCCTATAAATAGAGGAAGTTTTGGAACAACCAACACAACCATTGAGATACAACACAACAAGATACACTTCAAGCAAATATTTGTTCTTCATTGTTATTATTCTTGTTGTAAATTTTGCCTAGCTTATCACTTTCACATTCTTGAGGTCTAGGCTATTCTTGATTACACTTTGCACACTCAAATTGTAATATTCATTATTGAGTTGTAATCTTGATTTTTGGTTATCATTCAACACAAGATATCCTTGTGAGTGTTCTTGTGGTAAGAACACACTTGGATGATCTAGGTGATAGGTGCAAGAAGATTGTGGTGATCTTCTTATTGAGGTGTTGAAGAATTTGGTATTCTTCAAGGTTGAAGATTGTGGTAATCTTCACAAGGTGACGTTGAAGGAAGCTTGTGGTGATCTTCAAAGGGAGATTGTGGTAATCTCCAAAGGTGTTGTTGAAGAAGAGTGTGGTGCTCTTCAAGGTGTTGTAAGTTGAATTTGTATTAATTTTGGTAATTAATAAAATTCTTTTTCTTTTTGAAATCCATCCCGGATATACTAGGGTGGTAGTAGATTAGGCCCTAGGTGGGTTGAACTACTATAAATCGACGCGTGTTGTTTACATTCCGCACCTTTATTATTGTGTTTGAGCATTTGGTTCGAAAAAGATGGCGAAATCGAAAAGATGGAGATAATCAATTCACCCCCCCCTCTAGATTATCGTAGCCGCTTGGACTTACAAGTGGTATCAGAGCCAAACTCTTTGGCAAGCTCGTTTCACATCGCGAGTGAAGAGAAACGATCGTCGGCTACGAACGAAGCTCATCCTACCGGCACATCCACCACCAAGCCACCACTATTTGATTCCAAAAATTTCACACTTTGGAAAGAAAGAATGGAATGTTATTTACAAGGTTGCGGGTTCGATTTATGGAACATCATCATTAATGGAGAATCCATTCCGATGATAGACACACCACACACCTCCAAAGGATTCAAAGAGCTCAATGATGAAGAAAAGAAAATCATCTCCTTAAACGGTAAAGCTCTCAATATTTTGCATTGTTCATTCACTAATTTGGAATATGAACATATTGTAGGAATTCGATCGGCACATAAAGTATGGCAAAAATTAGAAGCCATCTATGGAGTATTTGCAAATGAAAGGAGTCAAACAAAAGCATCTACTTCTCAAAGGGATACAAGGTCAAATTCAAGGAATAGGCCTTTTACAACTTCCAACTATGAAGAAGTTGAACATTGTCTTATGGGCATCGAAGAAGAAAACAAGGTATGTCTTAAACCTTCTACTTCCTATGATATTGTTATACAAAATGAATATAGTGATTTGCAAAATGATTATGATGAACTTCAAAATGAATTCCAAAGCTTACTTATTAAATACAAAAATTTGAAAAAGGAATTCATTGTTTTGAAGAATGATAAGGATAGTTTATTTACTTCTTATGAATCACTATCATGTGTTCACACCACCACACTTGATAAGGTAAGAAACCTTGAGAAAGAAAATAGTAGTCTTGTTAAGGATGTTAAGTGCTTAAAAATGATTTATCCAACTTGAGTACCAATGAATTGCCTAAAATTGTGAATAATGATGATTGTGATAATAGTGAACTAGATCATGAGCCTAACATTGTCAAGCATGAGAAAAAGAATCGAGTTCCTATGCATGTTAGTAATATTACTTGCTTCTATTGCGGTAAAAAGGGTCATACGGTAAATACTTGTCGGGCTAGAAATAGCTCTAATTATTGTTGGAGACCTAAAAGTCTCAAGACTAATCCCAAAGGACCCAAACACATGAGGGTACCACAAAATAATGTCACATTAGGTACCGTGAAATAATCATCGAAGAAAATTCATGCCGCCAAGGAAACATCAAGTGAACATATCATTTGATCAAAGAAGGAGAAAACAAAGTCAACTTTCAAGAAGAGGATATAATCAAAAATGGGAAGGCCACAATGATTGGGAATGGAGCAATTGGAGAAACTATCATCAACAAGTAGATTTTCAAAAGGGAAGATACCATCAACAATGGGAACGGCACAACCCATGGAAATGGCGTAATTGGTAACCCGTATCTCCCTTATTAAATATGCATTTTATTTTTATGCACGCTTCTATTTGTGTCTTAATTGCAAATGAGTTTTTAAGTATTTATTTTTAATTAAGGTCTTCAATATATATGTGTGCTTCTAAAAATTTTTTTTTAAGAAGACCTTATATGCATTTAATTAGACTTATGTGGTTTATTATCTCTTATGAATTCTTATAGCATAAGCTCTTTTTGATATCTCATATTACTTGCCTACACTTGTGCTTTTGTGCAAATTTTGTCTAAGAATTGTGTAGGATATATATCTCATATTCATTGGCTATTTTGTCATCGAGTTTCTTAAACTATCGAGGTATGTTCACTCGTATTTATCTTAGAGCTCGACATTATGTTTTGGCACATATCTTTCAAGATATTTCATTTCAACCCCTTAAGTGCCCCTAAATGATTTTGCAAATTTCTCTTAAAAGGGCACTACTCATTAAGTCTCGATTTTCTTGAATATATGTTTTCCCGTAACCCGTATTTGTTGAATATGGTCCAAAATTATCTTTTTGCAAAGTTTTAAAACTTTTGGGGCGAAAAAATTGAATTTTTGAAAAACCTGGAAAATGAAAAATTGCCTTTGGGGCCAGTCAAAAGGGCGACGGTCGGTCATGCCGCGTCGACCGTCGCCGCACCCTACCTCGACCGGTCGCCCAGGATAATTTTACAAGTTAAATACGTTCTCGCCTTTCGATTCAAAAAGACGCAAAAACCCCCAAACCCTTCATTGCGAAAAATTCATCCCCTTTCTCCTGTATTCCTCAATTTTTCATCATTTTTCACGATTCTTGTTGCTAATCCTCTTATTTTCAAAAGAATCTTACATATATGGCTCCCCCAAAGAATTCCACTGGTCGAAATCCCATCTCCAAGCGTAGAAGGGGCGGAGAGGGTTCTTCAAGAAATCGGCAAGAAGAAGCCGAACAAAGGGATATTCGAGCTGCCCAGAGAAACGTAGCTCAAGAAGGTGATGACGTTCAAAATCCTGTACTCTCTCGGGCACAAATTACCGAGCTCCTCGGAACAATTTCGCTCCAAAATTGTCATTGGGCAAAAAGTAAGAAATCTTTTATCACTCAAACTCCTCATTCCCATAATGTTCTTAATTTCATCAATAAATATGCGGAATGGTACTATGAGGATTCGGGAATGGGAGGAAAATCTATTGCTCGGACTAAAATGTGTCGTTTTAATTCATTTACAAATGAATATCCTACTATTAGAGGATTCTTTGAGGAGCAAGGTTAGATGTTTTTATGGGAGCATGCTTATGTCTTATATGATGATGATATTATCCAACTCTTTTATGCTAATATGTGGGTGCAATATGATGTTGAAAGGAAGCCGATTGCCGTTAATTCGTTTGTAAGGGGTCGTCATTTTAGGTGGACTCTTAATGATATTTGTCGGCTTTTACATGTTAGAGAAGGTGGTTGGGACTATTTTTCTTGTGGTACTTGGAATGATGAAATGTTTGGGGTGTCCATGAAAGAAGTTAAGACATATTTGGGCGTATGGCCAAAGTATTCATTGTTGGCGATGACACTTGAGCATCGTATTTTATCTGTTATTGTCGCCTACTGTATTTGTGGAAAGGCGGGTAAGATGCCTAGCAACATGGATTATTTTCTGACTTATAAGATTGCTAGGAGGGAACCGCTTAACTTTGGCGCCATACTTATTCAATGTCTAATCGAGTCCATCACTCAAGGTAATAAGAAGTTGGTTATCGGAAATTGGATTTGTAAACTTCTTATACAATCGGGACTACCTTCATCGGAATGTAACTCGGAGGTATTTCAAAATGACTTTGACATTGATAACATCTCCCAAATGGTCACTATGCGCAAGAATATGGACATTCGACCAACCAAAATGGCTAGAGGAAGAGGTCAAGATTCCCCCGATCCTAACGACTTCTTTGATGACGCCGAGGCCGCGAGATTGGCGGAGAAAGGCGAACCGAGCAATCCGGAGGGTAATACCGGTGCTCAACCACCTAGGAGGTATACCCAAGCCGAATTTGATGAGCTAAGGGATTTTCATGAGGCGAGGTATGAGGCTTTGGAGCAAAAGACCTCCAAAATGCAAAAGTGTATCGGCAAATTGAAGAAATTCATCAAAGACTTCATTCCCGGGTCTTGCTTCTCCTCGGACAAAGAATGATGTCCCCACCCCTTTACTTTTTAGCACTTTCTTTCATGTTGCTTTGTACTTCTATGAACTTTGTACAACTCTTTTGCACTAATGATATTTGCTTGTTTTCTTGAAAGGGTTAAAATTGCAAGTTAATAATGACTTGTGGGTGATCATGATATCAATGGAGTATTTGATGGTAAAAATACTCTAATTTAGCATTGTTTGATGTTGGTATGAAGTACTTGATGGTAAAAGTGCTTCTTTTTAATTTTTGCTTAGAAACATTTGAGATGCTTTAATCATTATGCTTAAATGGATTATTTTGGGACATTTGTAATGTCTTATATGTATTGTTTGAGGCATGACATGTATCACTTGATGGCTATTTATTCTTTGCTTAATGGCATTGGTAATGCCTTTGATGATGGTATGAAAAACTTGGCTAGATTTCATTTACAAGGGTTATATATATCTTTTTCAAATATTTGACGCCCGCCAAGTGTTCGTTATAATACTTCAATGAAAATATCATCACATACATGAATCTCTTATTTTCAATGTCTTAAAATCTTTTTGAGATCATGTTTTTGGCTAACAAATGAGCTTTTGGATGTTACATTTCTCTCATTTTTTCTTGGATTCTAAGCTTTATTCTTACATGGTTGATAAAACGTATTGTTGGCACACTTTGATGTCATTGTATGATGTTTCTATCATCCTAACATTCTTTTTGATGATTCCAAAGGGGGAGAAACAGGAAATTGGCTCATTAGCTCAAAGAAGCTCATAAAAGCTTGTTATAAAAGCTATAAGCTATGGCTCATAAAAGCCATAAGTTCTGATTTATTTTTAGTCCAATTGTTGCTTGATGGACTTATATAATTGTCTAATGATGTTTTATGACAGGGGGAGCTTATAAGCTCTTGAACAAAATGTAAAAGCTAAGCTTTTAGCTTATGAAAAATTGCTTTTACATTATTCTTGATATGCTTGTTGATAGGGGGAGCTTGTGCTTATTATTTACTCCCTATTGGTTGCTTATGTATTTTGGAAATATTTTGGTTGCTTCCAAACGGTTAAATGTTCTTACCGGAAAATCATTTCTAAACTTATTCTCCTATTTTTTTTGTAAATATTGTTTTGGTTTGTAATCATCAAAAAGGGGGAGATTGTTTGATATATGTTTTTATCTTAATTTTGATGATTTTGTTTTTACACCAAAACAATATTTTTAAAGGTTGTCCAAATACTCCTAAATGATTTAAAATGGTTTTTATATTCTCCGGAGTATTTCTTCAAGTTTAGTTTTCGACAAAATTGGACAACACTTCAAATGATTTTATGTCTATAAGTTTTTACTTCAAAACAAGGTTCCTAAATATTGTCTAAATACTCCCGACTGGTTTAAAATGTTTTTACTATATTTTCGGAGTATTTCTTGAATTTTATTTTCGATAAAAATTGGACAACATTCCCGCTCAAGGTCGACCGGTGCTTCTATAGGCAACCCGTGACCAAGAGTACGTTTGAAACAGAAAAATAAACCTGAGGTGAAATTGGGCGGTCGACCCGTCGCCCCAGGGGTCGATCGGTGCCGTCGACCGCCGCCCCGTGCGGCCGGTGCTTCAACTTTCTTAGACAAACTTCAAACCTTGCAAAATGATTGAGGGGGACCGTTGAGGTTGAGACAAGGGTAGACCGGTCGAAGCCTATGTCGACCGGTCGCCCTGTTGTAATTTTCAATGTGTTCTCCAATCTCTTATTTGTGCACGACCGGTCGCCCTGTGCTTTGACAGCAAAAATATGACCGTTTGACAGCAGACATGTTTCCTTAAAATATGGGATTGATTTCTAACAACTATATTCTTGATTTTAATTATATTTTTCTGTAGATTTTCAATCCCCAAGAGGAGCCTATGCTTGATCAATCATCTCCTATAAATAGAGGAAGTTTTGGAACAACCAACACAACCATTGAGATACAACACAACAAGATACACTTCAAGCAAATATTTGTTCTTCATTGTTATTATTCTTGTTGTAAATTTTGCCTAGCTTATCACTTTCACATTCTTGAGGTCTAGGCTATTCTTGATTACACTTTGCACTCAAATTGTAATATTCATTATTGAGTTGTAATCTTGATTTTTGGTTATCATTCAACACAAGATATCCTTGTGAGTGTTCTTGTGGTAAGAACACACTTGGATGATCTAGGTGATAGGTGCAAGAAGATTGTGGTGATCTTCTTATTGAGGTGTTGAAGAATTTGGTATTCTTCAAGGTTGAAGATTGTGGTAATCTTCACAAGGTGCCGTTGAAGGAAGATTGTGGTGATCTTCAAAGGGAGATTGTGGTAATCTCCAAAGGTGTTGTTGAAGAAGAGTGTGGTGCTCTTCAAGGTGTTGTAAGTTGAATTTGTATTAATTTTGGTAATTAATAAAATTCTTTTTCTTTTTGAAATCCATCCCTGATATCTTTGGGGTGGTAGTAGATTAGGCCCTAGGTGGGTTGAACTACTATAAATTGACGCGTGTTGTTTACATTCCGCACCTTTATTATTGTGTTTGAGCATTTGGTTCGAAAAAGAGGGCGAAATCGAAAAGATGGAGATAATCTATTCACCCCCCCCTCTAGATTATCGTAGCCGCTTGACTTACATGTAATAGATAGGTTCTCTTTGTATTCAGTTTACAGAAATAAACACCATAAATTTCAACATCCTTTTGGCTGGCAGAATAATGATGAAAATGATTGAAAGAAGATAAATAAATTTTGATAGTGTGATTGGATATGAGATGAAAATATAACTATGAAAGTTGATTGATACAGAAATAGTAAGACAATATTTGAATGTGATTGTTAGATAGAAATATGTGAGTGGGTGAATATTTAAAATTTGTAGAAATGTTTGGGGTGGCAATTCGGGTCATCATGTCGGGGTCGTGTTTGATTTCGAGTTGATTTCGGGTTTTGCTTAAAGTAAATCGAAAGTTAATAAAAATATAAAATAACTACGTTCTGGACAAATTGGTAACATCGTGTCGGATTCGCGTTGGTCGTGTTCGGGTTCGATTTCTCTTGTTTGTGTTCGGATTTCTCTCAATAATTTCAGATCGTGTCGGGTTAAAATGTCGTATCGGGATTGTCACTCCTAGAAAATATGCAATATTATTGATATGATTTTTATGTTAAATTTTGAAAAATGAGTATAAGTGATTGATGAGATACAAACAGAAAACGAAAGTGGGTTATTATTGTATTTTCTGAGGTTTTTTATAAGCAATTATATTTGAGGTATAAAAAACGTGTGAAAATAATAATATATATTTTTCTTAATAAGCAATCCCCACCCTGATTAGCTATGTGAGCAGAACTGGTAACAGTCCAATCACTCAATCAGAAGGATGGACACTACTATCCAATTATAATGGACATGGTAGGTAACTGTTTGTATCTTCTTCTGCTTTTATCCCCATCTATCCCCCAATTATTATGAGTCCCCAAAATACAATTACTAGCACTTTTTTTTATGAACAATATATTATATTTCATTCTCAGAAAATGTGAAGAAATATTGATTGAGACATTTTTGTTAATAAGTTGGGAGTAGTGGTTGGAGGAGAGAGGATAAATTTCAAAGAAATTAAACTGAAAGATACGAGTTGACGCCTGCTTAACACCCTCTGAAAAAGAGTGAATGGGATGACACCACTGAAATCTGCCTACAAACATGTCCTCAAATATTGATTGAGACATGATTGTCTGATGATTTAATTAATTCATTTTGATAGATCAATTAGTATTCAGTTGAGATTGATCATGTGTTATACTATGATAGAGGGTTGTGCAACTATATATTATAACTTTTTATGTAATTACCATATCAACATTCACTTTTCTATGTAAACCGTAATTGAATTTTATCCCAAAAAAGTATAAATGTCTCTTTCCTTTGAGCCCCATGCTAAATGTTATTTTGATTTACCAAAGAATAATTATCTTTTAATTGAATAACATGTTTTTATTTTTAGATATTGTCGTAATTTTCTTCAAATAAAAGAAAATAAAAGGAAAGAAAGTGTTAATTAATGTGATCCACGTTGAAATGAAAACACAGACGGTTAGAAGTTTAGAACTTAGAAGAAGGCCAAAGGACAAGTCTAAGTCATAAATCAGTACAATTTCAATGATTTTCATCATTTTTAAATGGTACGTACAAAATACAAAATTCTTTGAGACTGACCAAAGGACCAATACAGTCTTCATTCCTATTTTTCACAATTTTTTCTTCTCGCGTGTTTTCATAAAAGTTGCTACATTTTCATTCAAAAAAAAAAAAAATTTGTTGCTACCATATTCATGTTTAGGATATGTGACAATAATTCACAAATGTAAAATGTGATGATTGTGTGGGGGTAATTATTAAAAATAAAAATAGTAAAAATGGCAGTGTGCTTTCCTCATTTAGGGCAATTATTTGGGGAATTTATGGAAGAGGTGTCCCTACAATAGATCATATTATTGTCCTTTTAAACACAATAGAATAAATTCGACGCTGACCGATTACCTGTTGCTCGATT
Organism: Rehmannia glutinosa; assembly: GCA_016081115.2. Classification (NCBI taxonomy): domain Eukaryota; kingdom Viridiplantae; phylum Streptophyta; class Magnoliopsida; order Lamiales; family Orobanchaceae; genus Rehmannia; species Rehmannia glutinosa. The sequence continues at coordinate 66,613,230 of CM071937.1, read as the reverse complement.
TATCGATTTTGGTCTTGTCCTATTCGGTCATTTTGTTAAAATGAAATTATTTACTGCTTATAATAATTAATAAAATGTAAAAAAGAAGACAACTATTAACTTGACATGATAATCAAGGATTATTATTATTATTATTATTATCACTATTATTATTATTTCATAAATTAGCATCAGTAATATGTGTATTTATGTTTTCAAACGTGGGTTCTGTTAAAATATAGTATTATAATATTAGGATTCCTTATTTAGTTTTATTTCTTTTATGGTTAGGATTTCTAGTCTTTTTAGGTTTAGGTTTTCTAGTCGTCTATATAAGTCTCGCTTTCTCTATTTTGTAATTAACTTTTGGTTTTACATAATAAGAATGCAAGTATTTTATGGCTTCTTTGATTTCAACATGGTATCAGAGCCAAAATTTTAGTCTTTTTTTTTAGAAAATTGATTGTCTTCGCTTTTGGGGGTTTCACGGCGGTGGTGTATAAAAGGTTTGCGTTATTCGGGATCGAAATTGAATACGATAATGTGTACTTTTTGGGATTTGTCATCTTGATCACGGTTCTGCTTGTGGGTGTGTTGATTTACTTGCAGGTGGAATGGTGTCTGTCGAGTGTGATTGTTGTTGTGCAAAACTCAATAGGGGTTTTCGCCCATGAGAAGGAGCGCATATTTGGTGAATGGGATGAAACGCGTTTGTGTTTGCCATGATTATGTTGTTTGCGATGTTGCTGGGGGTTTTGGCTATATTGTGCCCGACGTCGACGTGGAAAATTTGGGGTCTCAATGGGTATTGGAGAAGATGGGGTTTAAGTGAGAAAGGGTTTTGAGGAATATTTATCAGTAATTATTTTTCGTTCGTTTTCGCTAAATTTTTGGTTCAGATTTTGGTTCGTTTCAGATAGCTTTTTCGTTCAGATTTTGGTTAGTTTCCGATAGCTTTTTGGTTCAGATTTGGTTCGCTTTTGCTAGCCTTTTGGTTCAGATTTGGTTTGTTCCGCTAGTTGTTTCGGTTCAGATTTGACTCGTTTTCGCTAGCTTTTTTGGTTCACATTTCGTTCATTTTCGCTAGTTTTTTGGTTCAGATTTGGTTTGTTTTTGCTAGTTTTTTTTTGGGTTCAAATTTGGTTCGTTTTCGCTAATTTTTTGTTTCAGATTTGGTTAGTTTTCGCTGGCCTTTTTGGTCCAGATTTGGTTGGTTTAGTTGGGTGAATCTGATATGGTTTGGAGCACAATTTGGTTGTTGGTTTAGTTGGGTGAATTTGATATGGTTTGCAGAGAAAAATTTGGTTGTTGGTTTAGTTGGATGAATTTGATATGGTTTGTGGAGCAAGATTTGGTTGATTATAATGTGGTTGGTTTAGTTGGATGAATTTGATATGGTATGTGGAGTAAAATTTGGTTGATCATTTTGTGATTGGTTGTGGATCATCTTTCCTTTTGTCGGATTTGATTATTGGCTGACTTGTCCTTTATTCGGTGAAGAAGTATTCAAGACTTGAAGATGCGTACTCTGTGATGTCATCATGTTGCCCTTTTGTTTCTTTTTCGGCCCATATTACTGATATGTTTACCAAGACAAATTCCACTTCACGTTTTCGTTTCTTGTTTGACAAACTCTCGATGCTTCTTGCAGTTGCATCATGAGTTTGAGGGGGAGTGTTAAAATATAGTATTATAATATTAGGATTCCTTATTTAGTTTTATTTCTTTTATGGTTAGGATTTCTAGTCCTTTTAGGTTTAGGTTTTCTAGTCGTCTATATAAGTCTCGCTTTCTCTCTTTTGTAATTAACTTTTGGTTTTGCATAATAAAAATGCAAGTATTTCATGGCTTCTTTGATTTCAACAGGTTCTACTTGTGTAAAAGATCGTAGAAAAAATCGAACTAATGATAAATTTAAGAATTATTACAAGTATTTTATCGCTTCCTAATTAAACCTAAAGTATAAACATGTAATTCACGAGTGTAAAATAAAACGATGGATTGAGGTGGTCGGCTAATTTCATAAAACCAATGTTCTCAATAATTAAAATTTTCCCGTTATATATATATTTATGTAAAATAATGGTGAACATACATATACTTAGGGGGAGTCTCTTGTGAGACCATCTCACGGATCTAGATCTGTGAGACAGAGCCCCAAATACTAAACCCGCCCAAAAACCCGCTCCTAATTACTGAACCCTCAGCTCCTAATGCAAAGCCCGCTGCCAACAAACACCCCGCTGGAAAATAGGCCCAACCCTCAGCTCGAATTGAAGTATTACTTTTCTAGTAAAAAGTATAACTTTTTCAATAAAATGTATTAGATTTCTAACCAAAAGTATTACATTTAGATGTTGTCACAATTATTGCTTCTAGCAATGAGGGTGATAAAATCAGTAATTCCAATGAGCCTGAAGGGGATAACTTGTTCAACAAAAATTTGTCAAAATAGGAGTTGTGGGAAAAGTTCAACAAGATAGCTGAAAGTTCTCATAAACCGAAGGATTGTGTTCTCATGAACTATTGTTACATTCATTGTTTTAGTATTGAATTCTTTAGCTTCATTATTTCAATCTCTTTTTATTTAATACATTGGTAATGAGGGTGATACTTTTAACCCAAAAAATGATATTTTTTTAACAGAAAGTGATACTTTAATGAGGTGATGCTTCTGCAATTTTATGTTCTTTGATATTCATTTATAATAGAAAGTGATACTATTTGAACAAAAATTGATACTTTTAAACCAAAAGGTGATACTTTTCCAAGTAAAAGTGATACTTTAATGATGTGTTGCTTCTAATTTTATTCTCTTTGATATTTATTTATAATATGAAGTGATACTATTTGAACAAAAAATGATACTTTTAAATAACAAATCGATACTTTTCCAATATAAAGTGATACTTTAATTAGGTGATGCTTCTGTAATTTTATGTTCGTACTTTCATTATACTATATAACATAACGTAATTTTTTTTGAACAAAAGGTGATACTTTTAACCAAAAAACGGATACTTTTTGGGATATTTTCATCACTCGATATTCTGCAATTTTATGTTCTTTCATAATCATTTATGACAAAAGAATGATACTTTCATTATACTATATAACATAGCGTGATAATTTTTGAGCAAAATGTGATACTTTCAACCCCAAAGTCGATACTTTTCAATTAATGAAAATACTTTTCACTCAAGCTTGTTCTGGCCAAAAATCTCAAGTCTTTTGTTAGCATCCTCCGATGAAAGCCCCTCTATCATGCACCTCAAATTTTCAAGCACCCCGGCGATCGGTATGGTCTCCTACAAACAAAATAAAATCAAAATTGAAAATTATAGAGCAAAATTCAAACCAAAAACATAGGATAATTTCCCTATTATATATGTTCATTTTTCCCACTTTTTTGGGAAGGAATCGATAAGATGGATAAACCGGAAAATCTGAAAAATGCGGATAATAGTAAATGCCTAAATGGATCCGGAGGTTTCTTCACATGGGATGTACTAGACAAGCTCGGAGCGCATACATTTGGCTCACTCCACCTCAATCCCGACGGAATGTTCCCAAATCACATCCCCAATCCGGAGGAAAAACCGCCATGGCCCTAACTCGAGCGGCGGTGCTAGAAAACGAGCGAGATCTCGGCATCGTCTTTGACACAGACGTAGATCGGAGCGGCGTGGTGGATAAACAAGGTAACCCTATAAACGGCGACAAACTTATCACGCTTATGTCTGCAATCTTTTTGAAGGAGCACCCAAACACGACTATAGTTAAGGATGCGCGTACGAGCATGGCACTAACGCGATTTATCGCAGAGAGAGGTGGGCGACACTGCTTGTACAGGGTTGGGTATCAGAATGTGATTGATAAGGGGGTTCAGCCTAATAGGGATGGAGTTGAAGCGCATCTTATGATGGAAATTTCTGGACATGGTGCCCTCAAATTAAAGAAATTCACTTCTTTGACGATGGTATGCTCTATTACAATTATTGAATATATATGGATAATTGTAAAAGAGAACAGAGAAAAAAGAAAGAGAGTTGGGTTGGGTATTGGGTGAATTTTGGGTTTTCAGTAGGCTGGGTAAGACTATTGGGTTTTAGGGCATGGCTGGGTATTTGGGGCTCCGTCTCACGGATCTAGATCCGTGAGACGGTCTCACATAAGTTTTTGTGTAATACTTAAGACTTAAGAATAGACACCTTTAAAATGGATCGCTTAATACACAGAACAAACATTAAGACTTAAGAATATACAGATCCGTGAGACGGTCTCACGTAAGTTTTTGTGTAATATTTAAGACTTAAGAATAGACACCTTTAAAATGGATCGCTTAATACACAGAACAAACATTAAGACTTAAGAATTCATACACACTATAGCTAAAATTATGCCATCATGTCACATTATAACGTGGAAAATGAAACGACTATATATTCCCTATACATGGTGATGCTGTAAAATATTAAAGTATTAAGTGTTTTTTTTTTTTTACATTTGATATTACTATGAATTCGTATTTCTCATATTTTATAAATCTGATTGTAGTTAGAAATATTGAGATAGTAAAGTAATTTAAGTATGTACATATATATTCAAATATTAAAGTAATTGAAGTAATTTTAATGTAAATAATAGTCACTTTATGTAGGTGAAGACTTGTATAAGGAGATGAATTTAGTTACGTTGTTGTTAGAATATAAACGAGTCGAGTCGAGCCAAACATAGTACTGTTCAAGCGAGTTTGAATTTTAATCAAGCTTCAAAAGTTGTTAATCATTTGCCTAGTCGAATACGAATAGAGCTCGAATACCTTAATACTTTTACACATTTTTTTTACTAATTGAGTCAAGCTCGAACCAAGTTTTACATCTTATCTAACGGCAAAATGTGTTCAAGTTTGGTTCGTTATGTTAACAAACTGTGATTAAACGAACTTTTAACGATCGACCTCAAATCGAGTATCAAGTAGCTTGATTCGTTTTTCAGCCCTAACTAGTAGTTGCATAGGTATTCTTTTTCTTGTTACTATTAATTAGTGTAAACGGAAAAATTGCAGAATTGGTCATGTGTCTATAGGGGATATTAGTCCTGCTTAATCTTGATTTGGCATATTAACACCTATAACTTTGACAACAAAATCGAATAGTGGACTCCATAATCCGGCAAGTTCGCCAAATTGGATGGTAATGTCCAGCTTGGCTGGATTATGAAAAATCCAAAAACTGTCCCGCCACAATTTGATTTTTCTGCCAATATTGGATTGAAATTGAAAACATCCAAAAATTACATGATTTTTATGCCAAATTAAAACTGAACACTACTGGAAGGAAATGCCATCCGGATCTCATGATTAATTTTGCAATTTGCCATGACTGAGCAATCTCTCAGATTATTTTCCATGAATTGTACATAGACAGGTCTCTCAAATAATCCACAATCATATTTAAACTCATTGGATTTTATTTGGATCTAACTTTGTAACATCCCAATTTCATGAAATTAGAAATATACGATTTGCGATTTATAAAAGTGTTGAAAAATAAGCTAAGGCTTGAAGACGCATTTTTAAATGGAAATAAATACTACGACTTGTCATAAATACGAAATACTCATGGAAACTGTGTCCAAAAAAATCTATAAAAAAAATCCATAAAAGCTATTTAGTTTTTAACATCATTAAATAAATCAAAATAAAGGGGCCCTTTAAATTCTTGATTCGACTTCCACCGTCCCATTTGCCATGCTCCGGCTCCTTCATTCATCTGTGGAAAAACATGGGATGAGCATTCAACAGCCCAGTGGAGATGCAATGTCTAAATTAAATACACAGTACAATCATTCATGCATACACACCCATGATTTTCATGCTTGTATAATCAAGTACCTTCGTGTTTTTCATGTTTGTACAATTAAGTACCATCGTGCTTTTCATGCTTGTACAATTAAGTATCATCGTGCTTTTCATGCTTGTACAATTAAGTACCATCGTGCTTGTACAATTAGTACATTCATGCTTGTACAATTAAGTACATTCGTGTTTGTCATGTTTAACGTGCACACACATAAATAATCATACAGGCATTTAAAATAGACATAAGCAGTAAACCCCACCTTAAATGCAATAACACCATGAAATAAATGCAAACGTGAATGCATAGTGCTCAAGTTCCTCATCTCCTTCCGCATCTCTCTTTCGTCTCCGCCATCGTTAACTGGCAGCGGCGATCGGCGGTCATAGCGGCAACCGGCTTCTCTCGCTTCCGTTATTTCTCTTTCCCCTTCCTTGGTTTTTATCTTGCGTTTTGGTTATGGGGCTTAGGGTTTGAGAAGGTGGTGGCCATGGTGGAGGTGTTGATGGCGGCGGCGGTGGAGCACGGCGGTGATGGTGGCGGCGGTTTTAGGGAGAAGAAGAAGAAGAAGAAGAAGAATTTATCTTCTTGCTTGGTAGAAAAAATTGTGAATAAAAACTCTAGGGAGACTTTCAATTTATAGACCAAGGATTCAAATAATTTAAGGTAAGAATATTTTCTTTGAAATTTTATTATCAAAAATACTTTGATTTACATGCCATAAACGCATATTTGATTTCTTTCTCTTATAAAAACGATTTTCCCTTTTGTAAAAATTGACTTTCCTTTATTATGGAAATAAAATTAGAAATTAAATCTCCAAATTCGATTCTAGTCAAACCTTAATTTTATCTCCAATTAAAAAGAACCGGGTATTATATTCTACCACCCTTAAAAATAATTTCGTCCTCGAAATTTAATTTCTTGCCTCAAATTAGAAAGTTTGGATACTTTGTGTTTTGCTTGCTTTAAAGAAAAACAATCTCTTATCATCTATCAATATGGCTATAGTCGTTGCATGCATGAATCACATGGATATATATATATATATATATAATATATGAATGAATATGCATGCACATGATAAATAATACCTTTTCACTTGTCGTAGTGACATGAGGTGGTGGTTAAGTCGACTTCTTTATTGTTATTATTTTACTTGAAAGTAGTCATCTTTGTAAAAATTCAAGACCCATTTTTTTAAAACAATTTAGCAAGTATACAGGAAAGATAGACCCGCTCTAATACCATTTTGTAACATCCCAATTTCATGAAATTAGAAATATACGATTTGCGATTTATAAAAGTGCTGAAAAATAAGCTATGGCTTGAAGACGCATTTTTAAAAGAAAATAAATACTACGACTTGTCATAAATGCGAAATACTCATGAAAACCGTGTCCAAAAAAATCTAAAAAAAAAACAAAAATCCATAAAAGCTATTTAGTTTTTAACATCATTAAATAAATCAAAATAAAGGGGCTCTTTAAATTCTTGATTCGACTTCCACTGTCCCCTTTGCCACGCTCCGGCTCCTTCATTCATCTGTGGAAAAACATGGGGTGAGCATTCAACAACCCAGTGGAGACCCCAGTGGAGACGCAATGTCTAAATTAAATACACAGTACAACCGTTCATGCATACACACCCATGCTTTTCATGCTTGTACAATTAAGTACCTTTGTGTTTTTCATGTTTGTACAATTAAATAAATCAAAATAAAGGGGCCCTTTAAATTCTTGATTCGACTTCCACCGTCCCCTTTGCCACACTCCGGCTCCTTCATTCATCTGTGGAAAAACATGGGGTGAGCATTCAACAACCCAAATGAGACCCCAAAGGTGGAGACGCAATGTCTAAATTAAATACACAGTACAACCGTTCATGCATACACACTCATGCTTTTCATGCTTGTACAATTAAGTATCTTTGTGCTTTTCATGTTTGTACAATTAAGTACCATCGTGTTTTTCATGCTTGTACGATTAAGTACCATCGTGCTTGTACAATTAGTACATTCATGTTTGTACAATTAAGTACCTTCGCACTTGTCATGTTTAACGTGCACACATATAAATAATCATATAAGCATTTAAAATAGACATAAGCACTAAACCCCACCTTAAATGCAATAGCACCATAAAATAAATGCAAACGTGAATGCATAGTGCTCAAGTTCCTCATCTCCTTTCGCATCTCTTTTTCGTCTCCGTCATCGGTCATGGCGGCAGCCGGCTTCTCTCGCTTCCTATATTTCTCTTTCCCCTTCATTGGTTTTTATCTTGGGTTTTGGTTATGAGGCTTAGGGGTTGAGAAGGTGATGGCCATGTTGGAGGTGCCGGTGGTGGCGGCGGTGTTACTTTAACTCTGTTATATATATATATATATATATATATATATATATAGGGAGGGGATCATGTGAGACCACCCTTCTAGGTAAGACCATAGGACCAAATCTACACCATCAAAAACATAAATCAATGGCCAAGATCTAAATAAATCTATACAACTTTTCATATGAAAATATACATTGTAGGGGTAAAATAGGAATCCAACAAATTATATATAGTAACCGCTTCCTAAAAATTAGGGATGTGATCTTGTATTGATCACGTCCCCATAATCAAGCGATTCACCTTTCCTTTCTCTCTGTTCCCATTCGAACCTGCAAATTATTCAAATATGGCAACAGAATAATGCAATAATTAATGAAAAGTATACAATTACACTAAACTAACTATACATTAAAATATTACTAAGTATACATAAACAATTAACTAAGTATACAATTACACTAAACTACCTGTACATTAAAATATTACCAAGTATACAGAAACATTTAACTAAGTATACAATTATATTAAACTAACTATATATTAAAATATTACTAAGTATACAGAAACATTTAACTAAGTATACAATTACACTTAACTAAATACACAATTCCACTGAATTACTTATATAACTAAGTATACGATTCCATTGAACTAAGTATATAAATCCACAAAACTAAGTATACAAATTCACTAAACTACTTACTAAACTATTTATATAACTAAGAATACGATTCCACTGAACTAAATATACAATAAAACATGACTAAGTATACAAGTTCATTGAACTATGTATACAATAAAACGACTGTTCACAAATATGGCGGAAAGAAGTATCAATTTTGAAAAAAACGCTTGAAGTTGATGATTTTTCCTCCCTAAAAATCGGGTAACTGAAAAGGTAGGATTATGTTTCCTTGAAAATAACTAATAAACGTCCAATTAACAAAACTGCAATTATACCCTTATAAGCCTAAATTAACTAAAATGATCTACACCATCCAAATTTTAAATCAAGAGTCCATAAGTGTTCTTATGGACTAACTTAAAGAAATTGGTCTCATTTGAACCAATCCCTATATATATATATATATATATATATATATATATTATTGTAATATATTCATAATTTGTGACTATATTAAAAAATATGTTACTTTATCTCAAAAAACAAATACTTTTACTTATAAAAGTATTACTTTAACTCTATCATATTTATTATTCATCTTTCTTTGTATTTATTGTTAAAAATGCAATACTTTATTTATAAAACAGATATTTTTACTCTTAAAACATGATATTTTGTCTCAAAAATATATATATTTTTACTTATAAAGGTGTTATTTTAACTCTAATATATTTATTTTTCTTTCAATATAATGAAATCATAATTTGTGGCTATATTAAAAAAATATGATACTTTATCTAAAATAACCGATACTTTTTCTCGTAAAATCAAGTACTTTTAACAGGGAAGAAAAATAGAAAAAAAAAAAAAAAAAAATCCAACAGGTGGCATTGACCGGGACCGGTCAATAGGATCCGAGGGACCAGGTCCGGTCAGAGAGGATCCGTCTTACGGATTGAGACCCGTAAAATGGTCCTATATGAGTTTTTTCCAACACATAAATGTTGATATATCCAATTACTAAGGCTAATTGTCACCACATCTGTATATGCTTTCATTAGTTGACACTAAGTGCGCTGTTAACTGTATTTTTTGTTCGTAATAGTTAGTGATAACTAGTTGTCCCACATAGAAAAGAGAAGAATATTTTGAAAGGTTTAAAAGGAGGTACAAACCAAATAAGTTAAATTTGGTTGGCGGGAAATTTGGAGGGAAATTTCCAAATTGGTGAATTGAAATTGCTTGGTTTAACTATTATATATATATAATATTTAATGGTCAAAAGATGGCACTTGGGGCACTTGGGCAACTTGGGCATTAAGTTAGAAAATCAATTAAATACAATTTTGAATTATTTAATTAATTTTTATTTTTGAATGTTAATAATTGCAGTTTATTAACATTTTATTCCAACAGTTGTTTGGTTCTCAAAAGGGTGTCTATTGAACAGATACGACTTATTCCAAAAGGTGTATGTATTAAACAGACATGTCAATTACCAAATGGTGCATTAAAGTGCTATAAATAAATGATTCTCCTTTCAAAATCAATTACGTTTTTTATTCCTGCAATCAAAAATATTCTCAAAAACTGTTCTTGGGAGAATTTACAGATTTTCTTTGTCTGTGAATTCTGGTTTATTTTGAATATCCTGGAGGAAATTGCCATTAATCCGGCAAAGCGTGAGTGGGGCAAATTTCCTTAAGGGACAAGTGAAATCTCACGTTCAAAATAATAGCCTTCGTTATATTTTTTATCCAACATTTTTAAAATATTATTTTTTTCCAAGTGTTTATACAAAGTTGTTTTATTTTTGATTGGGTAAAAGTATTGGTTTGTACTTCTACTTTTGACAATGGTTTTATTCAATGATGGTCTTGGTTACTACTGTAATTATTGAAGAATAAAGTAATACTATTGTTATTATTATTATTATTTTATAAATTATTAACACGTGTTAGGTGCTTTAAACTTTAAGTAACACGTTATCTATTTTAATGAAACGCGCAAGATTATTGAATTTTTGGCCATGATAAGTAAAGTCCATGTATTATAATTTATAAGTCATTACTTCATTGATTACTGGTCCTCTAATTACTACACCTATTTCCTTACTACTATTATATTCTTTTTTAAATAAAAAAATAATAAGACTGTAAGGCCACATAATAAGTTTTAAAATTGACTTCATTCTACCTAGACATCGAGGAATAAAAAAAGAACACTTTATTGTTACTACTATTTCATTTTCATTTAAACTTTGAAATGCCTTCTTGCATGTTTTATATGAAAAATGTACAAAAAATGAGTATGTTTTTAAAAAGATGCTATGTTTTTATATCTACTTAATTCCTTGCTACTGCTCGCTCCAACTAAATATTTACTCTCAAATGCCTTCTTGTGAAGTAAGAAATGTAATGATAAGCCTAGGCCTAAATTTTCAATTTCACCCCTTTTATAATAATCTCACATACTTCATAAATTCAATTTTTTTTTTTGTGCGTGTGTACCCTCACCTATTGATTTTTAGTCGGGCACTATCGAACTGCAATGACCGTGGATTTGAGCTTTAATACGACAAAAAAATATGACATTGACACTAGATATATATGTATTATCTACTAGGGCTATCCAATTAATCGATTTTTTTAGTTAACCGTGAACCGAGCCAATTTGGTCGTAACCAAATTATTTTTGTTCCGTGAATGGTTAAAGATTTTGAAAATTTTATGTTGCTTCGGTTCACAAATTTGAAATTAACTGAAGTAACCAAAATAATATATAGTAACATTTATTATATATAATTACATATATATTTATATATGTATATTTATTTATTTATATTATATTTTATGTATAACATATATTTTTTATTTTTAAGAAAGTTTGTTAGGGACAAAAATGGTATTTAATTAATTAATATATAATTTGATTTATATATGTTTATTTAATATTAATTGCCCAATAGGCTCTTAATAAATAAACCTACCAATGTTGTCCTGTCTGTTCCATCACCGGGTTTCTCCCCTGCGGACGGGCCCATAGGCCAAATTCTCCTACACAGCTCAGGAGACCCATCACACAGGTATAAAAAGGTCCATCTTATTATTTGCAAGGAAATTAATTCATAATACTCATATGCATTATTATTTAGTATTCGTTTACTGACTTATTCTCTCGTTCACCTTGTCGACTTGAGCGTCGGAGGGTCCTCCCTAGGACAACCCCCGGGTCCCTCTAACGTTTGCGCATGTGCGCAGGCAAATTCCCAGTCGAAAGATTTTCTAGCTCTTGGAGAAGAAGGCGTGAAGACTTCCCCATCGGGAAGAAGAAGACGTGAAGACTCTCCCTCGGGAAGAGGATCGACGCGAAGACTTTCCTCTCGAGAAGAGAATTTTGGTCAACCCAGTTGACTTGGAGTGATTTGCCCTAAAAAACAACATCATTTTGGCGCCGTCTGTGGGAACAGCCAAAGTACCCGAAGACGCAAACTCGATCGCCAACACATAAAGTTGGAACTCAAGCTGCAGGCCATGGTGCCAAAGACCAGCAAGAAGGAAGACCACCAAGACGACGAGAGGCCAGCGACCTTTCCACCGGAAGGGTGCCGTCTCTTCCGCAAGACAGAAGGGCGACACTACTTCTTTCCGGAGGTGCTCGCCAGTGAAGAAATTCATCTAACCAAGGAAACTCTCTGAATCCTATTAGAAGAAGCTGCACGGAACGCCTTGAGGCATCAAGTCGCGGTCGGAACCATGGGAGCACTATCCCAGACTCCTCCCGCCATTGAAGACCTTGACCTAGAAGGGCAAGAAAAAAAAAGATGAAGGACGCAACAAGAGCCAAGAAGAGCTGCCAGTAGCTGAAGAATCCCAAACAACACTTTCCAGCCATACTCGTTCACAATCTACCACTTCGAAGAAAGGGAGTCCATTGAGCCCTGATATCTTAGCAGAACAGCTAGCCCCGGAATTAATACATCTAATCTCCTAGAATATGATGGAACTAGAGATCCTCGGGAGCATTTAAACAAGTACTATGCTGAGGCAGACATCTATGAGATGACGGTTGCTGCATACTGTAAAGCCTTTCTAAGTACCCTAACCAAGCAAGCCCGGGCTTGGTTCGTTCGATCAACTCCCAGAGGACTCCATCACTATGATGCAAATTTGCGGAGGCTTTCGTGCAACAATTTACCGTTAGCAAGGAAAACCACGAGACCATCGTAAACCTATTTCAGCGTAAGGTGGAAGAACCTTTACGCAATTTCATGGGAAAACTCATGGAGGCTGTAAATGAAGTCATCAACATCCAGTAAGAGACCTTGACAAGGATTCAACACTGTATTGCCCTCGAACAGTGTGCTCAGGGTGTGACGAAAGAAGGATCTCTCCCCACTCTAGGAAAAATCGCCCACTGCAGCCGAGCACCCGACGAGGGAAATGAAGCAATGAAGCCACCACAGAGGAACATTCATAAGGCCGAAGAGGGTGGCTAGAATCAGCCTCAAAGCGGCAAAAGGAACTCGGGACAAGTAACATTTCCATTGAATGTACCGCTATCCGGAGGTACTAGCCACCTCTCGAAGATAAAAAACTATAGAGCCACCGCGGGATATGAGAGACAGTTACGGACGATGTCGGTCCAAACACTTTTGTTACTTACATTATGATAGGGGACACACAACTGAGACTTGCATCCAGTTGAGGTTCGCCATCGAAAAGTTAATTCAGAAAGGCCACCTACAAGAGTACGTAGATCTACGATTAGACCCAGGAAGATAGCAGCAGGGGATGTCCTACATCACACGGGGAGGACAGTCTGACTCATCACCTTAAAAATACTTTGCCCCCACAATACGAACTTCGGACAACACCTCCAGGATTGGTCTCGGATCACTTTGTCCGCACTGTCCCCTTGGCTGAGACTCGCCAAGGAGTACGAGATAGGCAACACTACTGGGGACATAGGGACTATCCAGAAACATTAACTGATGACAGTGAAGACAAAGTGAATTCTCCCATCCAACCAGCAAAAGCGTCACACGTCCATGAGAATTGCAGATCTCCTTAGCTTCCGCTTACAGTTTTTCTTGGCCTTCTGAGGGCCTTAGTATTTTCTATTTTCAGTTTATTTCCACCCAAGAGGCGTTAAATATTTATTTATATTTCAGTTCTGTTTCCGCCCACAGGGCGTAAAACTTTATCATTACAATGAATAAAAGTATTTTCACGCTTATACTTTGACATTGTGAATGCAGTTAAATGGCCACATATGGCCAAGGTCAATGACCAGTTAGATGCTCTCCTCAACAAACCGCATCTTTCCGGATAAAGCCCCGTATGGAAGGGGCCTCCTCACGGGGGTGCTCATAAATATCCTCCTCCGGCTAAGACCCAGGAGGGGAAGGCTTCACCCGGCTAAGACCACGGATGGGATAATCCTTTCTGGCTAAGACTCCGGATGGGAGGGGCCTCCTCATGGGGTCCTAGTAATCACGTCATCCAGCTAAAACCCCGGAGGGAAAGGCCTCACCCAGCAAAGACTCTAGGTGGGATGACCCCTTCCGGCTAAGACCCCAGATGGGATGGGCCTCCTTCTGGGGGTACTATTAATTCACCTCATTTGGCTAAGCCCCTGGAGGGGAAGGCCTCACCCGGCAAGGACCCCAGGTGGGATGACCACTTCCGACTAAGACCCCGGATGGGAGGGGCCTCCTCATAGAGGTCCTAGTAATTAACCTCCCCCAGCTAAGACCCCGGAGGGGAAGGCCTCACCCAGCTAAGACCCCGGGTGGGATGACCCCTTTCGGCTAAGATCCCGGATGGGAGGGTCCTCCTCACAAGGAGGTCCTAGTAAAAATTCTTCCTCCTTCGACTAAGACCACGGAGAAAGGGCCTCCTCGCAAGAGTCCCCTTGAATTATCCTCCACGATATAAATGTGCAAGAAAAAGAAGGCAAAAACTCTAACACCTGGGAGAAGAAATCAAAAGCGGTAAAGTAAAGCTAGAGAAGAGTTCCAGAAGGAGTTACAGAATGGCATACATTAACCTTAAACACAAGTATTTCCAAAAAATCAAGACTTTCCTCCCAATGGAAGATCCACCTCAACGTGGAAAATGAACAAGTCTTCTAGAGAAAGAAAATATACCAAAGAACTAAAAGTAAAATATAAAAAAGCAAGCAAATATGCATAAGGAAGACAGAAAATCATCCAGCCTAACGAGGCAAATAAAAATATCTCAAGACCTAAAGAGAAAGAGAAATATCCAAGTACGAAAGCAAGCCTTAAATAGGTGGGCGGGAGCTGGGGCCATCGAGGCCGAGAAAAGAACTATCACTACTCAAGCGGGGGTGCCTCATCTCCATCAAGAACATCGGTCTCTCGAGGCTTATCTCTGTCGCCACCAAAGATCATCGGTCTCGACATCTCCCTCCTCCTCATTAGAGACGCCACAATCCAAGATGTCAACCAACTCGTTTGGAAGCCTTTCCACTCTGCCGTAGAAGTTCTCGACAATGGTGTGAAGCCCGACTTTTTTTTTTAGCCTTGTGATACGATGTTGTAAATGATGATGTATTATTTGGCTATGTGTCACAATACTTATAAAAATGAAATGTGGCACTAATTTAGTTATTTCTCCCGACATCAATTACTCCTTATTTGTTTTTGAGTATACCTATCACATTTTCTCCTTAAGTATTAATCCCTTGATCGGTTATTTTTATGTCTTGAGTAATTATTGGACACCTTAGAATTTAGGAGACTTATTTCACTAAGTGTCGTATATTCGATAGAACTAAGAGCTTGTTCCGGAATAAATAATTATGGGACTCATAAGTGATTATGGGATTTATTATCAATTTTGGGATTTGATATTATACACCAATTATCATCAATTTTGGGACAAAACAATATCATGGTATAGGGGACGGCCACAAGGTACAAGTGATATAGAAATACATTTCAATCATTATACAAATACTCTACTTTATACTATACACATACCCACCCATACCATGTATTATACTAGTATAATACATCCCCACTCAACCAACTTCTATTACTTTATATACCTTGTTATTTTATACACCTTATTTTTTATACACCTAAATATTTTATACAAAACTTTAACAAAGAAAAAAAAAAAAAAAAAAAAAAAATTAGCCCCCTACATGGTAACTTCTGGCCACCATGTTTCAAGGAGGAATCAAATTTTATCTTTTCATCCTAACCCTTATTAAACTCTTCCAACTTCTCCTCATTCTCCAAAAACTTAGACAAAATACAAGAACTCTCTCATTTCCTCCCATAAGGGCCGAAAATATCAAGCAAGAGGTGAGAAATTTTTTTCTTCTTTCATCTTTATTTTATCTTCTTAAAACTTCGAGCATATACCTTCATCCTCTAACTTTGTTGAATCCTTCCTTATTGAGGTACTCCTAGAGGTTGTTTTCTTGACGAACTAAGGAAGATCAAGACTTGGTTCTAAGCTTGAAGAGGACATTCAAATCAACTCTAGAAAATAAAAGGTTAAGGTGAGAAATTGTGGTTTTTAGTATTTTTCCTTTTGTCAACTTGAGGACTTAAGTTTGACTCAAAGATTTGAAATTTTGGAGCTTAGGGGGCTGACCTATAGAGCTCAAATTTGAGGTTAGAAGTTTGAAGAAAGAAGTTCATTTTTGAAGACTACTTGGGGACATTAAGGTAAGTATTGATCACTTTTGGTTTTGGTACACTTCTCCCCTTTTGATTTGAAACTTCACACTTTTAACCAACAAAATATGTGTTTGGACTACCTAGGGGCTGACTTGGTGTGTTTGGACCCAAGAATTTGGGTGTCAAGAGGAAGAACTTCATTTTAGAAGACTATACTTGAAAACTAATAAGGTAGGTGAAAAATGTTTCTACAAAAATGCATCATTGTTTCTACTAAGTTCATAAAATGCATGCTCATGTGATAATATGGTATTTATGAAATATAGCAAGTATTTATGAGATTCATGTCTTAGCCAACAAAATATGTGTTTGGACTACCTAGGGGCTGACTTGGTGTGTTTGGAGCCAAGAATTTGGGTGTCAAGAGGAAGAACTTCATTTTAGAAGACTATACTTGAAAACTAATAAGGTAGGTGAAAAATGTTTCTACAAAAATGCATCATTGTTTCTACTAAGTTCATAAAATGCATGCTCATGTGATAATGTGGTATTTATGAAATATAGCAAGTATTTATGAGATTCATGTTTTAGTGAAATTTTAAAAAAAATAAAAAGGTGAGTATGATATTCTTTTCTTGCAAAAATTGTTGATAAAATGCTCATCATTGTGTTTTATGATTTATGATGCTATGCATGTTCAAATATGATTTAGAAATATTTAAAATAAATTCTTATATATTATTGGAATTCTGGACTAGAGCTGTCAAACAGACCGGCCGGGCTGGCACGGGCCAAAGGAAGAAATGGGGCCAGGCCCATAGCATAAAATACACTGAAAAAATCGGCCAGACCGGGTTGGCCCAATTTTTTGGGCCAATCAGGGCGGGCTTTTGAGGCCCGGTATTTTTGGGCCTAGAATACTAGAGTCCAACTCGGTGCTTTTATCGGGCCATTCTACCGGGGTGGGCTGAAATTGACAGCTCTATTCTGGACTTGTGATTTGAACAGAAAAAAATGAAATTTGGGTCATTTTTGTTATTATCGTGAAATATGGGGCCAAAAGTGCAAATATTGAAAACTGTGAAGGGCCTCCTCTGAAAATTTGAAACATTGGACCTACGACTCTATGTATTACATATATGAAGTGACTTGAAAGATTGGAGACTCTTCGGGGCAAGAAAAACAATAAGGAATAAGCTTGATACCAAAAATATAAAATTTTAAAACTTAAAGGACCAAAATTGTAAATTTTGAAACTTGGGCAGTCCCGTACCTCAAAGTTTTACTGACTTAAATATTATGATATTTTGGATTTTTAGTTCGAATTTCATAACCATCGGACTTGAAACGAGCCTTTACGACAAAAGATTCAATTTTGAGTCAAAAATATAATTTTAAAAAATGAGGTACCTAACTTGCGAATTTTCCAAAACTATTTTTACCTTAAATTATTACTATCCTAAGAATTATTTAAAACTTAGAATCACCTCAAAACCCTTCCCGGTTTAAGAGTTACCTATTTTTAAAATATCAAGCCAAAAATCGCAATTTTCGGAAACTAGAGAGCAAATCTGCAAATTCTAAAAATCTGACCCTGAGTCTCTGGAAATCTAATCCTCTGGGAATTTAAAAAATTTTGAAACTGACCTTACTCTTTTTCGAGTCCAGAATTAAAACCTACTGAATTTTTGAACCCGATAAGAAAATATTCTCCTTAGTAAAACTTATTTTAATTTTAAAACTTACTAAGAACCTTGATATTGAAATTTCAAAACTCAGTTTCCTTATAAAATTTAACACATGTATTCATAATTATTTAACAAAAATATCAAGCCTGGTCATAATGCACCGAACCAAATATCGAGTCCGGCTAGATTATCCACCCAATAACTAGACCGCGAGTTTTTTAAAATAAATATCGGACGTTGTGTAACCAAGATCACTCCGGACTTGCTAACTGATTTTTACCAATTACTCGAACGAGCAAACTTATAATTGTTGAAGTGAAATTTAAAGTGGAATTTTAAAGTGGAATTTAAAGTGAAATTTGAAGTGAAATTCAAAGTGGAATTTAAAGTGGAATTTGAAGTAAAATTTAAAGTGAAATTTAAAGTGGAATTTAAAGTGAAATTTGAAGTGGAATTTGAAGTGAAATTTGAAGTGAAATTTTAAAGTGAAATTTAAAGTGGAATTTAAAGTGAATTTTGAAGTGAAATTTAAAGTAATATTTTAAAGTGGAATTTAAAGTGAAATTTGAATTGGAATTTAATGTGAAATTTGAAGTGAAATTTTAAGTGGAGTTTA
This sequence comes from Rehmannia glutinosa, assembly GCA_016081115.2. Taxonomy (NCBI): domain Eukaryota; kingdom Viridiplantae; phylum Streptophyta; class Magnoliopsida; order Lamiales; family Orobanchaceae; genus Rehmannia; species Rehmannia glutinosa. The sequence continues at coordinate 66,594,465 of CM071937.1, read as the reverse complement.
AAGTTGATTATTGGCTACAACCATATCCAAGTGAAGTGGGATACTGGCTACGGCCCTATCCAAATTAAAGTGGGATACTAGCTAAGACCCTATCCAAGTGAAGTGGGATATTGGCTACGGCCTTATCCAATCAAAGTAGGATACTGACTATGGCTCTATTCAAATTAAAGTGGGATACTGGCTACGATCCTATCCAAGTGAAGTGGTATACTGGCTACGGCCCTATCCAAATTAAAGTGGGATACCGGCTACTGCCGTATCCAAATTACAACCAAGTAAATTAAGAAATCGACGACTATTGTTTAATAAATTCTGGACCAATCTAACTTAATGATTAATGGAAAATCTTAACTAAAATAATGAGGTAATGTCACGTGCATTCTCATGCATTGATTTCCATGAAACCATTTTCCTTGCATAACTGTAAGTCTCACTCACACACGAGCAACCACTCACTGAGAAGTTTTGTCTCACCCCACCTGTTTTTATCAACCAGAGGATGAGGATCCATATCAGGACGTTGGTGGTGATGATTTCCAAGACACAACTTAACTTCATTATTGTATTTGTGATTTGCATAAGACGATAACTTTTAATTTGTAATGGTTTTAGACTCTGGACTCATTTGACGTAATAGCGGGCGTAGGACCCGAGGCGATTACGATGTTGGATGGTGTTTTTCTTTCGATTCCGCTACAACCATACTCTGACTTAGTTGTCCTTTTGTTGGAAAATTTATGTAATAGATTATGATGATACCATGTGAAACTTAGATTAGAAAGTTGACACCCTAATTCAACTATAAATCAACTTGTAATAGATAGGACTATGTAAGCTGAGTGGAAGCTGTCAAGTTGAATATTGCAGGACTCGACTAAAGATCGAAGAGAAGGCCCAATAGTGTAGCAGCTGAGTGAAGTGAAGTGAAGTTTGATCAAGTGACGAGAAAAGTTATTTTAGTTAGGCGGTAGTGACGACAAAGATAGTCATTCTAAAATCATTGGAGTTGATATCAAAGGGGATATCGTGAGACATGATCAAAGAAAGTCGAAAGAGATCCGTTGTCAAGCAAAGTCAAGGTTTTGCTGAAAATAGGCATGTGTCGGTGCCTACCTTAAAGTTGTTTTTTCTTTGAAAAAGTGCAAAAGTAAGAAGCCAATGAGATGTACCTAAAATCTGCGAGTTTAAGGAAAAACTGCAGAGTATTAAATTCAAGGTACAGTCCACATCAATGCTGCAAGACAAGACAAGCTAATGACCTGAAAGTGGAGTTTGAAAATGCATCTAACTCTTCAACGGATATATTTTCGAACCACCACTATAAAAGGTTGAGGATTCATCAGAGAGAAGGTTACCAAGTACGAATACGAATGCAAGGAAGCAAAATCCATTAACCTGCAAAGCAAAGAAATATCTCTCAAGCATTAAAATATTATACTCAAGCTTAATCTCGAAGGAAATCGATCCAACACATTCAGTGAAGGAAAGATAACTTTATTTGTTGAAGAGGAAAAACTTGTTTCAAGAACAATGGGTCTACTCTCCAAGGTTTAAGGAGGTGTGTAAGTCCAAGTGGCTACGATAATCTAGAGGGGGGGTGAATAGATTATCTCCATCTTTTCGATTTTGCCCTCTTTTTCGAACCGAAAGCTCAAAGACAATAATAAAGGTGCGGAATGTAAACAACACACGTCGATTTAAAGAGGTTCAACCCACCTAGGGCCTAATCCTCTACCACCCCAGTATATCCGGGATGGATTTCAAAAAGAAAAAGAATTTTATAAATTATCAAAATTAATACAAATTCAACTTACAACACCTTGAAGAGTACCACACTCTTCTTCAACAACACCTTTGGAGATTACCACAATCTCCCTTTGAAGATCACCACAATCTTCCTTCGACGACACCTTGTGAAGATTACCGCAATCTTCAACCTTGAAGAATACCAAATTCTTCAACACCTCAATAAGAAGATCACCACAATCTTCTTGCACCTATCACCTAGATCATCCAAGTGTGTTCTTACCACAAGAACACTCACAAGGATATCTTGTGTTGAATGATAACCAAAAATCAAGATTACAACTCAATAATGAATAATACAATTTGAGTGCAAAGTGTAATCAAGAATAGCCTAGACCTCAAGGATGTGAAAGTGATAAGCTAGGCAAATTTACAACAAGAATAATAACAATGAAAGACCAAGTATTTGCTTGAAGTGTATCTTGTTGTGTTGTATCTCAATTGTTGTGTTGGTTGCTCCAAAACTTCCTCTATTTATAGGAGATGATTGATCAAGCATAGGCTCCTCTTGGGGATTGAAAATCTCTGAAAAAATACAATTAAAATCAAGAATATAGTGTTAGAAATCAATCCCACAATTTAAGGAAATGTGTCTGTTGTCAAACGGTCATATTTTTCTTTGTCAAAGCACGGGACGACCGTCATACGAAATAAGAAATTTGAAGAGCACTTTGAAAATTTCAACAGGGTGACCGGTCGACATAGGCTTCAACCGGTCCCCCTAACTCAATAATGCAAGGTCTGAAGTTCTGTTTCAACACGAACTTGCAGGTACCGGTCGACGCCCAGGGCGACCGGTCGACCTGCCTGGTTTTCCTTCCGTCTCATTTTCTGTTTCAAAAATCATCTTCAGGTACGGGTTGCCCTATAGGGCGACCGGTCGACCACGAGACAGAAATGTTGTCCAATTTTTGTTGAAAATAAAACTCAAGAAATACTCCGAAAATTTAGTAAAAACATTTTAAACCAATCGGGTGTATTTAGACAACATTTAGGAACCTTTTTTAGACGTAAAACCTCATTGACATAAAATCATTAAAAGTGTTGTCCAATATTATCAAAAATAAACTTGAGGAAATACTCCGGAAAATATTAAAACCATTTTAAATCATTTAGGAGTATTTGGACAACCTTTAAAGACATTGTTTTGGTGACAAAATCAAATCATCAAAATTAAGATAAAAACATGTATCAAACAAGGTGTAGGTTCCAGATTGAACCAGAAGCTTTGAACCTGTTGGAGGGCTATGTGAACAAATCCAAAGGTTTGGAAGAGCTAAAGTAGCAGGGCAGACATCTTGTGAAGAAGCTGAGTCCCCGGAGCAGCTAGTTGTGTGATCAAAGTTGTCTCGGACTGCAACCATTTTGTAACCAAGTCAAGTTATATTTGTGGATTTCTCCAGGGATTGGAGATGAGTGGATTAGAGGAATTACCCCATCCTAGAACCATTATAAATTGCTTGTCTTTTACATTCAGCATACGTGCATTCTTGCTTATCTTTATTATTGTTGTTTGTTAATTTGCTAAGTCAACTGATAATAACCTGGCTTAAACAAGTGTTGAAAAACATACTCAAAACAAAGGGTGAAAGTCTTCCACTGTAAAAACCAAGTAAACTGTAATTTTAAAGTGTTAGCTGAATCAGCTGAGTTATACTATCTAGAGGTGTGCACGGTACGGGACGGTTCGGAGATTTGAAAATCTCCAAAACCGTCCCAAAGTTTGGAGATTCTGAAAATAAATCTACAGAACCGAACCATAGAAAAAAATCTCCGTCCCAAACCGTACCGAAAGTTCAGGACGGTTCGGGACAGAGATTTGGTTCTAATGGGACGGGACGATACGGTTCGGTTTGGGACGGAGATTCGGAGATTAGCCATAAATGAAACATACAAATTTGGAGAAAAAAAAAAGAAAAATGAAAATCAATATAAAAATCACCAAACGGATATACTTCTAGAGTTTTAGTCTCTTTTTAGCGTAGTCTCAAAATAAAAACTAAAACTATAATGGTTAACACAATCCAAATTTTTAAACTTAATAACCTCTTTAATACAATAATAGTTTATTATTTGGGCAATTGTCATTCTATTGACATAGAACATACATAATTAACTAATAATTTTTATAAATTAACATGAAATAAAAACATGTATAAATTTATAATCTCAATGTCTCATACTTAAAAACTTAACATAATCAATAAAATTATATTTATAATTTATGTGATGTGGTAAAAACAATTAAAATATGATCTTTTTATATTGTTATAATATGGTACTATTACTTGTTTCTCTTTTAAGTGCAATTTACTAATCATTTAACTAATTTCAATTTCAAATGATTTACTCTATTATTAATATGAAAGTTTTTTAAAATTCATAATAGTTGCAGCATTATGGTTTTTTTTCAGAAATATGCTTTATATTCAATTTAATTTCAAATAGTTTGTAGTTAATTCAATATCAAAATAGAAACAACATAGAAATAATGTACATGTATTTATATAAAATCTTTAAAATCGGTTCTAGCTTTGGGTCCTCGGTTCGGAGTGTTTCGGTATGGTTCGGTACGGTTCTCGGTACGGGTATTTGAAAAATCTCCAGAACCGTACCATAAATATTTGTGGTACGGTACGGTTCGGGAAAAGTCAAAAAGTCAACATATATTTTCGATTCGGAGATCTTTCGGTCCGGATATCGATTCGGTTTCGTTAATCTCCAAGTCAAATTTAAATTACTATCAACACTCGATCGAGTCCGCATTGAGTAAACTTAGCTGCCCACCAAGGACTTATCTGACTTGAGTCAACTCTGAATTTATTAAAAGCACTGAACGAAAACGTTGGTAAAGTCTATTCAACCCCTCCTTCTAGACTTTACTTATCACCCCTTGGGACCTACAAGTGGTATCAGAGCGGTTGGTTCATTGACCCTTCCGCACTGGTTATTGAACTAGATCTCGTTCTTTTTCAAAAGAAACAACACTTGCAGTTTTTTAAAGCTTTTTATTTTAAAGCAAAGTTATTATCATGGTAGCAAATCTAACTCGCATTCCAATGTTTATTGTTAAAGAATTTGATGGTTGGAAAATACGTATGAAGGCTCACCTTTCAGTCTTACATGATGAAAATGTGGTTTGTCATTGAGGATAGGCCACTAAAATAATGAAAGTAAACACAGCTGCCAGGGCTCCTGCTCCCGAGGCTGCTGATGTACCAGAAGGAGACGTTGATGCAGCTCCAGTTGCATGAGCTGCACGTGTTGTTACTGCTGATGTTGTACCTAGACCTGCAATAGTGGAAAACCCACGATGCGAGTGGACTAATAAGCACAGAAAGAGATATAACTTAGACAATATCGCCAAGGACATTTTGTACAAAACCCTCGATTAGGCCATGTTTAACAAAGTTCAATCTTGCATAATGGCCAAAGAATATGGGAAAATATAACTTTAATTTGTGAAGGATCTTATCAAATTAAAGAAAATAAATTAACTGTTGCTATACAAAAAATTAAAAATTTTAAAATGCTTGCAGGTGAAAGTCTAGATCAGCTGGATGCCAGATTCACAGATAGAACCAATGAGCTCTCAGCTCTAGGAAAAGAATATCCACAGAAGGAAATATGTATGAGAATTCTAAGGTCTCTCCCAGCTGAGTGGGAAATGAAGATGATGGCTTTGAGACATCAATGGACCTTACAATAACATCCAACCATGAGCCGTTCTCTGACCTTAAAGCCTATGAATTTGAGCGCAGAAGAAGAAAGCAAGAAGAGACAGTTGTACCCAAGACAGCTGCACTCATGGCTGGTGAGTCCAAGAGAGTTGAATCCAAAGAAGCCATTGACCAGGAGGAGATTTCTCTATTGGTGAAAAGATTCAATAAGTTCTTTAATAAGAACTACAAAAGCAACAAGGGTGAATCATCTAGGAGACACTCAGCACCTTCCAAAGCAAGGGGGACAGACCACCACAGAGAGCTTATCCTCAAAGGACTGAGTATTAGAGAGCTGATAATTAAAGAGCTGAAAGAGCATCTAAGAACCTGTGTTAGAATTGCACACAACCAGGACATTTTGTTGTTGACTATCCCTATCCACCAGTCAACAAGTATAGAAATGAGGAGGAAATAAAGGTCTTCAGAGAAAGAAGACAAGAACAAAAGAAAGCCATGTTGGCTGCTGAAGCTGCTGACACAGCCAAGTGTAAAGAAACAGTTGAGTCAAACAATAGTGAAGCTGACTACTCCTCTGACACAGAAGAAGAGGCTTTGATATGCCTCATGGCCAAAGAACAAGAAGATGAGCTATATTCTAACTCATCTCATTCTAATTTAGATGATAGTGATAGTGACACAAACACTTCATCACCCACTGATCTTTATGATTCATTAGGCAAAATGATGAAAGATTTTGAGCATGTAGAAACCTCACACACATTTTTAAATGAGGAAAACAGCCAGCTCAAAAGCCAAAACTCACAGTTGACTAAGGAGCTGAGTACTCTAAGTCACATAGCTGCTGAGAATACAGAGCTGAAGGCTGAGATAGCTAAGATCCAAGCTGACTCAGCTGCAACTGAAAAGTGGGAAAAGATTTGAAAAATGTGATTTCATCCTTCACTAAGGCATCTAAATCATTGGATGAACTTATAATGATTCAAAAGGTAAGTGGAGACAAGAAAGACATTGACTTTAATTCCTTTGTGCATGCCCAAGCTCTAAGAGTTGTATTGGAAAAAGGATCCTCAAGTAATAAGGCAGTCCAGAAATCCAAAGCACCATATGTTGCACCTACACCCACTCACAAACACAATCACAACCATACTGGCCTTAGATGCAAAGGTAAAGGCAAAAGCCAGCAGAGTATCTTTGAGAGGACAACAGAGACAAAATTCAAAGGACTCCAAACAAAAAATACTCTATAAAGTCTAAATAGAGCTACCAAAAGCCCCAAAGGTTTCAACAAAGAAAGTCCTATGATAGGAATGGTAGAAATTATCTCAACCAAGCTGATTGGAATAATCAAATGAGACATCAGCCAAGTCCAAAGGGGTACAAATAGTAGGGTGCCTGGCGCTCCAATTAGATTGGAGTTTATTCTACTTGTAAATACAATTTTATTGAGAATCATATTAACAAAGGCATTTTTTTATCATTTGTTTTGCATTTAATATTATTAATTGTGAGTTTGATAAAGTCCTTAGATCATATTAAGCTATGGGACATGGTCGCGCATTTGATGGCGATCATGGAACATGTCTCGAAGGCTTTGATCTTAAATTGGTTCAAAGTCAATGAGCTTTTCAAGATAGGACATTGAATAGCCCCGCAAGACTTGTGCATATGATGCATGCTCGTATGACGAGGATGTTGCATTCCATTAACATTAGCATTATGACTCAAATGCATATATGTGGGTGCTTGTTAGAGAACAAGTACACTGAACATGACCCAATGAAAATTCTTAACTGGAATATATATTGTCGAATTAATAATTTCCACATTGCGATAGTACATTATTAGTCCTTAAACCTGAGGCACGATAGTAGCCTTATGTACATCCTGTAATATTTTGATTTATCTTCTGATTGCTTGACAATCATAAAGGGGATATTTTGGATGTTGCACTGGTGTATATGGAGGTTAATCAGTGGCCAACATAGAATTCGACACTTGTTTATTGACAAGCGAATCTCTTGTATTTTCATAGTTTGTGATTCAAAGACCTTGGCCAAAGCATGATGAATATTGATTCATAAAGAAATCATTAAAACTTGAAATGGAATCACCGTTATTAAATCAAGTGGGTTTCAACGTATAATTCATGCCCAAGATTTAATTGGGAGATTAGTTGTCGAAAGGACCGTACATGTATGGAACCGCAATTGAAATAGGTTTACTCGTTATTTCACCTATTGCTAGGTGATCATGCTACTTGCTAGATGTTCCCATGATTTGTAGGTTTTTGGAATTAAAGAGTTAATTTCAAAACGTATTAATTAATTGGATTAATTAATTGAATAATTATTATTCGTAAGTTACAAAAGTTGTAAACCTACTGCTAGCATTAGTTGTGAACCTAAAGGGTCACACACAAAATGGTTGGTGTCATTTCTTCAATTGAAAATAGTCCAAAAGGTTGGATACAATTAATTGATAGAGATTAATTAATTGTGGCTTGATTTTATTTCAATGATTGAATTAAATATTTAATTAAATAATTAGATTATTTAATTAAGCCTAATTAGATTAGTAAGTCTTTGGAGTGAATAATAATTTAACTGATAAGATCAATTAATTTATGAAAGACTATATTTAATAGTTAAATATAGCCAAATAAATTATTGGATTATTTATTTGGGCTAGATGGAATTGATTTGATCAAATTAATTAAATATGGGTTGGATCAATTAATTGGAATTAATTGATGGACATTTTTAATTAAATGTCCAACCCAATATTTATTTAAGCCCATAAGGATAGGCCCATCTGGCTAATTTGTAAGAAAGAAAAAGATGGAGGGATTTTCTTGTGAATAGCCAGACAAGGGTTATCTGGATATGGAAAAATATTGTAGGATCAATTGAGATTATCCTATAATATTCTCCAACTGATTTTAGGTTTTGAACCTGGACACTTTTATAAACATTGGATGAATCATATAAGTATGTTTAACAATCAATAGAAGAATAAGAGATAAATAAACAGATAAAAAGAGGAAGACGTCTTCTCTCTTAAAAATACGCCTACCCCCTTTTATCCTCTCTCCAAGTTTTTCTTCTTCTTTCTTCTTGGTAGGAAAAATCAAGAACCCTTCTTGGTTTAACTACATAACAACAATTCTTAATTTCACCGGTTGAATTAAGGATTGGTGTTCACTCCAAATTTGAGATTCAATATAGAAATGGATTATAAATTACTAGCAAAATTTATAATCTGGTTGCTATCATCCATCGTGTGGACTGGCTTTAGAGGAGGGACGCTTGGACCTCTGCGAGATCGTGATTCGAGGATTTACCCTGCTGCGAGGAATTTGGATTCCTTCTACATCTTCTACAAAAGGAAGCTATTAAGGTAAAAATTATTAAACCCTAATTTTTACCGCTTGCATAAACGCGATCGTTAAATCTCTCGAGAACCCTGGAGCTTTTATTTTATGTATAATTGTATGCATATTTTAATTTTTAAATTTCTGTTGTGTTTAGCCCTGCGGTATAGCTAGCGAACCTAACACAAGCCTAAGTGGCAAAGACCTCAGACTCAAAAATGGTCATTCCCAATGCAAAGAAGTTATAATCAACACACATATGCACCAAAGCACAAAACCCAATATGCACAAAAGTTTCATTATTATCCCAAGAAGGCAAATGCACAAGCTCACACATAGGCATACAGACATAAGAGACAACTGTATGAGCCTAAAGCTCCAAAGCAATTTGCTAATGTTCATTATGATTATGGAACTGATAGGTGGCAACCTCTTAGAGTCAGACCATTTGGCTATAGGTTGGTTGGATCACCTTATTGTGCTAACCCCTCAGGACCTAGGCAAGTATGGGTACCTAAAAACTAATTTCCTTGATTGCAGGTTCAAGGAACAGCTTAGTTCCAAGGAACCTGGTACATGGATAGTGGTTGTTCAAGACATATGACAGACAACAAGAAAAATCTTTCAAAATTCAAGGAAATAAAATGTGCTAAAGTCATATTTGGAGGAAATGAAGCTCCAGAGGAGATCAGAAGCACAGGATCCATAAAGAAGAATGAACTAGAGATCACAGATATAGCCTATGTTGAAGGGCTCAACTTCAATCTGCTAAGCATCAGCCAACTCTGTGAAAAAAGCTACAATGTAGGATTAAACATGGGTGTTTTGTTGAATCAAATGAAATTGTGCTACAAAGATCAATGCAGAAAAACATGTATGTAGTGGATTAGTCAACTACTACACCTAGCACATGTCTTCTTACAAAGAGCACAGCCAAATCAAGTTGGTTGTGGCACAAGAAGCTGAGTCACCTGAACTTCAAGATAATCAACAAGCTTGTAAGGAGTCATCTTGTGGAATGATTGCGAGACTCAATGTACAGGAAGGAGAGCATTTGTGATGCATGCCAAATGGGAAAGCAAATAAAGTCTTCTTTCAAGGACAAGCCAAATCCTTCTTCAACCAGGATGTTGCACTTATTGCATATGGATTTATTTGGTCCTGTTGAACCAGCCAGCATCAGTGGAAATAAGTTCACCTTAGTGGCGGTGGATGATTATTCAAGATACACATGGACTATTTTATGTGTAAAAAAAAGGAAACCTTGCAGAAGCTCTCAGCTGATGAGAAGGGTTCAAAATGAGAAGAGTCAAACCATTATAGCTGAGTTTGTAGGTGTATGTGCCAGATTTCGATCTGCTCCAAAGGAAAGTCACATGACTGCAGCCAAAAGAATCCTAAGGTATTTGAAGGGATGCCAGGAAGTTGACTTATGGTATCTAAAAGATGGAGGATTCAAGCTAGTTGGCTAGTCAGACTCAAACTATACTGTATATAGAGTGGACAGGAAAAGTACATCAGGTACCTGTCAAATACTTGGAAATAGGTAGGTTTCTTGGTTCAGCAAGAGATAGAACTCAATAGCTACATCCACAGTTGAAGCAGTGTACATAGCTGCAGGCAGCTATTGTGCCCAAGTCTTATGGATGAGGCAACAACTGAGAGACTATGATATAGAAGAAAAAGAGATTACAATTATGTGTGATAACACAATTACAATTACAATTACTTAAAATCCAGTATTGCACTCAAGAACCAAGCACATTGATGTCAGATAGCATTTTATAAGAGACCATGTTGAAAAGAAAGACATCATATTGGAATATATATCAACTAATAAGCAGTTAGCTGATATATTCACTAAGCCTTTATGTGAATCAATGTTTGAAGAGCTTAAAAATGAACTTGGATTGATTGAGCTGAGTTAGAAGGCTCAGAAGACTCAACCAACATAGTTAAAAAGAAGAAAGAAATGGAAATCAACAGAGTTTCATTTATCAACTAAGTGAAAGAGCCAAGACGTTAGTCAGTTGTATTGAGTTAGCTGGACAGCCGAGTGTTTATTAAGTGAAGAGAGAAGTAGAGTCAAGTCATTTATGAAGATAACTGAGTTATTTATAAGTTAAGTGACAAATCGCAGTCTTTTTCTGCGAGCGAAAATGTTTTTAGGCTTGACATCATCAGTAATTATGGTATCAATAAAAGCATGCGCCCGTTTTACCCATGATTGGATATAAATGTTGTTGCATTAATGCGGGGAGATTAATGCGGTTTGCAAGACGTGATCTCAATCGTTGATCAAATTCAACCTTTTTGAATTCCAAAAAGTGTCCCCTCACATCCCATATATAGAGAAATCATTTTTTCTCTCTCCTCACAAAACTCTCTTACTTCCAAAGAAACCTAAGAAATTCTCTCTGCAACCAAGAGAAAAACCTTAGTTTTTTCATCCTTTTGAAATCTCAAGCTCAAACTCAGAAATGGCACCTTCTTATGACCATGCGAAGTTAGTCTGAGAAAATCCACACTAGATCGACCATGGATTTTGAGGGCTTAGTCAAGCAAGGAGTAGACAAAGCCCTGGCGAAAAAGATAGCTAATAAGCTTGAGAAAGTTGGTCTCAAGCCCTTCCTGACTATGGGGTTCTCGCACACCTACTTGGAAGAGGTTGTGATGTTCTACGTGAACGCTTAGGTTCACGATGATGAAATTCGCTCATCTGTCCATAGCAAGGAGATTAAGTTGACTGTTGCAGGACTTAGCTGCTAGTTGTTATCTTACTTCTTCTGGTTTGAAGGAGATAACTGAGAAGGATATTAATTTGGCTGTTGCATGGAAGGAAATATCCAAGCCTAAGGCTGCTGTGAAGCCCATCTATACAACCAAGAAGTCGCTGATAAAAGACGACTACCACAAGTTGATGGACGTGGTAGCCAAATGTGTCGACATGAAGTTTGGAAGCTTCAATCACCGTTTCTGAGGACTAAGTCGATGATGGCGGCGATCTTAGAAGGAGAAGAAGGTAAATTGGTGGAGTTCATTTTTGGCAAGTTGTGCCAAAATGTGATGAACAAAAGCCATTCTTCGATGCGGGAGTGTTTGAAAGCTCACTCAGATATGGCCTAGTGTTAGGTCATCTGCTGGAGGTGAAGGGTATTCCTCTTAGGAATGGGTAACCCTTTCATGTGAATAAGAAGATGTTCAGGGCAAATCTCTCAGTTTCCCAACGCCAAGCCCATGCGAGGAAAGTAGATACAAGCGAAGGGGAATCAGCTGACCCTGTCCTGTGGACACAGCTGCGTCTGCAAAAGCCTTTTCTCCCAAGCCTATGCAAAAGAAGAAGAAGACACCTGCCCCTGCAGCCAAGTCAGCTCCTACCCCCGTAGCCGAAGAAGACCCTGCCCCTTCCCCCGCAGCCGAGAAGGAATCCCCAGCTCCTTTTTCAATTGTCAAGAGAAAGCGCTCACTTGTTCCCGGAAGCGATTCGGCCAAGAAAAGCTAAATTAGCGAGAATATCTGCCATTCTTTGGAGAGAAAGGAGAACCAGAAGAAGTTGAGGTTCCATTGGTAAGGAAAAGAAGAAGACTGGTAAAACAGTCTGAATTAGCTAAGCCAACTGAGTCTGGTACAGCTGCTGAAAAGGAGGCTGCTGAGGATGAGCATCAAAGTTCGAAAGATAAAAATGGTGTGGAAGCCACTGGGAAGATAGAGACTAGTGTTGCTGAACAGTAGAGTTTGTAAGAGTTAGCTGTTAGGGAAACAACTGATGAATCTAAAACAATCACAGGTGACCAAGGTTATGAAGAGTTAGCTGTTAGATCTTCTCAGACTGATGCTATTACAGCTGAGAAGGGCAAGGTTGTTGAAGAGCCTTTAGAGAAGGATGATGTGGATAATGATGATCTTGTTATGTGTTATTTCCTGCGTATTTGAATGTGCAAGAGAGGCTAAATGTATGGAGGTCCTGGAAGCTAAGTTATGCCAGAGATCAATTCCAGAGCCTATAGTTCATTGAAGAATAGGAGGAATTCCTAAGCTTCTTAGGAAATATTGCGGTCCGTTCAGCTTTGGACTAGACTTTTGTACCACCATCCTTTATCAGAAGAATGATGAGGATAAGTTGAAGGCAAAGGCGAAGGCAATTGAGGAATCCAAGAAACCTCAATCTCGCCCTTTGATAATGTCTCTAAAAGTGCTTTCCAGTCAGCCAGCTGCAGTGATGAGAAAGAGACAGACGTTGCTGATGTAGTAGAGAATGCTGAGCTGAAGCAAGCACTCAAAGAATCCAAGGAGTTGCATGCGCAGACCTTGCAGAGGCCCCCAGGAGAGTCATCCTCTATACTAATCTCTCATAGCCCTGACATTTTGGAAATGGTGAGGACAATTGATGCTACTATCTTACATGTGCACTCCGAGGAACAAGAATCTAGGAAGAATGGCGATGAAGATAAGGAAGGTGATGAAGAGGGCACCTTAGCCAAGTCTACCCCTGAAGAAGGTGTTGAGAAATCTTCCCTATCGGTTGATTACTCAACTGGACAAACAGGCGAGTCTCAAGTTTCCAGTGACCCTGCTGCTCGTGACTCAGCTGGTGTGCTATCTGAGGGGGAAACTACAAACACCACAGCCAGGTTGGGGGAGGCTGTAGGAGACTTTACCACTTTGAAGATTTGAGGCAAAGATGTGGAAATAAATGAACAACAGAGTGGTGTTGATGAGCTTTGACGGTTTAGACTATCTCAGCTGAAACCCCAACTGCGCTGCAGGCCGATAACGCTGCTGATGCAGCTAAGGCAAATGATGGAAAGAAAAGCCATGACAGTTGAGATTGTCTGCTCTGAAAGTGCAATCCTAGAGGTTGAAGCCTCAAAAGATGCCACTGAAGACCCTAAAGCAGCTCAATCTGCTAAAGGGATTAACCAAGACCCTGTTGCGGTTAAGACTGCGCAAGGAAACGTTGAAGGCCCAGCAGCGGTTGAGACTGTTGAGGGTAATGAAGGCCCATAGGAGGTTGAGACTTCCTTGGGTAAGACTGTTGAAGAAGAGATGCCAGCTCCTCAAACATAGACAGTTGAAAATGAAGAAATAAGCGCTCTGCATGACTCTCAACAACACGTCTCTGTGGAATTTTTGGACACAGATGACGAAGCTGAGTCCGTTCAACAAGATAAACCAGAAGATGACCCAGAGATTGAGGAGACTGTGGCTAACATACAGAAGGCAAGCGAGAAAGCTGCCATTTCCAAGTTCACACTAGTTGATGGCCCATCCCCAATGGTGCCATCACCAACCCATGACGTTGCTAAGGAAGCTAAGGACAAGACTACTCAAGAGGAAGAACAAACTGATACCAATGAAGCTATTTAGACAGTTGAGGATCAGTCAGCTCCGCAAGCAAACACAAATGCAGATGCCGAGGATGCTGAAACAGCTGAGGCACACAGAGCTGAAGCAAGTGTCGAGGGAAAAGGACCTACTCCTGATGGAGAAGTGGGAGAGATTCGTTTTGTCCCAGATGACCTTTTTGCAGAATACTTTCCATTTGTGGTGGAAGTGCCCTTGGAAACTGAGTCCACTACTGAAAGTGCTAGATACACTATCAACATCCCTCGTGAAGAATTTGAGACTCCAGATGATAGAACAGTGGTGCCGTTTGGATTCGATTTTGATGTTGTATGTCCTAAAGAGCAGTCCATTGAAGCAGCCGACTTTCAAAAGCCTTCAAGGCTATCTATGCTGAAATAGAGAATATGGAGAAAGGATTTGCATCATTGAATCAATAGTTGGATAATCGTGATGCAACGACTTCTTGAGACATTCGAGGAACTGTGCTCAGGATAAGGGAATGTACAGCACAAACCAAAGCACTTAGACATGAGCAAGTCAGCAACTTCAAATCACTGTTTGCAAAGTTAGTGATTTAGGGTTCTGAAAATGCCAAGTTTCAACAGAGGCAGAGGGATCATATCTTCAGAATGGACCAGTCATATAAAACGGACATGGAGTTGCTGAAAGTTCAACACAAGGCACACCTTCTCAAGTCAAAAGCCAACATGCGCACCGAGATTATGGTGATGAACACATAAATGAAACTAATGGCTGCTGAGATGAAGGCTCTAAGATCGGAATATAGAGCAGCACACTCCACAAGCCATGAGAAGATGGACTTAACTAATGCTAAACTGGATCTAATCCTGGGAATATCCTCTCAGCCGACTCTCCCTGGTGATTATGATGCCAAAATGGGGAAGATAGTATGGGGGAAAAGGGCGAAGGAAGTGATGTGAAAAAGCCCCCTCTGAAGATTATGTTGCAAAAACCCCCCAACTAGGCTCGACCTGCACCACTCTCTCCTTAATCACCATGAGCCTATCATCTGAAGAGAAAGATGAATTAGCTTTCAAAAAGACTCGAGATACAATAGAAGCTGATTTGGCCAAGGTGGATGAAAGGCAACACGGTCCGATTGAAAGTTTGTAAGCCAAGTTTAATGGTACTCCAGCCGGGTCACTAAAAGACTCTCCAGTAGTGAGGCCCCCTCAAGAAATTGCTCGTGCTCCAGATAATGGATCTGAACCAAGACCATTAGAGGAATTCCAAATGCTTTAGTTCGAAGGATTCTTCAAGGGAATGACTCTACAGGAGGCGTGGAATCTGTACTGGGAGAAGGGTTTGGAGCTTTGTCAAGCAGCCAAGAAGCAGCAGACTCCTGGTAGCAGTCAGCAAACTTCAAGGGCACAACCAGTACAATACACTCCCAGAGGAGGAGGAGCGGACTGACTGGAAGAGGAAGGGGAAGGATGAGTGGAAGAGGCAGAGGCACTCCACCATTGAAGCCTAGAGATGTTCAGTATGTAAATCCCTAGAAGAAAGGATTGATGTACTGGGCTGGACTGTATCAACTTGAAAATTGAGAAGCCGACCGTAAGAATGAGGAGGCGAGGAGAAAGCGAAAGAAGAAAAAAAAACAAAGAAAAGGAAGACCAGTGCAAAAAGAGAGCCTACAAGAAGAAGAAGAGAGAAGAAGAATAAAGGAAGAGAATAAGAGTTGAAGAAGACAGAAAAAGAGTAGAGGAAGAAGGCGAGAGAAGAAGGAAGTAGCGAGGCGTTGAAGACTTATTGAACCCCTTCATGTTGTATTCTTACTTAAATGTAAATACACATACACTTGTAAGTACTTTGTATACAATTGTTGTTTATACATTGTAAAAGCTTTGTAAAGTGCAAGAATTATATGTTCAATAAAATGACATATTCAATACAACCATTCTTTATTTATGCACTATTTACTTTGGTATTTTTGTTTAGATTTGGCATCATAAAAAAGGGGGAAATTGTTGGGAAATTTATGTAATAGATTTTTATGATACCATGTAAAACTTAGATTAGGAAGTCGACACCCCAATTCAACTGTAAATCAACTTGTAATAGATAGGACTATGTAAGCTGAGTGGAAGCAGCCAAGTTGAAGATTGCAGGACTTGACTGAACATCGAAGAGAAGACCCAGTCAAGTGACATAAAAGTTGTTTTAGTCAGCTGACTGACAACAAAGTCATTCCAAAATCGTTGGAGTTGACTGTCAAAGGGGATATGCATCAGACAGGATCAAAGAAAGCTGAAAGAGATCCGTTGTCAAGCAAAGTCAAGGTTTTGCTGAAAATAGGCATGTGTCAGACTGCCTACCATAAAGTTGTTTTGCTGAAAGAGTGCAAAAAGTAAGGAGCCAATGAGATGTACCTGAAATCCTGTAGAGTTTAAGGAAAGGCTGCGGAACATTAAATTCAAGGTACGGTCCACATCAATGTTGCAAGACAAGACAAGCCAATGACCTGAAAGTGAAGTTTGAAAATGCATCTATCTCTTCAACGGATACATTTTCGAACCACCACTATAAAAGGCTGAGGATTCATCAGAGAGAAGGTTACCAAGTACGAATACGGATGCAAGCAAGCAAAATCCATTAACCTGCAAAGCAAAGCAATATCTCTCAAGCATTCAAATATTATCCTCAAGCCTAATCTCGAAGGAAATCGATCCAACACATCCAGTAAAGGAAAGACAACATCATTTGTTGAAGAGGAAAAACTTGTTTCAAGAACAAGGGGTCTACTCTCCAAGGTTGAAGAAGGTGTAGTAAGGTTCTAGATCGAACTAGAACTTTAAACATGTTGGAGGGCTATGTGAACAAATCCAAAGGTTTGAAGGAGCTGAAGTAGCAGGGCAACCGTCTTGTGAAGAAGCTGAGTCCCAGGAGTAGGTAGTTGTGTGATCAAAGTTGTCTCGGACTGCAACCATTTTGTAACCAAGTCAAGTTACATTAGTGGATTCCTCCAGGGGTTGGAGAAGAGTGGATTAGAGGAATTACCCCATCCTCTAACCACTATAATTGCTTGTGTCTTTTATATTCAGCATATTTACATTCTTACTTATCTTTATTACTGTTGTTTGTTAATTTTCTAAGTCAATTGATAATAACCTGGCTTAAACAAATGTTGAAAAACATACTCAAAACAAAGGGTGAAAGTCTTCCGTTTTAACCAAGTCAACTGTAATTTTAAAGTGTTAGCTGAATCAGCTGAGTTATACTATCAATAGCTCAGTCAAGTCTGTTGAGTGGCTAACTCTATTGTGCAAGTAAACTTAGTTGTCCACCAAGGACTTAGCTGACTTGAGCCAACTCTGAATTTATTAAAAGGACTAAAAACGAAAAAGTTGGTAAAGTATATTCAACCCCCCTCTAGATTTTACTTATCACACCTTGGGACCTACACCTTTGTTTATGCATAATTGGGATTTTATTATTACTGTTTTTTTCCACAATGATGGATTATTGGATCGGCTTGGTAAACCAGCATAAGTTTGACTGTCCGTGTCACAACTTCCATTTTGGGGCGTGACAAATGGTGCATTGCCTTATCATAGTAGGAGCAAGACCCTCTCATCATGTCGAAACGATAGGACAATTAACCTTTGTAGGCCTCAACTGAACTATATATCTCCTTGGCCAACAACTCGATACCAGCGGGAGACTGGAAGAACAACTCACTCGTCTCACACTTATGATGGCTAGCCGCGGCCTTAACCGCCTTCACCTCACCCCGAAGCTATTGGTTCTCCGCCTCAGTCACCTCACCTCGATGGTTTGAAGCCACTGCGAGGTTCAGAATCTACAAGAAAATTTGTACAAGTCTTAGCCAAGTGAAGAGACAAAGAATGAAGAATGAAAATACATGACAACCATGGAAACTTACCCGAGCAATGTCCCCGCAAAGGTGAATCTTATTGTCCTTGAAGGACAAAGACCCAAGACGGGACTGATCATCTGCCGGTAAAGCTCCTCTAGTACTGGCCTAGCCTAAGCCAGAATCTGTGTAGTCCCAATGGGACTGGATCCCCTAGCAACGGTTCACTCCGCCAGAGAAGATAGCTCGGGGACCAACAATCTCGGAAGCAGTAACCCCAAGCTCCATCCTCGGCCTCGTCCCTCTAGGAGGGCCTGAAAGAAGACGGGGGGCCAAGGCAACATCAGTACAATCACTGGAGCGCGAACCCGTACACCGATCACTCTCTTGACGATGAGGGCGTGATCGATCACCCTCCTGGCGAGAAGGACGCCTATCACTCTCCTGACAAGAAGGGCGTGGTATATCACTCCAGGACGGGGCACTCGTGCCCCTGCCAGCAGCAGACTTCCCCTTGTCCTTCTACTTTTTTTCTTCTTCTTAAAGGCCATCAACTCCACGATGATGTAACTCTCCTTACCTGAAAAGCAAGCAGAAGAAATATAAGGAAATCGAAGCAGTAAGAATATACAAGTAAAGCGGAAAGCAACATAAAGAAGTAAAACAAGATGGGATATCCAAGAACTCCCTAACATTCAGAAGATTCTTAAACAAGCCCCGGGACCTATAAACTTCCTCTCTCTCTTTCCGGGAAGTGGGAGTGCCTCAGACAGTCATACATTCTGAAACCCACTCGTGAGGAAGCTCCCAACCATTATCCCTCACATAGAAGAAATTATTTTTCCACAGCCCACCAGGAGAAGGAAGTCCTTCAAGAAACTTACACTGAGGACACAGGAAGAAGTGGAAGAAGGTGTCACTAGGAGACTTCCTGGCATAGAACAGAGAATGAAATCCATCTACAAACGGAGTCAAGCCCAACTATCACATTGCATGTTGATAATCCCGTATACATGCATAAGCTTGGGGGATCAACTGACCAACACATGCTCCAACAGATCTAAGGATCGCGATGAGGAAAGCATCTGGAGGAAGCACAAAGCCAATAGAGAAGCTGTAAAGGTACACCGTGACGAAGCCCTCAGGTAGATGAGTAAGCCTGTTGCCTGAACCCGGGGCCAACATCACAAATGCTGAAGGGAGCTCTAGCCGCTCCCGCAGCCTACGAAGACTGACGGAGGACACTCGACTGACCAACTCTCACGGGACAACTACCCAACTTCCGGGAGGTGTCCTATGTTGATACTTGATGGGGCAGACCTCTTTAGGACTATCTTTCTCGGACTCTACCTGATCGCGAAATTCTTACCGCAAGCGTACGGTGTCAAGTTTTAGTATAGGTTTTGAAAGTAGGGTTATCGTCTCCACAGGGATTGTTATCGAATTTTATACTAAGTACTATAATTAAAATAGCTTAATTCTATCTAGAAATCGGAAAGAGATGAAGATTTATTAAACTAAAAATAAACTAAAAATAAGCAACTAATTGGTTTAGACAATTAATCAAACACTTGAGAAATGAATTCTAGAGGGTTGATTTCACCTAGTTATCCCCTATGTTTTCAATCCAGTTTATTAATCACAAATTATTAATCTATAAGCCAATATTCCTACCGTTTATCACTTCCTCTCTCGAGTGCCAAGTGATTCTAAGTTCCAATTTCTGATTTCGATATCTCTATAAAAATCATAAATTAAACCCTAATGCGCTCAATGAATATTCTATCACAGGCTTCAAAAGAATCATAAATCTCTCGATTCTATGAAACCCTAGGTTGTGCTATTCTATGGCCAGGCGTTCAATTACCTCTCTCGAGCGTCAAATCAAACACACCAAACAATCTAAATTATTGATCAGATAATCCAGATGCAATCAAATCAAATAGCACAAATAGATTAAATAATATGCGAGTTTCATAAACTGGAAATCAAAACATAGGTTCAAACGTAAGTTACATCAATCCCCTAGAAAAATAGGTTTAGCTCATAATGGATGTACAAAAACTCATGAAGAAATAATTATACATCTCAAGATATCGACAAAGAAAAGCAAAGAAAGAATTGAGAAGAAAAGAGAAGGAATTCTCTCTGTGTCCAGACGAGAAGTGCCTCCAATTGCCGTCCCGAACCCTAGCTCCCAGTCTCTTGCCTTGCGTTGTGCTCAAAATAATGTCCGACCCCCCATTTGTACGTCCCCGTGGTGTATTTATAAGTCGAAACCCTCGAAAACCCATCAAAAAGGCCCAAAATATAACTCACGCACGTTCAGGCCCATACCGCACGCTAAGACGCGAATCGCCTTGCTACTGCGCGCGCGTTGGGACGTATTCTTCTTTGGTCGGGTTGCGCGATGCAGCCCTTGAGCTAAGCGCTGCAGCGCGCCTGCATGTCTGCTTCCTATCGCCGTTTTACGCTTTCGGCGCTTGCTTTGCCCGCAAATCACTGCTTTGCTGCTTGATTGACGCGCGATCACGGAGGAGAAGCGTGCTGCCGCCCGCGCTAACGCGTCGTCCCACTTCTGCTGGTTTGTATATTGGGCGCCTGCGCCTTTGCTTTGGTCTTTGCAGCGCTACTCCTTTTCCCTTTCCCTACGCGTCTTTGTACCATTTTTTCACCCCGCTGCTGCGACGCGGGGTTTTAGCCTTCGCAGCTCGTATGTGACCCAATTTTTCCCGTTTTTCAACTTCTAAAATGCGATATTCACCATCTAAACACGTTTTTCACCGTTTTTGCTCAATTTCGGCTACCAAGTCCAGTCCCGATTCTCGAACGACACCAAATGACACAAACTCGACTCAAACGACACTAAAATACCCGAATATAACGCAAAATCCTAGTCTAAAGCACTCAATACATTGATATAAAACCAACTTAACACTACCTCGGAAGACTCGTCACTTGAGCTCGGATCCAGCTCAAGCTCTACTTCTCCTTCGCCTTCATAGCACAACTCTAGAGGAAGAGGAGGAATATCAAACTCCATGGAGAAAGGTGGAAATGGAATGACTGAACCAGAAACTGAACGATAACACCTCGACCTCTGAGCGGAATGGAAGAAGTACCAGAATCCGGGATATGACTTGAAGTATACGAAAACTCGGGAAAAGACGGGAAAGAATGGGAAGGAAAATGGACCGGAGGGCTTGGGACGCCCTCCGGGGGCACACGCTCCTCCGCCGGGGAGGGCGTCGGGCGCACCCTTGCCCACTCCGGAGAGGCGCCCCAGGGCGCCCTTTACCGCCCATAATGCTCTCATCTCTCTGTCCGCTTGACACACTCCAATCATCGCTCTAACTCTCCATGGTCTCTCACCTCAACTCTCACCTCACCTCAACTTTAAAAAATTTCATAAGTCTTCTACAAAGCAAAAACTTTCAAAGTTGAAAGGTATAGAGAGAAAATTTACCTTTGGAAGACATGGTCACAAACTCTCCTTTCAAGTGTCCTTATGCAAAAGTGGTCAAAGATTCTCCAATGACAAGACTAGATATACAACAAGACAAGCCAGATATTTCTACACCGGATTAGCTCCCGCACTTCTTTGTCCCTTCGCAGCACCGGAGCTGATATACAGCAAGACAAGCTATATATTCGATTTATATATGTTTATTTAATATTAATTGCCCAATAGGCTCCTAATAAATAAACCGGCCCAATGGTGTCCGGGTCTGGCCCATCGGCCGATTTCTCCTATGCGGACGGGCCCATAGGTCAAATTCTCCTACACGGCCCACAAGGTCCCTCCTATTATCTGTAAGTAAAAAAATTCATAATCCTCCTACGCATTATTATTTAATATTCGTTTACTGTCTTATTCTCTCGTTCACCGTGCTGACTTGAGCGTCGGAGGGGCTTCCCTGGGATAACCCCCGGGACCCTCTAACATTTGCGCGTGTGTGCAGGCAAGTTCCCAGTCGAAGGATTTTCTAGCTCTTGGAGAAGAAGGCGTGAAGACTTCCTCCTCAGGAAGAGGAAAACGTGAAGATTTTCCCCTCGGGAAGAGGATCGACGCAAAGACTTCCCTCTCGGGAAGAGAATTTTGGTCAACCCTGTTGACTTGGGTGATCTCCCTAAAAAGCAGGATCACGGTTAATTCGACCGGTTAACCGAAATACTATTCAATTCGGTTAATTCAATAAATATAATTTCTGTTCGGTTAATGGTTTTACCAATTAACAAGTTTAGTTACTTCGATTTTCGATATTTCTGTTAACAGTTAACCGAATAAAAATTATATGATCTGCGTGTTGAGCCCACTATAAATATTTTATTACCAAGTTTTTTTTTCTTTACTAAGTTATCATAAGGTCATTGATACTTTAACTTTCCGCCATCACCATAGTAGGGTCTTAGCTGTAAGCCACCCCAACAAATTTACGTGTGATGTGTCACATGTTATCTTCGGACTCTAGAGGAACTCAATTCTAGCTCTTGAAGAGTCGATATATGATAGTGTGTACTGGTTTTCATCCAAATCATGTAGATAGTTAATATGTTGAAGCATTAATCATCACATTCTTAATAACAATTTTAAAAGTAAGAGATATTATGATTCTTTTTTTGTCCATATATCGAGCTGTAAGCACATAAAATAACACAAAAACACTTCCAATCCTGAAGTTTTCAAATTTTCTTACAATAAATAAATGAAATTTAAATGCCTTAATAGAAACGTTTTTCCAATAGAGGTTACTAAATGACAGTCAAAAGTAGCATTTTAAATGCACAATTGCAAAAGTAATTACCAAGAGGGGTAACTATAAGACAAAATAATTAATTACTCACCCAAGTATAACTTCTTTTTATATTTCGGGAAAAAGCCAAGTCTAAAGGGCAAAGTTGGATAGAGCAAGTTCAGAAAGAAAGCATTGATAGCAATTAGCAATTAAAGGACGGCTGCGTTAAAAAATGCCCAAACACAAAAAGCTCACGATGAGCTGTGTGTGTGTGTGTGCCGATTGCTAAAAGGACAATAAATAGGAAGGAGATTCCCAAAGCATTTTTGTATGCTCTATTTAGTTAAAAATTTATATTATACTCATAATTTATATACATATATAAATAAACAATTTAATAGTGTTTTTATATTTTCGTATACATTATGACCACCACATTATTTGTACTGATTTAGTAGACATATTATACTTATTTGTATAAATTTAACGATTGGTACTCTATTTTATTAATAAATATTTATAACATCAAATATTAACTAAAATTTATTCAAAAAGACATTATATGTATTCATAGAATACTATATAGATAATTAAGTAAAAACACTAATAATATATGAATATGCTAATTATTAATTAATTATATTTTAATTATATAATAATTATATATTAAATAATATAAATTTATTTAATTTATAAAAGAATATACACATAAATATAAAAAAATCATAAATGTAATATCAAAATGAGTTGTGTTTTTCTCTCGAATAATTCATTTTCATTGGTACTTTACTCTTACATCTATAAATCCATATATTAATTATTTTTGTATTTCTTTATCCTTTTTAATCAAAATTTTTAATAAATATTCATAATATACACCTAAACATAAAACACCGAATTTTTTCCATTTCATTTTCAACTAACTAGGTTAGTATGTATTATCATTAGAGTAAAAGTAGAAACAATGTCATTAACGTTGTGTTTGGAACAAAGATTTCACAATAAAAAAAACAGTGCCCAGGTTTTTTTAGCACTTCCTTTAATGTCAAAATATTTTTTAGCCATTTTTGTGAAACACATATTTTTTAGCCATTTAACTATATGGGAAAACTCAATTTGCCCTGAATCAATTTAAAGCACACCCCATCTCTAATTCGACAAATCATAAATTGGGATAAAAACAATTAACAAATACAAACTTCAATTCGATTAATTTTATATTTTTTGGTTAAATTAGTTAGTTTGTAGTTATTTAGTTTAAGATTTGTTGTTAGATTAGTAGAATTTGTTTAGATTTAGATATTTTAGGTTGAGATTGTTGCATCGTTAGTGGTGGTTGGTGAATGGGGAAAATAACAAGGGTTTTCGTCTCATAACTCGATACCAAATTACGGCAATTAACTTGGTAACGAGATATGAAACCTGGTATCAAGTTATTTACTATTGGACCTAGTATCGAGTTATACCCCTAGGTAATATAAGACTTGGTATCGAATTATGTAAAATGCTACCGAGTTATTTGACTCAATATCATGTTACGTAACTCGATACTGAGTTACACGTAACTCGGCTAAGTAATGAGCTTTTGTGTCCATACTTTTGTATTTTGTGTTCTTCATCTCTTTTATAATAATATTCTTCTGTTCCGGCTAATAAACGACATATGTCGTCAATGTTTGCCGGAAAGTTTCAAAATATTTGAACGAAATAGGAAGACGATATATAGAAAGAGAAGTGAAGGAGAAAGAGAGAGAAACACAAGGGCGGAGCCAGGAAAATATATGGGGTGGGCCGATACACGAAATCGGGGTGGGCCGATACACGAAAATCGTATAAATTATAATTTAAATTTTTTTTTAAAAAAATTTATAGTGTAAAAAAAAAAATTTAAAAAATGGGGGGGCCGGGGCCCGGAGTGGCCCCCTATCTCCGCCCTTGGAGAAACAAATATCAAATCCACATGCTATAAGGTAACGGCATGATTGATATGTGGGAATGAGGTATGAATGAAATGAGCATTCCTTGTGTCATTCCCATTCACATGTTTGATATGCTTTAGTAATGAGAATACCCATTCCCACGGGAATCCCTATTCCCAAAAGTAAGGGAATGACCATTCCTCCTCTCCCCCATGGGTTTAGCTATTCCCAATCATCAAGAATGACTCAAATTTTATTTTTAATAAAATTATCTTTCTATAAATGACTAAAAATGTTGGATATAATCTATATTTTCGAAAAGTAGTGTTATAAATAAAAAAATTATCTATAATTTAAATATAAGTTATATTTAATATTTTAATAAATCATAGTCAATTTCTATCAATATTCAATAGTTAAATCAAAATTTTGATATAGAATTCTTTTGTTGATTTTCTATATTTTCTTATAAAAAATAGAGATAATTACAAAAATACCCTTGAGGTTTCGGATAATTACATAAAAACCCAGATATTTTTTAAATTACAAAAAATCCCTTGAGGTTTGATTATGTCTTACATTTTCCCCCTTCATAAGCAAAAAAAATATCAAAACCCCCCTGATATTTATAAAATACTATAGTTACCCCCTTAAATTTAACACATAATCAAACCTGATGGAGTTTTTTTTTGTAATTTTAAAACATCTCTGGATTTTTTTGTAATTAGCCCAAATCTCAGGGGTGTTTTTGTAATTATCCCTAAAAATATTATATAAAATATTTTTGATATCATAGATATAAATATATATATATATATATATTATTTAGCACACATTAAAATAATCTTATATCAATTTACGAATAACATATTTAATAAAATTTATTTAAAAAATCTTATTTAAGAGAATTTGATACTTTAAAATTATTTTTCTCAATTACTATCATTAATTTATAATTACCAATCAAGATATTTAAATCAAGTAAAAAATCGTTATCCATTCATTTCTCCATTCCTTGTACATACCAATCATAAGAATAGTAATACAACATCATTCAATTCCTAATGTTATTCCATTCCTAAATTCATTCAATTCCAACATAATTCCATTCATTCATACCAATCATGCCGTAAGGGTATGGATTAGGGATGGTAATTTCGACCAGCCCGCGGGTACCAGTCCCGCCCCGCTCCGCCTAGTATTTTTATTTTTAAAATATATTTTTATATATATTTTGTATATATAATATATATTATAATATAATATTTATGTATTCTTACATTATATATAATATTTATAAATTAATAATAATAAATTTTGTAAATAATATTTTATAAATATATATTTTTTATTTTATTTTCATTTTTTTCATTTAATTTAATTTAAACGGGGCGGGACGGGGCATGACCCGTGGTGGGTCGACCGGACGGCACCGTTCTAGGCGTGGCGGGTCTGGGTCCTGGCCGACTCGCCCCATTGCCATCCCTAGTATAAATGTGGTTTGCTCTATGAAAATGGGTAAAAAATATTTGTTTAAAAAAGATGGCAAGTTTCTATTTTTTTGACTATATAAGTGGCCAATTTGACCTATTTCCGCATAAAAATGCTATATTGTAATATTTTCTCATTTGTTTTGTAATTATAACTGTGATAAATATTTATTGTTTATAGATTTATTCATCTTATTTTTATGACCAAAGTAATCAAATATATGTTCACTTTTCCAGAGAAATACACTAAATTTAAAACTGTCATGTTTTACTTTCTCTTCTTTTTTTTTTGACAAGTATTTTCTCTTCATTAAAATGACAACATTTTAACATTTTTTTTATCAATTAGCATTATACATTTAACTAAAGTTTTTCAAATACATAAAGTCTCAAGTAATACCACATGATATATATTGTAATTAACAGTAGTATATTTCAACGGCTAACAACGTTTACTTTTTGTTATATTATATATAGCAACGCTTACTTAAATTTGTGGCGTCATACCAATTTAAATTCTTACACTGCCCATTATGCCTTAACAATTAAAATTGAATTGCCGCATCATTACCTCAAGACCACCGATTTTTCTGTGCAACTCGGTTGATATACTGCCACGTGCCATGTAAAGTGAACCAATGTTATTTGCAAAATAAATGATGTTTCACCAAAAATTTAGAAAAAGATATAAGAAATAAATAAATAAATAAATAAATAAAATAAATAAATTTACGATCAAGGTTTACTTTTATTTTTTTAGGAAAAGCATCAAGATTTCTTTATTAGGTTTTAGTACCTTAAATTAATTATTCTCTACTGTCCACTCTAAATTAAGCATTATAAATTCCCTAAGTTTGTATTTGTTAGTACTAACAAACAATATTTATGTCAAACGAGATGCTTTAGGCCAATTTTAAGCTATCTTATTTTTTTATTAGATTAATATTCGATTTATATTTCTAACATATAAATGTCTAAGTACATTTATTAGTATATTTCTATTTGTTGACGTCGTGATTCGGATATCCACATTTCACACACAAAAATGGCCTTATGAGTTAACAAAGTATGCGTATTGAATTTTGACGTGATAAAAGAACAAAAATGCGATAAAACTGTTTAAACGACCTGAGCATGTCAGATATACTCCCTCCTATTCACAATAAGTGTCTTTTTAGTAAAAAACACACATATTAAGGAATGTATTAAAATACCAAATATACCCTTAATTAATCATAAATGTTGCTTTGAAAGAAACAAAAAATTAGGTATTGTTAATAAGTATAAGGGTAATTTTGGAAAAACAAATTCTCATTAGTCTTGAAGACATTAAAAGGACATTCTTTTGAATAATTTTGTATGTATCAAAAAGACACTTATTGTGAATAGGAGGGAGTATATTTCTTTAGCTTGATACAATAAATGTTCTCTTAAATGCTTTGAATAAAGATGCTCAAACCCTCTTCATATCATAAATGAGAGTATTTATAAGGGAGAAAAATCTCCAACTTTTGATACCACTAGGTGAAGGTCGATGCTACCCACTTGGGTTCTACCAACTCCACACATCAATTGACAAATGTATTGTTCAATTGCAAAAACAAAAATATCCGACTGTGCAAATTTAATTTGATTTAAATTTTGGATATGAACAATGCAATTACATTGGACAATTGATGTGTGGAATCAGGTAGAACCCAAGTAGTTAGCATCAAAATTCCCATATCACTAGGCATATGTGCAATCATTCATTAGGAGAATAACCCAACTATTCGTGTCATGAAGATGACTTCAATGATGAATTTGAAATATTGACTTGAAAATGTCCTGTATTTATGGGATCGAGTTTCACAAAAATTATTCACGATATTAGGGTTTGCCCGAATCTTGACCAAGTGCTATGGGCGAGAACTTGTCGAGAACTCAAAATGGCCTCATCATTAGCTATAGGTGAGACGATCAACTATGAAACTTGGTAGGTTCCATTTCCGGACATCAAGTTGAGTGTACGTGCTTAGATGACAAACTATATTGTATATTTCATTTTGGTTTGTACGAGGAATAACACTTTTATTTTTTGTACATTTACACTACTTAATATAATTGAATGCGGTTTTAAGTTTTTCAAAATAACCCTTAATTCTCGAATGTTTTTCTCCTCCACTATCCGAATAATAGATAACGTTCTATTTATATAAATAAAATATACCTTTAAATATGTATCATCTTATTTGTCTTGAAAATTAATATTTTGATCGTGTTAGATGTTACACAAAAATTAGTACGATATGATCAATTAATCGTCACATGCAATGTTAATAACTTGTTCAATAAAAAGCTCATATCAAGTATAAATTAGTGGTATTTCAATCATGAATAAAAATTTCAATCAACTAAGTTTCCACGTGTCACAAAGTAAAGGTTCATAACATGAAAAACCCATGCAAATGCAAATCACTCTATTTTTATTCAACTCCATTGACATTTCTGTGTGTGTGTTTACATTTATTTAAAATATTATATAATAACATAATATATATATGAATGTTTTTCTCCTCCTCCTATATTTCCATTTTGTACAAGTTATTTCTTTTTCTAGTTTCTCTCTCTAGATTTTGTGTATCTGGAAGTGAGTGTGGAGCCCAAAACTGGTCCTCTGCTTCGCTGGCTTGAAGCTCTCCATTGTTGGTTTTTAATGGGGTTTGTCTGCTGAGAGATACCAGAGTTTCAGTTGCCCCAATCAACACACACCATAATAGTAATAGTAATACCACTCTATCTCTCTCTCTCTCTCTCACACACACACACTACTGTACTCTTTTTTTTTCTCTCTCATTGATAATTCTTTTTTCACTCTCTCCGTGTTCTGTTTTTCTTTTTCATTTTCCTTTGTTTTCTCTTCTTTCAGTACTTCATCATCATCTTCTTGTTCTTATTATTGCCCTTGAAGTAAAGCGAGGTCGAATAAAAACAAAAAACCCACTTCATAATTTTTTTTTTTTTTTTTTTTTTGGAATTTCAAATTTCCATTTGATTTGATGGATCCACAGATCTAAAAACCTCTTTCACTTTCAGATCTTTTTTCCTCTCAATCAACTCTAAAGGTAACGTCTGTAGCATATTTCACTCCATCCATTTCTCTTTCAGTTGGTTTTTATTTGGAAATTTGTTGTAGTGTGAACGGCTGATGCCGCTGGATTCAATAAAATGCCTTTTTTCTTTGGGCGTTATTTGTTTTGTAATTTTAATTTCTGTTTTCTGGAGTCGGACCTTCTGGAATTTGAACTGCTGATCAAACAGTATTACGAAGAAAAAGTGAATTTTGACCACGCTAGTTTTCAAACCCTCCTCATCCCCCTTTTTCCTTGGTGTTGAATTTTCGTGATATTTTTGCGGCGGTTGTGCTCATAGGTTTTCTTGTCATAGTCGGCGATCTGTTTCACATTGAATGTCCTTGTTTCTTATCGGTCTTATAGCAATTCTTTGCTGAATTTAACATAGAGTCAGCATAGATACGCATCGATTCTTTTTCATTTTGCGAGATTAATGTTGTTCAAACTCTAATTTTCTTTTGGTTTATGGTTTTGTTGCTAGACTCCTAGTGCGCCACAATTTCTGCGCCGTTGAGGAAGAATTGATTGAGATATCCAATTATAGTTTTGAGTTTTTTTCATCTGTGCCAAAGTTACATCTGAGTGCTCATCAGATGTTGATTATTTGGTGGGTGATTTGGATGAGATGAGGGATGTTATCAGGGTTAATGAACTTTTTGAGGGCCTGTTTTCGGCCAAGGGCGGATCGATGTGTTCACACTGGTTCAGATGCCAGTGGTCGTCAGGATGGGCTTCTATGGTATAAAGATTCAGGGCAACATTTCAATGGAGAGTTTTCGATGGCCGTAGTTCAAGCAAATAATTTATTAGAGGATCAGAGCCAACTTGAATCTGGTTCTCTGAGCACAAGTGATTCGGGACCTTTTGGCACTTTTGTGGGGATTTATGATGGACATGGAGGCCCTGAGACCTCTCGGTTCATTAATGAGCACCTCTTCCAACATCTAAAGAGTAAGTCCTAGGATGTTATTTAGAAGTTTGAGTTAGGAAAAAGAAAATTGGTTGAGATATTGGAATGTCAAAACTATTCTTTGATATATATACCTAATACCAAGAATTAAATTTGTGAGAGCTTTTATTTTGCCAATATTTCTTATAGCATTTTATTTTGAATATGGAGGCGAACTGATTGTGCAAAAGCTGCTGCAGAATCTGATATCTATGCTACTTAACTTGGTTGTTTATGTAGGGAGTGTTTGCCAACACTTTAAATGAAGTAGTTTTTAGTGTTTTCATATAACAACTTCAGCTTTTGATTTTGCAAAATTTAATCAGAATCTAAAAGTAGGGGAAGGGGTACTTTAGATTTCTGATTTTGCCTCTACTTTGACTTTTTACACACAAAGAAACACTTTTACAACTTTTTCACCAAGCACCATCTTGTATCTTATTCAACTTTTAGCTTCTACTTGCAAACACTACTAACTTATGATTCTTAGTCACTTTGCGCTTCCTCGCTTCCTCTAAAACTGGAAGTTTTTTCAAACACCCCCTTAACTTGGTTGTTTATGTAATTTCTTATAGTTGTCTAAGTCCTTGGTTTGATTTCTTATTTGTGCAGGGTTCACAACAGAGCATCAATCTATGTCAGTGGAGGTCATTCGAAAGGCGTTTCAAGCGACTGAAGATGGTTTTTTCTCAGTTGTCAGCAGACAATGGCCCATGAAACCACAGATTGCAGCAGTTGGCTCTTGCTGCCTCGTTGGAATCATCTGCGGTGGAACGCTATATATTGCGAACCTCGGTGATTCTCGTGCTGTTTTAGGTAGGCTTGTCAAGGCTACAGGGGAAGTACTTGCTATTCAACTCTCGGCAGAGCATAACGCGAGTTTTGAGTCTGTGAGACAGGAGCTGCAGTCTCTGCACCCAGATGACTCACAGATCGTAGTTTTAAAGCATAATGTATGGCGTGTGAAGGGTCTTATACAGGTTGGTTCAATTTTTCTCCGGTAACCATTGGGATGGTTTCTTTTTGATGAAGATTTTCTTCTGAGTGTGTTGTTTTTGTCCAATTGGATCGTTAAGTGTGATGTTGCCGATTTGGTTCAATAAAGACACTAGGATCAATGCTCACAAATTGTCAAATAGGTTGGGAAAAGTTTAACATCTACACTGGTTGTACCAAGCTGCAGAGTCCTCACACAACTGTGTACCTAGGACATTTGAAATTAAGAAATCGAGAACATGAGTTCACACAATTCTTATATTTTAACCCTCGATTTGGTGTGGCTGTTAAAAACTATCTAACAATAACTATCCTCGTGAGTATAAATGTTGTTTTAAAGTAGCCTTTTGTATGTTGTGAAACTATTGGATATCAGATTCTTCTTTATTGCCTTGGGTTTCCTTACATCCACTTGATATGAATTTTTGTGATATGGGTTTCATCATCGTAGAGTTGATATGAGTATGTTGTTTACAGATCTCAAGATCAATCGGAGATGTGTATTTGAAGAAGGCTGAATACAACAGGGAGCCCCTGTATCAGAAATTTCGACTTCGTGAACCTTTCAAAAGACCAATTTTGAGCGCAGACCCTTCAATTACTCTTCACCAATTGCTGCCTCAAGATCAGTTCCTTATATTCGCATCAGATGGCCTTTGGGAGCACCTTACCAACCAAGAAGCGGTTGATCTAGTTCAAAATCACCCACGCTGCGTAAGATATTTAATGCTGATATACATTTAACAGATTTCTATTTGAACTGTAATGATGGTGTGCAACGTTCTCAAGATTTTGTTTACAATTTGTGAAGAGCCAGCGGCCTGGTATGGCTTATCGTTTTTCTTCATATTTGTTTCTGTTGCACCCCACCCACCCGGGCGTCAAATATCAGCATGGTAGACAGATGGCTGTTAAGTTTTGTTGTGATTGTTGCTGTCGATAGCAGTTCTTAGGGAGTGTTTGCAAACTCTTAAAAGAAAACGATTCTCAACTTTTAACTATTTTTTGCATCCAGAAGCTGAGAATCGCTTTTTTTAGAGTTTGCAAACACTCCCTTGATCTGGGGCAATTAGATGCTACCCAATTGGGTAATACCCAACTCTCTTCTAATTTTGACATGTGTCCCATTTTGATTTTGTTTTGAAAAAAATACATGCATATGTTACAATTGGACACGTCAAAATCAAAAGGGAGTTGGGTACTACCCAATTGGGTAGCATCTCATTACCCATCTGATCTGATTTTAGTTGCTACATGCAAGCCTTCTCTTCATATTGATAGCAAATATCTCTGCATATATTTTCAGTAGTTATCATCTCAAGGAGTTTGATTATATGTTTGTGCATGTTAGTCACTATCGAAGTAAGGACTGGCATGATTAAATTGATTTCTCGTTTAGAGAAGAGAGTTTTTAACTCCAATTCTGCATGATCAATTCTGTTTAATAAAGCAAGAGTGAAAAGAAAGAAGTGTTTACTATCTATTTTGCCTTATTTGAATTAGAAACGAAAGGTAAATGAAAATTGAGAATGTAGATCACATTAAGGGCAACAGAAATGTCTCAATTTGTTCAATAGTATAAGAATGTCGTAATATTTCTTTCGTTTTTTTAATAGTTTTCTGTTTCAGAAAATAAAGGACTTTCTACTTCTTGATATTAGTTATTAGGAGTGTTTGCAAAACTTCTACTTTTAGAAGAAGTGATTTATTGTAGTAGAAGTAAAAGTGGTTGAGAATTAGAAGTATTTGAAAATAGAATAAGAAGTTGAGAGTGTTTGGTGAAGAAGTTGGAAAAATGCTTATTTGTTTGTAAAAGTCAAACCAAAAGTAGAAGCATCTAAAGCACCCCTTGCCATGCTTTTAAATTCTGATTAAATGAAGCAGAAGTTGACATTTGCAAACACTAAAAAGTGATTTTTTCCATCCAAAAGCCAAGAAGTGCTTTTTTGATTGCAAACACTCCCATTCTACCCTTAAACGAAAGAAATTAAGTTCTTTGAAAAAAATGAATAAGATAATGATGATACTCTATTTGCCTCAATTTTGTGCAGGGGAGTGCTAGAAGATTAGTCAAAGCCGCACTGCAAGAGGCGGCAAAGAAAAGGGAGATGAGATACTCAGACTTGAAGAAAATCGACCGTGGGGTCCGCCGCCATTTCCACGATGACATCACAGTCGTGGTGGTTTTTCTCGACTCGCATCTCGTGAGCAGGGCTAGTTCCATCCGAGGTGGCCCTAACATATCTGTCAAAGGAGGCGGCATCACTCTACCTCCAAATACGCTCGCGCCAACAGAACCCGTCTCGACTTGACACTACCTACTGCTGTCTCTAATGTTATTATTACCTGTTGTACTATTTTCGCAATGTGAATACAGGTAGCTTCGTCTTCTTTAAAAGATAAAAGAGAGCAGCCCTTTGAATTCTTTAATGCACAACTGTAACTTTTTTTTAACGGAAGACTGATGATAGTTGGCATTTAGTTTCGAATGCCAAAAAGAGGCTGAAAAAAAAGCGTACTTCAAGTTTCTATGTTTTCGACTCGTGTTGTTGTCTTGCATGTTGGAATCCTTTTACTTGGTCTCGATTCACTTTTGTAAATCTTGTTTCGTAGAAGATAAATAACTGCAGCAGATTACAGCTGAGTGGTTTTAAGTTGCATGTTTTTTCATGTTTTGTTCCAGGTTTGGATACACTCCTAGACTGACTTGAGTTCTTTACAAGCCAGCCTTATTAGATGCGGATTCTAGCAGTTTTGGGAGCAGTTTTTAAATGGACTTTTGGATCTAAAAGTCTATTTTATATAATAATAGTTATTTAGTGGTTAATTTAGAATGGACTTATGCATAAGTCACTTATGCAAAAAGTCGATTCTAGAGAAGCCAGAATTGGAGGGTGCTTGTTGGACTTATTTAAAAGATCTTATATAGATGTGTTTAGTATTTATAAGATGTTAGATTTTATTTTGAAAACAAATTGTTGAGATTTTTGGACAAAATAAGATGATAGCTCATTATTAGGGGTGACAAATCATGTTATCGTGTTGTATTTGTGTCGCACTATCGTGTTTCCGTTTTATCTATCTTATTTGATTTTAAATGTAACAATAATGGTAATTTTAACTTAATTTATAATTTCGCGCTTACTTTTGTGTTTTGTTTCGTGCCTTATTGTGTCATTTGTTTTTGTAATTCGTGTTTGTTATCGTACCGCGTTCATGTCGTGTCACTCATTACCTGCTCTACTCATTATATCATGTTAGTAATGATATTCTCTTAATTAAAAGGGTCAAAATCAAATGATTCAACTACTTACAACTATTAACATTCTCATAATCCAGCGACACTCTCTTAGTTGGGATTTTTGACAATATGTAATTTGAGGGCCCATTTTCTGATCTTAGGGTTTGGAATTAAGTAGCCAGTGGATTCAAAATTAGATTTTGAGATCCGAATTTCTTTTAAACTTAAGGGAAACTTTTATAATTTCTCTCTTGAATTGGATTTTGGAAATTTTATAGGTACCGTAGAAAGACTTAATTATGAAAGATTGTGGGTTTGGTTCTTCACATGGATCTCATAGTCCATTCAAAATTTTCAGAGTATGGATCTAAATAAAATCAGGCTCGAATACAGTTCCAATTGGAAACCTGAGGCAACGTATGGTTTGTTGAGATAGTTCTCTCAGTCCGGTTTTAATAATTTTGGTCCGGTTTTCATAGTTGCATTTTATTCCCTAAAGTGTGTTTTACTCACACACGTTTTCTTTGATGTTTCCTTTCCTTCCTTATAGGGCAGACTATAAATAGCCTTTCTTCCAAATGTAACAGTGATCGATATTGCTATTTTCATTCTAGTGCTAATACAATGAATTTGCTGGTATACTTTATGTTCTCGATTATTTTACATGGTATCTAGAGCTAGGTTTGATCGGCCGTGGAATATGGTTGTGACTGGTGGAGCTCGACGACCAGTTGCTGCTGCATCAAACTATTGCTGCTGCATCAAACTATTGCTGCTGCAGCTGAGGAGAAACCTCTTTTACTTCATGGATCTGATCATCCAGGGCTAATACTGGTTACAAACTCTTTGAATGGTAACAACTATCTATCGTGGCGCCGATCTATGTTAATCGCGTTGGGAGCTAAGACCAAACTAGGTTTTATAAATGGTAAGGTGGCACCACCTGCAGCTGACTCACCGAAGTTCGAACAGTGGAAGAAGGTCGATTGTATGGTCACTAGTTGGTTGTTAAACTCAATTTCTCGTGAGATTGTGGATGGATTTATCTATGCTAATTTAGCTAAGGAATTGTGAAATGACATTGAACAGAGATTTGGCCAATGCAATGGACCACAACTTTATCAACTGCAAAGAGAAATTGCAAGCATTAATCAAGGTACCTCGTTTGTGATTGTGTATTTCACTAAGCTTAAAAAAACTTTGGGATGAATATCACAAACTAGCACCTACACCTGCTTGTACTTGTGGCACCTGTGTGTGTGGTATTGCGAAGAATCTAGCTGAGAAAGAGATGAACACGAAGTTGATACAATTTTTAATGGGATTAAATGATAGTTTTGAGCAAGCTAGGAGTCAGATCTTACTGATGGATCCTCTTCTAGATATAAACAAGGCTTATTCAATGATATTAAGGATTGAGAAGCAGAGATCTGTTCATCCGTCCTTTCCTGAAGATATGGAGGGAGTTGCTATGGTGGCAAACTCAGCTAATTCATCAGGGGGGAGAGGTACCAATATGAGACCTAGATTTAATAATCCTTGGCCATCTGGAAGGGGTAGAGGAGGATATCGAAGGTCTAAAGAGGAGAAGGCTAAGTTTACTTGTGCTCATTGTTAGGTCACAGGACATGAGATACATGAGTGCTTCAAGCTCATTGGTTATCCAGAGTGGTATAATAAATCACCAGGAGAGAGAGGCAGGGTTTTTGCTAACCTAGTAGACTCTAGCAAGGGACAAGAGGCACCTCAATCTGATTTTGTGCAGCCTGGTACACACACACATACAACTTCTTAGCAGGGATCTTCCTCAGACATCTCAGGCATTGTGCAACAAGAAATTGCTAAGTACATGGCATCTATTGGTACATGGAGTATAGAGTCTAATGCTAATTTTGCACATTTTGCAGGGTACACAGGTATTGCTGGTAATCATTTTGCCTTGAGCACATTTGATCAGATAGGTAGTGGTGATTGGATTTTACACACAAGGGCTAGCAAACGCATGTGTAACACCTCTCATTCTTTGACAAATCTCACACCTATTTCTCATCACATCACAGTGTTTCAACAAGATGGTACCTCTAAATTGGTTACTCATGTTGGTGAAGCACATATCTCTCCTGCTTTGATTCTTAAGGATGTCTTGCTTGTTCCATCTTTCAAATATAACTTACTATCCATTGCTCAGTTGGCATAATCATCACATTGCAAGTGTGTTTTCTTTCCATCTTATTGTCTCCGACAGGACCTGAAGACTGACAAGGTGATAGGAGTTGGGAAGTTGATTGGCAAGCTGTATATACTTCAGACTGATTTTAGTTTGCAAGTTTCATCCTGCACTGATTATATTCCTTCTTGTAATGTGCTCGTGTCTTGGCATCATAGACTAGGACATGACTCCATAAGTAATCTTGAACATTTACCTTTCCTCAAACATCTTTGTACTCATGATGCTCAAACATTAATAAAGAGTTGTGATATTTGCCATTTATCCAAGCAACACAGACAACCTTTCCCTTTAAGGGACTCCTTTTCTCAGTCATTGTTTGATTTAGTTCATATGGATGTATGGGGGCCATTTCATTCAGGCACTATGTTCTGTAATACTCCCTATTTCCTAACCATAATGGATGATCACAATAGATGTACATGGACATATCTCATGTCACGCAAAAGCCAAGTCCCACAATTAATTGAAAGATATTTGCTCATGATTAAAACACAATTTGGAGCTTCAGTTAAGATTGTTAGAACAAACAATGGAGGAGAATTTGTCAATATCACTTGTCGATATCTGTTTTCCAAGCTTGGGATCATTCATCAACGTAGCTGTGCCTATACACCTCAACAAAATGGGGTGGTAGAGCATAAACACATACACCTTTTAAACACAACTAGATCACTTTTTTTTCACTCCAAACTACCTCTTGATTTCTGGCCCTTTTCACTCCTTACAGCCACCTTCATCATTAATAGGCTTCCTAGTCAGCTTCTTCAATGGAAATCCCCCTATGAAATCCTATATGGCCACCCTCCAGATTATACCATCTTCAAGCCTTTTGGATGCTTAGCCTATGCTACAAATATTCTTCCTCACAAATCCAAATTTGACTCCAGGGCTCAG
The DNA here is from genome assembly GCA_016081115.2 of Rehmannia glutinosa. NCBI lineage: Eukaryota > Viridiplantae > Streptophyta > Magnoliopsida > Lamiales > Orobanchaceae > Rehmannia > Rehmannia glutinosa. Next base: position 66,556,854 of record CM071937.1, on the reverse strand, counting down.
AAATGTCTTTCTTGGGTTAAGAGCAAGGCAAGAAAAAATATAAATTGTTTGACCTTACTACTCATAAACCCACTGTTTCCAGGGAAGTGCATTTTGTTGAGCACATTTTTCCTTCATTCTCTTCTGAGTCCTCTTCTACTCCACTTCCTAATGTCTCAACTTTTGAACATGATTTCTCCTTTTCCCCTGTCCCAGCTGTTCCTTCATCCCCCTTTTCTACTCTCTCTTTGCCTATTGCTTTAAGAAAGGCTCCCGAACCTGTTAGAAAACCATCCTGGCTTGCAGACTATATCACCTACTGTAGAACAGTACCACTACTTCCTGCTTTTAACACTGACTCTGTTTCAGGTTCTTCCTTTTATTCGTATCCTGTCCCTACTTTTTCTTGTTCTTGCTCTCCTTATTTCTCCCCCAAATACGCATTTTCTAGCCAATGTGACTAATCTGCAGGAACCACACACCTATGCTCAAGCAAGTATTGATCCTTAGTGGATTGAGGCTATGAATCAGGAGTTGGCAACCCTTGAAAAAAATCATACATGGGATTTGACATCTTTGCCACCAAAAAAGAAATCTATTAGGTGTAAGTGGGTTTATAAGGTGAAGATCAAACCTGATGGCACTGATGATAGGTATAAAGCTAGGTTGGTGGCTAAGGGCTACCATCAGATTCATGGAGTTAATTATTGGGACAACTTTTCACCTGTTGCCAAGATTGTCACAGTTAGAATGTTCATTGTCCTTGCCATTATCAAGCATTGTCCCCTGCACCAACTTGATATCAACAATGCTTTTCTTCATGGTTTTTTGGATGAGGACATCTATATGGATCCTCCTGCTGGATATACTAAGGCTCAGCCTGATCAAGTGTGTCATTTGAAACGAAGTTTATATGGGATTAAGCAAGCTTCAAGGCAGTGTAATGCAGAATTTTGTGGGAAATTGCTCAGTTTTGGTTTCAAACAATCAGTGCATGACAACTGCTTGTTTGTGAAGGAGTGTGGGGATTCTTTCTTCGCTTTGCTTGTTTATGTTGATGATGTGTTGGTGACAGGTTCTAGTGAGGAAGAGATAGTAGCAATTAAACACTATCTAGATGCATTGTTTACTATTAAAGATTTAGGGATTGCCAAGTTTTTCTTAGGATTGGAAATTATAAGAGCTGCAGATGGTACATCCTTAAATTAAAGGAAATATATACTTGACATCATACATGATACTAATATGCTGGATTGTAGACCAGCCTCTACATCTTTCCCTCCAGGTTTTAAGTTAGTGGTTGAGTCTAGGCCTCCTTTAGCTGACCCTGATAAGTATAGAAGATTGGTTGGGAGACTTCTATACTTGAACTTAACCAGGCCTCATATCTCCCTTCATGTGCAACAACTCAGTCAATTTGTTAATAGTCCTACTTCCTCACATTTTGAGGCTGCTCTCCACTTGTTGAGATACCTCAAAGGTTGCCCTTCCCTTGGGTTGTTCTATCCAGTTGCTAGCTCTCTCTCTCTCTCTCTCTCTCTCTCTCTCTCTCTCTCTCTCTCTCTCTCTCTCTCTCTCTCTCTTAGGGCATATAGAAATGCTGATTGGGCTGGGTGCCCTGACTCAAGAAGATCAATTACTGGTTATTGTATATTTCTTGGTGACTGTCTCATCTCATGGAAGAGCAAGAAGCAACACATAACTTCCAAATCCTCTGTTGAAGCTAGGGGTGATCATAAATTTTCAAAAACCGCCCGAACCGTACCACACCGCACCGTTTATTGTGATTTTTTGCTTATAACCGCGATTTGAATATTGAATGAAAACCGCACCGCCTTGTTGGTTTGGTTATGATTTTGGAACAAAACCGCACCGCCAAAACCGCACCGCCATTATACATATTTAAGGGTAAAATATAAGGTTTATCATATCTCTATAATTGAATAATTAGGCAATCAATAAGTTAAAAACTAGATTGGTGAATAATAACTTACTTGTCAAATAGAAATAGAAAGTAAATATCTTAATGAAAAATGTCTAAAAATGTAAAAACAAATAATGGTTCCTTATTAATGAGAATATGTGATCTCTTCAGACTAGTAGTTAATTCATAATTGTCTTGTTAAGTCATATTGAGTTGGATCAATAGTTAGTCTATCTAATGATTGATGAAATGTAAACAGAATTGACACAATAGAAATTCTCCAATTTTGTGTAACCTAAGTATTTTACCAGAAGAAGTTTTATTACACAACTAGTGAGTAGTCACGCCACCCTCTTTCTTTATTCTCTCCAGTACTTGAATTCAATATTGTCTTAGATACATGTTTCTTTTTAGTTATTGTGATATATGTTAGACAACTTAATGTTATAATCAAAGTTAGCTCCAAATCAACTTAAATAGTTATATTATAATTTTATCAATCTTATAATATTTTTGTTTATTAAAAACCGCCAAACCGCCCGCAACCGCCCGCCACCGCCCAAAATCGCACCTTTGATTTTACATGTTAAAACCGCGATTTAAAATTATATTTTATGAAAACCGCATTAGGCAATTCGGTTTGAATTTTTGTAAAAAAATAAAATGGCACCGTGATCACCCCTAGCTGAAGCTGAGTATAGGGCTCTCAGTTCTACTGTGTGTGAGATTAAGTGGATTTCCTTTGTATGTGGTGATCTCCATCATCCATTTTCCACTCATGTTTCTCTCTTTGTGATAATCAAGCGGCTTTATACATTGTTGCTAACCCAGTTTTTCATGAGCGCACCAAGCATTTTCACCACATCTCCCCCAAACTTGTTCATTTTCTATAAGCTCAAGAAATGTTAGGGATAAAATTATTTTTTCAATTTTAAAGATCAAAATGTGGCTGACAATAAAAAGTTAAGGCTCAAAGTGGCTAACTAGGGAATCATGAGTTCATAGGTAGGCTTTTTAGGCAAAGTAGGCTAAAACAAAAATGGCCTTAAATTATTTTCAAAATTGCACACACACATGGCTTCAATGAAGATACCAGAGCAAGTTCTAGAGTTCTATCAATTATGAATGACACACTCAAGAAAAAAATAAGACTGTTTAATATAAAAGCAGTTAAAAGCACAAAAGCTCACATGCTTATTTTTCACAACATGCTCAAATACCCAATTTTCTTAACTAATGTCAAACAAATAAAAGACATCTCCTCAACTATTCATCGCATTATTCACAAAAATATGTCATCTCATAAAATTAAATACTCATAGTAAAAATCATACGGAAGCTTTTTACTCTTTCAAAAATCTTGATTAAAAACACACACAAAAGCGATTAAACGTGCTAAAAATAAAAATCAAAAAATAAAATAATGGAAAAAATTTTATGCAATTTTTTTTATGCTGTACATAATTGTTTTTATGCTTTACATGAAATCCTAAATGCAATGCAAAATGCAACAGTACTAAATTATCATACTTGACAACTTCCCCAAACTTAAAATATGCTTCGTCCCGAACATATGAGAAAATTATCAAAAAAAAGAGGAATGCGTAAAGAGTGTTAGATAAATGTTTTTATCAAGATTTTGATGATTTTGTTTAAATGTGTTTTAACACCAAAACAATGTTTTTAAATGTTGTCCAAATACTCCCAATTGATTTAAAATGTTTTTACTATTTTTTTGGAGTATTTCTTGAAGTTTATTTTTGACAAAAAATCAGACAACACTTCAATTTGGAGGTCGACCGGTCGAGCAAATGGTCAACCGTTATCTGAAAGTATGAAAACTGAAATAGAGAAGTCTGAGAATGAAAAATGAGGGAGGGTGACCGGTCCAAGTAAGGGCCGACCGGTCGACGCCTAGGGCGACCGATCGCACCCCCCTCCGTCTGGTACCTGGATCGCACTATTTTCTTTTAACGTTCGAAAGTTCCTATATAGTGATCGATCGCGCTGTGTTATTTTTGACAGCATAATAATACCGTTGGACATCCATATCAGCATGATTTACTTTATCATTTTTGTACAATATTTCTACATCTTGTGATCTTTTTTTTGTAGACAAAAGTGAAGAAGGAGGGGCCTATGTTTGTGAAGACTCTCCTATAAATAGAAGATGATTTTGAAGACACAAGTAGAACAATACAAGCAAACACACAACAAGAAATCTGCAAATTTCTAAGCTTTCATATTCAACACTCTTGTTGTATTTATAGCCTAAGTATTTCACTTTCACATCTTGAGGTCTAGACTTGATTCTTGATTACACTTGCACTCAAAATTGTATTATTCATTATTGAGTTGTAATCTTGAATTTTTCGGGTTCATCATTCAACACAAGATATCCTTGTGAGTGTTCTTGTGGTAAGAACACACTTGGGTGATCTAGGTGTTAGGTGAAAGAAGATTGTGGTAATCTTCTTATTGAAGAGTTTGGTGCTCTTTGATGTGTTGAAGAATTTGGTGTTCTTTAAGGTTGAAGATTGTGGTAATCTTCACAAGGTGCCGTAGAAGATTGAGGTAATCTTCAAGGGAGATTGAGATAATCTCCAAAGAGGTGTTGTAAGGTGATGTTGTATTAATTGTGGTAATTAATAAAATCTTTTTTCTTTTTGAAATCCATCCGGATATACCGGGGTGGTAGTAGATTAGGCCCTAGGTGGGTTGAACTACTATAAATCATCGAGTGTTGTTTATTTTCCGCACCTTTATTCTTGTATTTGATTGATCATTCGAAAAAGAGGGCGATTTGCGAAAAATCGGCATAATCTATTCACCCCCTCTAGATTATCGTAGCCACTTGGACTAACAAGTGGTATCAGAGCCAAACTCTTTGGCTAGCTCGTTCCGAGTAAAGAGGAAAGATCCATGGCTACGAACGAGAGCTATCTACCAACCGACACTTCATTCAATAGACCGCCTCTCTTCGACTCCAACAATTATGCATTTTGGAAGGATCAAATGGAATGCTTCTTACAAGGTTGCGGGTTCGATATTTGGAACACAGTTATAAATGGAGTATCCATCCCGATGAAGAAAAAGAAAGACGGCACTCAAATTCCCAAAGTCCTCAAGGAGTTTGATGATGAAGACAAGAAAATATTCTCCTTAAACGGTAAAGCTCTTAATATTCTTCATTGTTCTCTCACCGCTATGGAGTATAATCGAATTAGAGGTATTTGATCCGCTCATGATGTGTGAGAAAAATTAGAAAATATTATGAAGGCACCAAGAAAGTTAAACAAGCTAGAAAAACAATGCTTGTTAAAGATTTTGAAAATTTCACAGTGCTCGAGGGTGAAGGGATTTCAAAAATGGTTGAAAGGCTCGACAACATTGTAAATTCTTTGTGGGCACTCGGAAAAGTCATTTCGGAAGAAGACAAAGTTACCAAAGTTTTAAATGTTCTTCCCGATTATTGGTCCAAAAAGATGACGGCTATCATGGAAGCTCAAAATTTAGAAACTCTAAATTTTTATGAGCTTATTGGAAATCTGATCATCTATGAAGCATATGCAAATGAAAGGAGTAATTCAAAAGCATCCACCTCTCAACCGAATTTTATAACAACTTGGGATGAGCTTCTTACAATTTCCGACGATGAAGAAGCCGAGCAATGTCTAATGGAAATCGAAGAAGACAATGAGGTACGCTCTAACCCGTCTACTTCTTTTAGTAATGAATTGCATGATGATTATGATGAATTGCAAAATGATTTTGATGAGCTTCAAAATGAATTCCAAAGCTTGCTTTTTAAATATAAGAATTTGAAAAAGGAATTCAACACCATGAATAATGAAAAGTATACTTTACATGCTTCTTATGAATCTCTTACTAGTGCTCATAATGTTATACTTGATAAGGTTAGAATTCTTGAAGAAGAAAATAGTACTCTAGTTAAGGATATTGATTGCATGAAAAAGGATATGTTGAAGTTTAACTTGAGTACCGATAAAATGACCAAAATTCTTGATGTTCAACATTGTGATCATTTCAAACTAGGACTTAGTTATAAGCCTAATGTTATTAATGTTAAGAAAAAGAACCAAGTCTCTATGCATGTTGGTCATTATGCTTCTAGAACTATTACATGTTTCTATTGTGGTAAAATTGGTCACACGACTAATACTTGTCGGGCTAAAAATAGTTCTAATTATTATTGGAGACATAAAAGTCTCAATGTTAATCTCAAAGGACCCAAACACTTGAGGGTACCACAAGAAAATTTTATGCTAGGTACTCGGCGCAATAAAAATCAAAGGAGTTTTAAATTGTCATATAGACAACAAACGATCGCGCCATATGATTGAACGAGGAGATATTATCAACAAAATTATTTTTCAAGAAGAAGATATAATCAACAATGGGAAAGATACAACCCTTGACAATGGAGAAATTGGTAACTCTTATCCTCTTCTTGAAGTATGCATTTTATATTGTCTTTTATTGCACATTTTCATGTCTTTAATTTTCTATTGTTTGATAAAACTCTTTATAAAATTGTTTCTTAAAAATGAGGTCTCAAATTTATACTCTCGGATTTTTTTATTTCAAAAGAGACCTTAAATAGATTTTCAATAAGTGCATGTTTTATCAAACTTTTGTTGATTCCTTAAATATCATAGTATGGGATACTTGTTCAACTTCAATATTGTGTATATTATTCGATATTACTATGCTCTTGTGCAAGATATTTTGTCAAGTTTTTGTAGGAAATATTTTGGTATTAAGGAACAATTGATCGTAGACTCATCCATTGCCATCTACGTCATAAAGTGTCAAGATTGCGAAAGGCATATTAGTTGACAAATATTCAAGGTATGTTTATCAACTTTCATCATTCTTATAGACTCGAAATTCTTCATGCCTTATGCCTATATGCTCGATTTCAAAACTATCCCAACGAATCTCATTAAAATGCCGTTAAAAGAAATTTTCAAATATTTGAAAGGCACTTCTTCTTATGGCTTGTTTTATCTAAAGTTTTAAAACGTTAAATATATTTCGGGATAACAAGTCCGGTGAAAATAGTTTCTCAACAAATGGTTCTTCATAACCAAACTAAATATATTGAGATTTGATATTTTTAAGGGATTGTACTTCTTAAAGGAAAACTGAGACGCGTTTAACTCCGTCTCAAGAATAACTCGCGGACATTTGTTTTAATCACTAACCACCGAGTCTTTTGCCTCATTTCGAGCTTGTTTAGGCATAATGTATATTGAATAAGGTCTATGTTTGCAATTTTCATGTTTTTAAAACTTAGGGATGAAAAATCGGATTTTTGGTTCAAAATTCGGACAGAAACAGAACTGGTGTTCAGGCACCTGGTCGACGGAGAGGTCAACTGTCGACATGGCCAGGCACCGGTCGCCCTACACGTCGACCGGTCGCCCTAAATGTTAGAGAATTTTCTAACTGCAAGTTTACGGTGTCAAGTTTTAATATAGAGAAGTAAGGTTGTCGAATCCACAGGGAATAATTATCATATTATTGCTATGTACTATAATATAGTAGTCTAACTTTATTTAGAAATTCAATATTTGATGGAGTTGATTATACTAAAATACCAAAAATAAATCACAAATATGAAAAATATAAATGAGTTTATCCAAATGATTAAATGAATTCTAGAGGTGTTATGAATCTAGTTATTCCTTATGTTATCAATATGGTTTATCAATCATCAATTATCAATTTATAAGTCAAGATTTCTACAATAATCATTTCATCTCTCGAGTGCCAAATGATTTTAGATCTAATTGGGAAATCAATATCTCTATAAAAATTACCAATTTAAATCTCAATAAAAGCTATGAATCTTGATAAATGACTTCAAAGGATTCACAAATCTCTCAATTCTATGAAATCCTAGGTTATACTATTCCAAGGTCATGTATTCAATTACCTCTCTCAAGTGTCAAATCAAATACACCAAACACTCTAAATATTGATCAAGTAATTTAGAAGCAATAGATCCAAATAGCACAAATAAATTGAAAGATCTAGATTGACAAACCACAATTTCAAAACATAAATTCAAACATAGATTACATCATCCCTCTAGAATTATAGAGTTTAGCTCATTATTGAAGAAAATGAATCCATAAGAACATAACAATACATCTTACAAGATAGAGAGAAAGTAACAAAATAAGAACAAGAGTTGAGGGATCTTCTCTATTTCTAGATGATAAGAGCCTTCAATCTTCTTCTCCAAGCTTGTCCCAAGATGTTTCTATTCTTCTCCCTTGTCTTCTTGTTGTTTTGTTGTCTTCCAAATGGTCCAAGATGCCTGAAATCACGCCCATGTGTCTCTATTTATGACCCCCTCAAGATCCAAGAAAAAGGTAAGCAAGCATAGGAATTTCCGCCCCCGGGCGCTGCGGCGCCAGCACAACGTTGGACATTTTACCGCCGACAACGTTGGGCGTTGGGCGCCCACACACGCATAAGCCACAATTCGCCGGGAGCCTCCGCCATGCATTCCGCCATCCTCGCGCCACACGCTGCAGGCCCCGCCCGTCCTAGGCCAAAATGCGATTTTTCCTTTTTCTAACGCGGTTTCTTCTTTCTTCGCGCCGTTTTTCATCGTTTTCTTCATTTCTTGGCTACCAAATCTGTATTGACTCTTCATCGACACTAATTGAAATAAATTGGACTCTAACGACTCTAAAAACACCCAAAAATAAAACCAAATTCTAATCTAAAATACTCAATTAATTGGTAAAATACCAACTTAACAAATACCCCCAAACTTAAGCTATTGTTTGTCCTCAAACAATTATAACTCCAAAATGAAAAACAAACAATACAACAACCCAAGTAACTACAAAACTCCACAAACCAATAAAATTTGTCTAAAAATACTCATTTCACTATCAATCAAGCATGCATTTTGACATTGTGATCAAAAGTGTTGAATATTCATGACAATTCCGTTATTATTCAAATTGATTTACGCAATCGAATGTTATCAAGATGATCCACTTCTAGATATCAAAAGATAATGACTACCGGATTCCATAAGCTTGTTATTCACACTAATCTCCACTAATATAGGCTAATATAACACAAAGATCAATAGGACTTTCAAGCTTGTAATGTGGCTTAGGGTCGGGTAGGAAAATTTAGGATTAAGTGGCTCAACTCACCCAAACACACAATTACCTCTTCAAATCACCAATTGCCCAACAAAATGGCTACCTTCACTTTTGTTAAATTTTCAATTATTCTCCCTTTACGAGCCTCTATTTTCAACATTTTTTTTATATGATTTTCGAAACCCCCAAACTTAATCTTTTGCATATTTTAACACATGAGGTTTCATATTTTCTTTTTCTCGGCAACTTCATGCGAGTGAACACATACCCTACTTATCACATCCTCCTCAACCTTCAATCATTTTGTGTGTATGAGTGATGGGTAATTAGGATTTTCACATATAAGCTCAAGGTAAAAGATTGGTTGCCAAAGAACAGGTTTAATAGGCTCAAAAGGGGACACTAGTGAAATTATATCGTACAAAGGTAGTCATTTTTGGCTCTAGCTTATTCAAAGATGGCCTAAATCATTTCCTTAATGTTATTTCACCTAGGATTTCGCCTCAATTAGTGATCGAACAAGTTCTAGAATCTTGTGGGATCATACAAGCAACACTCAACTTCATTAATCATTTTCAAATAAGTTAACAAGATTATGCATGAATATGAAATCAATGAAGCAAAATATAGATCACCACTTAAAAGTATGCTCTCGTGACAGTTCAACTCGTGATCAACAAGTCTACTTAGTCATGCAGTTCTACAGTTCAGCAAACTACCCGACTCGACTCAACTCGATTTTTTTTGACACGACTCAAAAGACACAAATACAGATTACACCCCCCAAACTTAAATTGAACATTGTCCTCAATAGAGAGCGAGAAAAACTTTCCTGGTAGGCTAAGCGCCTAGGACTCCTCATCGGAGTCGTGTGGTGAAAAATGAGCAATAGGACCCGGTGGTGGTGGTGTCGGGAACTGGAACTGTGGGTGCGTCTGGCTATATATCTGGGCAAGTACTCGGTTGTGCTCATTCACATATTCTTCTCGTGCCGCTCTGTGGCGTTGCTCAGCTACAAAAGCCCTTCTCAATTCTCGTACTTCGCGAACTAATGCGTCTGAAGGGTTGTTATCGTGATGTGAGCGTCTAGAATGAGAATGTCTTGCCGCTGAACCGGATGGAGCGTCGATATTCTATGGTTGGGCATGAGTATCAGGCTCAATAGCTGGTAGAGCAAATTCGGGATCAAGGATATATCCCGCACCCTTCGGATTAGGCACACCGCCTGCCCATTCATCATAGGAAGCAATAGTAGCCGAATCTATAGGTCCCTTAGGCTTTTCCAACAGGCTCGGAGCTACCCCATTTAACACCCCTCTTTTTACATAACCCACAAATTAAACTCGGTAAGACTAGTCCCCCGGTTTTGGGGTGTAGCATTTTGTGACGAAGGGACGTTGCAATAATTACCGCAGGGTCGAATTGTATGTCAGTAACTAATGCATATAGAAGATGGGCTCGTTCCTTAGTTACATCACTGACATGCTTGGTTGGTATCAAATTGTTGCATATGAAGTGGTACCAAGCTCGCCCATATCGACTAAGACTCGTGTGCGGAAAAGTAGAAGCACCTCCCACAACTTTAATATGACGTACCTCGGTTCCAGGCCGACATAAGGTATTACAAATCTCCTCCATACTCGGTGGTTGCGAGATAAATTCAACATACGGTGAGTGATCCACCTCCGGTAGTCCATAATATTCTCTTATTGCTTCTGTATCAGTGTATACTTTTTCTACTCCACGTATGAAAACCTCTAGAGTTATAGCCAGTTTTGGACTTCGCATTCGCATAAAACTCTCGGACAATATTTGGTGCGAATGGTCCAGGTTGGGCACAAAGTTTTTTCCATTGCTTCTGATGTATCATTTGTGCAAGTTCACCATCATTCGGCCCCGGTTGTAACCCCCGTTCTGCCGTTATACTCTTCGAGCATAATGTGTCATAATACAACTGTTGTGCTTCCAAGTTAAGAAAACGGTCTTCAACATTTTCCTCGGAAGTACTTGCCACCCTTTTTCCCTTGCTTGGGTTCTTTGTTCTTGGCATTGTAATTGATTTGAAAATCACCTGGAAAATAACGCAAGCAAAATAACACATAGAACGCACAATACGAGTTAGGGGTTAGGAATTTTGCAACTACTCAAGAATTATGCATCCTTGTCATCAATTCATGATCAAATAACCTTTAGTACACAATGATGACAAGAATCAAATGCCTAGGTGTAATATTTTTCATTGAGACATTTTAACAAACACCTTGTAGGCATATATGCAAAGAAGAGATGAACACCAAATTTGAAATTCAATTCATGCCCAATTTTTAACACCAACCAATTCAAGCACAATATAGTCATATATCATCACAATTTATCAAGAATTTATCAAGAATTTTGAAATTACAATGATATTGAAAATTCCCACATTTCAACCCTAGGCTAGAAAAATTGAAGAAAATTGGTGTACAATTGAAGCTCACTTACCCAATTGATGAAGAAGATGAATTTGATGATCAACTTGTTCAATTGCCCACTTTAATGATGTTAAATGGAAAACTATGTGAGATTTTTGTAGAAGAAGAGGAGATAGGCGTTAGGGTGTGTGTGTTGTGTAAAAAAAAACAAGGCTGTGAACAGCCTTATAATTACCCTCTTTCGATCGGCCGCTGCAGCGCCCGCACATACCTCTAATCTATCGACACCCTGTCATGGGCGCTGCAGCGCCCGCCCTGCTGCTGCAAATTTTTTTTTTTTAAATCTCAATTTGACTAAAAATTTAAAATCACACATAAATTAATTCACACAAAAATCACACCAAAATTCAAATAAAAACACGCCAAAATAAAAGAAAATAAAATCACACAACACAAAAAAAAAATCACACAAAAAAATCACTTGGGTTGCCTCCCAAGAAGCGCTAAATTTATAGTCGTTAGCCAGACTCAACTGCTCGGGCTCAAGATTTTTCATCACCAAGTGGAAGATTTAAAATCTTCCTTGCTTCGTTCCCAAAATAATGTTTCAATCGTTGTCCATTCACTTGGAACGAATTTCCATCGTTTCCTCTTAACTCGACGACACCATATGGAAACACACGTTCAACCACGAATGGCCCGGACCATCGCGACTTGAGTTTACCTGGAAAGAATTTCAATCGAGAATTGAACAATAACACCTATTGGCCGGGTAAGAATTCACGTCGCAAAATCATTTGATCATGCCATTTTTTCATTTTTTCTTTATACATTTTGACATTTTCATATGATTCTTGACGAAATTCTTCCATTTCGTTTAATTGAAGTAATCGGTTTTCACCGGCCTCTTTTAAGTTAAAATTCAATTTCTTAATTGCCCAATAAGCTCGATGCTCAAGTTCAACCGGCAAATGGCACGCTTTACCAAACACCAATCGATATGGTGACATACCAATGGGTGTTTTATAAGCCGTGCGATAAGCCCATAAAGCATCATCAAGCTTTTGTGCCCAATCCTTTCGATTAAAACTCACAGTTTTCTCAAGAATTTGTTTCACTTCACGATTGGAAATTTCGGCTTGACCATTAGATTGAGGATGGTAACCAAGCGCAATTTTATGGCGCACACCAAATTTAGCAAGAAGGTTATTAAATAATTTATTACAAAAATGCGTACCTTCATCACTTACAATAGCTCGAGGAGTACCAAACCGGGTGAAAATATGCTTGTGCAAGAATTTGAGTACTACCTTAGCATCATTCGTTGGTGTAGCAATCGCCTCAACCCACTTGGAGACGTAATCAACTGCAAGCAAAATGTACAAATTTCCATAGGACGCGGGAAATGGCCCCATAAAGTCAATACCCCATACATCAAACAATTCCACCTCCATTATGTTTGTCAAAGGAAGCTCATGACGCCGTGAAATATTACCAATCATTTGGCATCGATCACAAGTCTTTACAAAAGCATAACAATCTTTGAATAATGTTGGCCAATAAAAACCAGATTGTAGTACCTTTGCAGTTGTTCGGGTTGGCCCGAAATGTCCCCCGTAAGATGAGGAATGACAATGTTGAAGAATCTCTCCAATTTCTTCCTTAGGAACACAACGGCGAATGATAGAATCAGCGCATCTTTTGAACAGTAGTGGATCATTCCACAAATAAGACTTAACATCATGTAGGAATTTTTTCTTTTGGTGTGAAGTCAAGTCCGGTGGCAAAACTCCTCCCGCGAGGTAATTAACAAAATCTGCGTACCAAGGTAATGATGTCTCGGCACGCATAATTTATTCATCCGGAAATGATTCTTTTATTGGACTTTCAATCACCTCGTGCGGTTACTCAAGGCGGGATAGATGGTCGGCAACCAAATTTTCACTTCCTTTTTTATCCCGGATTTCAATATCAAATTCTTGCAAGAGCAAAATCCATCGAATTAACCGAGGTTTTGCATCCTTTTTGGAGAAAAGATATCGGATTGCCGCATGATCCGTATAAACAATCACCTTTGTACCCACCAAGTAAGCTCAGAATTTATCAAATGCAAAAACTACCGCCAACATCTCTTTTTCTGTGGTGGTGTAGTTTTGTTGGGCATTGTCCATGGTCCTGCTTGCATAGTAAATTGCTTTAAAAATTCTGTCTCGCCTCTGACCAAGAACGGCACCCACTGCATAATCACTTGCATCGCACATAAGCTCAAATGGTTGCGTCCAATTTGACACTATCATAATAGGAGCTGAAACGAGTGCCTTTTTTATCTGTTCAAATGCCTGCAAACAAGACTCATCAAAGCAAAAGATAACATCTTTTTCAAGGAGATTAGAAAGTGGTTTAACAATATTTGAAAAATCTTTTATAAATCTCCTATAAAATCCTGCATGCCCTAAAAAGCTTCTTATGCCTTTCACATTTGAAGGTGGGGGTAGCTTTTCAATAGCCACAACTTTCGCCCTGTCAACTTCCAAACCTGTACAAGAAATACGATACCCAAGTACAATCCCTTCTTTGACCATAAAGTGACATTTTTCCCAATTAAGTACAAGATTAGTTTCCTCACAACGTTGCAAAACAAGAGATAAGTTATGCAAACAATGGTAAAAAAAAATACCAAAAACAGAAAAATCGTCCATAAAAATCTCCATGATTTCCTCAACCATACCATGAAAAATCTCCATCATACACCTCTGAAAAGTAGCAGGTGCATTACATAATCCAAATGGCATCCTGCGAAATGCAAAAGTACCATATGGACATGTAAAAGTGGTCTTTTCTTGATCCTCAGGGGCAATGGCGATTTGATTGTACCCTGAATAGCCATCAAGAAAACAATAGTATTCGTAACCTGCCAACCTGTCCAACATTTGATCAATAAAGGGGAGGGGAAAATGATCCTTACGAGTAGCTTTATTCAATTTCCTGTAATCAATACATACTCGCCATCTTGTGACAGTTCGTGTAGAAATTATTTCATTATTATCATTTTTCACAACTGTCATACCTCTCTTTTTAGGAACAACCTGTACTGGACTCACCCATGAACTATCAGAAATGGCATAAATGATACCTGCCTTTAGCCACTTTAAAACCTCATTTCTCACAATTTCTTTCATTACGGGATTAAGTCGTCTTTGGTGTTCAATAGAAGGTTTATAAGATTCTTCCATTAAAATTTTGTGCATTACAATGGAAGGACTTATACCTTTCAAATCAGAAATATACCAACCCAAAGCCGACTTATGTTCACGGAGCACACGCAACAACTTATCCAATTTGGGTGGAGATAATGAAGCAGAAATAATTACCAGGTAAGTTTTATCTTTTCCCAAAAATGCATATTGAAGATGTTCCGGAAGTTCCTTTAGTTCTAAAGTACCTTTCGGAATATTTTCAATATTGGCATTTTCTAATGCTTCCTTTTGTTTTTCTTTTACAATTTCTTTAGCCTCAAGGGAAAGGATAAACTCAAGCAAATCAATATCATCACTATCTTCCTCATCACATTTCATTATTGAATTAATCAAACAATGTTCTAATGGATCTTTTAAATCTTGTTTTATAACTTCAGTTTGATCACATTGTTCGATCATATCAATAAAATGACATGTTTGAGGTTCTTCTTGAAATTTCATTGCTTTATAAATGTTAAACAATACCTCATCATCATTTACCCGTAATGTTAACTCTCCTCGTTGCACGTCAATTAGAGCTCGTCCCGTTGCTAGAAAAGGTCTTCCAAGAATCAATGGCATTTCATGATCTTCCTCCATATCCAACACCACAAAGTCCGCCAGGAATATGAATTTATCCACTTTGATCAACACATCTTCAATCACTCCTCTTGGGTAGGTGAGTGATCTCTCGGCTAATTGCAATATGATGGTGGACGGCGTTATCTCTCCAAGGCCAAGTTTCAAAAATAGATAACGGCATAAGATTAATGCTAGCACCTAAATCACAAAGAGCTTTATTAAAATAAGAATCACCAATAGTGCAAGGGATAGTGAAACTCCCCGGATCTCTTAATTTTTGTGGTAGCTTTCTTTGCAAAATGGCGCTACACTCTTCTGTGAGATTGACAGTCTCGTATGCCTCCAACCTTCTCTTTCTCGACATCACATCCTTCATGAATTTTGCATAGTTTGGCATTTGCTCAAGTGCATCGGCAAAAGGAATGTTGATGTGAATTTTCTTGAATATTTCCAAGAACTTGGAAAATTGAGCGTCCAACTTTTTCTTCAAATCTCTCGTGGAAAAGGAAGAGAATTTGGTAACACATTATCAGAATTGGAAATTGGTTTTACCTCAGTTTTTGCATTTTCTGATTGCTTATCAATGCCCTCTTCATTGTGGAGTGTTTCAGAGCTTGCTTCTGGTTCATTGGTGGCGTGAGTAGGCATTTTTGGTTCATCATATTCCGTTCCACTTCTCAACTTAATGGCCTTGCAATGCTCACGTGGGTTCACCTCGGTGTTACTTGGAAACGTATCAACTTTCTGTTGTGAATTAATAGCCGTGGCCAATCGACCCACATGTGTCCCCAAGGATTTGAGATGACTTTCAATTGTTGTAACCCTTAAACCCAAATTTTCTATGTTAGAATCGGCCTTGTTCATCCTTGCTCTTGTTTCTACAAGGAATGAACTAAGTAATTCTTCCAAAGATGGCTTTTGTTCTCCCATGTGTGTACTCGTACTTGCTTGATTCTGATATCCCGGAGGTGGTTGCAACATATTTCTCGTATTGCTATACGAGAAATTTTCATGATTGCGAAGTCCCGGATGATAATGCGTCGGCAATTGATTCCCACTATTGTTGAAACCCCGATTGTTCACATAATTCGCTTGTTCCGTATCGGGATTCACAATTTCTTGACTTATCTCCATGACTGCCTCTGGTTGTTGTTTTCCACCCGAATTTAGAGTAGCAATTTGCTTTGACAATGCGGAAATTTGAGAGGCCAATGCGGACATAGTATCAAGTTCAAGAACACCGGCAACTTTTCTTGGCGTAGATCTCTCAGAAGGCCATTGATAACTATTGGCAGCCATTTCTTCTAGTAAAAACATGGCTTCACTTGGAGTTTTAGCCATCAATGTACCTCCCATTGCAAAGATCTATAATAGTTCTCGAATGCCCATTCATACCATTGTAAAAATACTGAACTTTTTGCCAATCTGCGTACCCGTGTTGTGGACACCTCCTCAATAATTCTTTGAATCGCTCCCAAGCTTCGTAGAGTGGCTCAAAGTCGAGTTGATGAAATTGAGCAATCTCACTTTTCAGTTGAAGTGTCTTGCTAGGTGGAAAGAATTTTGCCATGAATTTTTCAGTGAGATCATTCCAACTAGTGATACTTCCAGGTGGGAAGGTTTGAAGCCATTGTCTAGCTTTATCACGAAGTGAAAACGGAAATAACATCAACCGAATAGCTTCATCGGGAACCCCATTCATTTTGATAGTGTCACATATCTCGAGAAAAATAGCTAGATGAGCATTCGGGTCGTCTACGGCACTACCCCCCAAACGATTCTCATTGCACCATGTTTATTAGGGCCGGCTTCAATTCAAAATTATTCACATTGATAGGTTGGCGAACAATGCCCGAATAATTTTGATTCGTGGTTGGTCGAAAATAGTCCCGAATGGCCCTTTCCGGTGGTGCAATAATAGGTATGCGTTCTTCATCATCACCGTTTCCTGCCATTTTTGCAAATTCAATTCTTCGTGCGGCTCTAATCTTTCGAAGTGTTCTTTCAATTTCTGGATCAAATAAGATTAAATTAGTACTTTTATTTTGTCGCATCAACAAGAGAATGCAAAAATGATAATAACCCTATTGTAAAAAAAAAAACAATCTAAAGTAAAGTAAAACTACTAAGTAATAATATTAGCACAAATAAGATGAATTCTTCCCCGGCAACGACGCCAAAAACTTGTTAGAGAATTTTCTAACCGCAAGTTTACGGTGTCAATTTTTAATATAGAGAAGTAAGGTTGTCGAATCCACAGGGAATAATTATCATATTATTGCTAAGTACTATAATATAGTAGTCTAACTTTATTTAGAAATTCAATATTTGATTGAGTTGATTATACAAAAAATACCAAAAATAAATCACGAATATGAAAAATATAAATGAGTTTATCCAAATGATTAAATGAATTCTAGAGGTGTGATGAATCTAGTTATTCCTTATGTTATCAATATGGTTTATCAATCATCAATTATCAATTTATAAGTCAAGATTTCTACAATAATCATTTCCTCTCTCGAGTGCCAAATGATTTTAGATCTAATTGGGAAATCAATATCTCTATAAAAATCACCAATTTAAATCTCAATAAAAGCTATGAATCTTGATAAATGACTTCAAAGGATTCACAAATCTCTCAATTCTATGAAATCCTAGGTTATACTATTCCAAGGTCATGTATTCAATTACCTCTCTCAAGTGTCAAATCAAATACACCAAACACTCTAAATTATTGATCAAGTAATTTAGAAGCAATAGATCCAAATAGCACAAATAAATTGAAAGATCTAGATTGACAAACCACAATTTCAAAACATAAGTTCAAACATAGATTACATCATCCCTCTAGAATTATAGAGTTTAGCTCATTATTGAAGAAAATGAATCCATAAGAACATAACAATACATCTTACAAGATAGAGAGAAAGTAACAAAATAAGAACAAGAGTTGAGGGATCTTCTCTATTTCTAGATGATAAGAGCCTTCAATCTTCTTCTCCAAACTTGTCCCAAGATGTTTCTATTCTTCTCCCTTGTCTTCTTGTAGTTTTGTTGTCTTCCAAATGGTCCAAGATGCCTGAAATCACGCCCATGTGTCTCTATTTATGACCCCCTCAAGATCCAAGAAAAAGGTAAGCAAGCATAGGAATTTCCGCCCCGGTAGCTGCGCGGCTTCAAAGACAACGTTGGACATTTTACCGCCCGGCGCTGCAGCCACGCCGGGCGTTCCGCCATCCCACACGCATTCCGCCATCCTCGCCAACCCCTGTCATGGGCGCTGGCGCTTCCAGCTGGGGCCAGCCGCCGCCCGCCCGTCCTTAGGCCAAAATGCGATTTTTCCTTTTTCTAACGCGATTTCTTCTTTCTTCGCGCCATTTTTCATCGTTTTCTTTATTTTTCGGCTACCAAATCTGTATTGACTCTTCATCGACACTAATTGAAATAAATTGGACTCTAACGACTCTAAAAACACCCAAAAATAAAACCAAATTCTAATCTAAAATACTCAATTAATTGGTAAAATACCAACTTAACACTAAACGTTTTCAGCATTAAAAACGTTTCTGTCCTTTGAAACGTCATGTTAGTTATTTTCTTCCAAAATCGAACCCCTTCGCATTTTTCACACACAATTCACTCAAAATGATTTTCTTCTTATAAAATCTATATTTTTGAGTTTATGTAACTTCTATTTCATCCATATCATCCGACTTCTCCGATTAATTGGTAAGAATTTCTCCTTTTAATCTCAATTGGGTTGAACCCTTGAGAATGTGCTTATATCTTGCTATTTTGATGAAATTTATGTATTAGTGTGTTGTATATGATGATTGTTGATGGATGAATGTTGTAATATTGCATTTGGTGATGAAATTGTTTGGCTTAAATGAAATACAAAAGCGTTATATATCTCTTGTTTTATTCGACGCACGCCAAGTGTTTGACAAAATGTTTCTATGAAAAATTCATCACCTACATGATTCTCTCGATTTCAAATGTCTTATATATTTATGGAGATCATGTTTTATCAATATCAAATGATCAACTTTTCCCTTTTCTTTGGAATTTAAGCTTCAATGTTCAAAATGCTCGATAAATCGATTAAATTGCGCACTTTGATATGATTGTATGATATTTTTATCGTGCTAACATTATTTTTGATGATTCCAAAGGGGGAGAAACAGGAAAAACGCTCATGTGCTCAAAGAAGTGAAAATAAGCTCGCAAGAAAAGCTATAAGCTTAGGCTCTTAAAAGCCAAAAGTTGTGAATGAGACTTAGCCCATTTCATATATTATGGACTTTTATGCTTAACTAATGATGTCTTTGTGACAGAGGGAGCTTCTAAGCTCATGAGAATCAAGCTTTTAGCTTGTAGTTGTTTGCTTCTACTTATTTTTTGTTATGCAGGTTGATAGGGGGAGCTTATGCAAAATGTTTTTAGAAAATCTTTGCTCATATCCTAGTGTTTGTACTTATGATAAATGTTGCTTGTAATGGATTGATGTTTTAGATCGGAAAATATGTTTTGTTTTTAAAATCGATCTCCTAAAATTGTTTTGGTTTGTAATCATCAAAAATGGGGAGATTGTTAGATAAATGTTTTTATCAAGATTTTGATGATTTTGTTTAAATGTGTTTTTACACCAAAACAATGTTTTTAAATGTTGTCCAAATACTCCCAATTGATTTAAAATGTTTTTACTAATTTTTTGGAGTATTTCTTGAAGTTTATTTTTGACAAAAAATCGGACAACACTTCAATTTGGAGGTCGACCAGTCGAGCAAATGGTCGACCGGTATCTGAAAGTATGAAAACTGAAACAGAGAAGTCTGGGAATGAAAAATGAGGGAGGGTGACCGGTCCAAGCAAGGGCCGACCGATCGACGCCTAGGGCGACCGGTCGCACCCCCCTCTGACCGATCGCACCCCCCTCCGTCTAGTACTGGATCGCACTATTTTCTTTTAACGTTCGAAATTTCCTATATAGGGACCGGTTGCGCTGTGTTATTTTTGCCAGTGCAGAATAATACCGTTGGACATCCATATCAGCATGATTTACTTTATCATTTTTGTACAATATTTCTACATCTTATGATCTTCTTTTTGTAGACAAAAGTGAAGAAGGAAGAGCCTATGTTTGTGAAGACTCTCCTATAAATAGAAGATGATTTTGAAGACACAAGTAGAACAATACAAGCAAACACACAACAAGAAATCTGCAAATTTCTAAGCTTTCATATTCAACACTCTTGTTGTATTTATAGCCTAAGTATTTCACTTTCACATCTTGAGGTCTAGGCTTGATTCTTGATTACACTTGCACTCAAAATTGTATTATTCATTATCGAGTTGTAATCTTGAATTTTTTGGGTTCATCATTCAACACAAGATATCCTTGTGAGTGTTCTTGTGGTAAGAACACACTTGGGTGATCTAGGTGTTAGGTGCAAGAAGATTGTGGTAATATTCATATTGAAGAGTTTGGTGCTCTTTGATGTGTTGAAGAATTTGGTGTTCTTCAAGGTCGAAGATTGTGGTAATCTTCACAAGGTGCCGTAGAAGATTGTGGTAATCTTCAAGGGAGATTGAGGTAATCTCCAAAGAGGTGTTGTAAGGTGATGTTGTAATAATTGTGGTAATTAATAAAATCTTTTTTCTTTTTGAAATCCATCTCGGATATACCGGGGTGGTAGTAGATTAGGCCCTAGGTGGGTTGAACTACTATAAATCATCGAGTGTTGTTTATTTTCCGCACCTTTATTCTTGTCTTTGATTGATCATTCGAAAAAGAGGGCGATTTGCCAAAAATCGGTATAATCTATTCACCCCCCCAGATTATCGTAGCCACTTGGACTAACAAATAGTACTTACCTGGATAGTTCACACGACCCGTGTGCATTTCACATGGCTGTGCCGTGTAGCCCTGGTCGTGCCCTTTATTTTGTTGCTGTCTCCAGCCACACGGTCGCGTGCAGCTCACACGGCCTGCCTGTGTGACTGGTCTTAGTGGGTGGCACAACCCGTGTGAAATTCCACACGGTTGTGTGAAGTTTTTTTTTACCCCAGGGTTTGTCGCGACGCCTCTTGGGTTGCCTCCCACAAAGCGCTAAGTTTTATATCTGCAGCCATACATCAGATTTCTAACATCACTATCGTTGAACCATGTAGGTTGAAATCCTTGAGCCCTCATATTATGTACCATCCGTCAGACGAATGGCGTTGTACTGTTTTCTCGGATTAAGTTCAGTATCGCCTGGGAATTTATCCTTTTGATGTTGGCCTCCCACTGCAGTAGCGATTTTGGGCTACTTATATCTCCAAAGATTTTAGTCTCGCATTCAACAAAAAACGTTGTTAGAAACAAAGCAATAAGAAAAAAATATATTTACAAAAGAAGGAAAAATCAAAATAGTAAAAAAATATTTCAAAAATAAAAAATATTTACAATTCACAAAACGAAAAAAAATCGAAAATAAAAAAACACTTAGGCTATAATAAAAAAATAAAAAATATTTACAAAAAAATAAAAAAATAAAAAAATATTTACAAAAAAAATCAAGAATAAAAAAAATTATAAAAAAAATATTTACAAAAGATTCAATTAAGATTGAACTACTTATTACTATATCTAAGTAGAATCTTTCAATCCCCGGCAACGGCGCCAAAAACTTGTTCGCCAAAAATATTTGGATCTTACAACTGAAAGTGTACAATGTAGTTTATAGGATAATGGCAAGCAAGGTCATATTCCTCAGGTTTTTACTGAAGCGATCGAATCTCAAGTTTTTTTAAAATCAAAAAAAATAAAAATAAAAATGAAAAAAAAAAATTCGCACCCCACAAGTATTTTCAACAACTACGAAAGCAACCTTAGGCACATAATCTCAACATGCTTCTTCAATATTAAATCCAATTAATATTTCACAAAACCAATTCATGCAATTCTATTTATTCAATTCCTAAGTTAGTCTATTCCCTCTCTCCGGCGGCGCATCAACAATAGATTAATAATAATTTTTGGTCTCCCAACTCGTTACAACTATTATTAACTCCCAAAAGATCTATGAATTGAATGACTTCCCATAAACAGTTGTAGGTCTCCCGACTCGATACACCCGTTTATGTCTGAATTCGATTTCCGTCTTTGTTAGAACTGTCAGGCCCCAAAAGTGGAATCGTGACACAACGGTTAACTTACGCTAGTCTCTATTCTAAGAATATAACCCACTAAGTATTTGAGCAATTTTAATTCCCAAATATACATAGTTTATCATAACTTCTTGGAAACAGAGTTAATAGTCGCAGCGGAAAATACTATTACAAACCAATTGTCTAAGAGAAGGGGTCCTACGCCCCTTTATTACATCAAACAAAATGAATTGTCCGTTAACAGAGCATAAATGAATTTTACGGCTGGATCGATGAACTAAGTCTAGGAATTACTCCGTCGCTTGGTCTTCTTCGTTGACGTCTTCATAATATGGTGGATCAACAGCTGGCCTTTGAAAAAGGTGGGGTGAGACAAAAACTCCCAGTGGATGGGTGATCGTGTATAAGTGTGGCTTATATAGATGCAGGAAAACAGTTATATGAAGAATGCATGATTCATAATGCGCGCGTCACACGCGATTCACTAGCAACATGGTATTCAAAATAATACAGTTTTATATAATTTGATAAAATAGTTCATGATCATTTATGCACTATGAATGCGTTGCAAGTAGTTCAAGTAGTGATTGTGTAGGGAGTGTAACACCAACCCAAGCAAGTAATTATTGCGTATAGAGTGTAACGCCAACCCAACAAGTAATGGTTGCGCACGGAGTGTGACGCTAACCCACGCAAATAATATTGGAACCGTATGGATCAGACAACGATTCCTCTGTTCTACCTTATGACTCCCCAAGCACTTTTGGACAGCCATATCTACCTTATTACTACCCGGGTGAGACAACTCCAATAATTATGGCTTGCAAGGCCCAGAGTGTTATAATCATGATTATAGTCATACTACGACCCACTTTCCTTGTACACTCTGTCTGTAGTTGTGGGATTAGGACGGTGGGGCCGGTAAGGAATCGCAGTCACGCTGCTTGGTTCCAATACACGACTAGTCCACTCCGACTATGAGCTCAACGCACCAAGTTGACTCAAGCACAATTAGATTCATGAAGTTCATATCATGTCAACAAGGCAGTCGAGTAAAAGCATGGCGATACACATAAAAGCAGTACAAGATATCATCGAGTTAAATTTAAATTTGTTCTAAGGCGAGGAAGTCGCCACGCGTAGTGCGTATAGTACATGGATTTTCAAGAAAATTATCGAAATATAATTTAAATATTATTACATCAAATTTAGGACTGTAGGAGGAAAATGACAATTTATATTGGGGTCATTGAGAAAAGGAATATTTTATAAGTAGACCCGTTTTGGAAACAAAATAGTACTTATCGAGTTCGAAATTGAATAAGTCATCGTCTCGCCTCGAAATAAATGTAATGTCAGTTTCTAAATTCTCTAAATTGTTCAAGATTCAGTTTTTCAAAGGGTTTGGGTCGAGTTTTAGGAAAATTTCAGTTTGGTTCCTTCTTTTGTCAAAATTGTCATTTTCGGACCCGAACTTAAAAATTTTAGATCTCACAAACCGGGAGGGATTTTGATGTAATTCTAATTTTATAATATCATGTATATCAGTAGGATGTTGGGACAAAAAACAGTTTTGAAATAGGGTCGGTTTAAGTTCCTTAATTTTCACAATTCCATTTCTAGTCCAAAAATTCGGTTTTTGCCCTTAAGGGTTTATTTGGTGTTCGTTTGTTATGAAACTTGAAACATGAGTTAAAAATATTATAAAATTTAGGTTATGTAATTTTTCAGGTGTCTGGGATGTTTTTTTCTGAAAATTTAATTTTAGTCCTTAGAGATTGGAATTTTTACACTTTAGTACTTAAAGTTTCAAAAGTCGATTTTCTCAACCCAAACCACTTTAACCTTTTAAAATTTCTTAAAATATAAGTTTTTCAGTTTGAGTAAGTCAAAATTTTGAAATTTTCAGAGAGGTCCCTGAACAGTTTTTTAAATTAAAATTTTGGCCCTTAAACTTTTAAGTTTCTACATTTAAGTCCCTAAAATTCCAAGGATGGGTTTTCTTATCTCCAAACTTTTAAACTATTATTATTAACTTAAAATATTAAATTTTTATAATTAATACAGTCCAAAATTTTGAAGTTTACAGATTGGCCCTTGGACAGTTTTCGAAATTATAGTTTAGTCCTCAACTTTGCAAAAATTGCATAAATGGCATATTTGTTCAAATTCGAGCCCTAGGTCATATTTTCCAAAATATATATAAAGTATAGAACATGATTTTGAGCATATAACACATTCATTAACACATAAATCAAGAGATGGGCAAGAAAAAAAAACATATATGAACGTATGTCCCTATTGTGCAAGAAATCAAAATCATGCTCATTTTTTTGAAACTTCTTGAACTTGATACATATCAAAATAGACGTGTGATATAATTATAGTAAATAAAATATTTTCATGTACTATATGCATTTTATCAAAATAATTATTTGCCTATTTTTCGAAAGATTTGTCACCCACCTCGTAGTAGTTTTTTTCGAGTTGATCTATAATGAAGTCTTCTCCTTGGTATCAACTTCTTGACTCAAACTCTTGAAGATCAGCCCATATATGGCATACAAACCATATTTTGGTATTAAAATAAAGTCTCAAGTTTAAAGGGATTTAATAGGATCAAATCCGTTCTAAAAAAAAAGGATCAAATGGCTACTACTTACCTTAATGTCTTCAAGTAGTCTCTAAAAATGGAATTTTTCCTTCAAGCTTCTTAACTTCAACTTGAGATGGTGTAGGTCAGCCTCTAAGCTCCATAAAGTCATATTCTTGAGTCAAAAATTAATTTTTCATGTTGTCAAGAGGAAAATACTCAAACCACAATTTCTTACCTTAAAGTGTGTAGTCTTGAATTTCTTCTACAAGCTTGTAGTCAAGTCTAGGTCTCTTAATTCCTCAAGAAAATTCCTCTAGGAGTACCTCAACAAGAAGAATTCATCAAGTTAAAAAAATTGGAGGTATAGACTTGAAGTTTCAAGGAGATAAAATGAAGATGAAAGAAAAGAATTTTCTTACCTTAATTGATGATATTTTCGGTCATATGGAGCAAGATGAAGAGGAAATTTTTGTGTCTTTGTGTTTAAGTGTTAGATGAGAGTGTATTGAGAGAGTTTGTGAGTTGTAGGAAGATGAGATGAATTTTTCTATCTTGTTTCTAGTGATGGCCGAAAATTGGGGTTATTTGGAGGAGGATTTTTTTTTGTTTTGAGTTAAAAGATAAGTTAGTGGATAATAATTGGGGAATTAGAACATAAAAAATGAACAGACTCCTTTCCTAAGGACATATGGCCAAAATGCTATGTTTAGGGGGGATTAAATTTTATTTTGTTGACTAATGAGGTAGTGGGAATTACAGGGAAAATTTTAATTGTAGGCTTGGAAAACAAATGTAAGCAACCCCTTAAAAACCTCTTGGGGCCGATTTCAAGGGGGAAAATATCCAATTTTTTGTTGTCCAATAATTATCTAGTTGGGAGATACAAAATAATAAATATAGTAGTAGAAGAAAAATTGAGTTATTTTTCTCATTTAAAAAGGGTATGGTCGAATTTTTAGGGAAATGAAAAAATATTTGTTTTCTTTTCTTTTATAAAATTGAGGGAAAATAAAATGTATAAATATTCATAATTAACTATTTAGAAATTTAAAATTAAGGATGTGAAATAACCAATGTGTATTTTTCTCAAAATAAATTGGAAGTTGGTTGGGAGTGTATTATAGAATAAGGCGAAATATTTGGATAAGGATTTGAATGTACTCCTAAATTATCGAGGGTCCAATATTTCTAAAGTCGTAGTCAATCGATCAAGTATTAATACTAGAGAAGGAATTAAAGTTGGTACGTTCGAGAATAAAGAAAATTTAATGACGTTGGAGGGAGTAAAAGTCGCGTCACATTTCATTAATAATAGGTTTGTGACACTTAGCTAAATAATACATCACTATACGACATCGTATCTTATGTTGGAAAAAGTCGGGGACTCACAAGAACTCCTCTTTCGAATTTCGCACTAACAACTTTGATTTGAAGCCAGCACTCATTTTGATGGTTCAGCAGAACCCGTTTGGGGGTTTCCCATCCAAGGATCCCAATTCTCATCTTGCCAACTTCATGCAAATCTGCAACACAATCAAGATGAATGGGGTAACTGATGATGCTATACGTATGCGCCTATTCCCTTTCTCTTTAAGGGATAAGGCTAGAAACTGGCTAGGCACTTTAACTCAGGGGAGTGTGAATACTTGGGACGAGTTGAGTCAGAAGTTCCTGTTTAAATTCTTTCCACCAAGTAAGACAATGCAGCTTAAGAGCGAGATCACGCAGTTCAGACAGTTTGACTCCGAACCACTGTATGAGGCCTGGGAGAGATTCCGGGATTTATTGAGGAGGTGTCCGCAACACGGGTTTCCAGAAGATCAACAACTTTGCTTCTTTTATAACGGGTTGATGGGACAGACTAGGTCGTTTGTGGATGCCGCAGCAGGAGGAGCTTTACTGGCTAAAATTCCACAAGATGCATTTAACTTGCTGGAAGAGATGACAATGAATAGCTATCAGCGGCCCTCCGAAAGGACAACTGTGAAAAGGGTAGTCGAAGTCTTTGATTCGGACCCAATTAAAGCATTGATAGCTCAGATGACTGCATTGACGAATAAGTTGAGTGTGTTGACAAAGGGGACTGAAGGAAACGCGGGTGTGAATAATGGGGGAGTTTCTCAAGATCCCATGGAGGAAGCTAACTATGTCATTAACCGGAATTTCAACAATTACCGGAGTAATCAGACTCCCACCCATTATCATCTGGGTGTAAGAAACCATGAAAAATTTTCATATGCGAACACAAAGAAAGTGATGCATCCACCACTGAGGTTCAGTGTGACAAACGGAGTCATTAATTCAGAGGCTAAGTCATCTATGGAGGACGTCCTCACTTCATTTATGACTCAGATGAGCTCGTTTATGAATGAGACGAGGAACCAATTTAGTAAGGATGAGGCTAAGCTGGATAAAATTGAGAATCAGTCACTCAATTGGCTAACACCATGGGTTCCCAAATGAAAAATCTTGAAATCCAGATTGACCAATTAGCTACGATCATTGGTGGGTGATAGGTGTGAGTTTTGCATGTATTTTGAGGCGTATTTCTGGCTATAATGATGGGTAAACATGCACATACTCGAGTTAAATGTTACATATTCACTCCTTGTGGAAAAGATATTACACTTTGCTTATTTTGTAGGAATTTCATGATATTTGAAGCAAATTGAATACGAATACGAGGATAGCAAAGTGGAAACACGGAGAATTGAGTGAATATACGATAAGTGAAGCCAAAAAGAGCGAAAGTTGAGCGTCTACGGAAAAGACAGGGGGCACACGGGTTGGGCGTGCCTCGATACACCACCCGTGCACCCCGTATAAAAGATAATTGAGTCTGCAAAGATGGCGCACGGGTAGCCCATGCATCGACGCATGACTCGTGCGTCCTACAGTGGATGAATGATTTCACCGGGGTGGCGCACGGGTTGGCCGTGCTTCGACGCACCACCCGTGCGCCCTACAGAGACTTGGATTATTTCAACAGGGTGGCGCACGGGTAACCCGTGCATGGGCGCACCACCCGTGCGTCTGCGCTGGAATCCCATAATCTGCAACATTATGCCCTAAACTTGAAGGTGGGTATAAAAAGGCTTTTTGGGGGGCACACACAAGGGAATTCTGGCATTTTTGGGATCTACAACACAAGACAAGGGTCAACTCTTGGAAGGAGATATCAAGGAGACAATCGGGTTGCATCGGAGCTTGAAGAACGGAGATATATCGAGAGATTGTCGATGTTCCTAATTTTTTCTTGCTTTGAACACTTTGTTTATAAGTTGCTTAATCATGTGTAGCTAAACTCTAGAGATTTCCGGGTTTTGGAAGTAGATTAATGAACTCTTGTTGGATGTTTTAATCTTAGTTGAAGTTATTATCTTGAAGCCTATTTGAGTATTTTGAGCTTATTCTTGTTTTATCACTTGATCAATGATTTAACTTGTTTGATATATTGATTCATAATTCGAGAGATGAGTTTCAATATTAGATCTTGAATACTCAACACAAATATTTGCATGAATCGAGAGGTTTGTAAATATTTGTGAGGATATTTGATCTTTTAAACTTTTGGGAGTTGAATGCTTCATGTTGAGTAGAGATGCTAGCATAAGTATTTCAATCTACGTTTTATATGCATCTCGAGAGAGAGGATAAAATAGCTTTGTGATCGTCTTATAGGAATATTGATAATAACGTGACTTGATTAAATCGGACAACAAGAGGATTATTAATCGAAACCTTAACTCGGAAATTCATTATCTTGATACTTCTATCATTTGTATTATCTTAATCTTTTGTTTTAGTGATTTAAATTGTCTTAATCTCAATACAACAATCATCAAATTTCGATCGTCTAAATAAAAATAAGACTATCTTGGTTCAATACTTAGCGAATAAATTTATTAGTCTCTGTGGATACGACCTTGCTTACCCTATTCTATAAACTACACCGTACACTTGCGGTGAAGCAAAAAAAAAGGCGAACAAGTTTTTGGCGCCGTTGCCGGGGACTAATACAATTTTTGGTGCTAATATTGCGATAGATAGAATTAATTTTAATTTAGACAATTTTATTTTTACATTTTGGATTCACTTTAATTCTTCATTATTTGACTTGTTTCTTTTAGTTCGGTCCAGGTAGTGCATGAACACGCGCTCGAGGCGAGGAGACTTGATACCGCTTATACCGGAAGTCGAGGCTTTCGCGAGAAGAATCAGTGCTACCACTAGACGGGCTGAAAGACAACACAATCCGATAATGGGGGATTTGAACGAGTTACCAATACCGGCAAACAATGGTGGAAATGAGTTACCGATACCGGTGCAACAGCAAGTCATTCGTGATTACTTTCGACCACAAACGAATCGTAATTACGGTGGTATTGCCCATATTCCTATCAATGCCAACAACTTCGAGCTCAAACCGACACTGATCAATATGGTGCAACAGAATCAGTTTGGGGGGTTCGCAACTGAAGATCCTAACTCTCACCTTGCACATTTTATCCAAATATGCAATACGATCAAAATGAACGGAGTCTCGGATGACGCCATAAGATTGCGCCTGTTCCCATTCTCTTTACGGGATAAGGCGAGAAATTGGTTGGGTACTTTGACGCAAGGCAGTGTAAGCACATGGGACGAACTGAGCCAAAAGTTCTTGTTTAAATTCTTTCCACCAAGCAAAACTTTGCAGCTCAAAAGCGAGATTACTCAATTCCGACAGTTCGACTCAGAGCCTTTGTACGAGGCTTGGGAAAGGTTTCGGGATTTGTTATGTAGATGTCCACAACATGGGTTTCCAGAGGATCAACAGTTATGTTTCTTCTACAATGGTTTAATGGGACAAACGAGGGCCTTTGTGGATGCCGCAGCGGGTGGAGCATTGTTGGCAAGGTTTCCACAAGATGCCTTGAACCTTCTTGAGGAAATGGCCATGAACAGTTACCAGTGGCCATCTGAAAGATCTAATGTACAACGAGTAGCCAAAATCTCGGATTCAGACCCAATTAAAACATTGACGGCACAAGTAGCGGCTTTGACAACTCAATTGAGTGTATTTACGAAGGGGCGAGAAGCGGCACGAGCATGGGTAGTGAAGCTCTTCTATATCCGATGGAAGAGGTAAATTATGTGAATAACCAGAATTTCAACAATTTCCGAAATAATTCAAACCCAACGCACTACCATCCAGGGTTGAGAAATCATGAAAAATTTCCTACGCAAATACAAAGAATGTGTTACAACCTCCGCCGGGATTCAATGCTTCAAGTGGAGGCGGAAATGGGGAAGGCAAATCGTCGTTGGAAGATGCACTCACCTCCTTCATAAATCAATCTAATGCTTTCATGAATGATACGAGGAGCCGCCTCGCTAAGCAAGACTCTCGGATGGATAAGATAGAACAACAAGTGACAAGCTCGATAAAGAATCTGGAGACTCAAATAGGTCAATTGGCTACAATTGTGGGTGGTCAACATCACAAGGGTCAATTTCCAAGTAATACGGAAATGAATCCTAAGGAACAATGCAAGGCGATTCGTTTACGAGCGGTGCAAATATGAGGGGCCTAAAGAAAAGCTGAATTTGAAACTTTCAGATGAAGCATCGA
Organism: Rehmannia glutinosa; assembly: GCA_016081115.2. Lineage (NCBI taxonomy): Eukaryota > Viridiplantae > Streptophyta > Magnoliopsida > Lamiales > Orobanchaceae > Rehmannia > Rehmannia glutinosa. The sequence goes on along the minus strand of CM071937.1, from coordinate 66,526,194 downwards.
GGCCGGAAGCGGGAGAATCCGTGATGAAGGATGATATTGAAGAAAATAGGAAAGAAGAGAACAAAGAGGCGGAACAAACAGGGGCTGAGAAGCTAAAATCATCATCTAACTCGAATATATCTAAGTTGCCTATATCTCTTCCCTTTCCTCAAAGATTTCAAAAGAAAAAGCTTGATGATCAATTTGCCAAATTCCTTGATATATTTAAGAAATTGCACATTAACATTCCTTTTGCAGACGCACTAGAACAAATGCCGAACTATGCAAAATTTCTTAAGGATGTTATGTCAAAAAAGCGGAGGATGACAAGCTTTGAAACGGTGAATTTGACAGAAGAATGTAGTGTGATTATCCAAAGAAAGCTACCACAAAAACTGAAAGATCCGGGGAGTTTCACTATCCCTTGTGCTATTGGTGGTAATTTCTTTAATAAAGCGTTATGTGATTTGGGGGCAAGTATTAACTTGATGCCTTTGTCCATTTTCAGGAAGCTTGGATTAGGCGACGTGAAACCAACTACGGTGACATTGCAACTTGCAGACCGATCACTTACGTATCCAAGGGGAATTATTGAAGACGTATTGGTAAAAGTTGATAAATTTATATTCCCCGTGGATTTCTTGGTTTTGGATATGGAAGAAGATCGAGATGTTCCACTGATACTTGGACGTCCTTTCCTAGCCACGGGTAAAGCCTTAATAGATGTGCAAAAGGGGAGCTCACATTACGTGTTAATGATGAGCATGTTTTATTTTCTATATATAAGGCAATGAAATTTCATGATTCGGTGGAGAATAGTAATTTTTTGGACATAGTTAGTTCATGCATTGAGGATTATGTTGATCATACATTGTCTACAGATGATTTGGAATTTGGTCTAACCCACTCGTGTTCAATGTCGAGTGTTGTACTTGATCTTGATAACCAAGATTTGTACGACTATGTTTGTGCCTTAGATCATATGCAGGAACTACCTAAGAGCGCAAGAGGCGAGAACGCAAAGCCAGAAATAATGGAGCCAAACTTTCAGGAATGCACCACCCATGCGTCCACGCACGGGCAACCCATGTGTCCACGCACGGGCAACCCGTGCGTGATGCTGAGGGACGGGTTGAGCTCTCTGAAGAGCACACGGGCCGTGCGCCGGCGCATGGGCTGCCCGTGCGTGACCCTGAATTAGCAACACCGACTCCGAACTCAAGCAATTACCTGAACACCTCAAATATGCATTCCTTGGGGCAAATAATGCAAATCCGGTAATCGTTTCATCTCTTCTCACTCCTACTCAATTTGATAAACTGTTAAGGGTTTTACGAAAACATAAGTCGGCACTAGGATGGTCTATAACTGATTTAAAAGGCATAAGTCCATCCATTGTGATGCATAAAATTCGGATGGAAGATGTTTATAAACCATCAGTGCAAAACCAAAGACGACTAAACCCTATCATGCAAGATGTGGTTAGGAAGGAAGTGTTGAAATGGTTGGATGCCGGGATCATTTATGCGATATCCGATAGTTCATGGGTGAGTCCTAGTACAAGTGGTGCCGAAAAAAGGGGGGAAAGGTGAAAAATGAAAATGAAGAACAAATTGCCACTAGAATTGTTACCGGGTGGCGAATATGTATTGATTATAGAAAACTTAATGATGCCACTCGAAAAGATCACTTCCCCCTCTCCCCTTTATCGATATGATGTTAGATCGTCTTGCAGGTTATGATTATTATTGCTTTTTAGATGGTTATTCCGGTACAATCAAATCATGATTGCGCCGGAAGACCAAGAGAAAAAACAACATTTACATGTCCGTATGGCACATTTGCATTTCCTCGCATGCCATTTGGTTTATGTAATGCGCCCGCCACTTTCCAACGTTGTATGATGGCTATATTTCACGATCTTTTGAAAAAGTTATGGAGTGTTTATGGACGATTTCTCTGTGTTTGATGATTCTTTTGATAATCTTTCACAATCTTTCCCTAGTCTTGCAATGATGATGTGAAGAGACCAATCTAGTACTAAATTGGGAAAAGTGCCATTTTATGGTGCGCGATGGTATTGTGCTAGGTCATCGAGTCTCTTCCGCAGGTTTGGAAGTTGATCGGGCAAAGATTGTAGCAATTGAGAAGTTACCACCTCCTACAAACGAGAAAGCCATTCGGAGCTTCTTGGGCCATGCCGGATTTTACAGAAGGTTTATCCGTGACTTTTCTAAAAATTCTAAGCCCTTGAGCCAATTGCTAGAAAAAGATGTTGCTTTCATTTTTTCCAATGAATGTTTGCAGGCGTTCAAAACGTTGAAGACAACATTGGTGACCGCACCTATACTCGTCGCCCCAGATTGGAGTCAACCATTTGAGCTGAAGTGTGATGCAAGCGACTTTGCGGTTGGGGCTATTCTCGGTCAAAAGAGGGAAAAATTGTTCAGATCCATCTATTATGCAAGTCGAACGTTGGACAGTGCTCAACAGAATTATACCACAACCGAAAAAGAGATGTTGGCGATTGTTTTCGCATTCGATAAATTCCGATCTTACTTGATCGGGACGAAAACGATTGTGCATACCGACCATGCGGCTATCAAATACCTCTTTGACAAGAAGGATGCAAAACCGAGGTTGATTCGATGGATCTTATTATTGCAAGAGTTTGATGTGGAAATCAAGGACCGGAAAGGATGCGAGAACGTGGTAGCAGACCATTTGTCTCGATTAGAAAATCAAGAGGGAGCGAAAGGAAGTACGCGATTGATAAAAGAGGAGTTTCCTGATGAACAATTACTCATGCTTGAGGCAAAGTTCCCGTGGTATGCGGACTTTGTCAACTACTTGGCTGCCGGAGTTCTACCTCCGGATTTATCACCGTATCAAAAGAAGAAATTCTTACATGATGTAAAGTTCTACATGTGGGATGACCCCCTACTCTTTAAGAGGTGCGCGGAAAAAATCATAAGAAGATGCGTACCTCAAGAAGAATGGGAGGGAGTCCTACAACAGTGTCACTCTTCACCCTCTGGCGGACATTTTGGCCCAACCCGCACCGCTGCGAAGGTATTGCAGAGTGGGCTATACTGGCCCACTCTATTTAATGATTGCTATTTGTTTGTGCAACAATGTGACAGGTGTCAATGAATGGGCAACATTTCCAGAAGGCACGAAATGCCGATGACAAATGTAATCGAAGTTGAATTGTTCGATGTTTGGGGGATTGACTTTATGGGCCCGTTTCCATCATCTTCGGGCTATCAATATATTCTACTTGCAGTGGAGTATGTATCCCATTGGGTAGAGGTGATTCCTTCCAAAACAAATGATGCTCAAGTTGTAATGCGATTCCTTAAGAAAAACATCTTTACTAGATTCGGCACTCCAAGAGCTTTAATTAGTGATGGAGGGTCGCATTTTGTAAACAAATTGATGAGCAACTTGTTGGCAAAATATGGGGTCAAACATAAAGTTGCATTGGCATATCATCCACAAGCCAATGGACAAGCAGAAGTGGCTAATAGGGAGATCAAACAAATCCTTGAAAAGACGGTGAACATCAACCGAAAAGATTGGGCGTTAAAATTGGATGATGCTTTGTGGGCATACCGGACTGCATATAAGCCACCGTTGGGCACATCTCCATATCAACTCGTCTTTGGGAAGTCGTGCCATTTGTTGGTAGAATTGGAGCACAAAGCATTTTGGGCGGTTAAGAAACTAAATCTGGATTTTTAGAAAGCCGGGGAGGAAAGGTCTGGAAAAGACCCAAGAACACAAGAAATAGCTCAACTTCATCAAGGAAGAATCAAGAGAAGAATCGGGTCGAATCGGAGCTTGAGGATTGAAGATAAATCAAGAGATTATCCATTTCCCTAAGTTTTCTCATTCTTTGTGCTTTAATCTTTCATTTTAGCTTGTCATGAATATGAACAATTTGTCTATGAGTTGTTTATTTGTAATGAGTAGCTAAACATCTTGTGATTTCCGGGTTTTGGTAGTAGATTAATTGAACTCTTGTTGAATGTTTTAATCTTGGTTGAAGTTATTATCTTGAAGCCTATTTGAGTACTTTGTTCTTATTCTTGTTTTATCACTTGGACAATGATTTAACTTGTTTGATATATTGATTCATAATTCGAGAGATGAGCTTCAATATTAGATCTTGAGTACTTGACATGAATATTTGCATAATCGAGAGGTTTGTGAATATTTGTGAGGATATTTGATCTTTTGTGCATTTGGGAGTTGTGTATCTTATGTTGAGTAGAGATGCTAGAATAGATATTTCAATCTACACTTTATATACATCTCGAGAGGGAGGATAAAATACCGTTGTGATCGTCTTATAGGCGTATTGATAATAACTTTGGCTTTGATTAAATCGGACAACAAGAGGAATATTAATTGAAACCATAATCCGGGAATCCATTTCATTCTCTTGATAATTCCATTATTCTTAGTATCTTGTATTCTTGTGGTTATTCTTGTCTTTACCTCCACAACAATCATCAAATTAAGATCGTCTAAATAAAAATAAGGCTATCTTGGTTCAATACTTAGCGCACTAATTTATTAGTCTCCGTGGATACGATCTTGCTACCCTATTCTATAACGTACACCGTACACTTCTATATACTCGAGTTTGAGTCACTTTATCCAAAATTTCCTACCCAAACCAAAGATCCTTCATTACAACCAAATGAGAAAGTCCTTTTTGATTCACAAATTGCATACACTCTAGTGGCGGAGATATGAGACGAATTGTAAGCCTATGGTAATTTTGCGACATCGAATTGATTTGAGCGTAAACACGTCCTATATCCTCGTGAGATGAGAGTATACACTTAACTTTGAGAGTTGGAATTCAGAGCATTTCACGTTGTTTTACTTGAGGCGTGTTCTTTGATCAGATATTTGAGGCTTGATTGGTTTGTTGCTTGACATTCATGATGAACAATATGAATTTCTTTTTGGATCCGTTGTGTGCGCTTTTATTCTTATCTCCCTGTTGTGCTTTATCGTGTTTTCAAAAAAATTGTTGATCGGGACGGTCAACGGTGTAAGTTTGGGGGATTTTGATAGGTGTGAGTTTTGCATGTATTTTGAGTCGTATTTCTGGCTATAATGATTGGGTAAACATGCACATACTCGAGTTAAATGTTACATATTCACTCCTTGTGGAAAAAATATTACACTTTGCTTATTTTGTAGGAATTTCATGATATTTGAAGCAAATTGAATACGAATACGAGGATAGCAAAGTGGAAACACGGAGAATTGAGTGAATATACGATAAGTGAAGCCAAAAAGAGCGAAAGTTGAGCGTCTACGGAAAAGACAGGGGGCACACGGGTTGGGCGTGCCTCAGACACCACCCGTGCACCCCTGTATAAAGATAATTGGAGCTGCAGCATGGCGCACGGGTAGCCCATGCATCGACGCATGACCCGTGCGTCCTACAGAGGATGAATGATTTCACCGGGGTGGCGCACGGGTAGGCCGTGCTTCGACGCACCACCCGTGCGCCCTACAGAGACTTGGATTATTTCAACAGGGTGGCGCACGGGTAACCCGTGCGTGGGCGCACCACCCGTGCGTCTGCGCTGGAATCCCATAATCTGCAGCATTATGCCCTAAACTTGAAGGTGGGTATAAAAAGGCTTTTTGGGGTGCGCACACAAGGGGATTCTGGCATTTTTGGGATCTACAACACAAGACAATGGTCAAGTCTTGGAAGGAGATATCAAGGAGACAATCGGGTTGCATCGGAGCTTGAAGAACGAAGATATATCGAGAGATTGTCGACGTTCCTAAGTTTTTCTTTCTTCTCTTTTAGTTTCAATCTTTCATTTTCATTTGTAATGGCTTTGAACACTTTGTTTATAAGTTGCTTAATCATGTGTAGCTAAACTCTAGAGATTTCTGGGTTTTGGAAGTAGATTAATAAACTCTTGTTGGATGTTTTAATCTTAGTTGAAGTTATTATCTTGAAGCCTATTTGAGTATTTTGAGCTTATTCTTGTTTTATCACTTGATCAATGATTTAACTTGTTTGATATATTGATTCATAATTCGAGAGATGAGTTTCAATATTAGATCTTGAATACTCAACATAAATATTTGCATGAATCGAGAGGTTTGTAAATATTTGTGAGGATATTTGATCTTTTAAACTTTTGGGAGTTGAATGCTTCATGTTGAGTAGAGATGCTAGCATAAGTATTTCAATCTACGTTTTATATGCATCTCGAGAGAGAGGATAAAATAGCTTTGTGATCGTCTTATAGGAATATTGATAATAACGTGACTTGATTAAATCGGACAACAAGAGGATTATTAATCGAAACCTTAACTCGGAAATCCATTTCATTATCTTGATACTTCTATCATTTGTATTATCTTAATCATTTGTATTATCATTTCATTATCTTGATACTTATATCATTTGTATTATCTTAATCTTTTGTTTTAGTGATTTAAATTGTCTTAATCTCAATACAACAATCATCAAATTTTGATCGTCTAAATAAAAATAAGACTATCTTGGTTCAATACTTAGCGAATAAATTTATTAGTCTCTGTGGATACGACCTTGCTTACCATATTCTATAAACTACACCTTACACTTGCGGTGAAGCAAAAAAAATAAGGCGAACAGTGGGCAACATCAGAAAGGCCAGTTTCCGAGTAACACTGAGGTAAATCCAAAGGATCAGTGTAAAGCCATTCGTCTGAGGAGTGGAACAGAATACGAGGGGCCGAAAATTACAGAAAACACAGAAAATACGCAGCCACGCACGACCCATGAGCCAACGCATGGTCAGGTCGTGCGTGGTGCCGAACAACGAGTTATCAGTGCAGGAGATGCAAAAACGGAAGCAAATGGCAATGTTGAGGCCGAGGAAGGAATTGAGGGTCATATTGATGAGCAAAAAGGGGTTGAGAAGCTTAAATCTTCTTCTAAATATGATTTTTCTAAACTTACTACTCCCCTTCCTTTTCCCCAACGATTTCAAAAGAAAAAGTTAGATGCACAATTTGCAAAATTCCTTGATATATTTAAGAAACTGCATATTAACATACCTTTTGCAGACGCATTGGAGCAAATGCCCCATTATGCTAAATTTTTAAATGATGTTATGTCGAAAAAGAGAAAGATGACTGGTTTTGAGACAGTCAATCTGACAGAGGAATGCAGTGCAATAATTCAAAGAAAACTACCTCAGGAACTTAAAGATCCAGGGAGTTTCACTATCCCTTGTGAAATTAGTGGTGTTTTCTTTAATAAAGCACTTTGTGATTTAGGAGCAAGTATTAACTTGATGCCCTTGTCCATTTTCAGGAAACTTGGATTAGGAGAGGTGAAGCCATCTACGGTCACTTTACAACTTGTGAATCGATCACTCACTTATCCTAAGGGAATCATCAAGGATGTGCTCGTGAAAGTCGACAAATTCATATTCCCTGTGGATTTCTTAGTGCTAGATATGGAGGAAGACCGTGATGTCCCTCTGATACTCGGGCGTCCATTCCTAGTCACCAGGAAGGCCTTGATAGATGTGCAAAAGGAGAACTCACATTACGGGTTAATGTTGAGCATGTGTTATTTTCTATCTATAAGGCAATGCAATTTCACAATAGTGTTGAGAATTGTAATTACATAGACGTAGTTGAGTCTTGCATTGATGATTACATAGATCATACATTGTCTCAAGATGATTTAAATTTTGGTTTAACACATTCGTGTTCGACGTCAAGTGTAATCCTTGATTTCGATAATTAGGACTTGTATGGTTATGTTTGTGCTTTAGATAATATGCAGGAACTACCAAAAAGTGCGAGAGACGAAAACACGAAGAAAAATGTAAGTGAGTCAAGTCTACAACCACGCACGACCCGTGCGTCTGAGCATGGGCAGGTCGTGCGTGGTTCCGTAGCAAACATTGAACAGGCTGAAGGACGTACGACCCATGCATCTGAGCACAGGCAGCCCGTGCGTGAGTCTGAAATGCACAATTCAACCCCAGAACTCAAGCCATTATCCGAGCATCTCAAATACACATTCCTTGAGGCAAACAACACGAATCCGGTAATCGTATCATCACTTTTAACTTCAGCTCAACTTGATAAATTGCTTAGGGTGTTGAGGAAACATAAGTCTGCGATAGGTTGGTCGATATCTGATTTAAAAGGCATAAGTCCATCGATTGTCATGCATAAAATTTGAATGGAAGATGTTTATAAACCTTCAGTGCAGAACCAAAGACGATTAAACCCTATAATGCAAGGGGTTGTTAGGAAGGAAGTTTTAAAATGGTTAGATGCTAGAATTGTGTATGTCATTTCTGATAGTTCTTGGGTGAGTTCGGTACAAGTGGTACCAAAGAAAGGGGGGATGACAATGGTAAGAAATGAAAACAATGAATTGATTGCAACTAGGATAGTTACAGGGTGGCGTATTTGCATTGATTATAGAAAATTGAATGATACCACTCGTAAAGATCATTTTTCCTTCCCCTTTATTGATATGATGTTAGATCGTTTGGCGGGTTTTGATTATTATTGTTTTCTCGATGGTTACTCTGGGTACAACCAGATCATGATTGCACTGGAAGACCAAGAGAAAATGACATTTACATGTCCCTATGGTACGTTTGCATTCCGCAGAATGCCATTCGGACTATGTATTGCACCCACGACTTTTCAGCGATGTATGATGACTATATTTCATGATCTTATTGAGAAAATAATGGAGGTTTTCATGGATGATTTTTCTGTCTTTGGAGATTCTTTTGATTATTGTCTTCATAATCTTTCTCTAGTTTTACAAAGATGCGAAGAAACTAACCTTGTTTTGAACTGGGAGAAGTGCCATTTTATGGTACGTGATGGCATTGTACTAGGCACCGAGTTTCTTCTGCAGGTTTAGAAGTGGACAGAGCGAAGATTGTAGCAATTGAGAAACTCTCGCCTCCAACAAATGAAAAAGCAATCACAAGCTTCTTGGGGTACACCGGATTCTACAGAAGGTTCATTCGTGACTTTTCTAAAATCACCAAACCTTTGAGTCAATTATTAGAAAAAGTTAATGCTTTCAATTTTTCCGATGATTGTTTGCAGGCATTCGAGATTTTGAAGAAGGCGTTGGTGACAACATAGTTTCGGATTGGGGTCAACCCTTTGAGCTGATGTGTGACGCCAGTGATTTCGCAGTAGGGGCTGTTTTGGGTCAAAAAAGGGATAAGTTGTTCAGGGCCATATATTACGCGAGCAGAATATTAGACAGTGCCCACCAGACAAGAGATCTAAACTAAGAAAGAAAATCCCTTCTTGTTAGGATGGATCTTCCTTCCAAACCTTCGAAGCTCTTGTGCTTCCGTAGATGTGAAAGGCCTTGTGGTGCTCTTTTTGACCTACCCCTCCTCTCTCAAAAGACCTTTGATCTTGTGTTCCTATGTATTTTGATGTGTTGTATGGTGTATGGATGAATATAGATGATGTAAATTCGTCCAGGTCTTGGTCCCATTTATATAGGTGCTTTGAGAGATCACTGGTAGAGTTTTGACGGGATTAGGACTTAAAATCAACCGCAGACATGTCGCACCAGCCGTGTGGTTTCACACAGCCACCCCACAAGGCCGTGTGGTCTCACACTGGCCGACCGTGCAATTGGTTTTTGACTCTAAAAATTGTTGAAGCACTTCACACGGTCGTGTGACTTATAAAACGTCCAAATTTGCTCCTGGGGTCTCATTAAAGTTGTAGCCCATTCTCTTAGCTTTCCATAGTCACTTGAATCATCTCAATATCAATTTTGTAGAGAAAGTTATGGCCAAAATACTAGATACTGCCAGTGCTGGAAATTGTTAGCGCATTTGGACGTTTTTGAAGGAAATTCCCTTTTGTTCGATCATCCATACTTTTTCATTCACATATTTGCTCGTACCTTTAGCTCTTGACCTATATTTTGGAACGTGATATCGCTTTTTATCCAATTTAGCTCCATTTCCTGTAAGAAGTTACAAGAATATGTAGTATCACCCCAACAAAGGAAATCAACCAAAACACACTAAATATACATGCAAATGTATTAAATATATATCAAAATAAGCCTCCAAATGCACATATATTTTACACGTATTATTTATAATATTAATTTTTTATTTCACATGTATGTTCTAGAAAGACTAGTTAATATGCTCGGCCTACATGTGCACATTGTCTATAGGGATAATTACAAAAAGTACCCCTAAGGTTTGACCTAATTACAAAAAAACCCAGCTAACTTTAAAACTTACAAAAAAGTACCCCTGAGGTTTGAAATATATTTCAAAATCCCCCTTAATATTTGTAAAATCATTGCAGATTACCCCTTAATTTTAACACTAAATCAAACCTCAGGGGTACTTTTTGTAAGTTTTAAAGTTAGTGGTTTTTTTGTAATTAGGTCAAACCTCAGGGGTATTTTTTTGTAATTATCCCTTGTCTATATTACAAATACTTATGCCATATATATTTACGTACACTTGCACAACGATAATAATATAAATTTATTTCTTAGGAAAAAAAATTTACCTCTTTATATTTTTGAAATTATATTTCTCTATTTTTATTCTAGATCTAAAACTGAGTTAAGTAAAATGTATGATTAGGTTAAATGAAATTTAATTATAGAGAAGGAAGAAATATAAAATATAAAATGTATTTTGGTCCATCAATTCATTTTTTATTGGTTTATGGGGGTATATGAAGATTTTAGTAGTACATATAGGGTATTTGATACAAAATAGATGGCACAAGGATAAAGTGAATTTTACCCAAAACAGGAAAAAAGGAAAAAAAAAAAAAAAGGAAGTAAATAATCGTTGGTTGTTTAAAATCTTGAATTTTTAGTATTAAAATGATGATTAAGATGTTGTTGGCATTTCAGGAGAACGAGATAAAATCCCTTCCAACCATAATAGTAAAAATTGGCAAACGATTCTTAAGGGCTGTAATTAAGGGGGCAATGGATGGATGGAGTTGCTTCCAAGTGAATTTGGATAAAAAAACAAGGAAATCAGAAGAGCTATTTAATAACCAACTCCACAATTAACAAAAGATCGCCTATACTAGCTACCTAATTAACTGTATAAAGAAAATAAAATGTTTGTACCATGTTAACAAACAATTCAATACGGAGACAGCTGATGGAAGAGGGCAGTACGCGAGTAGCAACGGATTGTCCCCAACAACTCTTTGTTTCTAGTCATGTTCCATATATATAATACGTTTCGACTTGGAACCTGATTGGATTGAAACACATTTTTGATAATCCGTTACTGCCCACGAAGTGCCCTCTTCCATCAGCTGTTACCATGTTGAATTGGTCAGGCATGGGTCTCCATCACAATAATGTCATTATCCCCTTGCCGAATATCAAATCAACATTGGCGTATATAAATCTCACCCTTCCCCTACAATCCCTTTGTTTGGATCATTATTTGAGTGTATATTCCTAATTCTCTTAGTTCTCAGGCTAGTCTAGTGGTTATGCACGACTTTGAAAGTATGGTTTTAATTTTATGGTCCGACATGAATATGAGAAGAAATAGCTTCTCTCCATTTCTACCCTGCGACAACAATCAATCTTTTGTTATTTATCCAAAACAAAAAATGCTTTGACATCCCTATGGGTTATTGGCAGAATACCACTTGGTCTAGTACTCTATTATATGGGAACTAGCAATCAATATTATTTTCTGATTTTTTTTGTTTGACTAGTAGTAGCATTTCACCTGATTCATATAACTTTACAAAAGTTATTTACTAATTTTATTGAAAGATTAATGTATATTTAATATGTATTGATATACATAACAAAAATCAAACAAATAACTAAACAAAAATTTCGAGTTACTTTAAATTATTTTATTGTTAAGATTATTTTGATTAAAGATTAAATTCCTTTTAGAAGGACTGCTATTTTGCATGTTTTTGTGAGTATTTTGTGTGATGATTTAGATCATTGACAAGGTTCAAAGAAAGGGTAGGCTATTGATAAAGAATCGATTCCAAACCACAATGCTAGCAGATGAAAAAAACTTGCTTTTCTTTTCTCGCTTCCGCTCCCGTACAGTAACGGGATACATATTTTTGTCGTGTTTTATTTTCATTTGCATGTTTTAGTATTATGTTGTGTTATTTTATTGATTTTTTTTAGGTTTTGGTGGAAAAAACAAGTTTTGGAGCCAAAGACGTTAAAAAGTCATTTCGCGCAACTGCCACAGTCATCGTATTTTGGATGTAACGTTCGTATCCGAAGCCCAATTAACATGATTAATACACCATTGGAAAGCTAAGACAAAGTTCTACTATGTCTATTCTGCTACTAAATGCAAATGAAGACGTTTACATGGGTTAAAATTATGTACAAGTCAAAATAATATGTCGAAATCTCGGACATGACACGTCTTGGTATTTTGGCCATAACTCTCTCTAGAAAATTTATATTGAGATGATTCAAGTGGATATGGAAAGCTAGGAGATAGAGCTACAATTCATAAGATGACACTAAGACGAAATTTCGAAGTTTAGAGGTCGCGCGGTCAGGCGCAAGAGGTGCGCGGTCGCGCGCTGAAGACAGTAGCAGGTCGTGTGTGCGGGCGCGCTGTTTGGCGCGCGGTCACGTGGCGTGACTTGCAGAACATGAAATTTTTGATTTTTTTTGCGTTTTTTGGCTCTTCCACCTTGTTTAGGACTCTAGACTTATAAATAGGACTTGAGGAGCCCTTATTTTCGATACACTTTCATTCTTAGCACTTCTAGACTTTAGTTTTTGGTATTTTTCTCTTCCATTCAACATTGGGATTGCTTGGGTTCTTTCCCTTTAAGTTATTTTGCTTCTTAATCAAAGAGTATGATTTCTTCATCTCTTTGTCTGATTTCAATTGTTGGGTGATTATTATTGTTGCATGATAATGTTTATGACTGTTTTCTTTCCTTCAATTGAGATTATGATCCCATCCCTAAGCACGAATTAATTTCATTGTTCTAGGATTAGGATGATTTGAGCATGAGTATTGATTAATTGATTTGCTTTCTTGAATAAATTGCTTTATCTAATAATTCATTGCCTGATCAACTTTTGATTGTTTTGGGGGAATAGCTGAGATCGAGAGAAGATATTATTCATGAACTAAATTTATTCAGGGGTTTAGAGATGTATTATCTAACTCTGGGCTTAATAAAAATAGCAAATTATGTTGGGATAGCCTTAATCTGTGAATACATGAGTTATCAGACCTAGACCTTACTTTTAAATGATTGTTATATTTGTTATTGGCATGATCAATTAGTTGATATTCTACTTGTAAGTTTGATGAGATAAATCCGAAATCCAAGACTTTCATCCATATATTTTTCTCATAGTTTACTCGTATTTAGTTTGATTATTGTCTTCTTAATTATTTTCATTTAGTTTATTAAAAATCACAAATTTGGTTAGAGTATTTAGGTTTTATTTTATGTCAAGTGCTAAGTCTTTATTGAGAGACGACATATGGTTAACTTGCTACCCTACAATTGATCTCGTTCTCTTACGAGGATTGTTAGATTTTTATAAGTGTTTAGCGGTCGAACAACTGCCTTCTAGATATTTGAAAACTTGAATAGTAATATAACAAAATAATTTTATAGTTATGATTACATTAATCATTCTCTTTTCTGATTTTGATGATTGGAATTTTTTTTTCTTATTTGATTTTGTGAGTTTTCTTTATGCTGGACTTATGGGAATATGGGAATAATTTTTAATCAAGTATAAAATAATAAAAAAATAGATTTACATAACTCTAATTTTAAACAAATATAAGATAATAGAAAATTGATTTATATAACTATAAAATATAAAAATAATAATAAAATAAGTATAAAATAGCAAAAAAACAATAAGTTTCACGTCAAGTTTATAATTAATAACTATTTCAACAGTAAATAACTGGAAAAAAATATTTTCATCCTAAACTTTAAGTGTTTTTTTTTTTTTTTTGCTCTGCAATTTTAACCTTTTTCAAAGAAAATGAACCTCGATTACACGAGTTTTCTTAATCCCAACCTCATGTGTCGATTTGGCCAACGCCGACCCACCAGAGATTGGGATTAATAAGATCCGTATAGTGAATGTTGCATTTTCAACCAAAATAAAAACCCGGCATGCCACATACGTGATGTCTTTTCAAGAAATTAGACCATCACCTGCCACTGGAAGTTGGGATTAATAAAATCCACGTAGTTGAGGTTGTATGTTCGGAGAAAAAAGATTTTGGTAGCAAATCCAAAATACATTCAAAGTTTACGATGGAAATATTTTCTCGGCATAAAAAAATTTAAAGGAGTTTTATATAAATTCAAACATTTGGTATATATTATAAATAAATATTATATTAATATTTAAGACATTTTCAAGTTATCTTAATATTATTAATTAAAAAAATGTTTAAATATGTTAGTTGAAAAACAATATTGAAAATTTGAATTATTTTAAAACAAATTAGAATATTGAATAAATATTTCTTTTATAAGGGGAAAACAAAACACTCTCCCCCTATGATGGCTTTGCAAATTGCATCCATCGATCACCCACCTTAATTATTTATTACTTTATAATTATTCTACAATTTTATTATATTTTAGACTTATTTAAATATATTATTTTACTATTTCACACGTCTTTTAAAATTATTCTTATATTTCATGTAAATCTATTTTTTATTTGTTATATATTATTTTAAAATTATTCTTATATTTTATAGTTATGTAAATCTATTTGTTTTATTATTTTATACTTATATTAAAATTATTATTATATCTTAGAGTTATGTAAATCCAATTTTGAACTACTTTATGTTTATTTAAAATTATTCAAATATTTTAGACTTATGTAAATATATTTTTTACTTTTTTATACCTATTTCAAAATTATTAGTATATATTATACTTATGTAATTATGTTTTTCTATTCGAGATAATTTCAATTTTAGTACTCAGACTATATGCTATATTTTGAATTTTAGTACCTCAATATCACGCCATATCAATTTTTATAATTTTTTTAATTTACAATATTTTGTAAAAAGCCTCATTAAATACTTATTTATAATGACGCTTTTTGGTAACATCATTAAATTAGTGTTGGAATGGACTATTTTTCTTGTAGTGTATAGTCTGTGTGAAAAACATGGTTATTAAATTGCCTTAGAAATATGCCTGAAATCTGAGTCTTTTCCATCATCGCACGATTTTATTATAAATCGATCAAAAGTACAAGTGAAAGTGACTGCTCTTCTGTAATAAGAGCATGCAATGTAAAATAAAAATAATTTGTCTTATTTCAATCACTTGATCTGAAACTCATCTCAATGTACCAATAATAAAGGATATAAAAACCAGTTTCAAGGCCAACATAATGACTGCTCTTCTGGCTATTACTAATAATCTGAATCTAAGATAGTATTAATCATCTTGGAGGATGCGCCTCTCTTATTAAACTTTTTCGGGTGTTTAAAGGGTACATTATTGTCATTAGATTTCTTCCACAGCTTCAAAATCGCATCTCTGTATTGTGAAAGTGTCAGACCTGGTTTCTCTTCCTTCAACCTTTGAAGCTCTACTTCCACAAAAGCCTACACAAATATAAAACAGTTGAAATTAAGTCATGCATCATTAGTATTTTTTAAGTTATTAAATAGAAAAGCCAAATTAAGATGAATGATTTGGGATTGAGCTATGCAATTAAGAGCCTACAAGTACAACACAAATCACAGCCAAAATGTCCAGCCCTTTTATTTTCATGACAAAATCTAAGTATCAACAGGTATAATGACCTATCAAGAGAAGTATCGATAAACATAGAAAATTCTATAAAATCCTTTTTTCCTTTGGATAATTACAATAGCTACCCTTGATATTTGAGTTAATTACAAAAACATCCACATGTTTTAAAAATTTTATATAAAAAACCCTCGAAGTTCTCATTCATAAGTAAAAACATTTCAAACACCTTTTTATATTTGTAAAAATATTGCCATTACCCCTTTACATTTAACACAAAATCAAATATCAATGTTTTTTTTTTTTTTTTTTCAGACATCCCTGAATTGTCTTGTAACTAACCAAAACCTCTGGGGTAGTTTTTGCAATTATCCCGTATTATTATCAGTTGAAGGGGAATATAATATAATATAAAATGAACACGACCAAAAAACCCCAGATTCTTGAAACAGAATCAAGATAAATCAGTAGGAAAAAAAATCCATTATTAATTAAACCTTTCAGGATTTCCATCAGCACCCACCCCCAAAAAGAAGAAAAAAGAAGAAGAAACAAAGAAAGGAAGAATAAAGAATTCCACGTACACTTTGAATCATAAGGGCATCTCCGTTGCAAGCATTTTGGAGAGGTTTATAAAAGTGAAAAACCTTACCACAAAAAGCTGACCCAGATACCGTTTCTTGCCTTTCTCACAATTAAATCATTTTTGAGGTTTTTATGATATGGTATAGTGGTCGCACCAAAAAGTAAGTTTTTATAGATTTTTAGACATTTGGCATTGGAGATACCCTAAGATCATTAAAGAACCATATATGCAACATTGACAAAAAAAATTAAGAATATTGGACGTGTATGTATATAGAAACATACATACCATAAAAGAACCATTAAGCCTTCTCTGAGGATGCTTATCCAACGGTAAACTATTGACAACAGTCATCTGCGCAATGAAATCATCCACAGTCCTCGCCTCGATAATCGAATCATCATGATTCGAATTAGCCACGTCAACCATCATTTGATACGCCGTTAAACTAGCCGTCCGGCTCTGTTTCCTCTTCTCCTCCTCCACGCGCGCTGCATCTTGTAGTATTTATTACCTCCTCCTCCTGCGCCGCTGCAGTTCCTCCTGGGTCACCTTCATGCATTCTTCCATCCAGACGCATCCCATGAGCTTTTCGTCGTGCTTCTAGAAAGTTCCATCTCTTCTTGCTCTTTCTCTCACGAGTTGATAATCATCGCGCGCTTGTTCTTGGCTTTCTTGGCGTTGGCCTCGGCTCGCCTCTTGGCTCTCCCTCTTCACGTCTCTTCTCGGCTCGCGACTTGGCTCCCCAACTCTTCTTTCGTCCCATACCGTCTTTCCCTATCGGCTTTGGCGACCATTGCTAACATCTTGCTAACTCAACATTGCTCTTGTCCTTTTTTTCGCCATTTTGTTGATTACGTTTATTTACCTTTTTCCACGATAGAATTATTCTCCTTAGCGATACTTTGAGACGAAATTTTTAGGATATCTGGGATGAATATTTGCCTAATAGAAGTGAATCAATTGATGCCTTTTAGATGTTGATCTCAATTTGTGTTGCGCAATATCTGTATATATATTATAGGAAAGCATGAATCCCATACTATTCTTCTCGTGAATAACTCGCAATGTCAAATTCTTTCACTTTAAGAATATATTATGATGTCCTCTTCAAATCTACTTTTACTATCAAGATATAGGTTCTGTCGACTCTCCCGAATGGTGCGAATCGTACCATCAAACATTTTTATTTTGATAGTACCAATACCAAAGAATATCCAAATGATCATCCCCCATAAATCAATCCTCCGAGATTGATTCGTATGTATAAAACCATTCTCCTATCTAAAAGCCACATCGAAAAATAGTTTTATTGTTGCTTCGCCGTATAAAACTTCTCCATTTTCATCCGCAATATTCCCTTGAGCATTTGATGAACGCTACTCTTCTTACTCCAACAATCCTTCTTGAAGTTCTTTTGCCAAAATACTCCTGGATTTTGATCTACCATAAACTCCCAAACGTGGATCTTCCTCTCAAAAAGCTTCCGCAAAAAATTGCTTGTCTGTCTTCTTTTTTCTGCTATTCTATAGCGGCCGATGGTAAATGTTGTCGGGTTGATGATGAGTTGATCGTGCATTCATCTTTGGAGCAAAAGTTCCGACGTCAACAACTTCAAACCCATTGAAAAGTTGCGAAAATAGAGTATTCATGTTGATATGGTCAGATGGTTTCCGCCAAAAGAGTATACAATTTTCTTTTTAAGAAAATCTTGTTGTGAAGACTTGGCCTCGTCCGTATCCCATATCTCCTTTGCCGTCTTCTTTTCTCCGCCACACTGGATAACACTCCATCGGCTAATGCTAAGTGCTCGGAATTGCATTCTTTGTCCATCTCGTTCCCACTTGGCATCGCCGGTGATATCTGCGGGCTGTTGATTCCAAAAGCAATTGTCTTTCCTCAAAATAAATTAATCTTCATTTTCCACAATGAGAAATTATTCCCATTGAACTTCTCTGCATCGAACTTTGTCGTCATTTTGTTCACACCCGATTTTGATTTTTACTTGAATCAATTTCACTATTCACGTGAATAGTGCGTGAATAGTACCCGTGAACAAGAACCCTAAACCAATGGCTCGATACCACGTTAGGAAATTACGGACCGGAACAAAGCCATGACAATATATATTAAAGGTAAAATGAACAAATAGTTTTACATGGAAAACCCCAAATAAATTTGAGGTAAAAACCACGGGCAAGTGTAGGAGCATAAAAATAGGGATTACAACACCTTCTCTCTAAATACAAGGAGATGCTCTCTTGAAATAGGAGAAACAATACTTAGAATGAGGAAATACTTGGCAAACTAAAATTGAGAACTTGATAATTTGATTGGGATGATTTTCTTCTTCTCCCGTAAATATTTATAGGCATTGCAAATTCAATTATACCTAATTTGCTAAGACCTTCAACAATGGCTGCCATCAGTTTTGCCATTTAATTGTCAAAGTTTTGCCCACAATTTTTGACAAATAATAGTCTAAAAACTGACTTTTTTTTTGACACTTTTACCCATTTCCCGGGTCACCTTCTTTTTCGTCGTGCTTCTAGAAAGTTCCATTTTCTTGCTCGGCAATTTATCGGCTCGCCTCTTGGCTTTCTCTTCATTTTCTCGGCTCGCGATTGGCTCCCCCTCTTCTTCGTCCCAAATAATTTAGTCCAGTTTTTTTCGCCATTATTACGTTTATTTACCTTTTCCACATAGAATTATTCTCCTTAGCGATTTTAAATAATTTTTGCCTAATAGAAGTAAGAGCCCTCACGCAAATCTGTATATATATTATTGAATCCCATTTTTTTCACGAATATATTATGATGTCCTCTAAATCTACTTACTATAAGATATAGGTCTCCGACTCCGGATGGGATCTTCTAAAAAACCGTGTTTTCCTACCTAAAAATGTGTGTATTGATTGACACGTGTATTATACTTACCAAAGCATAAATCAAGCAAAAATTGTCGGGTTCTAAAATGGTAAATGTAATTTCCAAACGTTGGAATAGGAGATGAAATGTATTAATAACTCCAACTCGGAAAATATTCTCTTCCCGTATTTTAGTATTTCTCATGAATAACCTAAATTCAAATAATTCAATATTAGCCGCATGTCCCGTCAAAAAAACATCCTAGATGCCTCCTAAAAATATTAGTCTTAGTTGCATTAATTATGTGACTTCTTTTTACAAGTTTTACCCATTTATGTGGGTGGTTATTTATCTTGTTCATTTTATATACGATTTAGATAAAATAATTTAGTTTAGGCCATGTCAATGTATTTCTAAACCCACACATTTTAAATATTTTTACTAAGATCCTGAAAATACAAGTATTATTTTTTTTGAAAAATTATTGTAGTTTCCCAAAAATGTATTAGTCGTCCTTCTAAAACGTATTAGCAGTTTTTCTGAAATGTATTAATAGTTCTCTGAAGAGTATTTTAGTATTTCTCATGAATATACTCCCGAAATGTATTAGCAGTCCCACAAAAAAATATTAGTAGTTCCTCGAAAAAGTATTAGTAGTTCCGTGGAGAGTATTTTAGTAGTTTCCCTGAATATAATTAAATTTTTCTCCGAATGTATAATTTTTGAAAAGTATTTTTCTAAAAAGTATTAGCGATTTTTCTTAAATGTATTAGTAGTTCCTAAAGAGTATTTTAGTATTTCTCATGAATATACTCCAAAATGTATTAAGCGTCCCTAAAAAAGTATTAGTAGTTCCTCGAAAAAGTATTAGTAGTTTCCGGAGAGTATTTTAGTAGTTTTTCCTAAATATAATTAAATTTCCGAAATGTATTAATAAATTTTCAAAAGTATTAGTAACTAAAAAAGTATTATCAGTTCTTCTTAAATGTATTAGTAGTTCCCTGAAGAGTATTTTAGTATTTCTAATGATATAATTAACCTTTTCTCCCGAAAAGTATTAGTAGTCCTTCGGAAAAGTATTAGCAGTCCCTCGAAAAAGTATTAGTAGTTCCTTGGATAGTGTTTCATTAGTCCTTCTAAACGTATTAGTTTTTTCTATCAAAAGTATTAGTAGTCTCAATGAAACGTATTAGTAGTTCCCCTGAAAAATATTAGTTTTGTCCCCTGAAATGTTTTTAGTAATTTCCCTGAATAGTATTAGTTTTTCCAATAAAAAGTATTAGTAGCCTCCCTGAAATGTATTAGTTGTTACTCATCTCCAAAGTCCAATCTCCAATTCCAAAACCCAGAAGAATACGGCCAACAATAAGCATCCAACAGCACGAGCAAAGCCATTGATCAAAGCCCTCAATGGCTTATTCAAAATCACATAAAGAAGAACACCATCGTAAACTTAAAAGGCATATTAATAAACTAAAATATACCGATCAGAAAAAAAACTAAAATATGCATGGTGAAAAATTCCCCTGTTTTATTTTTTTTTGGGCATCATTTTCTTCTGTATGTATTTATACATATACACCTGAAATTATGACATCATAACCGAAAATAAGACCACCCATGGCTACAATAACGCAGGTGACTATGGCATAAGGAGTTAAGTTGCATGTATATTCTTTTTCATCGCCCGGATCAGGGACCACCAACCTCCATCGTAGTCTTCTTCAACAACTTATTAAACAGAAAGGCTAGAATGAGTGAATAGAAAGAGAATGATTGGAGAAAGCGAGAGAAAACAACACGCAGAAAGGAGAAAGGACCAAGGAGGCTGTAATATTTCTTTTAAAGATCCGGTCGGGTTTGGGGGATCCGTCTAACGGACTTAGATCTGTTAGACCGTCTGACAGGAGACTAGTTCATAAAAGGAAATTCCCTCTTTCCTCTCACATTCCATTTTTAAATTTTGAGAATATAAAAATCTTCACTACTCTACTTCCATTTATGAATTTTCAGATCAAATATTTTACTACAATTTTAATTATCAAAATATATATTAGGCTTTTCCATTTTCCGTTTCTATTAAATAGGTGTTTTTTTTCATGCCTTGCTTATCAAAAAAAAAATTCCGAATATAAATCTTGCTTACAAAAAGTACCCTTGTGGTTGTTTTGTCATAATTATATAAAAACATAGTTAATTTTCAAAATTAAAATATACGTCTAAGGTTTTTTTGTAACATTACCCCATTTATAAGCAAAACAAATTCAACATCCACCTTCATAATTTTCAAAATATTACAATTATCACTTTAATTTCACTACAATAAAATTCCAGTTTACGAACATAAATGATTTTATCACTAAATTTTACAGTTATCTACAGAATACCTACATAATAAAAAATATTGTTTTTCCCCAAATTATATCGACAAATTACTGACAGATTATTGTTAGTTTTTAAAATTAACGACAGGAATATTGTAGGTATTTATAAATAATTTTAGATTTTGCAGGTAAATATTTGCCTACAATGATTTTATAGACAACGATTTTACCTACACTTTATAGTTATCTTCATACTAACCTACAGAAACATCAAGGGAACTTTTTGTAATTTTAAAAGTTGGTTAGATTTTTATAATTTGGTTAAACTTCAAGGATATTTTTTGTAATTATCCGTATGCATTTTTACTAAAATATACTTCCATTGAAAAAATTTCAATATAAGTATTTAACTACAATTGGGAAGTAGGTGCACGAACTCAGGCCCCTGGCGTTACTAAGACAAATTATGACATGGGACAACTCGGCCCGCCTATTCAAAGTGCAATGTAAATCGTCAGCCTAGACCATGGGCCTTTTTGATCGGCCATTGACCCATCCAGCTAAGTAGGTAAGCCATTTTATTTTCTTCATTTTATGTGACTTGTTTTCCACCATCCTATCCACCATTAACCAATGTGGATAATGTTGGCTATTATTTTTATCTTTTGCAGATCTACGATGTTTATTAAAATATAAGAGTGAATTTTTGAACTGTGTAGAATCATGCAAAGAATTTGCAAGATTTTGAATGCCCATATTTTATTCATATTTGCACGTACTATTTGTTTTTCTTTGATGTCTCTGGTTGACTTTTCATGAAGGATTCAGATTTGCTATTTCATTCTCCTACCACTTTCAATTCCACAAGATTGGAGGAATCAAATGAAAATATTTAATATCATTTTTCAGAAATAAAATTAAATGTTTTGACTCTGTTGGTTAAAACGCATGTCATACCCGTATAGTACCATATGTACGAATAATTGAAAAATACTTCTGTTTCCTGTACACATTTTGAATCGCTGTTAATAATCCGTATTTTTGAAATAAAACGTTTAATATTCGTATTATAGTTATCCGTATAATACTTGGCGAATAATATTTTATTTAATAATTTTATAATATAAAAATAAATCTGAAAATCCTTCAAAATTTATTTATCCCTATAAATCTTTACTAAACTATACTTCCATTGAAAAAAAATCAAAATTAATATTTAACTACAATTGGGTAGGGGTCGTGCGAAGGCAAGCCCTTGTTAGCACAAACTATAACATGGGCTCAACCACTTGGGCTGATGTTAGGTTGTCCCCTTTCCGAAGCGCAATGGAAATCGCCAACCTAGGCCATGAGCTTTTTTGATCGCCATTGACTTTATCCAGGTTAGTATGTAGGCCATTTTTATTTGGGGAAATTACACAAAATACCCTCTCTTTGGCACAAATTCCGATTTTACTAACATCTCACATCCCTACCTTTTTATTTACTTTTTGTACTCTCTTTTCTTAATTTTTCCCCTCATTTACGATGCAACCCTTTCTTGTCCAATCTGTCACTTCCTCTCTCTCTCTCCTCTCGACGTTTAATTTTTTCCTTTGCATGTCCGCCATTGTTGGGTTGTTTTCTCTTTGATTCATGTAACTTCTTGTTCAAAATCTGAAGCCCTAGTTTCTTCATCTTCTAAAAAAGAAAAATGAAACTTATCGATGTTGATGAAAAACAAGTTGTTAAGGGAAAATCATCCAAAAAGAAATCTGTTGGATTTAGAGGCGGCGATGCTGCTGAGGTATGGTGTTCCCTTATATTAATGGATTTATTTTGCTATTTATTGTTTCTATGGATTTTTATTTTATTTTTCGTTTCTGTGTTGTTTTTGTTGTGTTTCAGTGTTGTTTCTGTTGTGTTTCTATGCTGTTGATCTGTTATTTTTATTATTTTTCAAATTTTTCGTATAAGATGTATTGTTTATTTTTTGTTTATTTGTTGTTTCTTTATTGTTTCTTTGTTGTTTCTTTGTTGGTTTATTTGAAACATGAAAGAAACATAATTGAAACAAATATGAAACAATGTCCTGCTTTCTTCTTCTATTTGTTGTTTTTTTGCTCCTGTATGTTTTTCTTCTTTTTCCTAATCTGCAGTCCAATTCTTCTTCTTTTGTGCTCGAAAAGATATCTTCTCATTGTTCTTCTCCTTCGCACAGTGTTTGCGCACTTGTTCTGGCTGTTGCGTTCCGGATCTCTAATTGGTGCTCTGTTTTTTGGTTTTTTGGTTTTTTGGTGGTTGTTTTATGTGCAGCGTATTGTGTGGGAAGGATAGAGCTTGGAGCGTATTTGGTGGATTGTGAGATCGGACAGCGTATTGTTATATAATATTTATTAAAAATCAGTATTTTGAATGGTTTTGTACTAAATAGGTGGGTATTTTTATCATTTTTTCTTTTTATTTTGCTTAAGTGACTTGTTTTCCCACTATCCCCCACCAGAAACCAATGTGGGAAATACTGCTCTTGTTGTTATCTTGTGCAGTTATGCGATGTTTATTAAAATATGAGAGTGAGTTTTTGACCTGTGTAGAATCATATGAAGAATCTACAATATTTTGAATGCCCATGTTTATTCATATTTCACGCACTATTTGTTTCTCATTGATGTTTCCGATTGTTGGGATTAATATTTCTTGTTCCACTTCTTATTTCACAAGACTGTATGAATGAAGTGGGAATACTTTCATTTCTCAAAAACAAAAGAGGAAAACGTTTTTTGCCCTCTGAACTATTCGAGTTTTTCAATTTTTCCACCTAAACTTTTTTTGGGACACTTTACCTCCTAAAGTTCACGAGTTTTGCACATAGCCTCCTGGAACTCACCACTGGCGGAATATTCCAGCGGAATCTTGTCATATATCATGCACGTGGGGTCAAAATTGTCATTTGACTCAAATTGTACTAATGTTATTGCACTTTGTCATCTAAACATTGTGTGATTGTCACTTTACCATATAAACTTTGAGCGATTTACACTTTGTCACACAAATTAAAAATATAAAAAAAATTAATATGAATATACATTTATTTTATATCTTTTTAAACTTCTTGATCAAAAATAATAAAATTAACTCGTATTCACTTCAATAAAATATATTATCAACACAATTATTTTATAATTGTTTCCTTTTTAACTTATTTAATTTACTGTTTTTCATATCAAATTAGGAAAACAACTATTTTTATGAATTTTGAAGTGAACAAAATTATAAATATAAATTAATATCAATTTTATAATAATATAGTGCATTTAAGAACTAATTTTATAAATTCTAGTATATTTAAAAAACATAAAAGTATTGCAACTTTAATGAATTGCATTATTTATATTTTTAAAATATTGTGTTGAATTTTTAACATACGGTTCAAACTTATTAATACCTAATTTATTTTGTTTTATTTTTGCTTAAGTTTAGACTAATTTATTTATGAAAATTCATTATAATATATTGGAATTTATATTTGCTTACGTATATTATATTATTTGCCTCAAAATGGATAAATAATTGCTTATGTATAAATTTGTAAGTTCGTAAAATAGATTAAAATTAATTTTACATTTTTTAGTTTATAAACTTATAAAGTAAATCAAGAAAGTTAACTATAATTCTACAATCCTATAAGAAAGTAATGTAGGTCCCAAGGGGTGTGGTGTAAGGTTTAGAAGGGGGAGGAGGGTTGAATAAACGTTACCAAATTTTTAAATTTTAGTCCTTTTAAAATATTCAACAGAGTTGACTCAAATCAGCTGGGTCCTTGGGAGACAGTTAGGTTGGCTTACTTCAGCAAAGTTACCTACTCAACAGACTCGACTGAGCTGTTGATAGTATAACTTAGCTGCGTCAGCTAACACTTAACTTTTAGATGATTTGGTTTTTAATAGCGGAAGACTTAACACTCTTTGTTAATTTTAAGCACATTTTTAACACTTGTTTTAGCACTTGCTATTATCAGTTGGATAGCAATATAACTTATCAGCAGATATAAGAATAAAAGCAAGGAAGTAAATGTTGAACGTAAATGACACAAGAAAATTTTATAGTGGTTTGAGGATGGGGTAATTCCTCCAATCCACTATTCTCCAACTAATCCACTAAGTAAAAGATCAAGTTACAAAGTAGTTCTCAGTCTAGAGACAACCTTGATCTCACAGCTGGCTTCTCCTGCTGACTCAGCTTCTTCACAAGACAGCTGTCTTGCTACTCCAGCTCCCTTTCAAGCCTTTGGAATTGATCACACAACCTTCCAACAAACTTAAAACTTCTGGTTCGACCTTGAACCTCACTACAGCTCCTTCAACTTGGAGAGTAGACCCCTTTTCGTTCTTTAAACTTTTTCTCTTCAACTGATTGAAGTAATCTTTCCTTCACAGTGTGTGTTGGATCGAGTTCCTTTGAGTTTTACTAAAATGGAATATCTTGATAAGCTTTGAGAATTTTGCAGGTTATGCTTGCTTGATAATTGCTTAATTCATTCGTGTGTCTCGTAACCTTTTCTCAAATGCTCCCTCAGCCTTTTATAGTGCTCATTTGAAAATTCGCCCGTTGAAGAGATATGCTATTTTCAAATGACACATCTTGTTCGTTGGCTTGTCATTCTTGGCCTACAACGCAATGTGATGTTGACCCTTTCTCGTATTAAATGACTCGCAGCTTTACAGGGTCTGACACATGCTTCATTGTTTCCCATTGGTTTATTCCTTTTGCATATTTCTGGGTCAAACACTTTAAGACCTGGCAGCTTGGACTTATTACTATATCGAGTAATATCCCTGACTTGACTACTGCCTTTACCCCTTGACTTGAGTCTGCTCCAATCATGGCAATGACTCAATTGTCACTTCGACTGTTAGACTTGGCTTCTTTATTGACTTGACTGACACTTTCCCATTCTTCACACAGTTGTTCCTCAGCTGGCTCTCCTTCAGTCGGGTCTTTGCCTTCCATCTTGACCATACTCAGCTGATACACAACTAGGTCTTCACTTTAGTCTTCAGTTGACTTCTTGCATTCTTCAACATAGCTGACTTCACTCAGCTCTTTTTGTAATGGCCGGGGGCTATCCTGGTGGTACTCACACTCTAAGAACTTAAGATTTAGCCTGGGGTCCTGGGTTCGAGTGTGGAGGAAGGCATGAAATCCACTTCCAGGGGTGGGAAGTCCATGAGTGGCGACGCAGATGGAAAGCCCACGGGATAGCCTACGGGAAAGCCCAAGGGATAGCCCCCGGTCGTTACAAAAAAATGACGAGTACCCGAGAAAGTGGGGAAAATCAGAATTTAGGGCTTGATTGTTTAATAATTAAGGATTTTAAAATTTTGGGAAATCTGAAATTTTATTATATTTGGGCCTAATAGATTAATTATATATATATTGGCCCAATGGAAATAAAATGTACGTCCATTCCCAAGCCCAAGCCCAAATTCAAGCTTGTCGGGCATGTGTGAGCTGAGGTAGGGTGCTGTAAATTAATTGATCTTTCCGAATTGGACTGACCCATAACAATTGGTTGGACCAAATTAAAATCTAACATTGGGCCCTTCATTGATTCGAATTTGTGGGAAAATTGGTATCTAAATTAATAACTAATTTTCGCAGCAAATTAGCATGATTATCAATGGTATGAGACAAAGTCAACTCCACTCCCTTATGCCTTGTTGTACGTGATTGAAAACCCACCAATTTACCAAATTTTGCATGTTCTTTATTTTGTGCAATTTGAGGAGAAATCAACTTACCTTCCTCTAATAAATTACTCCCATAAAATCCGGCCCATAATATTTGTTATCATCTTCATTATCATTTGTATGCATTAAACCACTATTTTCTATATTTTTGGATTTAAAATTTTCGAAGCCTGCCTTATCCTTCATGCACGATCCTTGGCTCTTAAAATGAGGGAGATTTGCAATTTCCATATTATCATCATCGCTGCCATCTGATTTGCAAAAAAAAAAAAAAAAAAAATCTGCATCCCTTAACAAATTAAGTTCCACTAATTTAGGGTCAATTGGAACATCCAAATCCTTAACCTTATTATGACCCTTGATTAATATCCAACGACTCAAACTCTCCATTTTCTAAGATAGAAAAATTGATTAGTTGCAGCTCCTTCAATATTCGAAAAAAAAATCATTATTCAATCAATCATGAACCAAAATCCTGTCTAAATATTTTCCTATGCAAAATTTATACTCCAAATAACTGTATAAATACCTCCTTCCCAATTGATTCCTCCCACACAACAGTCTCACAAATTTCTAAGGTAAAAAAAAATTGTTTCCTGTTTCTTCCCAAAAAAACTCCAAAGTTCTACTGCCACTTTTTCACTCACCCTTCAACCACGAACTACTATCACCAATCGCCGGGAACACCATCACCCAGTCCAAAATTCCCGCCAACAACACAAACCCAAAAAAAAATAGAGAGAGGTGACCCGGACAGATTTATGCTCGATTCCCTATTAACCGTCAGTTGTCGTTGGGCCGCTCATTGCCGCTAGTCGCCACCGTGTGTATGTGGTGTGTGAAAAATAGGGAGTGGTCGTATATAGAGAAAGAATAGCAAGAATGGGGTGGGACTTGGGTTTGGTGAGAGAGAATAGTGAGACATAAGGGAAACAGAAAGGAAAAGAAAATGAGGGAGAGAGAAAATAAAAGAAATGAGGAAAAAGGTAAGAAGAGAGAGAGAGAGAGAGAGAGAGAGAGAGAGAGAGAGAGAGAGAGAGAGGAGGGAGGAGGGATTTGGGGAAATGGATTTTACTGGAAAGAGGAAAAAAATAAAGATAAGGGAAGGGGGGCGTATGGGTGGGGGAATATGAGATATGGGAATTTTGAAATGAGTGGGGGGAATAGAAATAAAAAGATTTTTGACTATGATTTAGGATTTTGACCAAGCCAATTTCATCCAACACAAATTTTACCCAATGAATGTGTAGCCCTTAAAAATTTTAATTTCAACATATATATATATATATATATATATATATATATATATGTGTGTGTGTGTATAAACTTTATATAAAATTTATTAATATATTAATACTAGTTTAAATTTAATTGTAGGCAACAAGAATTTTTGGGCATAGAAATTTCCACTCTTCGACACACTCTACTCTATGCTACTTTTTGAGGTAGGGGTTATTTCCAAATTCCGCTTTTATTTGTCCATGTTAAATGCCCTTTTTATGTTGCTTGATAATGTTGCTTCTACGTGCTACGTGTCTATAGTCGTGTGGGACCATACAGAGGTCTGGGGCATAAAAGTTCCCTCCGGTGAAATCCCGGCAGTGCGAGCTATATTTCAATGCCATAACTACAGTTACATGTTCAAATTTAAGCATGTTATTTTGTAATGTGTAATGTGTATTTAACTTGGACAAATATGCCCCTACTGAGCCGTTGAATGCTCACCCCAAAATATACTTCTATTTCAGATGAATGATGGAGTTGGCGGGACACGTGGAGGCGGTGACCCGAGAAATAAAAGAATAATGAAATTCAATTTTTTTTTCGTGTTGGACTATTTTAATGTTTAGAATTACAATTTGATTATGAAATTATTTTTGGAATTATCTAATTTTATTTTTTATAAATGGTAAATGATCTTTGGAATACTTGGAAATTTTTTGTTTTATTATAAATTGCACTACCATTTTATAAATCGTGTTTTATTTCAAAATAATGAAAATGGGAAGTTACATAAGTGGTATCAGAGCGGGTCGACGTTTATGTAGACTCGTTAAAAAAAATCTTCTTCAAAAATTAGGTTAAATATATAATATATATTATATACATATACAAAGGGGTTGCCTACTCCACATGTTATGCCGACTCCGATCAAGGTACATATTTTTCACAGCAACGGTTACATGATAAACTGTCAATTTAATTTAGTAATACAAGAATCATAATTTGTAGTTTTCTTATAATATAAATAATGTAATGCATCTTTGTAATTTTATAAATGAACATGTATGACTTGTAATATTAAACTTGTAAATGGCTAAAAGATACAGAAGCACCGCTAGGAAATCTATCATTAATTGGCCACATGACCATCCGGCTTTTATACTAGATCGATATTTCCAATATAGGAAGAACGAACCAACAACATGGGGACTTTTATTGTAACAATGCACTAGGATGGCTTCGAATTAAAGACCTCTCGGGGGCACCAAATGGCTATGCTGCGGCTCGTAGGGCAATTAATAAGCTGCCCAACTTGTGGAAGGTTAAGGGTGAACGAGTATTGACACAGTTGATAACATATGACGAAAATCGTCGGGAGGCCAAACTCGATTATGGCGGGTTCACAGCCTTGATGTTTAGCAAGTGGGTTACCCACGTGGGTCTAGAGGCTTTAGAACCTATGATAGCGCCTGTGGGGGAACCTGTAAGCACCCGTGGATGAGCCTGAAGAAGAGTCAGAGGAAGAGTCTGATGATGAACCTGAAGAAGAGCCTGCTGAGGAAGAGGCTGAAAGTTCTGTCCGAGGATGATCGCCACAATGTGGCATAGGTTTAAATAAAACCTCATGTATTCCCTTACTTATTAAATAAAGAATATATGATAAATTAATAAAACTATTACATTATTATTACATTGGTGTTTATAGTTATGTTGTATGATTGTTTTACTTTAGTGCCTTGATGATTCAGTTAAGAATATGACAAATAAGTTTAAACCATATATTAGAGAGAACCAAACAATAAGATGGAATCAGTGCAAGCTTATGGGTTACTTTTTACCTCATAATCTTTGTGAATTAGATAAATTTTTGATTAAACTTATGGGTTACGCGCCTTAGATATTAAGACTTAAATCCTATATGGAATTACTAAGACGATTTATTTCATGATTTTAGATGGCACCAGGACGTGTTAACCGAAACCGCAACCAGGCTGCCACTGGTGACGAGATACCCGCTAGGAATGCCCCAGTTCAAGGCAATACGGGAGACTTAGCAAATATAGTAGCCAACCTCGTTATTGTAGTGCAATGATTGACTCAACAAAATTTGGTTAATGCTCAGAATGGCCAAAACCATCATGCTCCTATAGACACTACCTCACAAGTGGTGGAGCAATTTCGGCGCTACAAGCCACCAGTGCTTACGGGACGTGAGGACCCAGTGGCTGTGGAAGAATGGATTGGTGAATTAGAGTCAGTGTTTGACCTGATAGCTTGCTCAGAAGCACACAGGGTTTCATGTGCAATCTTCCAACTGAAGCAGGATGCAAAACATTGGTGGGACCTCCACCGGCGCACAATCACTAATGAAGAGAGAAATGTGCTAACATGGAGGGATTTCAAAGGGTTGGTCGCACGCCAATTTTTCCTACAAGCTCATAGAAATAGAAAGGCAAGAGAGTTCATGAGCCTCGTACAAGGTAATATGTTGGTGCTTGATTATGAACAAAATTTAACCAGTTGTCGTGTTACACAACGCACCTCGTCAGCACTGATCAAATGAAGGCCGAGAGGTTTGTGGAAGGACTACGCCCAGAGTTAAGTGGGATAGCTAGTGTCCTTGGAGATGTTACATATGCACATGCAGTAGATCAAGCTCGAATGGTTGCTGTAAACATGAACCTAGAAGGAAACCAGCACAAAGCAAATGAGGCACCCAAGAGAAAGTGGGATGGACCAACTCACAATAGTGGTGAGAATAAAAATAAGTTGGCTAAGGCTGGAGGAGGTCCTGCTCAACCACCACCACAAGAGAAACCCGAATGCCCAGTGTGTGGTAAGAGCCACTATGGAGAATGCTTCTATGGGAAAGGAGTTTGCTACCAGTGTAAGACACCAGGGCATGCCGCAAAGACTGCACGAAGTACAATGGTGCAGGATCGGGTCAGAAGGCAACTGGGGGAAATGCGAGGATGTATGCTATGACCCAACGAGAAGTTGAGAATAAAGCAGGTACGATGTCTGGTATGTTGTCAGTATGTAATGTCCCTGCTTTTGCTCTTTTTGTACTGGTGCCATACACTCTTTTATGTCTGCTGAATTTCATACTATGATTGGGCAAATGAAAGAACATGTAGATGAACCTCTTGAGATTAGCTTACCGTCTGGAAAGACGATGATTACAGACTCGAATGTTAAGAATGTAGACGTGAACATAGGAGGAAGGGATTTTAGTGTTGATTTGTATATACTGGACATGAAGGACTTCAATGTAATTTTGGGGATTTTAGTGTTGATTTGTATATACTGGACATGAAGGACTTCAATGTAATTTTGGGTATGGAGTTAAATGATTTTACAAAAAGTAAAGTTGGCATCGAAAGCATTAAGTGTAAAGAGAGAGAGAGAGAGAGAGATAACTCTCAAGTTACCAGGGGATGGGGAAATAAAGTACTACGGGGCAAGTACTAGAAATGTACCTCGGACAATATCAGCAATGAAGGCAATGAAATTGTTGAAGAAGGATAATTGTCAAGGGTATTTGGTAAACATAGTCGGAACCCCGACGTCTGAATTAACACCAACAGATGTGCCGACTGTAAGAGAATTCCTGGATGTGTTTCTATAGGATCTACCAGGAATTCCACCAGATCGTCAAGTGGAGTTTACGATAGACTTGGAACCCGGGGCAACACCAATCTCCAAGGCACCATACAGAATAGCGCCGAAGGAGTTACAAGAACTAAAAATGCAAATACAAGAGTTATTGGATTTAAAGTTCATCCGACCAGGTGTATCGCCTTGGGGAGCTCCACTACTATTCGTGAAGAAGAAGGATGGGACTTTAAGAATGTGTATCGATTACAGAGAGTTGAACCGACTCACGATAAAGAATAAGTACCTATTACCTCGGATTGAAGACTTATTTGATCAACTAAGGGGTGCAGGCATATTTTCTAAGATCGATCTTAGATCCAGATATCACCAGTTGAAGATTAAGGAGAGTGATATTCCCAAAACATCATTTAGAACTCGTTATGGACACTACGAGTTTATAGTGATGCCTTTTGGGTTAAGTAATGCACCAACAATGTTCATGGACTTGATGAATATGGCGTTTCACCCGTACTTGGATAAATTCATCATTGTCTTTATTGACGACATACTTATATATTCGAAAAATGAGAGTGAACACGAAGAGCATTTGAGAATAGCACTCGAAGTACTTCGCAAAGAGAAGTTGTATGCGAAGTTCAGTAAGTGCAAATTCTGGATATACCTAGTAATTTTCCTCGGACAATGTGGTTAACTGCGCATGGAATTGAGGTTGACCCATGTAAGATCGAAGCTGTTAATGAGTGGACAACACCCATGAATGCGAGTGAAGTTCGTAGTTTTCTTGGTTTGGCGGGCTATTACCGAAGATTTATTGAGGGATTTTCTAAAATAGCTGGACCCATGACCCAATTGACAAGAAAAGGAGAGAAATTCATTTGGAGCAGGAAATGCGAGGGAAGTTATCAGGAATTGAAACAAAGACTAACCTCCGCACCTGTATTAACAATACCCAACCCCACAGAGGGATTTGTTATTTACAGTAATGCGTCAAAACTAGGTCTTGGGTGTGTTTTGATGCAACATGGAAAGGTAGTTGCTTATGCCTCGAGGCAATTGAAACCGCATGAGCTAAATTACCCTACCCATGACTTGGAGCTAGCCGCAGTAGTACACGTACTAAAGATTTGGTGACACTACTTGTATGGAAGTAAGTGTGAGATATACACGGACCACAAAAGTCTAAAGTATCTATTCACACAAAAAGATGTTGAATATGAGGCAGAGAAGGTGGTTAGAGTTAGTGAAAGATTATGATTACACTATTAATTACCATCCGGGTAAAGTAACGTGGTAGCAGATGCTCTAAGCCGAAAAACTAAGGGCGAATTATCCAGTTTGCTAACAAAGCAAGAGGAATTGGTGAAAGAATTCACCAAGATGAAAATTGAGATCGTAACTCCGCCAAGAAGTACAGAGGCGATGCTAGCAACACCGGTAGTGCGACCCACGTTGCGAGATAGAATCAAAGAGATTCAACCACGAGATATATTCCTAAATAAAATGAAGAAACGGATTAAAGAATGAAGCATTAAGGGTTTTGAGATGACGGCCGATGGCGTATTGGCATATGAAAGGAGATTATGTGTGCCTAAGAATGAAGAACTTAGAAAAGAAATTCTTGAAGAAGCTCATAGTACGCCATATACGGCTCACCCTGGTGGTACGAAGATGTACCGAGCCTTGAAAGAAGTCTTCTGATGGAGGAGCATGAAAAGAGACATCGGATCATTTGTAGCGAGATGTTTGACGTGTCACCAAGTCAAAGCTGAACATCAAAGACCATCAGGTTTACTAAAACCCCTTGAGATCCCATAATGGAAATAGGAACATATAACAATGGATTTCGTAGTCAGGTTGCCTCTATCGGTCAAGAAGAATAATGTTGTGTGGGTTATAGTTGACTGAGTGACAAAATCAGCACATTTTCTGCTGGTGAAAATAACGTTAAAAATGGACCAATATGCAAGGATATAAATTACAGAAATTGTAAGGCTGCACGGGGTCCCCGTGACGATAGTGACAGATAGAGACCCGCGTTTCACTTCAAAATTTTGGAAAAGTCTACAAACAACCTTGGGAATGAAGTTAAGCTTTAGTATAGCTTATCACCCACAGAAGGATGGATAGTCGGAAAGAACAATACAAACACTAGAAGACATGCTGAGGGCATGCGTGCTCGATTCTGGTGAAAACTGGGAGTCAATATTGCCTTTGGTGGAGTTCTCTTACAATAATAGTTATCAAGCGACCATTAAAATGGCTACGTACGAGGCATTGTACGGAAGAAAATGTAGGTCGTCACCCTTATTTAGGAGCAAAGTAGGTGAGAAGAAAATTTTGGGACCAGAGTTAGTCGAACAGACAGTTGAGAAAATTGAGAAAGTCGGGACCGAATGAAGGTAGCACAAACCAGACAAAAATCTTATGCGGACTGACGAAGGAAGGATCTACAGTTTGACGTGGTAGAAAACGTATTCTTGAAAGTGGCACCTATGAAAGGTGTTTTTCGTTTCGGTGAAAAAGGAAAATTAAAGCCAAGATACATTGGCCCGTTCGAAATTTTGCGACGAATCGGTGAACTAGCATACCAATTAGCATTGCCGCCAAAGTTGTCATCAGTCCACAATGTATTCCATGTATCAATGCTCAGAAAGTAGGTTTATGACCCAAATCATGTCGTCAATTATTCAGAATTAGAAATCAGGGATGACTTGACTTACGAAGAAGCACATGAGGTTATCTTAGAACTAAAAATACACAAATTAAGAAATAAAGATGTAGCCCTAATCAAAGTCCAATGGAAACGACATGATAATAACGAAGCCACATGGGAACGAGAAGAAGATGTTTGAGCTAAGTATCCGGATTTCCATAATTTTGGTAAGTATTCGAATTTCGAGGACGGAATTAATTTTTAGGGGAGTAAGATGTAGTACCCAAGAAATTGGGGAAAAATAGGAATTAGGGCTTGATTGTTTAATAACTAAGGATTTTAAAATTTTGGGAAATCTGAAATTTTATTATATTTGGGCCTAATAGATTAATTATATATATATATATATATTATATATATATGGCCCAATAGAAATAAAATGTAAGTCCATTCCCAAGTCTGAGCCCAAATTCAAGCTTGTCGGGCATGTGTGAGCTGAGGTAGGGTGCTGTAAATTAATTGATCTTTCCGAATTTGACTGACCCATGACAATTGGTTGGCCCAAATTAAAATCTAACATTGGGCCCATTCATTGATTCGAATTTGTGGGAAAATTGGTATCTAAATTAATAACTGGTTTTCACAGCAAATTAGCATGATTATCAATGGTATGAGACAAAGTCAAATCCACTCCCTTATGCCTTGTTGTACGTGATTGAATACCCACCAATTACCAAATTTTGCACGTTCCTTATTTTGTGCAATTTGAGGAGAAATCAACTCACATTCCTCTAGTAAATTACTCCCATAAAATCCGACCCATGATATTTGTTATCATCTTCATTATCATTTGTATGCATTAAACCACTATTTTCCACATTTTTGGATTTAAAATTTTCGAACCCTGCCTTATCCCTCATGCACGATCCTTGGCTCTTAAAATGAGAGAGATTTGAAATTTCCATATTATCATCATCGTTGCCATCCGATTTGCAAAAAAATAAAAAGAAAATCTGCATCCCTTAACAAATTAAGTTCAACTAATTTAGGGTCAATTGGAACGTCCAAATCCTTAACCTTATTTTGACCCTTGATTAATATGCAATGACTCAAACTCTCCATTTTCTAAGATAGAAAAATTGATTAGTTGCAGCTCCTTCAATATTCGGAAAAAAAAAATTATTATTCAATCAATCATGAACCAAAAACAAAATCCTGTTTAAAAATTTTCCTATGCCAAAATTATACTCCAAATAACTGTATAAATACTTCCCTCCCAATTGATTCCTCCCACACATCAGTCTCACAAACTTCTAAGGTAAAAAGAAAAGAAAATTTTCGTTTCCTGTTTCTTCCAAAAAAAAAAAAAACTCCAAAGTTCTACTGCCACTTTTTCACTCACCCTTCAACCACGAATTACTATCACCAATCGCCGCAAACACCATCACCCAGTCCAAAATCCCCGCCAACAACACAAACCCAAAAAAAAAAAAACAGAGAGAGGTGACCCGGACAGATTTATTCTCGGTTCGCTATTAATCGCCGGTTGCCGTCGGGCCGCTCATTGCCGCCAGTCGCCACCGTGTGTATGTGGTGTGTGAAAAATGGGGGGGTGGTTGTATGCAGAGAAAGAATAGCAAGAATGGGGTGGGACTTGGATTTGGTGAGGGAGAATAGTGAGAGATAAGGGAAACAGAAAGGAAAAGAAAATGAGGGAGAGAGAAAATAAAAGAAATGAGGAAAAAGGTAAGAGGAGAGAGAGAGAGAGAGAGAGAGAGAGAGAGAGAGAGAGAGGATTTGGGAAAATGGATTTTACTGGAAAGAGGAGAAAAATAAAGATAAGGGAAGGGGGGTGTATGGTTGGGGGAATATGGGATATGGGAATTTTGAAATGAGTGGGGGAAAATAGAAAGAAAAAGATTTTTGACTATGATTTAGTATTTTTTTTTTTTTTTTGAAAGAAATGATTTAGTATTTTGACCAAGCCAATTTCATCCAACACAAATTTTACCCAATGAATGTGTAGCCCTTAAAAATTTTAATTTCAATATATATATATAAAAACTTTATATAAAATTTATTAATATATTAATACTAGTTTAAATTTAATTGTAGGCAACACGAATTTTCGGGCATAGAAATTTTCACTCTTCGACCCGCTCTACTTTACGCTACTTTTCGAGGTAGTGGTTCTTTCTAAATTCCGCTTTTATTTTTCCATGTTAAATTACCTTTATATGTTGCTAGAAGGATGACAATGACTCGACTGAAGGAGAGCCAGCTAAGGAACAACTGTGTGAAGTATGAGGAAGTGTCAGTCAAATCAGTGAAAGAAGCCAAATCTATCAGTTGAAGTGACAGTTGAATCATTCCCATGATTGGAGTAGACTCAAGTCAAAGGGCTAAAGGCAGCAGTCAAGTCAAGACAACTGACATTGATCCGTTGGAAGGAAGTCAAGGATATTACTTGATATAGTAATAAGTCCAAGCTGGCAGGTCTTAAGTGTTTGGCCCAGAAATATGCAAAAGGAATAAACGAATGGGAAACACTGGAGCATGTGTCAAACCCTGTAAAGCTGCAGAACCATTTAATATGAGCAATGGTCAACATCACAAATGCTGCAGACCAAGAAAAGACAAGCCAACAAACAAGAAGTGTCATTTGAAAATAGCTCATCTCTTCAACGGGCAAATTATCAAATAAGCACTATAAAAGGCTGAGAAAGCATTTGAGAAAAGGTTACCTGAACCAAGCACGAACGAATCAAGCAATATTCAAGCAAGCATAACCTGCAATATTCTCAAAGCTTATCAAAGAATTCCTCAAGCCTAAAACTCAAAGGAACTCGATCCAACACACGTTGTGAAGGAAAGAATACTTCAACCAGTTGAAGAGGAAAAGTTTAAAGAACAAAAAAGGGTCTACTCTCCAAGTTGAAGGAGGTGTAGAAAGGTTCAAGGTCGAAACATGAGTTTCAAGTTTGTTGGGAGGCTGTGTGATCAATTCCAAAGACTAGAAGGGAGCTGAGGTAGCAAGACAGCTGTCTTGTGAAGAAGCTGAGTCGCAAGAGAAGCCAGTTGTGTGATCAAGACTGTCTCTAGACTGAGAACTACTTTGTAACTTGATCTGTTACCTAGTGGATTCCTCCAGGAGTTGGAGAAGAGTGGATTAGAGGAATTACCCCATCCTCGAAACACTATAAATTTGCTTGTGTCATTTACTTTAAGCATTTACTTTCTTGCTTATATTTTTATATCTACTGATAAGTTATATTGCTATCCAACTGATAATAACAAGTGCTCAAAACAAGTGTTAAAAAAGTGCTTAAAATTAACAAAGGGTGTTAAGTCTTCCGCTGTTAAAAACCAAATCATCTAAAATTTAAGTGTTAGCTGATGCAGCTAAGTTATACTATCAACAGCTCAGTCAAGTCTGTTGAGTTGGTAACTTTGCTGAAGAAAGCCAACCTAGCATAACAGATCTATAAAAAAGGAAATTCACAAGGACTTAGCTGATTTGAGTCAACTCTGTTAAAAAATTTAAAAGGGCTATGGTATCCGTACAATAATCTACATGGTACATTGAAATTAGAGTTGCAGTTGTATGAGTAATTCGATATCAAGCATAACAGATCCATAAAAAAGGAAATTCACAACCAAATTACCAAAAAAAAAAGTAGGAACGTGAGCAATTGCTTGTTGGTCATCCTTACATGAAGCGACGATAGAATTTTTGGCTCGTAGAATATCCTCGAAAAATGCTCCTTTATAAACGCCCAATAGTATGAGGCCATTCTCCACCGACATATCGAATATCGCATAGTCGTCGTCGCCTCGTGAGCTAGCTTGCATGGTGGGGCTAATATGCGCCGCGTGAACAGTGGACGGTCATTTGAGCTGAGAACCTTAATTACAGGATATGGTCTGGATGAGGTCGTGCCTCCGCCAATGATGGAGCAGTAGGGCCGGACCGAGAAGGTTGTTGCCATCTTAGTGTGTGAAGGAGGAAAGTGTAACGGTCGACTCGAGCCCAAAAGATTTTTCTTTCTTTTTGGTTTGTTTGTAGAAGTTGGGTAATGTTGTGACCAGTGTTGTCGACAAGGATCATCACTCCTATCATTAAAAATATATACAAAAAAATTATTTTGATAGCGAATTTTACTTTAGTGTCTTCAATAAGTTATAGTTTTACTTGTTGGCTTCTCAATAAAACTTAAAGAGGAGGTCTTATGTAAGACCGTCTCATGAATCTAAGTTCATAGGACCGATCTTAAACACAAAAAATATGGATTCTTTTCATGAGTATGAGTTTGGGTCGAAATTCTATTTAAATATGGATTCTTCTCACGCAAGTTTTTGTGAAAGTTAAATTATCTTAATATCAGTTTTGTAGTTAAAATTATGTTTGAAATACCGAAGGTTGCAAATTAGAAAATTTACTACATGACTAAATTTTTTATTGAATTTATTTGAGACTCAAATTTGAGGAAGTAGTCAACAAAAAAAAATGCAGTTCATCAACTTGGCTTTACAATGAATTAAGAATTTCATCAAAGTGAATATTAGGATTATAAGATATGCAACGATTGCAGCAAAGTTCAATTATATAAACATTAACATTTATATTTTATAAAAATAGAGAAAGTGCGCGGGCTGAGAGCATGCCGACCTCAACATGTGGCCCAGACGGGCTAGCCTATTTAGGCTTGCCTCCTAGCGGGCTACTAAACTCTCAGCCCACCCCTATCTTTGGCGGGCTGACCCAGTGGACTGGACCCATTTTGACAACTCTAATTGTGACTTGTGAAGGTATTGTTTTGGATACTGAATTTATTTTTTTAGTTGTTTTTTTTTTTTTTTTTATTATATAGTTTTAAATGTAAAAAAAAGTCTTGAAGACTTACGATATTACTCTATTTGGTAATAACTTAACTTTTCCATATTAAGTGTAATTATGTTTTATTATTTGATATAAGTGATCCGCTTAAAAAACATAGATACATATTCCTTAAAAAGAAAAAAAAGCATGCATACATACATATAAATAAGCAAATACTAAGAAATGAGCAACAAACTAGTACTAAGTAAGCAACAAGTACTAAATAAGCAAATATTACATACTAAGTGAAAACAAACTAGTATGAAGTAGGCAATAAGAAATGCTAAATAAACAAATATTCTATGCTAAATGAGCAACAAACTAATACTAAGTAAGCAATAATAAATACTAAATAAGCAACAAGTTAGTGCTAAGTAAGCTATAATAAATACTAAATAAGTAAACACTTTATACTCAATAAGCAACAAACTAGTGCTAACTAAGCAATAAAAATACTAAAATAAGCAAGAAAAAACACTGCATAACAACTTTGATTAACGAATGAAAAAAAATTAAGGATTTGGTGTAGATTGAATTAATCAGAAAAATCTTCACTAAATCTTAAAAAAAATATCGCAGATACCAATATTACGAAAACCGCACATATATACTATTCCTTGACTTATCCAACTAAAGAGTGATATTACTATACTACTCTTATATTTAATTAAAATAATGACAAAATCCCAAAAAGCTCAGATTAAATTTTGATAATTAAAAACAAAAGAATAACAATCCAAATTTTTCCTCACGTATTTAACCTAGGATGCTGGATTCATTTGATCTAAATTATATATATATATATATATCTTTATTTAAAAAAGTTTTGACCAAAAACATGGAGAGGGAAGGGCATAACTTGAACTTTCACTTCATTGTACTACAAGAGGTGGGGAAGTACACACACACACACACACACACATATATATATATATATATATAAAAGCAACCTGTTTCTATTTCTGTTTTTCCGCCTAAAGATAGTTGCTAAAAAATGGTTTTCAGTTATTATTTAATTGCTATGGTATTTTTATCATTTATTTAATTATCATTCATATATCCAGTTCTAAAAAAATACTTGACTTCGTGTATAGCAATAAATAAATCTAACTAAATATATCTAAAAAGGAAATATGATGTTTATTTACTTATTATAAATTGTTAAAATTGAATATATCAATTATTTGATTGAAACACGGTCGTTTCAACTGGTGAAAAATAATAGGCGAGATTTCCGTTCCCTATTTCAGAATATAACAAAATAACTTTTAATTAGTCAATGAATTCAATATGAAAACTTTGACTGCATCCAATATTGTATGAAATTCTCATACACGATCGTTTCAATTGGTGCAAAATAATAGGCGAGGTTTTTGTTCCCTATTTTAGAATAACAGAATAACTTTTAATTAATCAATGAATTCGATATTGGAAACTTTGACTGCATTGAATATTGTAACCAATCGGCACTAATATTGGTAATCCTCATAAATAATATTACTTCATTTAAATGGATTTTTTATGCACAATTAATATTGCATATCTAATAATTTCGCAACCATAATCTGGTAAAAAAGAAAAAAAAATTGCCTACAAATGCTAGAAGATCGATCGCATATTTTTTACATACAAATAAATTTCAAAAAGTAACAGGCGCATATTTCCCCTCTTCTTCAATTCATCCTCGGCCAAAAAAACACACTATGGCCCCTTTGTTCAGTCTTATTCACGATAGTAAAACACTATGGGTAATGAAATTGAGGCTTGTGGAAATGTATGAGAAATCATCATACAACGACAAGAAGCAATATCGAGCCTCGAGTGTGTTTTTCATGACACTGTGGTAAGATATTGTTCTTTGATTTTTTGTGTTGCACGTTTTTGTAATAAATTTTATTATCTAAGAATTTAATTATTTTAATATTCTCCATTACAGGATGACCGAATTCATGGTACGATCAGAAAGTTTCAGATTCCTAATTTTTGGAAAATTCTTAAAGAAGGACATGTGTACACTATAAAGGATTTCATCGTGGAAAAAGAAACTGATAAGTACAAAACTACTGCCACGAAACACAAAATGTTATTTTATGGAAAAAAGCATGTATTTGAAATGTTCGATGAAATATTTCTGAGATTCATGTACAACATTAAGAATTTGAGAGAAATGACCGAGATTGATCGAGTTGATGAAACTATGTTGATCGTACATGTGTAATAGATATATTCATATCAATATTCGCTCAATCATACATCGATATCAATAGTTGCTCAATTGAATTTCAATTAGTCACGTGATAAACTTTTTTTTGTAGATGTTATCTGTAAGGTGGTTGCAATGCATTCTGCTCTCTTTTTCCACAATGAAATCCTTTATAGCAAACACGTCCTTCTTTAAGAATTTTCCCAAAATTAGGAATCTAGAACTTTCTGATTGTACCATGAATTCGGTCACCCAGCAATGGAGAATATTAAAATAATTAAATTATTAGATAATACAATTTATTACAAAAACGTGCAACACAAAAAATCAAAAAATAATATCTTATCACAGTATCGTGAAAAATACACTCAAGGCTCGATACTTGATTCTTGTCGTTGTACTATGGACTTGGCTTATCCTTGAATGATGATTTGATTTGCTTTCCCATTTGGCATGCATCACATACACTTTCTTTCTTGTACACTGAGTCTGACAATCTTTCTACAAGATGACTCCTTGCAAGCTTGTTGATTGTCTTGAAATTCAGATGACTCAGCTTCTTGTGCCACAACCAACTTGATTCGGCTGTACTCTTTGCTAGCAGACATATGCTTGGTGTAGCAGTAGACCAATCTGCCACATACATATTCTTTTGCCTTGACCCTTGCAGCACTATTTCATTTGATTCAACATCCTTGATCTGGCATACTACCATGCTGAATCCTACATTGTAACCTTTATCACAGAGTTGGCTGATACTTAACAGTTGAAGTTGATGCCTTCAACATAGGCAATATCTGTGATTTCCAATCCATTTTTCTTGATGGATCTTGTGCCTTTGATTTCCCCTGGAGCTTCATTACCTCCAAATAAAACTTTTGCACCTCTAATCTCCTTGAATCTTGACAGGTTTTTCTTATTTCTTGTCATATGTCTGGAACAGCCACTATCCATGTACCAAGTTCCTTGGCACTCAGTTGTTCCTTGAACCTGCAATCAAGGAAATCAGTTTTTAGGTACCCATACTTGTTTGGGTCCTGAGGGGTTAGTGCTATAAGATGTTCCAACCAACCTATAGCCAAATGATCTGACTATAAGAGGTTGCCATCTATCAGTGCCATAATTATAGTGCACATTAACAAATTGCTTGGGAGTTTTAGGATCATACAACTGTCTCTTTTGTCTGTATGCTTGTGTCTGTGTTTTAGCAATTGCTTTCTTGGGGTAGTTATGGTATTTCTGAGTGTAGTGCTTGGGTGCGTATGTGTGCTGATAAAAGCTCTTTTGCCTTTGGAATGACCTTTGCTAAGGTTTAGGTCTTTGCCATTTTGGCTTGTATTCCATAAGTCTTTGCCGATGTTTCACATTATTCCAATCAACATAGTTTGGATAGTTTCTACCATTCTCATCATATGTATTTCTCTGATGAAATTTCTGGGGTTTTTGGTAGCTCTGTTTGCTTTTCACAGGTATTTTCTGTTTGGAGTTTGCTGAGGGACTCGGCTGGATTTCTTCTCAGTTGTCCTTTCAGTATACTCAACTGGTTGTTTTCCTTTCCCTTTATATCCAAGGTCAGTATGATTGTGATTGTGCTTTGGAATGAATGTGGGTTGCATCGTTTGGTGTTTTGGGTTTTTGGAATGCTTCATTACTT
Source organism: Rehmannia glutinosa (assembly GCA_016081115.2). NCBI lineage: Eukaryota > Viridiplantae > Streptophyta > Magnoliopsida > Lamiales > Orobanchaceae > Rehmannia > Rehmannia glutinosa. The sequence continues at coordinate 66,482,659 of CM071937.1, read as the reverse complement.
GAAGATCATTTTTCCAAAATCACTCTTGGAGTTTGACTATGCACAAAGGAATTAAATCATATGCCTGTCTTGTCTCCACATTCCTTTTGACTAATAATAAGTTCATCCAATGATTTGGATGCTTTTGTAAAAGAGGCAATCACATTCCTCTTTTCTGTAGCAGCTAACTCTGCTATGATCTTGGCATTTTCAACCATCAGCTTAGTGTTCTCATCACCTATGTGACTCAGAGTACTCAGCTCTTTTGTCAGCTGTGAGTTTTGGCTTTTAAGCTGGCTGCTTTCCTCATTTAGAATGGTGTGTGAGGATTTTATGTGTTCGAAATCTTTCATCATTTTGCCTAATGAATCATAAAGATCAGTGGGTGATGAAGTGTGTGTATCACAGTCACTATCACTTGAATCAGAATGAGATGAGTTAGAGCAGTGACGAAGCCAGGATTTTCGTGTAGGGGGGCCCAATTAACATTTATATAAAATAAAATACAATACATCAATTCTAAAAATAAAACTATAAATAAATATCAATTTTGATTTTTTTTTGATAAAATCAATGTATTAATCCAATTATATCTTAATATTAAAAATTAAATAACATAATACAATTACATCATATCATATATTTCCCTTCTATTCTTCATATTTCGAAATCATTGCATAACAACTTCATAATATATCTTTTTTATGTTTTTTACCCGAAACATTCCCTAAGAGATTGGGGATATATTAAGGTCATATCCTCAATCTATATATCTTTTTTATATTACCAAACAATCATTCAATAACCCATCTAGAATGTTGAATTCTTTAATGGGAATTTGATAATGAACCATAAATCATTTCCAAATAGACAAATAGAGGCACAAGAAATAATGCTAAAATTCGAGTTCAAGTTTATGGTGGAACAAACAAAATTTTGAGAAAGGGAAAGAAATCATCAAGGCTCAAAGTTTTTTCAAGATTCACAAATTAATATTAAGGGAAAAATAAGAATGACTGAAATGAAGACATTTTGCCTTTTTCCCAATTTTTTTTTAAGGTTATAAATTAAAATTACGAAAATACCCTTGCATTTTTTCAAAATTTTAGGGGGGCCCAGTGCCCCCTTGGCCCTAATGTGGCCTCGTCACTGAGTTAGAGTGTACCTCATCTTCTTGATCTTGTTCTTTGGCCATGAGGCAGATCATAGTCTCTTCCTTAGAATCACTCGAGTAGTCTGCTTTACTACTATCTGAGTCTGCTGCCTCTTTGCACTTGGCTGGCTCAGCAGTCTCAACAGCCATCATGGCTTTCTTCTTTTCCTGTCTTCTTTCCCTGAAGACTTTTCTTTCTTCTTCATTTCTGTACTTGTTGACTGGTGGATAGGAACAGTCAACAGCAAAATGTCCTGGTTGTCTGCAATTCCAACACAGGTTCTCAGCTCTCTGATTAGCTCTGTCTGTTCTTTGATTATCAGTTCTCTGATAATCAACTCTTTGATGCTCAATTCTCTTGGGTGGTCTATCTTTCCTTGCTTTGGAAGGAGCTGAATGTCTTCTGGAGGTTTCACCCGTGTTCCTTTTATAGTTCTCTTGGATGCTCAGTTCATTGAGTGTCCTAGGGCCATGACCATCATTTCACATTTAGTTGGGAGGCTTCTTAAGATCTTCATACACATTTCCTTCTGTGTATATTCTTTCCCAAGTGCTGATAGTTCATTTGTGATTTCAGTGAATCTAGCATCCAGCTGATCCAAGGTTTCACCTGCAAGCATTTTAAAATTTTCAAATTTCTGTATGGCAACAGACAATTTGTTTTCTTTAATTTGCTCAGATCCTTCACAAATTAAAGTTAATTTATCCCAGATTTGTTTTGCAGCTTGGCAAGATTTGACTTTGTTGAACATTGCTTTGTCTAAGGTTTTGTAAAGTATGTCCTTGGCTACATTGTCCAAGTTGTATCTTTTTCTGTCCTCGTTTGTCCACTCAGTCCTTGGTTTCTCAACTAGGGTTGGTCTTGCTTCAACAACAGCTTCTTCTACCTCTGCTGCAACTGCTCTTCGTACAACTGTGTTGACTTTGAGTATTTGTAGTGGCCCATCCTCTATCACAAGCCACATTTCATCACGTAATGCAGATAGATGAGCCTGCATACGAATTTTTCAATTATCAAATTCTTCAACAGTGAACATTGGAATGCGAGTTAGATTTGCTTCCATGATAATAACTTTGCTTAAAAGATGAAAGACTTTGAAAAACACAAGTGTTAAAACCTTTTGAAAAGATAGAGATCTAGTTCAGTAACCAGTGCGGAAGGATCAATGAACCAACTGCTTTGATACCACTTGTAGGTCCCAAGGGGTGTGGTGTAAGATTTAGAAGGGGAGGTTGAATAAACCTTGCCAAATTTTCGATTTTAGTCCTTTTAAAATATTTAACAAAGTTGACTCAAACAACTATGTCCTTGAGGGACAGCTAAGTTGGCTATTCAGCTAAGTTACTCACTCAACAGACTCGATAGAGCTGTTGATAGCATAACTCGGCTGCTTAAGCCAAATGCTTAACTTGCCTGGTTTGGTTTTTAACAACGGAAGACTTAACACCCTTTGATTTGATTTAAGCTTGTTTTTTAACACTTGAGTTTTAGCACTTGGTTATTTATCAGTTGGCAAATATAAACAACAACAGATATAGAGTAAATATGCAAGAATGTAAATTTGCTAAAAGTAAATGACACAAATATTTTATAGAGGTTCGAAGATGGGGTAATTCTTCTAATCCTCTCTTCTCCAACTCCTGGAGGATCCACTATGTAACAAATCAGTTTACAAGTGGTTATCAGTCTGGAGACAGCCTTGATCACACAGTTGGCTTCTCTTGCGACTCAACTTCTTCACAGGGCAGCTGCCTTGCTACTTCAGCTCACTTCTCAAGTTCTTGGATTTGATCACGAAGCCCTCCAACAAACTTGATAATGGTTCGACCTTGAACCTTTCTACAATCCTGACTTGGAAAGTAGACCTCTTTGATTCTTCAAAAGTTTTCTCTTCAACTGGTTGAAGTTATCTCTCCTTCACAGCTTGTGTTAGATCGAGTTTTTTCGAGTTTAAGGCTTGAGGAATTGCTTGAATTGCTATGAGAATATTTGCAGATTGCTTGCTTGAATATTGCTTGTTCGTTCGTGGTTCAGGTTATGAAGGTCCCTCTTCTCAATAACTTCCTCAACCTTTTATAGTGCACATTTGAAATTTTGCCCGTTGAAGAGTTAGGCTAGTTTCAAATGTCACTTTGTGTTCGTTGGCTTGTCTTTTCTTTTGGTCTGCAGCCTTGGTGATGTTGACCTTTCCTCATATTAAATGGCATTCCAGCATTGCAGGTGTCTAACACAAGGTGCCGTGTTTCCCATTGGCTTATTCCTTTTGCATAATTCTGTGGCAAATACTTTTAGACCTGGCAGCTTGTCATATTACTAAATGGAGTAATATTCTTAACTTTAAACAACGGATCTAAGTCAGTTGTCTTGACTTAACTGTTGCCTTTACCCCAGGTGACTTGAGTCTACTCCAATCATGGGATTGACTCAACTATCACTTCAACTGTTAGACTTGGCTTCTTGAGTTGACTTGACTAACACTTCTCACAGTTGTTCCTCAGCTGACTCTCTTTCAGTCGAGTCTTTGACTTTCTTCATGGCCTTACTCAGCTGACGCACATCAGAGTCTTCATTTAGTCCGCAGTTGATTTCTTGTAATCTTTGACATAGCTGACTTGACTCAGTTTTTCCTGCCCTATCTATTACAATACAAATTATAAGGAAAATGGGGTGCCAACTTCCTAGTTTAAGTTTTACATGGTATCATCAAAATCTATCAAATAAATTTCCTAACATCGTCCCTTTAATTTCTTGCTTACCTTTATAGATTTTTCTTTGGTGCATTCCTTCTCGAGGTATTTTGTTTTTATCACATTCGGGTGTCCAATATTTTGTTGAGTCAGGTGATATCTATAGATACTCTTAAATTGTATCAAATACAACCCCTGTAGAGAAATTGATATATTTTATGTAGGTCCTAAGGGGTGTGTTGTAAGGTTTAGAAGAGAGGGTTGAATAAACCTTACTAAAAAAATTTTGCAATCGAAAAGTTTCTTCTAAAGATTGCAACAGAGTTGTCACAAATCAGCTGGGTCGATTATTCAGCTGAGTTCCTATTTGGCAGACTCAAGAGAGCTGTGTGCAAGGTAACTCAGCTATATACTCTGAGCGTTACACTTAGCTGATTTGGTTTTTGAGAGCGGAAGTCTTTAACACCCTTTACGAATAGAAAAATGAGTTTTAACACTTGTTTTGGATACTTAGCTTATTATCACTTTGAATGTCAGATCTAACTTAACTTCAGCAGATATAAGATAATAAAACAGTAATTAAATGCTGAAAATAAATCGACACAAAGTTTTTATAGAGGTTCGAAGATAGGGTAATTCTTCTACTCCTCTCTTCTCCAACTCCTGGAGGAATCCACTAAGTAATGATCAGTTTATAGAGTGGTTATCAGTCTAGAGACAAGTCTTGATCACACGACTGACTTTCTCCTTTGATCTGTCTCGAGATGCCTTGATCACTCAGTTGGCTTCTCTTTGCGACTCAGCTTCTTCACGAGGCTACTGCCTTGCTACTACAGCTTACTTGTCAAATTGTTGGATTTGATCACGCAGCTCTCCAAACAACTTGAACCTTTCCTACAATCCTTCGCTTGGAATGTAGACCCTTGAAAGTTCTTGGTTTCCTCTTCAACTTGATGAATTCTTTGTCCTTCACAAACTGTGTTGGATTTCAAACTCAGGTAGTGTAGGCTTGAGGATGTATTGATTTTTCTCTTTCGTTCAAATTTTGTATGCGATATGAATATTTGGTTTCTCCTTTAACTTTTTGATCATACGCATACACTCGTTTAACACACATATTTTCTGTGTTTGAATCCTCAGCCTTTTTATAGCATCATTTGAAAAATTATCCGTTGAAGAGATGGATAATTATTCAAATAATATCTAGTTGGACGTTGATCTGTTCTTCATTCCTTCCAGGCGTGTGAGGCATCCACTACCTCGTATTCTTGAACGTCCAGCTTTTTAGGGTCTGACACCCACTTGAGCCACTCCTTTGGCTTATTTAATTGAACATCTTTTGCATTGTTTATTCTTAGTGCCAGACATTATGGGAATATTACTTAAATAAGTATCCTCCATAATTTTTGTGCAATGGTTGGATGTCAGTTGCCTTCATTCAACTGCTTCTTCTTTTCAAATTCAGTTGACTTGATTCTTCTTCCTCTCAGCTGCTTCTTCCTTAGTCGAGTTGATACTCTTCTTCCAGGTTGCACTTAGCTGACTAACAACAGAGTTTCCGGTTATGTCTGCAGTTGACTTCTCTTGATCTTTGACTGGGCTGATTCAACTCAGCTATTCCAGTTCTTACAACTTGTATACATAAATTATAACAAAAATGGGAGTGCCAACAACTTAATTTAAGTTTATGGGGTATCATCAAAATCTAACAAACAATTTTCCTAACACTTTATTATAGCGATATCTTATGAACAAACATGTAATAATATATATATATATAAAATATAATATAGACATCATAAATGAAATAAAGTATATTTTAGTATGAAATCATCCTAAACTAAATAAGCAACAAAATATGCAACATTTTTATACTAACAAAGCAATAAAGTCATATTGAGTATGCAGATAATCTATTAAAAAATACATACTAGAAATAAAGATTGATATGCACATTTCATATATTGCAATAATAAAAGAAATAAATGTGCAGCATTTTTGTACAAAAGAAGCAATAAAGTAACACTAACCATGCAAGAAAGAAATGAGACTAATCAAAATACATATACTGTAATCGTAAAAAAATAAAAATACAACTATTCGTTATACTAAAGTTAACTAAATAAAGATGAATATGCATATTACATATACTGTAATTGTAAAAGAACCAAACATGCAACATATTTATACTAACGAAGCAACATAGTCATACTAAGTATATGTAGAGTCAAAAAATAAAAATGCAACTATTCAAAATACACAAGATAAATAAAATTTGATTAAGCATGCATTAGTCTGAAACCAAATATGTGTAACTGATACATCACATAATTAACAAAATAAAGTAAAGGTGGGCTATGAGAAATACTCAAATGAGCTCCAATACTAAAACAAAGAAGTAACAAAAAATGACCTACATTCAATAATTTGATAATATATAAGCAACCAGTAAAATGCAGAAAATATATGCAAACACATTTAGAAGGATTATTTGTTTCATTTAATACCGACGAACTTTCACTTATTACTCCATCCATATCCGATTGATGTTGATGATTTTTTTTCTAGTTCTTGAGTTTTGGTTTTGATCTCATATTTTTGCAATAATTAGATGATAGAGGATGGGAAGCAATGGACATTTAGTTTTTGTAATTTTTGATATGTTGTTGTATTTTCCAGCATCCTCTTTTGAGTTTGATAAGAATGATTGTATAAAATATCTGCAAATTTTTGGATAAATTCGATTACAAATATGAAGTTGGTAAAAGGCGTGATTTAGAGGTGAGAGAAGAAGAAAATATTTTTCATATTTGTTATTGTAACCACCCATTATCAATTAATTAGTGTTCACTAATTTACCCCTAGCCATTTATATTTATTAGGTAAGAATTATAAATAAATTTGATTTAATATGGGCCGTGGATTAAAAGAATTGACGGACATAATGTATCCGTACATTCTTACCACATGAACACTGAACTCATATAACCCAAATCCCTAGAGATATATAGGTTTTCCAGTTTTTTTAAAAGTTTAAAACAACAAAATAAAAATAAAAAGGAAACCCAATTAAATAGAGATTGGAGAAAAAGGAAAATTAATCAAGACTGCCAAAATAAAATGAAAAAACAATAAAGTACAAACCTGTCCCCAGCCAAGCAAATGATACGTGTCCCACTTCTCCATAGTCAGAAATGGACCAATACACCCCTTACTGCTCATCACATATTCCATACCAATAGTATCTGCCAGCATGTTCTTGTTGTACCCTCGGCTGTAAAAGATCGCCCAAAAGCCAAAATTACATCAGACGCTGTAAATCACGCTTTAGCAGTTGTACACTCCATTTCATTTTCTTTTTTTTTTTTTTTTTTTTTTTTTTTTTTTTTGAGGAAATTTCATTTTCAATACTTTAATTGGCTCGTAATTATGCCAACTGTTTATTATAGAAAAAATCCTCACATGATACATGATTCATATACTGACAAATTATTTTAATTTAGTCATCAGATCTCAATTTCGTTTTTGCTCTGTCCATCCATCCCATTCATCTTCTCCTTCAATCCTCCTCGCTTTCTCTCGGACTGAGAAGAGTTAAAAGGTATGAGGCTTTTCAGATCCCATTCGAGCATATTCAATTTCAATTGGTTCTTATAAATTTATATGTATTGGATTTTGATTTTTGTTCATCGATTTTCATGTATTTGGGTATCAAATCTGCTTCAGTTTGCTCGGAAGAGTTATATTGTGGAGTTTAGGCTTAAATTTATGTCGGATACTTCGTTTGGGGTATTATTTGGTGGAGTCGAATATGAATCTTTCTGATAGTTGTTGTGTATGGTTTTTCAGGCGTTTTCTTTTTACCTTTGTCTGGCGATTCTTGTTCTTAGGCGAAGATTTTGGGCAGAATATATATAATAGTAGTTTCTGTAATCGTTTCTGCCTTAGCTATCTTTTATTCGTGGCGATCCAATCTCAAAACTCGATTGCTCAATAGTCGATGTTGTTTTTAATTGACTTAGTTAGGGAAGGATGGGGATAATGGTGTTGAGTTGTGGCATATGGGGAACTTTTGATTTGACAAATGCTGATGCTCCTTTCTTTGAATTGTGTTCCTCCCATTATTAGGCAAAATGTTTCTTACTACTTTATATTGCCAAATTTAGGTCTAGTACAGATTGACAGAAATGAAAAAGAAAATAGAAAAAACTAGATCTATTTAGTCTGACCACAGTGATCATTTATATAGATAGACTTTTAGTTGTCCAATGACTGAGCACTGGGAGCAGTTTACTGTCGACAACTGTTCAAAACTGCTGGTTTGGCAGATCCTCTTCACCTGCAGATTCTGTTCTTCTCATCTGGTTGTCTTGACCCTGAAGTACATTGTAAAGGAACGTAATCAAAGGAGAGTCTTCTCTAGTTGAACTTGGAAAAGATTGCATATATGTAGTGTCTCTCTGCATATTCGTGAGAGATAAGTAGGTGTAGTTCATGTGAGGGATTGTAGTTCACTTTTTTGAGTTTTGGAGTAATTTGAAACTTACTGCGACTAGAATTTGTTTGCTGTAAGCCTCTAAGTAACATTAAACTCTCTCTATCTCTCATGAAATTTCCTGTTTGGTCTGAAATATTGTGGAATTTTGTAGGTTAAATATGGGTGTCGCAGGAAACAACATTGACATGGAGGAGGGAACTCTGGAGATTGGAATGGGTATATATCATCTCCCAGTCTACATTAATATGTGGATGCTTATGTGCCTCAACACATGTGAATTTATATCTGTGCATCATTCAGCTTTTTTGGATTTCAGTTTATGTTTGCATGAGTGAGCTTCGTGATTCGATTCGTTGGAACTAGTATTGACCTCAATTATGAATGGCTGGGAGCCACCATTCATGTGGTTATTTGTTTTTCATGACTACAAAATTATATTTGGGATTAATTATGGATGGAATTATAATGTGAAAGATTGCAAATTGGATCTGGATTATGATTCTTAAAAGGGTAATTGAAGTACATATAGCTGGTAGCCTTTGTGGTTCGTGATAAGTAATGGCCAAATCATGCAACTTGATGCTATTCGTAGCTAAAATTCTGAATCCTTTTAAATCAGACCATAGAGTGGAATTTGGGATGAAATATCATCTTCTATCAATCTTGTCAAATACAAATCCCTCATTTGATTCGTGCATTTCTAAACTAGCGAAATTTTATGAGATCTCAATTATATTACAATTTACAAATGATTTCAAATGATGCCACTTACCATAACGATGTTATGGATACTTCAGACAAGGTCCTTTTTCTTATTGATATGAATCTGGAGGTTGAATATACATGAAGTCCCTACATGTAATAATGTTGATTAGGGTTGTGCAATTACATTGTAACAGAATGATAATGATCACAGATATGACTTTATGGAATTCCAGAAGTCTTCGTCTGACATTGCACTGATATCACTTAGAAGTTCACAAAAAAAAGTAAAAGTTAGAGATTTCCATTTTAATGGCATTCGTTCTTTTGTTTTTCCCAATTTATTAGCGGTTCTTAGTCCTCTACCTGCTGTTGTCAAGGGCTAGAAAGTAAATTGAATTGAAAACTTAATTTTCCAATTCATCTTGCGAAGGGTGGAAAAATGAAGAACTTGATCTCTGTTTTGATTCAATTTCATTTGTGTTCTGTTGTTTCTGAGCCAGAAACATAGGCAAGATTTTCCTTGCTAGAGGTAGTGCTTTGTATCTACCTTGATGAAAATTATCTAGTACAACTGCTTTCTTTATTTTACCTAGGTATTTATTTTTGTTTTTTTGTTTCTTTATACCATGGGAGGTATTGAAGGGCAACTGTGATTCCCACGAGCTATTAGTGTAAACAAATTGATGGGAGTTAATAGTCATTTATTTTTCAAACTAATCAGTCAGAAGCTTCTGTATGATCTAATAATTTTCCTTTCTAAATATTCCCTACTTTATATGTACTTATATACTGCATTACATAGTTTGATGCTCTTGAATTTTTCAGAATATAGAACCGTCTCTGGTGTTGCTGGACCTCTGGTTATCCTTGAAAAAGTCAAGGTGAATGTTGTACACCATGTTATTGATTCTTCTGTGTATCTAAGCATCTAAACACACTTCTCTAGCCTTTATGAATATGGATATGCCAATCAACAGAATCATTTGGATGTTTCTCTGAAATTATTTCAGGGACCTAAGTACAATGAAATTGTCAATATACGCCTGGGAGATGGAACAACCCGACGTGGGCAAGTCTTGGAGGTTGATGGAGAGAAGGCAATTGTTCAGGTGACCATCATCTAATTTCATGCTCTTTCTTATTTGAGTCATTGAGTGGTTTCCATCTTATCATCTATTGTGACTTGTGAGATATATATTAACAAGAAGTAAATGCCTTTTTGTTTCTGTTGCCTCTTTTAGTGACAATCTGTTGAGCTACCTGCTTAAGAGATCCTTTTCCTTATATTCATATATTGTTTGAGTTACACATGTTACTTGGATTTTGCTTTTCTAATTTAGGTTACACCAGTACTTTCAATCTACTTGTTGAATTAAGATTGATTTTTTTTTCCTTTGTTCTTTTGACCAGGTTTTTGAAGGAACATCTGGAATTGACAACAAATATACAACTGTCCAGTTCACTGGGGAGGTACAATCATTTGCACTGGCTCTTATTTTTCTTTCAGAACCTTGCTGTTATTTTAGTTTTTGATGTAATAGGAACTCAATTTTCCTTAACAATAATTTCTCTGTACTGTTGACTGTTCCATCCCCAAAAAATCTCAGTTAAAACTAAAGAAGAAATTATTCTCTTTCTCATTTCTCGTATTATATTTACTCTAAACTTTTAGATTTATTCTTCTTCATGGAAGTGCAAAATGTTGTTCTTGGACTGAGTTTGTCAAAAAGTATTCAAAAGTTAAATGATAGACCCACAAAACTTATCTTTCATCATATCTGCATGATGTATGGCAAGTTTGAATTTAGTATTACAGTTAGCATATCACTCTTGTCAGAATTTAGGGACTGCTCTATATAGGGCATTTTATTAGTACTTGAACCCACCTTGGGATTTTTTTCATGCTCATCTGTTCTCCATATTTATGAAGTCTTTGGTTAAAGATGATGAAGACATATGATCTCTGTTTTTTCCTTTCTGTGACTTCCTGCTGACATTGCGTTGATATTTGAACTCAAAACAGTTGAATGTATGGGTTCAATCACTGAGGATTCATCCTAATTTTGAGCCACTGTAATATTCTAGATGGTTTATCCATTGGGGTTGGCTGAAACTGGTTGTTAACTTGAGCAGTGCAGAGTAATGTTTGTTATTTATAAGCTCTTCACAAGCATTCAAATTCACAAATGCGATAGAAAGCAGGCATGGGTTTATGATTTATGAATTATACCAACTATCACGGGGTTTGAATTGATTTATGCTGATTTTTTCTCGCTGAAATTGAATATGGTTTACTATATTTTATTGAATGAGATTGAATCCTGACGCAATTTTTTATTCCTAAAATCCTTAAGTTTTATTTATTTTGTGTTAAGCTCTGCTTTGATAAGAATTTGTGCTACAACTTGTTTACAGGTTTTAAAAACACCTGTCTCACTGGACATGCTTGGCCGTATCTTTAATGGTTCTGGGAAACCCATTGACAATGGCCCTCCTATCCTTCCTGAGGCTTACTTGGATATTTCTGGCAAGTTTCAATGGAGTATGCAGAAGTGTCTTTTTTTATACACCTGTCCACATTTGATGAATTCTTTAACCTGTTTGATTCAGGGAGTTCCATCAATCCTAGTGAGAGAACCTATCCTGAAGAAATGATACAGACTGGAATTTCAACTATTGATGTCATGAACTCAATTGCCCGAGGACAGAAAATTCCTCTTTTTTCTGCTGCTGGTCTTCCCCATAATGAAATAGCTGCCCAGATTTGTCGTCAGGCTGGATTGGTGAAACGATTGGAGAAAACTGAGAATCTTCTCGAGGTATACTGCTACCTACTAGAAATGTTCTTCTAGATCAAATAGCTTTAGATTGGCTTGATATTGAGGCCAGCAGGACGAATTTCCTGTTCATACTTGGTATCCATAATAACCTTTGCTTCCTTTCTATGCTTTAGTTATATGTTGTTCAATACAGTAAAGCCATGTGCCTGCTATCTGAGTTTCGGCTTTTCGCGTATTGAAGCTTTTGTCTATGAGGTCTTATGTGAGACCGTCTCATGGATCTAAGTTCATGAGTCGGATCCTAAAACACACAAAAATATGGATTATTTTCTGGGTCGAAATTCTATTTAAATATATGATCCGTCTCATGGATTATATCCATGAGACCGTCTCAAACAAGTTTTTGTGATTGTCTATATGGAGATTTAACATCAGTAATGTAGTAGGAATACATTTCTCTTTTTTCTTGTTCAGAGAACCTTGATTCACGCTAGGATTTCAATAGCTGTGCTCTCCTGTCTGGAATAATTTGTTTGTTATTGTTTTAGACTGTTGGCGGTACTTAATTCATGATTGTATTTCTTTCTTATGATCTGCTGTAAGCTGCAGGATGGTGAAGATGACAATTTTGCCATTGTCTTTGCGGCTATGGGAGTAAACATGGAGACAGCACAGTTTTTCAAACGCGATTTTGAGGAAAATGGATCCATGGAGAGAGTGACCCTTTTCCTAAACTTGGTAATTATGCCGGTCACCTCTTTTTACATTGTTAGTTTTTTTGATATGGGTCAAGATGGTCTTTTGTTTTTAATATCAAATTTTCTGCAGGCCAATGACCCAACAATAGAACGCATTATTACTCCTCGCATTGCTCTGACAACTGCAGAATACTTAGCATATGAATGCGGGAAGCATGTTCTTGTCATATTGACAGATATGAGTTCTTATGCTGATGCTCTTCGTGAGGTAATGTCTGCATAATATCCTGTTTTATCATCTATATCAACTACAATTGTCTCTTCTTGTAACTGTTATTAGAAGTATGTGGTGCCTCTATGTCCTATTAACAGTTCTTATAAAAATAAAGTGCCTCTGTATGTTGTTTTTTTCCACTGCATCCTTCTCTTGGCTATCATTTAATATTAGTCCAGCTTTCATTATTCTATTTCTAAGTAAATTGTAAATAATTATCGGCGTTTATATTTCCTTCTTAGGTGTCTGCTGCTCGTGAGGAAGTGCCTGGAAGGCGTGGATATCCTGGTTATATGTACACTGATCTGGCAACCATCTATGAGCGAGCTGGACGTATTGAAGGACGAAAGGGATCCATTACTCAAATTCCTATTTTAACCATGCCAAATGATGGTATACATTTATTAGCGTACGATGTTAGCCATCTGCCAATTAAGTTTTTCTTCCCTATTTTAATCATTCTTATTCTGTGTTTCGCATTCAATTGATCAGACATTACACATCCTACTCCGGATCTTACGGGGTATATTACCGAAGGGCAGATATATATCGACAGACAACTTCATAATAGACAGGTAAAGATAATGATGCATTCTAGTTAGTATCTGATATGTTGAAGACAAGCATGACACCACCTTCAATCATTAGGGTCAAGTTGTCTCCAAAATATTAACGAACTTCCTGTATGACCTTTTTCATATAATAAAGGGAATAATTACAAAAAAACCCTTGAAGTTCGGGCTAATTACAGAAAAACCCAGAGGTTTCTGAAAATTACAAAAACCCCCTTTAGGGTTGATTCGTCTTACATTTTCCCCCTTCATATGCTAAATACATTTCAAAACCTCACCTTCTGTTTATCAAAATGTTACAGTTACCCCTTTAAATTTAAGACACATCAAACCTCAAGGGGTTTTTTGTAATTTTCAAAAAACCTCTTGGTTTTTTTAATTAGCCCAAACCGTAGGGGGCTTTTTGTAATTATTCCTAGAATGAAGTTTCATCATATAACCTGGTGAAGCACCTTGTAATAGTGAAAATGGCGGGTTCTTATCTCTTCAAATGACTGATTGTGTTGCTTCGAAGAGGTGGATTAGCTGTTGACATGGTGTATCTTTGCTTTGGGATGTTCTTCCTTGTTGATGGATATAAAAGTAGTTGTCTTTTGGTTTGTGTGTCAAAACTTGGCTAAGGAGATGTTGTCTGCCTGAATTTACAGATATACCCTCCAATCAATGTGCTGCCATCCTTGTCTCGTCTAATGAAGGTAATAAGAACTCAATTTGTTTGGTTTGATTCATATGATGAGAGGAATTATAGAGGATAATGAGGTTGTTTATAAATTGCTGCTTCAATGTATTGCAGAGTGCCATTGGTGAGGGCATGACCCGTAGGGATCATTCGGATGTGTCTAACCAGGTTAACTATCTAATATTATTTCACAAAATTGATCCCAAGCTCCTCGTCTGGATCTAGCCATTTGAATTTGCTTTCCTACTTGGTAATTATATATTTCACTAATACTTATTCTTTGTGTTAATATTCCCAGCTATATGCAAATTATGCCATTGGAAAGGATGTCCAAGCAATGAAAGCTGTGGTTGGAGAAGAAGCTCTTTCCTCAGAAGATCTGGTCTGTTATTTGTCCAAAACTTATAATTCCAGTGATATAGATAAGGGATAATAAAAAATAAAAAAAAGAGGTTTGGGCTAATGTCAGAAAACCCAGATGTTTTTGAATATTACAAAACCCCCATTGAGGTTTTATTTTGTCCTAATTTTAAGGAGGTAATTGTAATATTTCTGTAAATGTGAGAGGTTTTTGAAATATTTTTTGCTATGAAGGGGGAAAATGTTAGACGGAATCAAACCTAAATGAGTTTTTGATGTCTTCAAAAACCTCGGTGTTTTTTTTTTCTTTTTGTAATTAGTCCAAACCTTAGGGGAGTTTTTGTAAGTATCCCTATGAATAAGTTAGAGGAAATTACACTTTGCCTCCTGAAGTATGCGAATTTTTGCACTTTGCCTCTTAAACTTTCTTTTTAACACTTTACGAGGTGAACATAGTGTTCTTACATCATACCCCTAGTAGAAGTGGTAAAATGTACAAAAAATATTTAAGTTCAGGGGATAAAATGTCACAAAAAAAGTTAAAGGGGGCAAAGTGCGAAAATTCACATAGTTTAGGGGGTTTACTGTAATTAACCAAATAATTTAGATCACTAACTCCATATGGTTGTGCAGCTATATCTCGAGTTCCTCGATAAGTTCGAGAGGAAGTTCGTCTCTCAAGGGGCCTACGACACTCGCAACATCTTCCAGTCACTCGATTTGGCATGGTCACTGCTCCGAATCTTTCCCCGGGAACTTCTTCACCGTATTCCAGCAAAGACACTCGACCAATACTACAGCAGGGATGCATCTAACTGATGAGGAGAAACGAGCTCTTGCATTTGGACGTTTTCTGTTTGTGACTGCCTTGGCATGCACGCTTTAAGATATATTCCTCGATTTTTCTGTTAGGTTTGTGTATCTCCTGTATCTGGTTTAAAAATTATCGAGATCTTTGATGAGCCCCAAGGAAGCCAAGGCCTCTCCGGCAGATCCTGTAATTTGTTTGCATTATTGTTTTGCTCTAGATGAGTGGTGCATTGGGCTTCTTAAACTAAAAGTTTAGACGCATTTGGTTACAACGACTTTTAAAGATACGATTTTATTATTTTCTCTAAGTTAAGAGGTCGTGACATGGTTTCTTGGAGATGTATGCTTTTGGACAATTTTGTTCAGAGTTTGTCGTGTATCATGATGTTTAAAAATAAATGAGGATTGCCTCTGGCTTTTTCTGCGTTTCCTAGTTGTTCCTCTGTACATGTTTGGCACTTGTGGCATAGCTCTTGCAAGTGGCACTATGGCACACTCGCTATGCTAAAGATGATTGGTCTTTTTCTTTTTTCTGAATGCAAATTCAACCGATTACAAAGATGGTAAATTAACTTGAATGATCTAAAGATGATTGGTCTTTTTCTTGGCAGTGTTGAGTCAATTGTGGCTTTTCTGCTGCGTCTTGGCAAAATATCTAAATAGCATTTTGTTGCCAGTAATGAAACATTTGGATCACAAAACCTGTTTGTTGATGCACAGATTTCCTGTTCCACTACCTATTTTACCTGCTTAGATGAATGGCATGTATCTATATGAGTAAGATATTTTCTTGATTATTTAGTTGTCTATGCAAGTAGAGTAGAAAATAAAATAGGAAATCTGAACCATGTTTATTGAATTCCTGAAAATGAATCTTGTTTACATATGGATGACAATTTTGGGCCCGATAACCTAACCTTTAATTTGTATAACCCGTTAGAAATGAATTTAAAACAAGATGCTAAAACCTCATTAATTATGGGTTCCTCAAAATCAAATTAGCATGTTATGTTATTTGCTATAACCCATTTAATTTGTATAACCCGTTAGTGAATTTAAAAGAAAACGAAGTTAAATGATAAATTGTACGGAAAAAAAAAACATAATTAAAACAAGATGCTAAAACCTCATTAATTATGTACGTTATTGTTATGTATGTTGTCCTCAAAATATGATTAGCATGTTATGTTATTTGTTTTTGTATGTCTTAAATTGTAATACTTTTATTGATTGAATAGTGTGACAAGGTAATTGATTTTTTTTTAAAAATCAATTTATTTTGTTAAATAATTAAATATATATAAAAATAATTTTCTTAAATGGGTTATCAGGTCGGGTTGGGTTACCTAAATTATAGTATTATTTTTTCCATAAAAATGCAAGAAAAATAAATAGGTTTTTAAATTCAAATTTCGATCGACGAATAAATAAACATGTTGGAAGAGTTGTCATACGAATAAAAAAATATCACAAAATCGCACCTTGGTCACCTAATTTTGAAGGCAATATATCCATAGGAACATTTGGATTTTGGATGGGCTACAATTGAACAAATTAAATGTCGGAAAAAGACTCAAAAACAGTCTGCTAAGTTCTAATAATGCATGGTATTGTGCAATCAAATGCTATCCAGCAATTTCTCATCTTATTTGGCTACTACTTTTAGCTAAATTCTAAAAATGCGTTCTATTTTTTCTTTTTTCTTTTTTGCAGTTTAGGGGTATTATTGGTGTTAAACTACTGGGTTGGTCGTTCGAAGTTGTTCGAACGACCCGAAGAAAAGAAAGGAGAAAAGAAAGGAATAGTTTAAACTAATCCCTAATTTGTAGGAAAGATTTATGGGTTTTGGACGTTCAAAGTAGTTCAAACGATAAAGCTATTTTAGGTATATATATATATATATATATATATATATATATATAAAAGAGAGTCACTTATAAATAGTGATCAAAACTTTTTCCCACCTAAAACGTCATTCTAGAATTAGTAAAATATAATTATAACAGGTAACAATGATTTTGGTAATTGGTAAATTAATTCTGGAAAATATATATGGTAGCAAAGCATTATATAAATATAAACTTTCCAAATATGTGTGTGTACTTCATTAATTATTATATTTATTTTTTATTTTTTTTTGTAAAATTTAATAACTTTTTTGTTTTTTATCCCTTTTTGACGTATAATATATCAAATTAATCGTCTTTTTATGATTATCGATTTGACACCCATATTGCGTATATAAAATAAACAATACGCATAAAAATATAAGATATAAGATATATTTACTAAAAAACTTATTTTGTAATGAGCTATAATAATTATATATTTAGGCTATTGGACATTAATTTGTGAATTCATGTACTTTGGAATTTGTGATATATGTATAGTTGTTATGTGGACTTAGCCCATTTCTACATAATTATATAGGATTATATTTAAGTTATTAAATCCAATTAAAAATACTTATTTTAATTGAAAAATATATCATAAAACGCATCCCAATAGTATATATTTTATATACTACATATATCCATCATAACATATATTTATTTATGCAATACTAAATTAAATTTATATTTTAAATATAATATATTCATAATAGTGTTTTCTATATAGAAAATTATTTTTAATATTTAATTAACGTACTTTTCAGGGTAATAGAAATTATTTTTATACTTATCAACGTGTTTTGTTATTCAACTTTCAAAGTTGTATATTTGGACTATTAGATATGAATTTTTCTGTTTGATACTCTTTATATCTATGTATATATAAAAATAGAATAATTTTTTTTTTTGAAATGTTTCATTCTTTCCTAAAATTATGATGCCAAATATAAAACATGATTTTGTTTAATATATTTATCTATATATATACTAACCAGGTCACTTAAAAATAGTAGTCAAAATATTTTCCCACCTAAACCACCTTTCTAGAATTAGTAAAACAAGATTTCAGTATTTATCATGATTTTGTTAAAACTACAAAAACATGTTTTTCCAGGATTCTAATTACTTTATCTTTGGTTATATATTATTCATTGATTTCATTTATCCAAAATATACATTGATTATAGTAATTTTGTAATTATATAAAAGTTTGATTATTTGATTGATTGCAACCAAATTCTATCCATAAATATTAATAAAAATAAATGAATCATTGATTAATTTCGCTTGATAACTTTGTAATAATATTATTTGAATAACAAATATTCCAAAAATATGAGTTTCATATCTTAACCACAAATTTGAAACTCTTACAGAATAAATACAAAATATTAAAAAAAAGATTCTAAAAGTCAATATAGGAAATCAAAATATTCTATTAAGGTTTTGCATAACAAATATCAAGATATCTCAATTAGAAATCCGGAATTCTTTCAAAATAATTACAAAATATTGAATAAGAGATTTTGAAAGAGAATATAGGAAATTAAAATCTGCTATTAAGGTTATAATATATAACAAATAATTATAATAAAAATTTTCCTTAATTATTTTATTTAATTCACCTTTAAATATGGATTTGCAATGTAGTTTTTCTTACTGCATATTTTATGTGCAATTCGAGTACTTATCTTAGTATACTCTTCCTCACAATCTTTCTCTCTCATGCTAAAGAAATGAAACACCTATGGTTACACTGATTAAGGATGTCGATATGGCTAAGCAAAAATGGGCGATGAAACTCTGTCTGGATCAACTCTAAGGGAAACCAGTATACAATGACTGAAACAATGTGACAAGTTTAGAGTGTGTATTCCATGACGCAGAGGTCTAGAATTTATTTATTTTAATATTGTATCAATTTTAAATTGATTGTAGCATATAATATTTATAAAATATCAAGTTTCTTATTGCAGGATGATAGAATAAATGGATATGAGATAAAAGTGTATTGAATACAATTAATGTATTTTTTTCATAAGCTATTATTAAGCCACAAAACGGTTGTATTATTAAGTTAAAATATATGTATCCTTGAAATATAACTTATGAGTGCATTAATGTAAATTAAGTCAAAAGAAAATTTAACCAAGGGAGATAAATTATGAGAACATCATAGAATATTATTCTATAGTAACTTATATATGTTTACGGTACAAGAAAAACATATATAAGAAAGGATATATATGTGTGGTCATATTGATGACTATTTTTTCTTGTTATTAATCTAAAAAATATATCATTTCTGTCATTTCTTTCTCTATTTTCATATATTTTATATGTACAGTAACTATAAGAACACATACAATATTGAGGAAATTTTTTAACTACCCACTATCGATAGTGGGTATTCTTTTCTACCCACCAATTTAAAAAAATTATTTTTCACCCAATTTGACCAAATTATCACTCCTTTAATTTGAGGATTTTGAATTGTAAAACTGATGTAATTATTTTTTACCTTGAAAACCGTGTACTCTCCCTCCAAATACACACCCTACGTACATATGCATATACAAAGAATAAGACAAGAAATACATATCGTGACATATCGGGCCAAAATCATGCCCATATTTTATATCGTGCCTATTTCATAATCGTGCATCTAAAATACTACATCGTGTGTGCATGCATGCATTGCATATTCTATATCATGCATGTGCATGCATTTTTCATTCTATACCGTGCATGCATGCATTATTTATAGCGTGCATGTGCATGCATTTTTCATTCTATATCGTGCATGCATGCATTACATATTCTATATTGTGCATGTGCATGCAATTTTCATTCTTCTCGTGCATGCATTGTATATGGCCATGCATTGTACATCGTGCATGCATTGTATATTGTACATGTATAATATATCGTGCATTGTAAATGAGCCTGTATAATATATCGTGCTTTGTATATGGGCCTGTATTGAATATCGTGCATGTATATAATTTTATATCGTACATGCATTGCATATCGTGTACAGTCTATCCCAAATACACACATCCCTATGATATATATTATGCCCATATCGTGCCATATCGTGCTAACCCCAATTGTTTGAAAAATCTGAAAAATTGTCTATTAATTTTGAAAATTATTTCAATAAAATTTAAAAGTATTTGCAGTTTATTAAAAAAACGTTAAAAAAATCCACAAAATTATTTTGAAATCTAAATATTAAAATCTAAAAAACACGATAATTTGTTTTAAAAACAAAAAGAATCGAAGTTATTTTAACATCAAAAAATTACAAAAAATTAAATATAAAAAAAATATACACTTTTTTTTAAATATTTTCCATTTATTTAAAATATGGAAATTTGTGTAGAATACAGTTTGTGCGGCGGCTACTATGAAAAAACCCTAAGCTCCTAAATTATCAGACGATGCCTCCATGAACTCTTCTGATCGCCGTTCGATCCCTGCTTTCTAATCCTCTGGTCATGGACTCCATCGATTGTCTTCTATTCCCGGAGATTGATGGGACTTATTCAAGGTTACCTCCTTACGATACGATGTGCGGCGAGGTGCAGACACAAACGAACTTGGGCGTCCCCATGGGTTTGAGGAATGCGACCCTCTCTTCTCATGCCACCGCCGGAGAGAGATGTTTGGAGCCCCTCCATCGTTTCCCGATCGCCCTAATCCTAGGGTTTACCCTATGGAGGGTTTAAACCCCAACTCGAACACTTCCACGCACGTGCACAAGATCAATTACAAAAGGGACTCCATACCAACGTTTGCAACGAAGGTGATGCCGATGGATGATTTTTGGCCTGTGAAGAAGGGTGATTTTTTCTCCATCACTATAGATGAGGGTATTTATCAACAACGAGTAGCCGAACTCAAGAACTCATTGATTGGTCGGATTATTCTACCCAAAGGTTCGAAATCAGTTTCAACTTTGGAGCTCAAGGCGAAATTGGCTTCAATGTGGAAAGTGTCGATGAATTGGAAGTTAATACCTCTTGGTAGAGGCTATTACAACATCCAGTTCGATTCTATGGAGGATCGAAATTATGCTTTTTAGAAGCATGCATGGAGTTTACATCCTGGTTCAATCCGTCTATCAATCTGGATCCCGGATTTTAACCCATATAAGGTAAACACTTCTATGGCTCAAGTATGGGTTAGAATTTATGAGTTGAGCATCAAATATTGGCATAAATCATTAATTATAAAATTTGCTGGTACTATCGGAACCCCACTTCAAGTAGATGAAAGTTCTTTATCGGGTGATGTCGGTCACTTTGTTAGAGTATTGGTGGAAATGGATTTCAATAGTCCGATTCAAGAATCAATTATGGTCGAAAGGGTGGGGCATTACTCCTTTGTCTTGGTTATGAAAATTTACCAGATTTCTGTATGCATTGTCAAATTGTGGGGCATTCTATCATTAATTGTCGACATTCCACTACTCATGAGGTTAATATTCCGCAATCCAAAGAGTCTAAAGATGATGAAAGGAATAGAGGTCGATGACTGATGTGTGTAAAATATACATGCATTTTGGGGCTAAAAATGATATATAATTGATGCATTTGCACGCATATTTACTATGTTTTTACTTGGTTTCCTTAAAAGGGCATGATACTGTGTATTCTTATAATTCTTGCAGGAAATGGAGCTTGAAACGAAGAAATAACAGTTGGAATGCCCGACTAAGATTAACGAATGCGATGAGAAGATCAAAACGACGAAGAAAGTGGACAAAAACACTTCACACGATCCGATTGTGTGGTGTCACACGACCGTGTGAAAATGCCGGTGTGAAACCACACAACGTTGTGAAGAAGGGCAAAAACAGAGGATGGAGTTAGGCCCACACGGCTGGACCGTGTGAAGTCACAAGTCCGTGTGGGAAAGGGATGTCATCGCACCACCTGGCCATGTAATCTCACACGGTTGTGCGAAGGAGGGCTGAAACCAACACCACACGGCCTGGCCGTGTGGGACTCTGTTTCGACGCATTTTTCAGAGTTTGCTTCCCGTTCCAACTCTACAAGTGATCTCTCCAAGAATCTATAAAAGAGACCCAAGGCTTGCACGAAAATATAGAAGTTCATATAGAGAAAACACATCAAATAACACAGGAACGCAAGAATCGAAGTCTTCTGAGAGAGGAGGGCTAGGTCGCGAAGAACACCACAAGGCCTTTCGCATTTACGGGAGCACAAGAGCTTCGAGGGCTTAGGAGTGGAATCCATCCTAACAAGAAGGGATTTTCTTTCTATGTCTAAGATCTCTTGTCTATTCTTAAACGATGTCATAATGTTGATTCGAATTTGTCTATGAGTTTGTAATCAATGTTTGGCATATCTTTCGGATCTTAGGGGCATAATCGAAACTGTGGATTCATGTTAAATATGATTATTTATTTTTTTAATTAATGCTTTCTATTTTATGAATTCGAGTGCTTATTTTTAATTGATTTTTATCTGACCAATAATTAGCATGTCATATTTGTTAGTGCAAAATTCGGAAGAGGAGTTCTAACAAAGACGAAAATCGAATTCAGATATAAACGGATGTAATGAGTCGGGAGACCTACAACTGTTTGTGGGGAGTCATTCAATTCATAAATCTTTTGGGAGTTAGTAATAACTGTAACGAGTCGGGAGACCTACAATTGTTATTAATCAACTGTTTATTTATCGCCCGGGAGGGGGAATGGACTAACTTAGGAATTGAACCCATAGAATTACATGAATTGGTTTTTAAAACTTTATTTGTATTTAATATTGAAGAAACATGTTGAGATTATGTGCTTAAGGTTTCTCCTATAGATGTTGAAAATACTTGTGGGGTTCGCAAATTTATTTATTTTTCTTTTAATTTTTTATTTTTATTAAATACTTGATTTTCGGTCCCTTCAATAAAATTGGAATACGATGTTATTATAGCCTAAGTGTTTCGAATATCAATCCTTGAGGAATACGACCTTCCTTGGCATTATTCTATAACCTACACTGTACACTTTCAGTTGTATGAACCAAAATATTTTTGGCAAATAAAGTTTTGGCGTCGTTGCCGGGGATTGATTAAATTCTACTTAGATATAGTAATAAGTAGTTCAATATTAATTGAAGCATATTTTCTATTTTTTTCAAAATTTTCGAAATTATTTTCGAAATTATTTTTATTTTTATTTTTTGTTTTATTCGGTTCTAACAGTATTTTTGTTAAGTGCAGATAGTGCATGATCACGCGTTCCAAATCGACCCAGCCAATTTCCATTGATTTGGAAATCGAAAAGACATCAAAACAACTAAGGAAAAGAGCCAAAGCAATGGCAGAAGGGACAAATCCGAATGCAGTGGACAATAGAAACAATGAGGAGCGCTCACCAGGGGCCGGCTCCAGGACCAAATTGTGGAAAGGCCCGCGAGAAGGGAAGTTAGGGACTACTTCCGGCCAGAGGTAAGTCAAACTTATGGGGGTGTGGCCCATCTGCCGATCAATGCAAATAATTTTGAACTAAACCGAGCATTGATCCAGATGGTGTCACAAAACCAGTTTGGGGACAGAGCTGTTGAGGATCCAAATGCGCATCTTGCGCACTTTTTAGAAATTTGCGATACTGTTAAAATGAATGGTGTTTCTGAGGATACCATTCGATACCGCCTTTTCGCATTCTCTCTACGCGATAAGGCTAAGGGATGGTTATGCTCTCTAACACCACCAGCCGCAAATTGGACAGAGCTAAGTCAGCGGTTTCTAGCCAAATACTTTCCCCCCAGTAAAACACTGCAACTAAAATATGAGATCGCCCAGTTTAAGCAATTAGATGCTGAGCTACTATATGAAGCATGGGATAGATTCAAGGAATTGCTATGGAAGTGCCCTCAACACGGATATCCTGACTACCAACAAGTTCAGTACTTATATAATGGTTTGAGTGGCAACACAAGAACAACTATAGATGTTGCATCTGGGGGGTGCACTACTAGGGAAATATCCTGAGAAGGCACTAGACTAGTTAGAGGAAATTGCGAACAACTGTTACCAATGGCCATCCGAGAGATCCGAGGATAGACGTATCGTGGATATTCAGGATGAGGATAAGATCGCCATACTCACAGAACAAATATCCATGCTAAGTATAAAACTGGATGTGATGCAACAAGTAACCTCAAGAGAGGTAGCAGTGGTTGCGGAGGAAGAAAATTTTGTAGGACAGTAGGGCTATAACAACTACAGAAATAGTCAGACACAACCCCACTATAATCTGGGGTTGCCAAAGGAACAGAAACCATCTCTAGAAGAGATGCTAGCTTCATTCATCGGATAAACTCGAGCTCGACTAAACCAGTATGAAGCCAAGATAGACAGAATTGAGGATCAGGTAAGTTAATTAAATACTAACATGAATGATAGATTGAAATCTTTGGAAAGCAGGTGAGACAGATTGCTACATCAATACATGGCCAACACCAAAAAGGCAAATTCCTGAAAGCCACAAGGACAGAACCGGGAGAACAATGCCAATCCATTCGTTTGAGGAGTGAAACAAGTTATGAAGGTCCAAAGATACCAATTGATCAAGAAATAGAAGCAATCGAGGAGCAGGACACGACAGAGGAGGTGGCGCCACCTCCTGTGGAAAGAAAAAAAGGTAAAATCTGCTCCAACTATTGCAAGAACTGAGGTACCTATCCCTTTCCCGCAAAGGTTTCAGAAAAAGAAATTAGATGATCAATTTCTAATTTTTTTGGAAATTTTTAAGAAAATTCAAATCAATATACCTTTTGTGGATGCACTAGAACAAATGCCAAACTATGCGAAATTTCTTAAAGATATCATGGAAATGAAAAGAAAAATCTCGGAATATGAAACGGTGAAACTGACTGAGGAGTGTAGTGCAATTAGTCTAAGGATGTTACCTCAAAAACGTAGGATCCCGGGAGTTTCACGATTCCATACGTAATAGGGGGAACAACCTTTAATAAAGCACTATGCGACTTAGGTGCAAGCATTAACTTGATGCCGTTATCAATATTTCGAAAACTGGAATTAGGCGAAGTAAAGCCTATGACAATTACCCTATAATTAGCAGATCGCTCGGTAACATATCAGAAAGGGGTGATTGAAGATGTGTTAGTAAAGGTAGACAAATTCATCTTCCCAGCAGACTTCATTGTGTTGGAGATGGAAGAAAACCGAGAGGTTCCATTAATTATGGGAAGACCATTCTTGGCCACATGTAGAGCACTAATCGATGTGCAAAAAAAGGTGAATTAACATTGCGAGTAAATGATGAACACATATTATTTTTGATTTACAAAGCTATGCAATTTCATGAAAATGTCGAACATTGCAACATGATTGATGTGCTAACCCCATGCATGGAAGCTGAGTTTAAATAGGTTGTGATGAAAGACGCATTGGAATGGTGCTTAAGTCACTTAGTGGAGTTCCAAGGTATGTGTTTGGATGTTACTAACAATAAGATTATCGATTTTGTGTTTGCCTTAGATTCAGCGGAAGAAACAATTCAAGAAAATGACATTCTGAACATCCCACACAATCGTGTGGAATAACACGGCCAGGCCGTGCGATGCATACCTCCAGATGCACACGGCCGTGTGGATCAACATGGTCAGGCCGTGCGGTACGCTGTATTCGAAGACCTTCAATCACACGGTCGTGTGACTCTACATGGCCAGATTGCACGACAGGAAGAGGGCTCATCACACGGCTGTGTGATCTCACATGGCCAGACCGTGCATTCAAATTCTGACATCCCAAATCCACACGGCCGTGTGGCTTCACACAAACCCGACCATGTGACAAGTGTTTTCAGCTGAAAATTCAAAAAACGAACTCCCAGGCTCTCCAGAACTTAAACCTCTTCCGGACCATCTCAAATAGGCATTCTTTGGCGACAATGAGACCTATCCGGTAATAGTTTCTTCTTCCCTTACTGAAAATCAATTGGAAAAACTACTGCATGTCTTAAGGGAATATAAAACTACGATTGGATGGTCAATTTTAGATTTAAAAGGTATAAGCCCTTCGATTTGCATGCATAAAATAAGAATGGAAGATGATTGTAAACCTTCTGTGCAACATCAACGACGACTTAACCCAATTATGCAAGAGGTCGTTAAGAATGAAGTACTTAAATGGTTAGATAATGGAATAATTTTTGCTATATTTGACAGCAATTGGGTAAGTCCAGCACAAGTCGTACCAAAGAAGGGAGGAATGACGATAGTAAAAAAGTGAAAACAATGAAATTTTAGCTACTAGAGTTGTTACAAGATGGCGTATTTGCATTGATTATCGAAAGTTAAATGCCGAAACTCGCAATGATCACTTTCTCCTCCCCTTTATGGATCAAATGTTAGATCGCCTTGCAGGTTATGAATACTATTGTTTCCTGGATGGGTACTTGGGGTATAATAAGATTGTGATTGCTCCAGAGGACCAAGAAAAGATAGCATTTACATGCCCTTATGGTGTGTTCGCATTTCGTAGGTTACCATTTGGGTTATGTAATGCACCTGCAACATTCAAAGATGTATGATGGAGATATTCCATGGAATAATTGAAAACATCATGGAAGTTTTCATGGATGATTTCTCAGTTTTTGGTAGTTCGTTTGATCATTGCTTGCATAATTTAACCCTTGTTTTGCAGAGATGCGAGGAGATGAACTTAGTACTAAACTAGGAAAATGCCATTTTAAGGTAAAAGATGGCATTGTACTCGGTCATCGTATTTCTTCCGCAGGTTTAGAAGTTGACCGAGCAAAGGTGGTGGCAATCAAAAAACTTCCACCTCCAAAGAACGAGAAAGCAGTAAAGAGATTTTTGGGACATGCGGGTTTTTATAGACGCTTTATTAGAGATTTCTCAAAAATAACCATACCCCTTTCCCACTTACTTGAAAAAGATGTACCTTTTGCTTTCACCCCTGATTGTTTATAAGCATTTGAAATACTAAAGAAGGCTCTGGTGACTGCACCAATTTTGACACACCGGACTGGACTCAACCTTTCGAGATAATGTGCGACGCAAGCAACTATGCAGTAGGGGCCGCACTGGGACAAAAACGCGAAAAGCTATTTCGTGTTATTTATTACGCAAGTCAAACATTAGATCCGACACAACAAAATTACACCACAACTGAAAAAGAATTGATGGCAGTGGTGTTTGCATTTGACAAGTTTCGGGCTTACTTGATTGGAACAAAGACAATAGTCCATACGGACCACACTGCGGTCAAATACCTATTCGCAAAGAAAGATACCAAACATAGGCTCATTCGGTGGATACTCCTGCTACAAGAGTTTGATATCAAAATTCGGGATAGAAAAGGGTATGAGAACGTGATAGTTGATCACCTCTCACGACTTGAACAAACAATTGAGGAAACACAAAGGACACAATAATCAAAGAAATATTTCCGGACGAATTAATCTTGATGGCCGAAACGACCATCCCCTGGTACGATGATATTGTCAATTATTTAGTAAGCGGGGTTTTACCACCAGATATCACATATCATGCTAAGAATAAATTTCTTCATGATGTGAGATATTTTCTGTGGGACGAACCTCTATTATTTAAAAGATGTGCAGATTCAGTTATTAGGAGATGCGTACCTCAAGAAAAATGGGCAAGCATTCTGGAGCAATTCCATTTATCACCATGTGGGGGCCACTTCGGGCCAACACACACTGCGGCTAAGGTATTGCAGTCCGGTTTCTTTTGGCATTTTATTTTCAAAGATTGCTATAAGTTTGTTTTGCAGTGCGATAGGTGTCCACGTATGGGAAATATTTCAAGGCGACACGAGATGCCATTACCTCTAATAATGGAAGTGGAATTATTCGACGTTTGGGGTATAGACTTCATGTGACCATTTCCAGCATCAAATGATACTTATACATTCTTCTTGCAGTGGATTATGTATCCAAATGGGTAGAAGATATCCCTACTAAAACAAATGATGCCAGAATAGTGTTAAAATTTTTGCAAAAGAATATTTTCACTAGGTTTGGCACACCACGGGCCCTAATTAGTGATGGAGGGTCGCACTTCTGCAATAAATTGTTCAATAATATGATGGAGAAATACGGAGTAAAACATCGACTGGCCGCCGCGTACCATCCACAGTCAAATGGGCTAGCCGAGGTATCCAATAGGGAAATTAAGCAGATCTTAGAAAAAATGATTAGCATAAATCAAAAAGATTGGGCTTTAAAGCTTGATGATGCTTTATGGGCTTATCGTACGGCATACAAAACACCTCTGGATATGTCCCCGTATCGATTAGTTTTTGGAAAATCATGCCACCTTCCGGTGAAATTAGAACATAAAGCATTTTGGGCAGTGAAAAAGCTTAACTTCGACATGACTGCAGTAGGTGAAAAGAGAAACTGCAAAAAGGGAACTGGAGGAATTCCGTCAAGATGCATACGAAAATGCCCAAATCTACAAAGATCGCACAAAGATATGGCATGACAAAAAGATTCTGAGACAAGAATTCCTACCCGGGCAAGTAGTACGGCTATACAACTCGAGATTGAGATTATTCCCGGGTAAGCTTAAATCAAGATGGTCTGGGCCTTTCGTAATCAAAAAGGTGCTATCACCAGGAGGAGCCATTGAATTATTAACAAAGAATGGTCGAACTTTTATCGTAAATGGGCAAAGAACTAAACACTACTATGGGCCGGAAATTCCGCAAGAAATTTCGACCATCTTCTTGTTGTAAACAATCCATGTAAGTACTCATTACGCATTCCTCTTTCTTTTGATAATTTTCTCATATGTTCGGGACGAAGCATATTTTAAGTCTGGAAGGGGGGGAGGTTGTCAAGAATGCGTAATTTAGTACTTTCTTGCATTTTTCATTACATTTAGGACTGCATGTAGAAGCACTTTGTATAAAATTTTCGAAAAAAAAATATTTATTTTGATTTTTTTGTTTTATTGTTTTAGCACGTTTATCGCTTTAGCACGTTTAATTGCTTTTATGTGTGATTTTAATTCAGTTTCTATGCCCAGCTCCCGTATGTTTTTACTATGAATATTTTATGGCTTGGGATAACATACTTGTGGGAATAATGTGATAAATTGTTAGGAGAAAAGTTATTTATTTGCTTGGCATTTATTGAGAAAATTGGGTATTTGAGCATGTTGCGAAAAATAGGTCTGTGAGCTTTTGTGCCTTAAACTGCTTTATATTATGCGGACTTATTTTTTCTTGAGTATGTCATTCATGATTGATAAAACTCTAGAACTTGCTCTGGTATCTTCATTGAAGCCATGTGTGTATGCATTTTTTGAAAATGATCTAAGGCCAACTTTGTTTAGCCTACATAGCATAAACAGCCTACCTATGAACTCATGATTCTCTAGTTAGCCAATTTTGAGCCAAAACTTTTATTCTGAGCCACATTGATCTTTAAAATTTAAACATGTTTTTATCCCTGAAATTTCTTGTGCTTATAGAGAATAAATAAGTTTCGGGGAGATGTGGTGAAAATTTATGAAAAAAGAGAGGAAATTGGCAAAAGAAAAAGGGATGAGCAGTATCTGGGTAAATTAAAAAAATACATGAAGCTCGAAAAAGAAAGAAATTCTCTGAAAAATTATATAGAGAAAATCGAGCAAAGCAAAAAAAATTCTGAAAATTGTGAAAAGATGAGAGCTCGAGGCTAAAGAAAAAGAAAAGAAGGCAAAAAGGCCTAAGAATGAAAAAGGAGAAATAAGGGTGGAATTAAGTTGAAAAAAGAAAAAAAATGAGTATTGAATAAAATTGGGCTGGTGAATTGCAAGTCTGTATGCTTAAATTCTATTTGCTCAAGTCAAGTCACTTAATCCAAAGTTTCCTACCCTTACCAAAGAACCTACATTACAACCAAATGAAAAGTCCTTTTTGATTCTTAAGTTGTGCACACAAAAGTGGTATAGATGTTAGACGATTTGCAAGCCTATGGTAGTTCTACTTTCACTGAATTGAATTTGAGCGTAAACACTTACCATACACTTTTGAGAGTTAAGAGATACACTATTTAATTGTGAGTTGCGATGTCAAGTACCAGAGAGAGTATTAATTATGCCGAGTTTATGAATAATGACTTCTTGATGAATTACATGGTTTCCTTGAGTATGGAATCAAATGCTATTTAATGATCATAGTGTTCTTAGGTGTTTATTCGTTTTTACCCCTTACATTATTTTTCTCAATTTGCTCGAGGACGAGCAATGCTTTAAGATTGGGGGATTTTGATGTTGTAAAATATACGTGCATTTTGGGGCTTAAAATGATATATAATTGATGCATTTGCACACATATTTACTATGTTTTTACTTGGTTTCCTTAAAAAGGCATGATACTGTGTATTCTTGTAATTCTTTCAGGAAACGGAGCTTGAAACAAAGAAATAATAGTTGGAATGCCCGACTAAGAATGACGAATGCGAAGAGAAGATCAAAACGACGAAGAAAGTGGACAAAAATACTTCACACGGTCGGACCGTGTGGTATCACACGACCGTGTGAAAATGCCGGTGTGAAACCATACAACCATGTGAAGAAGGACAAAAATAGAGGACAGAGTCAGGCTCACACGACCGGACCGTGTGAAGTCACACGGCCATGTGGGAAAGGGATGGCATCGCACCACCTGGCCGTGTAATCTCACACGATTGTGCGAAGGAGGGCTGAAACCAATACCACGCGGCCATGTGGGACTCTGTTTCGATGCATTTTTCAGAGTTTGCTTCCCGTTCTAACTCTACAAGTGATCTCTCCAAGCATCTATAAAAGGGACCCAAGGGTTGCACGAAAATATAGAAGTTCATACAGAGAAAATACATCAAATAATACAAGAACGCAAGAATCGAAGTCTTCTGAGAGAGGAGGGCTAGGTCAATAAGAACACCACAAGGCCTTTCGCATCTATGGGAGCACAAGAGCTTCGAGGGCTTAGGAGGGGAATCCATCCTAACAAGAAGGGGTTTTCTTTCTATGTCTAAGATCTCTTGTCTGTGCTTAAACGATGTCATAATGTTGATTCGAATTTGTCTATAAATTTGTAATCAATGTTTGGCATATCTTTCGGATCTTAGGGGCATAATCAAAACTGTGGATTCATGTTAAATGTGATTATTTATTTTCTTAATTAATTCAAACTTTCTATTTTATGAATTCGAGTGCTTATTTGTTAGGAAATTTATTTTGTAGATTTTGATGATACCATCGAAAACTTAAACTAGAAGTTGGCACCCCATTTTCCTTGTAATTTACATTGTAATAGATAGGGTTGGAAAAGCTGAGTCAAGTCAGCTATGCCTGGAAATACAAGAAGTCAACTGAAGACTGAAGTGAAGACTCTGCTGCAAGACAGCTGAGTATGGCTAAGAAGGGAAGTCAAGAACTCGACTGAAGATGTATCAGCTGTGAATCACCTGTGTGAAGAGTCAGTCAAGTCAACTCAAGAAGCCAAGTCTCAAGTTGAAGTGACAGATGAGTCATCCAAGGATTGGAAGCTAACTCAAGTCACCTAGGGAATAAAAAACTGCAGTCAAGTCAAGACAACTGAATGAGATCCGTTGATGAAAGTCAAGAATGTTACTCAGAATGGTAACATGTTAAAGTTGATAGAGATAAAGTGTTAGTTCCAGTTATGTGAAAAAGGAAAAAACTAATGGGAAGCACTGCACCAAGTGTCAGAAATGCTGCAATGCTACAAGACATTAAATACGAGGAAATGTCAACATTAAGGACTGCATCAAGACAAGCCAACGAACACAAGTGACTTTTGAAATCAGCCTATCTCTTCAACGGACAAAATTTTGAAAGTTCACTATAAAAGGCTGAGGAAATTCATTGAGAAAAGGTTACCTTGACTACCTTGCACACCTGAGAAATCAAGCATTATTCAAGCTATTAACCTGAAATATTCTCAAATATTCAAGCAAATACTCAAGCTTGAAATACGAAGGAAATCGATCCAACACAAGCTGTGAAGGAAAGACAACTTCAAAATTGTTGAAGAGGAAACTTTTGAAGAATTAAAAGAGGTCTACTTTCCAAGGAGGATTGTAGGAAGGTTCAAGGTCGAACCAGTATCAAGTTATTGGAGGGCTTTGTGATCAAATCCAAGAGCTCGAGAAAGTGAGCTGAAGTAGCAAGGCAGCTGCCCTGTGAAAAAACTGAGTCGGAAGAGAAGCCAGTTGTGTGACCAAGGTTGTCTCTAAACTGTTGACCACTTTGTAAACAGATTTATTACATAGTGGATTCCTCCAGGAGTTGGAGAAGAGAGGATTAGAAGAATTACCCTATCTTCGAACCTCTATAAAAATTATCTGTGTCATTTATTTTCCAGCACATTTACATTTCTGCATACTTACATCATATCTGCTGATAAACTCATATTTGTTGTCCACCTTATTAATAATCAAGTGCTAAAATCAAGTGTTAAAACAAGCATAAAACAATTCAAAGGGTGTTAAGTCTTCCGCTGATAAAACCAACACAGCCAAGTTAAAGTCCAGGTTAAACAACTGAGTTATTCTATCAACAGCTCTATCGAGTCTGTTGAGTGGCTAACTTAGCTGAATAACCAACTTAGCTGTCCCTCAAGGACGCAACTGTTTGAGTTAACTCTGTAATAGTTTTAAAAGGACTAAAATCGAAAAGTTGGTAAGGTTTATTCAACCCCCCCTTCTAAACCTTATTCACACCCCTTGGGACCTAGAAGTGGTATCAGAGCGGTTGGTTTATTGAGCCTTCCGCACTGGTTACTGAACTAGATCTTTATCTTTTCAAAAAGGTTTTTAAACACTTGCATTTTCAAAATCTTTCACTTTTAGCAAAGTTATTATCATGGAAGCAAATTTGACACGCATTCCTATGTTTATTGTAGAAGAATTTGATGATTGGAAAATTCGTATGCAGGCTCATCTATCTGCTCTACATGATGAAATGTGGCTTATGATAGAGGATGGGCCACTGCAAATATTAAAAGTGAACACGACAGAAGGAGAAGCAAATGCGCACAATGAAGGAGAAGAAGTCGCTGGCTTTGAAGAAAGACCAGCCATGGTTGAAAAACCAAGGACTGAGTGGACTAATGATGATAGGAAGAGATACAAATTGGACAATGTGGCCAAGGACATACTATACAAGACTTTGGACAAAACAATGTTCAATAAAGTCAAATCCTGCAAAACAGCAAAAGAAATCTGGAATAAACTAACTTTAATTTGTGAAGGATCAGAGCAAATTAAAGAAAATAAATTGTCTGTTGCTGTTCAAAAATTTGAAAATTTTAAAATATTTGCAGGTGAATCTATGGACCAGCTAGATGCCAGATTCACTGAGATCACAAATGAGCTTTCAGCTCTTGGGAAGGAATACATACAAAATGAGATGTGTATGAAGATCTTGAGGAGACTTCCAGCTGAATGGGAAATGAAGACTATGGCTCTGAGACATACCATGAACCTCTCAAAAACATCTAACCATGAGCTAATCTCAGACCTCAAGGCCTGCGAGTTTGAGCTCAGAAGAAAAGAGCAAGAGGAAACAGTTGTACCCAAGACAGCTGCACTGGTAGCCAAGGATGGAAAGAGAGCTGAACCAAAGGAAGCCATAGACCAGGAGGAGATTGCCCTAATGGTTAAAATATTCAACAAGTTCTTCAATAAGAACTGTAAAATAAACAAGAGTGAAACCTCCAGGAGACATTCAGCTCCCTCTAAATCAAGGGAAGATAGGCCACCCAAGAGAGCTGAGCATCAAAGGGTTGAATATCAGAGAGCTGATAACCCAAGAACAAAAGAGTCGATCAAAGAGCCGAGAAAACGTGTTGGAACTGCGAACAACAACCAGGACATTTTGCAGTTGATTGTTCCTATCCACCAGTTAACAAATATAGGAATGAAGAAGAAAGAAAAGTCTTCAGAGAAAGAAGACAGGAAAAGAAGAAAGCCATGTTGGCTGCTGAGACTGCTGAGACAACTAAGTCTAAAGAAGCAACAGACTCAGAGAGTAATGAAGCTGACTACTCAAGTGATTCTGAAGAATAAGCCATGATCTGCCTTATGGCTAAAGAACTAGATCAACCAGACCAAGAAGATGAGGTACACTCTAACTCATCTCATTCAGATTCAAGTGATAGTGATTGTGATACACACACTTCATCACCCACTGATCTTTATGATTTATTAGGCAAAATGATGAAAGATTTTGAGCACATTAAATCCTCACACACACTTCTAAATGAGGAAAACAATCAGCTCAAAAGCCAAAACTCACAGCTGACTAAGGACTGAGCACTCTAAGTCACATTGCTGATGAGAACACAAAGCTAAAGGCTGAGATTTCCAAAATGACAGCAGAGATAGTTGTTATAGAAAAGAGGGAAAAAGACCTCAAAAATGTGATTGCCTCATTTACAAAGGCATCCAAATCATTGGATGACCTTATCATGAGTCAAAAAGAATGTGGAGATAAGACAGGCATAGGATTCAATTCCTTTGTGCATAGTCAAGCTCCAAGAGTGATTTTGGAAAAAGGATCTTCAAGCAATGAAGCATCTCAAAAATCCAAAACACCAAATGTTGCATCCACATTCACTCCTAAGCACAATCACAAACAAACTGGCCTTGGATATAAAGAGAAAGGAAAATAGCCAGTTGAGTATACTGAGAGAACAACTGAGAAGAAATCCAACCGAGTTCCTCAGCAAACTCCAAACAGAAAATACTCTGTGAAAAGCAAACAGAGCTACCAGAAACCCAAGAAATTTCATCAGAAAAATACATATGATGGGAATGGTAGAAACTATCCAAACTAAGTTGATTGGTACAATGTAAAATATCAGCAAAGACCAATGGAATGCAAGCCTAAATGGCAAAGACCTAAATCTCAGCAAAGGTCATTCCAAAGGGAAAAGAGCTATTATCACCACACATATTCACCCAGGCACTACACTCAGAAATATCACAACTATCAAGAAAGCAATTGCTAAGACGCACACACAGGCATACAGACAAAAGAGACAGCTGTATTAACCTAAAACCCCCAAGCAATTTGCTAATGTGCACTATGATTATGGCACTGATAGATGGCAACCTCTTAGAGTCAAGTCCTTTGGCTATAGGTTCGTTGGATCACCTTATAACACTAACCCCTCAGGACCCAGACAAATATGGGTACCTAAAAACTAATTTCCTTGATTGCAGGTTCAAGGAACAACTGAGTGCCAAGGAACCTGGTACATGGATAGTGGTCGTTCCCGGACATATGACAGAAACAAAAAACTGTCAAGAATCAAGGAGATTAGAGGTGCAAAAGTCATATTTGGAGGAAATGAAGCTCCAGGGGAAATTAAAGGCACATGATCCATCAAGAAGAATGGATTGGAAATCACAGATGTTGTATATGTTGAAGGTCTCAACTTGAACCTGTTAAGCATCAGCCAACTCTGTGACAAGGGCTACAATGTTGGATTCAATATGGGAGTGTGACAGATCAAAGATGCTGAATCAAATGAAATAGTGCTACAAGGATCAAGACAGAAGAATATGTATGTGGTATATTGGTCTACTGCCACTCCAAGCACTTGTCTGTTAGCAAAGAGCACAACCGAATCAAGTTGGCTGTGGCACAAGAAGCTAAGTCATCTGAACTTCAAGACAATCAACAAGCTTGCAAGGAGTCATCTTGTGGAAGAATTGCCAGACTCAGTGTACAAGAAAGAGAGTGTATGTGATGCATGCCAGATGGGAAAGCAAATAAAATCTTCATTTAAGGATAAGCCAAGTCCTTCTTCAACAAGGATATTACATCTGTTGTATATGGATTTATTTGGTCCAGTTGAACCAGCCAGCATAAGTTGAAAAAAATACACCTTAGTGGTGGTAGATGATTATTCAAGAAACGTTGCAATGCACCAATGGGAAGCACTGCACCAAGTGTCAGAAACGATGCAATGCTGCAAGACATTAAATACGAGGAAATGTCAACATCAAGGACTACATCAAGACAAGCCAACGAACACAAGTGACTTTTGAAATCAACCTATCACTTCAACGGGCAAAATTTCGAAAGTTCACTATAAAAGGCTGAGGAAATTCATTGAGAAAAGGTTACCTTGACTACCCTGCAAACCTGAGAAATCGAGCATTATTCAAGCTATTAACCTGAAATATTCTCAAATATTCAAGCAAATCCTCAAGCCTGAAATTCGATGAAAATCGATCCAACGCAAGCTGTGAAGGAAAGACAACTTCAAAACTATTGAAGAGGAAACTTTTGAAGAATCAAAAGGGGTCTACTTTCCAAGGAGGATTGTAGGAAGATTCAAGGTCGAACCAGTATCAAGTTATTGGAGGGCTTCGTGATCAAATCCAAGAGCTTGAGAAAGTGAGCTGAAATAGCAAGCGCAAAATGTGAAGAAGGCGGAAGAGAAGCCAGCTATGTGACCAAGGCTGTCTCTAGACTATTGACCACTTTGTAAACAGATCTATTACATAGTGGATTCCTCCAGGAGTTGGAGAAGAGAGGATTAGAAGAATTACCCCATCTTCGAACCTCTATAAAAATTATCTCTGTCATTTATTTTTCAGCACATTTACATTTCTGCACACTTACATCATATCTGCTGATAAACTCTGTTAGGAATTTTATTGTTTAGATTTTGATGAATGCCATGTAAAACTTAGAATAGAAAGTTGGCACCCCAATTCTTTCAAAAATGTATTGTAACAATTAGAGTTTGAGCAAGCCGAGTTAAGTCGCCTACGCCCTAACATGCAAG
This sequence comes from Rehmannia glutinosa, assembly GCA_016081115.2. Classification (NCBI taxonomy): domain Eukaryota; kingdom Viridiplantae; phylum Streptophyta; class Magnoliopsida; order Lamiales; family Orobanchaceae; genus Rehmannia; species Rehmannia glutinosa. The sequence continues at coordinate 66,445,729 of CM071937.1, read as the reverse complement.
AAGACAAAAGACCGGAAGGAAGACCTTCTTTGTGAAAAAACAAATGAATATGGCAAAGAAGAGTAGACGGGAACTCTATTGAAGAAGCGGTGAGTGGAGCATCGGTCAAGTCAACTCAAGAAAAGCCAAGTCTCAAGTTGAAGTGACAAGAGTCATCCAATGATTGGAAGTCGACTCTAAGTCACCTAGGGAAAGCAAGAAAATGCGGTCAAGTCGAGATAAATCAGTAAAAGAACCTTTGCACGAAATCAAGAGATTTACTTAAACAAGTAATATCTCCATACCACCTTTCTTGGAGTGCTCACCCGAGAAGCGTGCAAAAGGAATGAACCAATGGGAAGCACCACACCGTGTCGAACTCGAAAAGGTGAAAGAACAATTCATACGAGGAAACGGCAATTCCAAGAATCGCAAGCCAACGATCGCAAAGTGACTTTCAAAAATAAGCCTATCTCTTCAACGGGCAAATTTTTGAAAGTTCACTATAAAAGGCCGAGGAGTTTGTTTGAGATAAAGAGATGACACACACGTGAGATAAACAAGCATATTAGAAAAATCAAACATTCTCAATCCTCAAGCCTACATTACGAAGTACATCAATCCAACACTCACCGTGAAGGAAAGAGAACTTCAATCGTTGAAGAGGAAACTTTTGAAAACAAGGGGTCTACATTCCGGGAAGGATTGTAGAAAGGTTCAAGGTTGAACCAAGTCTTAAGCTTTTGGAGGGCTTCGTGATCAAATCCAAAGAGCTTGAGCAAGTGAGTCAGTAGTAACAAGGCAAAAAATTGCCCTGTGAAGAAAAGCCGAGTCGCACGAGAAGCCACCGAGTGATCAAGGCGTCTCCATCGAGTCCCCTAAGGATCAAGTCGGCCAGTTGTGATCAAGACTTGTATCCGGACTGTTACCACTTTGTAAACTGGTCATTACTTAGTGGATTCCTCCGGGAGTTGGAGAAGAGAGGAGTAGAAGAATTACCCCCCATCTTCGAACCTCTATAAAAACTTTCTTTGTGTCATTTACATTTCAAAGATTTAAATTCTGCACTTTTAACTCGCTTATATCTCACGATAAATTTGCTATCCATTTGATAATTTATAAGTACTAAATCAAGCTCTAAAATCTTGCTTAATCAAACTTAAGGGTGTTAAGTCTTCCGCTGAAAATAAAACCACAAGTTAAATTATAGCCAACAACCGAGTTACTCCATCAATGGCTCAATTTGAGAAATGCATTGAGAGATTAACTCTCTTGAGTGACTAATTCAATCCCCATCAAGGACACAAATTGTGTAGAATCAACTCTGTAGATTTAAAAGGACTAAATCAAAAATTTGGTAAGGTTTATTCAACCCCCTTCTAAACCTTACACTTACACCCTTTGGGACCTACAAGTGGTATCGGGCGGTTGGTTCATTGAACCCTCCGCACCGTTCTTGAACTAGATCTCCAAACTTTTCAAAGTCTGCCTTAGTACTTAAACCTTCAAAACTCTTTTTTATTAAAAGTCATTATCATGGAAGCAAATTTGACACGCATCCCTATGTTCACTATCGAAGAATTTGATGATTGGAAAATTCGTATGCGTATGCGAGCTTATCTATCAAAGATTACATGATGAGATGTGGATAGTGATAGAAGATAGGCCTCTCGCAAATATTAAAGGTGAACACAAAATTTTAAAGAGTTGCGGTGAAGGAGAAGAAGATGATCTTTGCTCCCGGACGGTCATGGTTGAAAAACCAAGAACGAGTGGACAAATGATGACGAGAAAAGATACAACCTGGACAATGTAGCCAAGGACATCCTTTACAAAACCTTGGACAAAGCCATGTTCAATAAAGTCAAATCATGCAAAACGGCTAAAGAAATGGGACAAGTTGACATTGATTTGTGAAGGCTCGAGCAAATCAAAGAAAACAAATTATCAAATTATGGCGGTACAAAAATTTGAAAACTTCAAAATGATCTCGGAGAGAACCTGGATCAACTAGACGCCTCGATTTACGAAATCACAAATGAGTCCGTTATCTACACTTGGAAAGGAATATACACAGAAGAAATGTGTATGAAGATCCTAAAAAGTCTTCCAAATTAATGGGAAATGAAGGTCATGGCACCGAGACACTCCATGGACCTATCAAAGACATCCAATCATGAGTTATTCTCGGACCTCAAAGCCTACGAGTTTGAGTGAGAAGAAAAGACCAGGAAGAGACAATTACCCAAAACAAATACTACTCTAATTGTCAAAGATGGGAAGAGAGTTTGAGGTCAAAGAGGCAATTGACCCGAAGAAATAGCCCGATGGTTAAAAGATTTAACAAGTTCTTTAACAAGAACTACAAGAGAGGAAAGGGTGAATCTTCCGAGAAGACACTCGGCTCCCTCCAAATCAAGGGAAGATAGGCCAACCAAGAGAACAGATCATCAAAAAGTTGAGTATCAAAGGGCTAACAACTCAAGAATGGAAAGAGTTGATCAAAAGGTGAATATCTATGTTGGAACTGTAGACAACCAGTGTCACTATGCCATTGATCGCTCATATCCTGTAGTCAACAAATACGAGGATGAAGAAGAAAGAAAGGTCTTGAGAGAAACAAGACAAGAAAAGAAAAAGGCAATGATGGCTGCAGAGATCAAGACAACCAAGTCAAGAGAGACAATGATTCAGAGAGCAAGAAGTCGACTACTCAAGTGACTCTGAAGAAGAAGCTTTGATCGCTTGATGGCCAAAGAACAAGATCAAGAAGATGAGGTACAATCTAACTCAACAAACTCGAACACTAGTGATAGTGACTGTGACACACACACTTCATCACCCACTGATCTTTATGATTCATTAGGCAAAATGATGAAAGATTTTGAACACATTAAATCCTCACACACACTATTGAATGAGGAAAACACCTACTCAAAAGTCAAAACTCAAAGTCGACTAAGGAGCCGAGAACTCTAAGTCAAATAGCCGTTGAAAATGAAAGTTTAAAGGCTGAAAATGCTAAATTAGTAGCGAAATTGCTCGCTATAGAAAAGAGGAGAATGACCTCAAGAATGTTATTGCCTCATTCACTAAGGCATCTAAATCATTGGATGATCTTATCATGAGTCAAAGAGAATGTGGAGACAAGACAGGCTTAGGATTTAGTTCCTCTGTGCTATGTCAAACCTCAAAAGTAATTTTGGAAAAAGGATCTTCAAGTCATGAAGAGTCTGAAAAATCCAAAACTCTAAATGTCACACACACATTCACTCCAAAGCACAATAACAAGCAAATTGACCTTGGTTACAAAGGAAAAGGAAAACTTGACCGGTTGAGTGTCTTTGAAAGGACAAATGAGAAGAGATTCAAATGAGTCCTCAAAGAAACTCCTAACGAAAAATACTCTGTAAAAAGGAAGCAGAGCTACCAAAAATCCCGGAAAATCCATAAAAGAAATACATATGATGGGAATGGTAGAAAATATCCAAGCCAAACTGATTGGAATAATGTGAACTATCAACATAGACTTATGGAATATAAGCCCAAATGGCAAAGGCCTAGAACTCAACAAAGGCCATTCCAAAAGCATAAGAGCTTTTATCAAAGACACACATATGCACCTAGGCACTACACTCAAAGACACCACAATTACCCAAAGAGGAAATTGCTAAAACACACATTCAGAATACGGACAAAAGAGACAAATTGTATGAACCTAGAATCCCCAAGCAATTTGCCAGGATTGATTATGATTATGGCACTCGATAGATGGCAACCCCTTAGAGTCAAAACATTTGGCTATAGGTTGGTTGGATCATCTCACAATTCTAACCCCTCGGGACCCGCATACAAGTATGGGTACCTAAAACTTAATTTCCTTGATTGCGGTTCAAGGAATTGAGTGCCAAGGAACCTGGTACATGGATAGTGGTCACATTCCGGACATATGACAGAAATAAGAGAAATCTGTCAAAATTCAAGGAAGTCAAAGGAGCAAAAGTCATATTTGGAGGAAATGAAGCTCCTGGTGAAATAAGAGGCATTGCATCCATCAAGAGGAATGGATTAGAAATCACGATGTTGCATATGTTGAAGGACTCAACTTCAACTTATCGAGCATCGATCCAACTCTGTGACAAGGGCTACAATGTTGGATTCAACATGGGAATATGCCAAATCAAAGATATTGAATCAAATGAAGTTGTCTTTGCAAGGATGTAGACAGAAAAATATGTATATAGTGAATTGGTCAACTCGCAACACCCAAAGACTTGTCTACTAGCAAAAGAGCACAAATCAAGTTAGGTTGGCACAAAAAGGTCCGAGTCACCTGAATTTCAAAACACTTAACAAGTCGGCAAGAAGTCATCTTGTAGAAAGACTTCCGGACTCGATATACAAGAAGGAGAGCATATGTGATGCATGTCGGAAGGGAAAGCAAATCAAGTCGTCATTCAAAGAAAAGACATGCCCATCCTCAACAAGAATATTGCATCTACTTCATATGGATCTATTTGGCCCAAAGGGAACCGCCAAAGGATAGGTGGAAAGAAATACACCTTGGTGGTAGTAGATGACTACTCAAGATATACATGGACAATATTCATGTGCAAGAAGAAAGAAACTCTACAAAAACTACCACAAAATGATGAAGAGGATTCAAAATGAGAAGAGTCAAACCATTATCAAAATAAGATCGGATAGAGGAACCGAGTTTGTCAATGGAATAATAACTCGATTGTATTGAGAATGGTATTGGTCATGAACTATCGGCAGCAGGACTCCACAACAGAATGGAGTTGCGAAAGAAGGAAACAGAACCCTCAAAGAAGCGGAAGAACCATGTTAGTCAAGCAGGATTACCAAAAAGATTTTGGGGTCAAGCAATCAACACAACTTGCTACACCCAAAACAGATGTATGATAAATAGACAAATGACAAAGACTCCCTATGAGATCCGGACTGGAAGAAAACCAAGTGTTGCATATTTCGAATATTTGGATGTAAATGCTTCATCCACAACAATGGCAAAGACAACCTAAAGGCTTTTGATGCTAAAGTCGCGATGAAGGTATCTTCTTAGGATACTCACCGAAAGCAAAGCCTACTGAAATACTCAACAAAAGAACTATGGTTACAGAGGAATCCATTCATGTAGTATTCGATGAGCCAAATGTAAATGGAGAAGACATTGAAGAGTCGGTGATAAGTGAATCATCCAACCATACGAAAAGAGTCCCTATCTTTGTCAAGTCAAGCCGAATCATCAATTGAGAAGAAGATGAGATAGTTTGAATCTCAAAAACAAATGGAAAATTTGCGGCTAAGTGATAACGAAAGAGTGACCACACCAACACATCCGCAAGTCGATCAATCCGGCTAACTTACTCCAACCTGATGTAAGATGGCGGAGAGACCATCCACGAAACTTGTCATTGGAGATATAAGAGAAGGTGTCAAAACAAGATCGAACTCAACAAGAAGCCATGTTCACATGCTTCATCTCGCAAATAGAGCCCAAAGATGTGTCACAAGCATTGGACGACACACATTGGATTCAAGCTATGCAAGAAGAGTCAATCGGTTTGAGAGAAATAAAGTATGGGAATTAGTGCAAAGACCCATACATCAAAATGTTATTGGAACCAAATGGGTGTTCGAAATAAGATGAACGAGGAAGGTTACGTGGTAAGAAACAAAGCAAGACTAGTAGCCAAAGGATATTGCCAAGAAGAAGGGATAGATTTTGATGAAACATTTGCCCCTGTAGCAAGATTGGAAGCTATAAGGATGTTTCTTGCCTATGCAACTCACAAGAATTTCATTGTATATCGGATGGATGTAAAAAGTGCATTCCTAAATGGTTTATTGGAAGAAGAAGTGTATGTTGAACAACCTCAAGGATTTGAGCAGAAGACTCTTGGAGACAAGGTATACAAACTCAAGAAAGCCTTGTATGGATTGAAACAGGCACCCGAGCATGGTATGATACCTGTCACAATTCCTAACGAAAATGGATTCACAAAAGGAAAAGTAGATAGAAAACTTTTCGAATTCAAGACAAGAAGAGTATCTTGCTTGTTCAAATATATGTGGATGACATCATTTTTGGATCCACTAACAAAGAGTGTGAAAAATTCTCAAACCTCATGTAAAACAAATTTGAAATGAGCATGATGGGAGAGAAGCTCGACATTCTTCCTTGGACTCCAAGTGAAACAATGAAGGATGGAACCTTCATAAGTCAAACAAAATACACAAGAGACTTAATGAAGAAGTTTGGTATGGAGGAGAAGTCTTCGTAAAAATACCAATGAACACATCACTCAAAATGGACATGGATGCAGGATGGCAAGCACAGAGATCAAACAAGATCTGAGCACTTATTGGATCATTTCTCTATCTTACAAAACTAGCAGCCGGACATCACCTTTCTTTGTAGGTGTATGTGCAAGATTTCAATCTGCTCCAAAAGAGAGCCATATGATAGCATCTAAGAGAATATTGAGATACTTGAAAGGAAGCCAAGAAGTAGGCCTATGGTATCCAAAGGAAGGTGGATTCAAGCTAATTGGGTATTCGATTAACGACTATCTTGGATCGATGCAAGAGTGGACAGAAGAGCACTTCGAGCACATGTCAAATGCTAGGAAACAGACTAATTTCCTGGTTTAGCAAGAAGCAAAACTCAATAGCCACCTCTACAAAGGCGAGAATACATAGTTGCGGGCAAATTTGTTGTGCCCAAGTCCTATGGATGAGACAAAGAAATTGAGAGACTATGAAGTTGAAGAAAAAGAAATTCCAATCATGTGTGATAACACAAGTGCAATTGCAATCACTCAAAATCTGTGTTGCACTCAAGAACAAAACATATTGATGTCGATATCACTTCATAAGAGATCATGTTGAAAAGAAGGACATTATCTTGGAATATATCTCAACCGATAAACAACTAGTGACATCTTCACAAAACCATTATGTGAGTCAAGATTTGAAGAACTCAAACATGAGTTGGGGTTAATTGAGTGAAAATGACACTCGGGCAATTAAAGAAGAGAAATGGAACAGAAAAAGGGGAAAAAGAGTCGAAAAATCAAATCACCAAGAATCACCAGACGGAAAACAAAGACTACACCAACCGGTGATAATTTAGTCGCTAAGAGAATCTGTGAGAAGTAGAGTTAAATCGGCTAAGAGATAAGCTGAATAACTTATGAGCAAAGTGACAAAAACGCAATCGTTTTGACTAAGCGGGAATGTTTTAAGGAATACGTCGATAATGATGATGTGTACGGACAAAAAGCCGCACACCAAGCTTATGATTGGATATAAATGCTGCCGCATTAAATACGAGACATGAAATGCTCAATAGGCGTCACGAAATCCAAGCCGTTGATTTCGATCACAATTCAAAACCACCCGCACGCCCTTTCATAAACCATATTTAAACCATTTTCGTCCATTTCTCTCTCACACTTCTAAAAACTGCTTCATCTCTTTCTCTCAAAAGCAAAGGCGAGAATACTCTCGAAACCCTATCGATCTTCAAATCATTTTAAGTTTTTCCTTGAAATAATCCCGAGAAATGGCACCAACTTATGACTTTACCAAGTTAGGAAAGCAAATCCACACCGGTTCGACGGTGGATTTTGACGGAATGGTGAAGCGGGGTCCGACGACACCTTGGTGAAGAAAATCGCTGAAGTTGGAAACGTCCCGGACTAAAACCGTTTCTAACGTTAGAATATCCGATGACCTATGTGGAGGAGGTCGCACAATTCTACGTGAATGCCGAGATTCACGATGAAGGAATCAAGTCATCTGTTCACGGAAAGCGGTGACTATCACTGCTAAGGATTTGGTGAACATTGCTCACTACCAGCCAGGAAGGAGCATCCGAGATTAAAGAAGTGATGTAAACTTGGGCCGACGCATGGAAAGAAATAGCCAAGTCCGACTTTGCCGATAAAATAATATACACAAAAAAACAAGAGATCAGGCTGGCTGAAGGAGGATTATCACAAGTTGTTGGACATAGTTGCCAAATGTATCGACATCAAATTTGGCGACTTTGACCAATCACAAAGGCAAAGCCGATTGTAATGGTTGCAATCATCGAAGAAAAGAAGATAAACTGGCCGAGTTTGTCTACAGACAGACTGCCGAGCGTGGGAACAAGTCCTTCAAAGAAGATGGTTCATTTAGGAGGATCCCTAGGATATGGCCTGGTGATTGGCCGGCTATTGGAGGTGAAAGGAGTCCCTCTTAGACATGGGAAGGCATTCCATGTTAACAAGAGGATGTTCAGCAAACCTCTCTCGGCGCACAAGAGAGCTTACGCCAAGAGAGCGACACCAAGAGGGGGAATCACCGACCCCGAAGATACTGATTGTTTCCTCTCGGCCCAAGAAGAAAGTCGCCCTGCAAAGAAGAAGATCACGCCCCCTGTAGCAAAGAAAAACAAACATGCTCCCCGCCCCTGCAGCAGAGTCACCTACCCCAAGCCCGTGTCTCCCGCCCCTGCAGCGGTCGAGAAGGACTCACAAATACCTTCTCCGATCGTCAAGAAGAGGAGAACTAAGAAGCCACGATGGCCCGCTCCTCGAGAAAAAGACACCAAAGACCCCCCCACCGCCCAAGACTCGAGAGGACAACATCTCTGAACGAACCGAAATTCCCTTGTACAAACCAGAGACGAAGAAGAATAGTCAAGCGATCCAATCGGAGAAACCAAATGAGTCGGTTACTCGGCTAGCACAAATACCGGAGACTCTTTTGGAGAAGTAGAGTCTCCGGATGTAGTTGATGAAACAGCCAAGTCTGTGAAGAAGCGTCGATCAGAGGCAACCCAAGACACAACAGTAGCTCACACACCAAGCATAAGAAGAACTCCGCGAGCGGATAGTGATGTAATGATCCTATCTCCACCTTACCCGACATCCAAAATCGTCTGCGTGAGTGGAGGAAATGGAAGTTAAGTAAGTCAAGGAACAATTCCAACGGAGTTCATAGAAGAAGAAGAGGAATCTGCTAAATTTCCTTGGACTAACTATCGTGCTCCCAAAGACTTGATGAAGACAATCGCTTAGACATCCTGCAGATTTACAAGGAAAAGGAGAGAGAAAAGCAAGGCTGGGAAGGCGAGGCGTGAGAAGGCAAGCATCCGCCTATCTCCACCACGAACACACACATCCTCTCCTTGATGTCTTCTCGGGCGGTGATGAGGATCCATAGAATGCTGCCCGCACGAAAGAGTTGCAAATGCAGCAAGCATTGCACGAATCAAGAATCCTTCACGAGCAAAGATTGATGGAGGGACCAGGAGAGTCATCCGAACACAAATGAAATTGATCCAATGGGAGTGGTTCAAAGAAATCGCCAATGTTGTTGTTCTTCTACCACTTCCCCAGACTCACTCGGAAGAAGGCATAAGGAACTGGCGATGAAACCGGGCTAGTGGGGACCCCAATCGAGCCAACCCCTATTGAAGGTGTGCTACCACCGCCCCAACTAAAGGCTGAACAATCAATTGAAACAATAGGGAGTTTGGAGACGAGTGACCCCATTCCAAGTCACTCACCTGGTGCGCCCGGGGGAAACTCCTCCACTGCGGCAAGGTCGGAGGATGCTGCAGATGACTCCACAAAATAATCAAGGAGGCGAAGAAGAGAAATTACAATCACAAAGAAGAACGACAAGTTGCCATCAACGAAGCTCGAGATAGATTGAGATCTCGGTGAGAGGTGCCAACTCTCGAAGGCTAATGACGCCGCCGATGCGATGCGAGAGGCACGAGGAAGAAGGAATGCCACAGGGAGTTAACACTGGCGATGAAAGTGCAATCCATGGGGTTGAGACTCCAATGGATGCCACATGCGAGAAGACCCTAAGACATGACACTCGTCGAAAGGAGGACGAAGCCTCGCGGCGAAGAGAGAGACTGGAGAAAATGAAGGCCCACGGGAGGTTGAGACTTCCCTGGGTAAAGAAGTAAGAGAGAACATCCCTCCTGCTATAATCGACCCATCCGAGAAGGAGATAAGCGCACTTCATGATTCCCGGACAACCCCGATGTCACTTTTCCGGGATCGGAAAGGCGAAGAAGAAGTTTAGTCATCCCCATGACAAATCCAAAAGACTCACCGCGGGTGTTCCAAGCACGAGTAAGTCCGATCCCAAGACTACTCGTCAAACCTTTAACTTTGATGATGAGCCACCAATGGAAATCTCATCATCGTCCGATGACGCTTCGATAAGGCCGAGGACCGCTCAAATGGAAAAATCACCGAGACCAACGGTCATTAAGACAATGAGGCTCGGCAAGCGGGTCCACTTCACAACAAGACCCACCCGCTCAACAAGAGACCATCACGCAGCTCCTCAAGCTGCAGCAGGATCGATTCCCAAAAGAACCGCCACGCACCACTCATCATCGAACAATGCATCCCGATTGGCGGTGATGAATCCTTCGTAGAGTCTTTTCCTTTTTCACTGAAATATCGGAACTCCACGAAGAGTCGAAACGAACAAGCACGCTATCACTGACCACCTCCTGTTTTCACTCGAGGCACCATTGTTCCGGCCAATTTTGATTTTGACGTTGTATGGCCATCACCGCAATGAAATCACCGAAGTTCAAGAAGTGTTCAAGGCACTCTTTGCTTTGCCGAGGTTGAATGGATGGAGAGGCATCGCCTCTTTGGACATGCGGCCCAGACAACAGAGATGCCAACCTTACATGCCGACTTGAGAGGCATCACAATCGAGATAAGGGAATGGTGGCAACAAAGAAGAAAACAATGCGTGTGGAACAGTGAGATACTTGAACTTTGTTCAACAAGGCTGGCGGTGTGGAGAGTGAAAATGCTTGATGCAAAAACGAAGCCGAGAGAACACATTGAGCATATGCATGAAGCTCACACCGCCGAAATCAAGGCTCTGCGTGAGCAAAATACAAATGATCTACAAATTTGGAAGAACACATGACAAGAAAATTCACCTCCTCATGGCCGAGATGAAACGATTTCAACAAATCCAACGCTACTCCGATCCCGAATTCCGTCTTTGCATACAACGCCGCAGACTTGAAGCGAACTCAACCATCGAAGACTTCGACTTCATGCTTGCCAAATGTTCCCGGGGTTCCTCTATCCTTTGATGATGCCAAAAAGGGGAAGAGGAATACCTTAAAGAAAAATCAAGTGAAAAAGAAAGGAAGCATTGAGAAGGAAAATCACCGAGGAAATTTTGAAACAAAAGAAAGGAAAATCTCTTTGAGGGGAAGGATCAAAAGATGTGACCTTGATGATTGCACAAACCCCTCAACAGGTCCTGTCACACGGTGACATTATAAGCGATAAACTCCTGTGACTCGCCACTTCAACACTCTGCTGATGTATCTATGGTGAAAAGAAAAATAATTGAAGCGAGGGATGAAGGAAGTGGAAGGAAGAATGGATGCCCGAGTTATGAACATCTTGAAAGAACATGGAGGCATTCCAAGAGACGCGAGACACCTATGCCATCTCGGATGTCGGACAGAGCCACGATCGGTCGATGAATTTAAAACGCTCGAATCTGAGGGATACTTTGCAAATATGTCTATGGCTCAAGCTTGGGACTTGGGATCTTGGGAAAAGGGTCTCACGTTATGTGAAGAGGTGACAGTGGAGACTTCCGATCACTCTGCTTTGGTCACTCCGCCGGTCACTCACCGGAAAGAAGAAGACCCCAATCAATATACGCCAAGAGGTAGAGGAAGAAGCGATAGTGGAGGAAGAAGCTTGGACCTGGGCCTCTAAAAATATTGAATACGTAGATCCGAGGAAAGAAAGGAGGGATCTCTTGGGCTGGCTTGACCAAGTGGCAAATTTGAAAGTGGCTAAAACTAACGCCGAGTATGCAAAAAGAATAGAAGAAGAAAACAAGAGACAAACTCAAATGCTATGGCGGGAGAGACAGAAAGAATAAGAAAAGATGAAGTCGCAGGAAGGCATATGAAAAGAAAAAGAAGGCAAATGACGACGAGAAGAAGAGAAGAAGAGAAGAAGATCTTTGAACAAGATGAAAGAAGGAGACAATGAAAGGAGATGAAGTGTTGTTGTCCAACCCTTCATGTATTTTATTATGTAAATACATACAATGTAAGTCTTACGTAATAAAGCTAAATTCTTTATTTTTTTGTGAAGACAATTATATACTCGATACACCTTGTAAATTTGTGTTAAGTACAAGAATGATATGATCAATAAAAAGATTGATTCTGCGCATACATTCTATGTCAATACACTATCTCAGTATGTATCTTTGTTATTTGCATCTTTGTATGGTTTAAGTTTTGGCATCATCAAAAAGGGGGAAATTGTTAGGAATTTTATTGTTTAGATTTTGATGAATGCCATGTAAAACTTAGAATAGAAAGTTGGCACCCCAATTCTTCTTTGTAAAATGTATTGTAACAATTAGAGTCGGGCAAGCCGAGTTAAGTCGGCCTACGCCCTAACATGCAAGAAGACATGAAGACTGGAAGGAAGACCTTCTTGTGAAACAATTGAATATGGCAAAGAAGAGTAGACGGAACTCTCTTCAAGAAGCGGTGAGATGCACTGAGTGGAGCATCACAAGTCAACTCAAGAAAAGCCAAGTCTCAAGTTGAAGTGACAAAGAGTCATCCACGATTGGAAGTCGACTCTAAGTCACCTGGGGAAAGCAAGAAAATGCGGTCAAGTCGAGATAATCGTAAAGAACCGTTGCCGAGAAATCAAGAGATTTACTTAAACAAGTAATATCTCCATACCACCTTTCTTGGAGTGCTCGGTCCCCGAGAAGCGTGCAAAAGGAATGAACCAATGGGAAGCACCACACCGTGTCGAACTCACGAAAAGGTGAAAGAACAATTCATACGAGGAAACGGCAATTCCAAGAACTGCAAAGCCAACGATCGCAAAGTGACTTTCAAAAATAAGCCTATCTCTTCAACGGGCAAATTTTTGAAAGTTCACTATAAAAGGCCGAGGAGTTTGTTTGAGATAAAGAGATGACACACACGTGAGATAAACAAGCATATTAGAAAAATCAAACATTCTCAATCCTCAAGCCTACATTACGAAGTACATCAATCCAACACTCACTGTGAAGGAAAGAGAACTTCAATCGGTTGAAGAGGAAACTTTTGAAAACAAGGGGTCTACATTCCGGGAAGGATTGTAGAAAGGTTCAAGGTTGAACCAAGTCTTAAGCTTTTGGAGGGCTTCGTGATCAAATCCAAAGAGCTTGAGCAAGTGAGTCAACAAATGCGGCACCCCTGTGAAGAAGGTTCGTCGATTTTTAGTGATCAAGGCGTCTCCCAGGCATCGAGTCCCTAAGGATCAAGTCGGCCGTTGTTGATCAAAACTTGTATCGGACTGTTACCACTTTGTAAACCGATCATTACTTAGTGGATTCCTCCGGAGTTGGAGAAGAGAGGAGTAGAAGAATTACCCCATCTTCGAACCTCTATAAAAACTTTCTTTGTGTCATTTACATTTCAAATTTAAATTCTGCACTTTTAATCGCTTATATCTGTGATAAATTTGCTATCCATTTGATAATTTATAAGTACTAAATCAAGCTCTAAAATCTTGCTTAATCAAACTTAAGGGTGTTAAGTCTTCCAATAAAATAAAACCACGGTTGAGTTAAATTATAGCCAACAAATGAGTTACTCCATCAACAAATTTTGAGTGCTGTTGAGAGATTAACTCTCTTGAGTGACTAATTCAATTGTCCATCAAGGACACAAATGTAGAATCAACTCTGTAGATTTAAAAGGACTAAATCGAAAATTTGGTAAGGTTTATTCAACCCCCTTCTAAACCTTACACTTACACCCCTTGGGACCTACAAACTCATATTTGTTGTCCACCTGATTAATGACCAAGTGCTAAAATCAAGTGTTAAAACAAGCATAAAATAATTCAAAGGGTGTTAAGTCTTCCACTGATGAAACCAACACAACCAAGTTAAAGTTCAGGTTAAACAGCCGAGTTATTCTATAAACAGCTCTATCGAGTCTGTTGAGTGGCTAACTTAGCTGAATAACCAACTTAGCTGTCCCTCAAGAACGCAACTGTTTGAGTTAACTCTGTAATAGTTTTAAAAGGACTAAAATCGAAAAGTTGGTAAGGTTTATTCAACCCCCCCTTCTAAACCTTACTCACACCCCTTGGGACCTACATTATTTTTAATTGCTTTTTATCTGATCAATAATTAGCATATCATATTTGTTAGTGCGAAATTCGGAAGAGGAGTTCTAACAAAGACGGAAATCAAATTCAGACATAAACGGATGTAACGAGTTGAGAGACCTACAACTGTTTGTGGAGAGTCATTCAATTCATAAATCTTTCGGAAGTTAATAATAATTGTAACGAGTCGGGAGACCTACAATTGTTATTAATCAACTATTTATTTATCGCCCAAGAGGGGGAATAGACTAACTTAGGAATTGAACCCACATAATTGCATGAATTGATTTTTAAAACTTTATTTGCATTTAATATTGAAGAAACATGTTGAGATTATGTGCTTAAGGTTTGCTCCGATAGATGTTGAAAATACTTGTGGGGTTCGCAAATTTATTTATTTTTCTTTTAATATTTGATTTTTATTAAATACTTGATTTTCGGTCACTTCAATAAAATTGGAATACGATGTTATTATAACCTAAGTGTTTCGAATATCAATCCTTGAGGAATACGACCTTGCTTGCCATTATTCTATAAACTACACTGTACACTTGCAGTTGTATGAACCAAAATATTTTTAGCGAACAATTAGTTGTGAGGAATAACAACAAACATGGAAGATATATTTCTAATGGAGTTACGGAAGCTTGGATTATAATTAATAACAAGAAAAACATGATGCTACGAGCAACAGTAAAATGAATGGTGAAACTGCTTATTCGAAGGTGCATACTCAAATCTCTTTTGAATCTTTGAGCGACAAGGATACTGAGATAAATGATGTCGCGCAAAATCTTAGCCCAAATCGAAATAATGTTGCCCAAGGAATAAACAAGGAGCGTTCATTGGTAGTCCACGAACCTCAACCATTAGATACTGTTATTAATCATGCGCAGACTGATCAGTTGGTTGACAAGGAGAAAGCTGACTTAAATAAGGCCATTAAGACCGTGAATAACAGTAACCCTGTTATTGATTACGTGTTAAAACTTAGTGATCCTTCAGAAAGTTTTAATTCGACTGAACTTTCGGAGAGCTTTCAAGTTATGGCAGCAATAGCCCCAAAGAGGTGGTCCGATATGGCGGAAGACGAAGAGCTAGATGAAGAAGAACAAGATAAATCATAAGCTTTAAAGACCAAGCTACGCGACTCTTCAACTACTCCGCTTGTCATTCACTCATGTGCTCCCTCAGAAGCTATGAAGAATATGGACATTGTAGCTCGAGGATCCCGAGCCGACATTCTACAAGATACATCAGACCATCAAGATGATACTCGAGCACGTGCAAAAACAACAAATGACAATATCACTCGAAAATCCTTGAGGCAGAAACGCCCTTCACTTAAATTGCATTTTTAAGTTATTTTTGTGCTTTTTTCCTGAAATTTTGCATTGTTTTTCTTTTGTTACCTGATCGGCTTGTGATCAGGACTTTTCCTTTTTTTTAATATATTTTTATTTATCTAAAAAACTATGGAAATTTGTTTAAAAATCTAAAAACTGTTTAAAAATCTGAAAAATGGATTAAAAAATAAAAATTGATGAAGGCTTTCGAAAATTTTGACCAAAAAATTAGATTTTTTATAAATCCAAAAGAGAGTAGAGAGAGAAAAAATAAAGAAATAGGACCACACTTACTTTTTGCTTTTGTATTCAAGTGTAAGGGGTATTGGTTAAAAGAACCATAAAAGTGGGTAGAAAATATAGTATTTTTATCTCACATGTTATAAATTTTTTTGTTCTATCCCACATGTTATAATATTTTTTTTGTTCTATTCAAGTGTAAGGGGTATTGGTTAAAAGAACCATAAAAGTGGGTAGAAAATATAGTTTTTTTAGCGAACAATCAGTTGTGAGGAATAACAACAAGCATGGAAGATATATTTCTAATGGAAAAGAAGTTGTTACGGAAGCTTGGATTACAATTAATAACAAGAAAAACATGCTGCTGCGAGCAACGGTAGAATGAATGGTGAAACTGCTTATTCGAAGGTGCATACTCAAATCTCTGTTGAATCTTTGGGCGACACGGATACTGATATAAATGATGCCGCGCAAAATCTTAGTCCAAATCGAAGTAACGTTGCCCAAGGAATAAACAAGGAGCTTTCACTGGTGGTCCACAAACCTCAACCATCAGATACTGTTCATAATCATGAGTAGGCTGATCAGTTGGTTGACAAGGAGAAGGCTGACTTAAATAAGGCCATTAAGACCGTGAATAATAGTAACCCTATTATTGATTACGTGTTAAAACCTAGTGATCCTTCGGAAAGTTTTAATTCGACTGAACTTTTGGAGAGCTTTCAAGCTATGGCGACAATAGCCCCAAAGAGGTGGTCCGATATGGCGGAAGACGAAGAGCTAGATGAAGAAGAACAAGATAAATCAGAAGCTTTAAAGATCAAGCTAGGCGACTCTTCAACTACTCCGCTTGTCATTCACTCATGTGCTCCCTCAGAAGCTATGAAGAATATGGACATTGTAGCTCGAGGATCCTGAGCCGACATTCCACAAGATACATCAGACCATCAAGACGATACTAGAGCACGTGCAAAAACAACAAATGACAATATCATTCGAAAATCCTTGAGACATAAACGCCCTTCATTTAAATTGCGTTTCTAAGTTATTTTTGTGGTTTTTCCCTGAAATTTTGCATTTTTTTCCTTTGCTACCTGATCGACTTGTGATCAGGACTTTTTTCTTTTTTTTAATATATTTTTATTTAACTAAAAAAATATGGAAATTTGTTTAAAAATTTGAAAACTGTTTAAAAATCTGAAAAATGGATTAAAAAAAAATTGATGACGGCTTTCGAAAATTTTGACCGCTTTCAAAATTTTGACCAAAAAATCAGATTTTTTATAAAATCCAAAAAGGGAGTAGAGAGAAAAAAAAAATGAAATAGGACCCCACCTAATTTTTGGTTTTGTATTCAAGTGTAAGGGGTATTGGTTAAAAGAACCATAAAAGTGGGTAGAAAATATAGTTTTTTTTTTTATCTCACATATAAATTTTTTTGTTCTATCCATAATGGACATTTTGAACAATTTGCTCTACAATATTTGAAGTAGTTATATACATGTAGATTTTATGGAACCTATTAATGTAAAAGCATATACAAAAAAGGATATTATCTGCATTAATCTCGGTAGCTACGCCACCCAGTTCATGAATACCAACAATATCTATTGGAGGAGCTTTGATTTATTTTTCTTGACTAAGAGAGAGTTTTAAAATTAACAACCAAAAAAATAGTCATCAATATATCCTCATCTTAAAAATATTTAAACAATTCCAAAGAAATGTCCGCATACTAACACCATTTCAAAGGGAAACAAAAACATACAAATGTATTCATTACTCTTTATGAGAAGCCAACGTACGTAAAACACAACTTCATAAATCCACACCCTGTGCATCACACGGGTAAAAAACTAGTATATAATAAAGAGGCCATAAAAGTTATGTTTGGATACGTAAGACCTTAAATGTATTTGGGCGATTTGAAAGGGCCATTCATGAAAATTTCCCATTATTTAAAAAAGCCTAAAGAAATTAGAAAGTAAATTTAAATAGAACACAAATCATCGCAAGTTAAAATCAATCTCCAATTACACCCCCAAACCTACCCTAATCGCAACACCAATAGAAACCCTCCCTGCCGTCTGCATTGAGACGCGTCCGTCTGTAACACCCCACGTGTTAGAAAATACAAATAACTTAATTTAATAAGAAAGCGTGTTTAAAAGTGCATGAATAAGACACATCTCAAAAGTAAGCGGAACTATTTTATTAATAACCCAAGAAAAAATCCATCATGCTTTCGCTGCGCCTCTCTAATTTTATAAAACATAGTCTAATTCTAAAAATTTGTTGTGCCACTCTAACGACCCAAAATTTCTAAAACCCAAAGTAATTCACTAAAAAAAGCATTTTGTGAAATGTAGCCTAATTAAAATCCACATTCAAATAAACAAAGTACTTTAATTCCTAACACTACTTTTAAAAATAAAATACTAACATTCAACGGAAAATTCAAAACCGTTGATAATAATAATAATATTCTAAAATAAAATTAATTAAAATTTATTGTTTTCGCATCCACAGAATCTAATAGTCCCTCGGGCTCCTCAACCTGAAAAATTAATAAATATGAGGTGAGCTTTCAACTCGCTCCGTGGGGACACGTTTGTCAAAATTAAATACAACAATAGGCATAATCGTAAACATTCAACATGTAATTTACTTTTTATTCTGTTTGGCCATTTACTTTATAGTACCGCGGGTACACTCTGAGGATATGTCTGATCCCGAACCTTCTTACAGTCCAGACTAATTACAGCACTGCCGGTTCACTCCGATGATACTTTTGATCCCGGACTTTCTTACGACCCCTGACTAACATGATTCCTTTTCACATTGCACATAAACGAAAAATCATATACAAATGCTTGAACTCGTAGACCTTGAAATCATAGATCTCGAAAATCCTTGTTTCCTACGCATAAAATAGCTTAACTTAATACAGGGGCTTAGGAAAATAGGATGACTTAAAAAAAATAACTAAAAGAATTGAATTGACAAAAGGAATATTGAACTTGAGTTGGGATAACCTGGTAAAAGATGCTGGTTAATTGGTTAAAATTACAATATTGTCGAACTCAATCAAAATTTGGTCTAATGGGGCTGATTTGTAAGCCAAGAATCTGGAAAGGGACGAATTTGTAACTTGTGTGTGGATTGGAATAAAACACTCAACTTGCATTTAAAATTAAATCCCTAAGTTGCAACAAAAATAAGATTTTCAAAATTCCTTCCCCCTTTCTCTTCTGATAACTCTGACGACGTCAGCCTCATCACTCACCTCCCCCAATTCTCTTCTTTCTTCCAATACTAAACCCGTCCCCCTCCCCCTTCTCAATCTCTCAATTTTCCGTCAGTTTTCCCTCTCTGGTTCACTGGCCTCGACACCATCTCCGGCAATCACCAAATCGCTTCTGCCCCAATCGCAACACCAATCGAAACCCTCCCTGCCGTCTGCATTGAGCCGCATCCGTCGGTCTCCACTGCCGTAGCAGCAGGTTTCATTCCATTAGATTCTTCTTCTTTTTATGTCAGTTTAAACTATCTGCTTTTATTGTTAATTTTCCTTCTTTACCTAGGAAATATAGCAAATTTGTATTTTTGTTGCAACATAAACTGTTATTTGGTAATCTCAGTTTTGAATTGGTATTCTGAGGGTCTGATAAATTGGGGTTTTGGAAATTATTTTTGCTGCAAAATCTCAGTTCTAGGGCTGCGAGTTTGTGTTTTAAACGATACAGTAAAGAACTTTAATATATGTCACTTTTATTGGGTGTTTTTGTCTCCTCTTTGCTTTATATTTCGGTTTTATGAGCTTTTTCTTTTGTTGGTTTAGGTTTATACTCCAACTCTTTTTCTTAATTCATATCCAATCTTACTATGTCTGTATGTTTAGATAACACTACAAGCGAGTGTTTCTTTTGAAATCTCTTTATTTTGTTTATGAGGATGAAAAATTCAGATTCTCCTGCTGAATGTTTTCTGAAGTTAATGATGTATGATGTGGAATGCTCTGGAACGTTGGAACGTTGAAGACCAACTCCTCACACGTTCAGTTACTTGATGTTTGATGGGTTCCTGTTGCAACACAAACAAATCGCTAGAGGTGTGGGTTTGTCCTGGCAAAAAATAGTTAAGTCACACCTAAAGCAAGGGAATATTTATATATAGAGTTAAAATCGGTAAATGCCAAATGAGTTTAACATACCTCAATAACATTTATAGGTATTATAACTATGTTTCTACATGGGTTGGGGTGCGTGTATTAATAGGGCCTCTTTTGTTCTCTTTAGGCGAACTGATTGGCCTCTTTAGAACACTATAAAGTTCGTCAATGTGATATTTGGAGGATATTTATGGTGGCATGAAAAAAAGGTTGGTTCTGTGAAGGTGGAATAAACTAAGGGGTCCTTTGTCTTTAGTTGGTTAAAGTTAGCATCTATTTGTTCGGATTTCTCTTTCTTCGTTTTTCCTTTCTTCATTTTTGTCCTTTCTATCATGGATGTCCTTTGACTTAGACCTTTATACTTCTCGTTTGGTCATTTTAAATTTTGTGTTTGATTCGAGATTTTGATATGGTAAGTATCATTCTTTTTGGATTTTGGGACAACAAAGGATAATTTTCTTTGAACATTTATTAGCTTGGAACTATGCTGGATTGTGTAATAGAAGATTAAAACCTGTACCTCATATAGAAAAGTGCTTCTTGATATCTAAGTTTCTTTTGTGTTTGGTGTATACAATGGTGTTAATTGGGAGTATTGATTGATTTATCAAATTGTGATTGGTTATGATACCTCGAAGTTAGTTGGGGAAACTATTTTAATGTAGTAAACCATGTATGAATTTGTTGCTTAATTTCCATTTACCTTATTTCTGATTTTTCCCTTTGCATACAGACGTGCTACTTTGGTTCGACAGTTGAGAAATACTGTCCGGTATGGATGTTGAGGCCGACCATTATGCTGTTTTGGGTCTGCCTTCTGGTGAGGAAGGTGCCAGCCTTTCTGAGCAAGAGATTAACAAAGCCTATCGATCAAAGGCCAGGGAGCTGCATCCGGACAAGAGACGTGATGACCCTAATGCACATGCTGATTTTCTAAAGCTTCAAAATTCCTATGAGGTTCTCAAGAATGAAAAGACTAGGAAATTATTTGATGATCTGCTTAGAGTAAAAAAGGAGAAGCTTCATCGTCAGGGACAACAAGATTCTAAACGCCGGAAGATGATGTCAGATCTTGAAGAAAGAGAGCGATCTGCTTTTGCTGTTGACCCCAACATTAAAGCTCGGGAAGAGGAAGAGAGTATATTTCGGAAATTGCAGGAGGAGATAGCTAAAATTATTGCAATGCAAACCAACAAAATGCCAGCTGCTACAACACCTTTCAAGCAAGACACAAAAGTACGGGGAAAAGATAGCACTGATGGCGAAGGTATTGCATTGGATAAGGAGAAGGTTCTTAAAGTCTCATGGGAGAAGATTGGTGAAGACTACACAGCTCAGAGACTTAGAGAAATTTTTGAGGAATTTGGTGCTGTAGAAGATGTGGTCATCAAGAGTTCCAGGAAGAAAGGATCAGCTCTTGTAGTAATGGCGTCAAAGGATGCTGCTGTAAGTTTTCCCTATTAAGTCTTTGTTTCGATTTGATTCTATTTTTTTTCTTTGGGGGTTTCTCAGGAGAATTTTGGTTGCCAGGTTGCTGCTATTGGGAATGTGTTGGGTAATCTTTCAAATCCGCTCCTAGTTTTGCCTCTTCAACCAGCTGCATCACCAGTCCTTTTTAGTGCCGAGAAAAATGAGGACGATGGTCCAAAATTGAACAATCTTGTTGGTGCTGGACATAAAGCATTTGAAGATTCAGTGCTGGACAAAATGATGAAGGTTTGAAATTGATATTATTTTTTTTCCTGTTTACTCTAGATAATTTTGATGTATTTATTCAAGCTTTTCTTGAGTTTTTCAAAGGTCGTGATAGGTTGCACCATGATAGAATTATTCATTTCACTCAGTTTGATAACAATTTTTTGAGCATGATTTTTGAGTTTTATCTCTCTCTTTCTATTTTAGGTATAGAATTTTTACCCTCATTAAGGTAAGGATGATAACTTGTATACCTATTTGGTAGTTCTTACAAAAGCTGATCCTTGATTTTTCTTGCAAGAGCTCTTTCTTGTTTTTTACTGGTGTCATACTATTTTTAATCTTACTTTGGGTGGGTGGTTAGAATGTTTAAAAGAGTAGCAAAATATTTAAGTCCTTGTCGTTAGACACGAATTCTTCACCTTTTCTCTAACTATGTTTTTCTATGGTGACAGGCTGCTCAGAGTCAAAAGGTGTAAGAAGAGGCATTCTGCAGCACCCAAAGAAGGCAGTACAGTTACAGTGTTATTTGTTTCGAACAGCAGGTAGCTATTGAAAAACAACTTTACATATTTTCTCGTCTTGGTTAAAATACATATGTGTTGTCGCCATAGAATACATCATTCAGTTGCACACGCCAGTTATAGAGGGTTAGCATGACCTTGAAAAGGTCCCCATCTATTGTACCAAGAAATGCACTGCTTTTTTCTTTTCCTGAATCTTCCTACAAACATTTACAATGTCTGATAAATGATAATGATATTATAGTTGTTGCTTTGAAAAGTGGTGTGATGGATACGTTTTTCTGTCTCTTTAAGGGCATTGCTGCGTTTTTCTGTCTCTTAATATGTATAGTATTGGTTTTGTTCACGTTTTAAACACATGTTGCTATCTATCCCTTGCCACAATTTTTGTTATGCTCCTTCAAGTTATATATCAGATATGTATTGTAAAACAAGCCCTACTATTTTTAAATGGCTTTACTTGAGATATTGGTATTTGGCTTTTCTTTACTTGAGATATTTGTACTTGGCTTTTCTTTGTGTACGTGTGTACTTGATTTGATGACCCTGAGCTGCAAGAAAACATCTTTAAAAGATGGTTCATTCTGAAAAACCATCTTCACAAATTGTGAATCGAACCCAGATATGTGTCTGATTTTTACAAAGGTTTTATCACTAGGTTATCAAGCGATTCCTAGTTTCCCACGTCTAAACGTTCATGGACTAAATGGGTATTATGAAATCTCCTAGAAAATCATATGATGCTAAAGATTGCCAAGACCCAAACAGTGTCCAGTGCGACCTACACTGGGAATCCAGTTCGAATAGAATTCTTTGGATACGCATAAGCTAATATCAAGATAGGTAATTTTAGAAATTATCAGGGTACTAACAATCCACGAATATGATTAAATTATTTCATATCAGTTTTATGTTATCAAGATATGATTAAATTATTTCATCCTAATCTTCACGAAAATATCGTATTTCAATTTGATTCGGTCAAAAACATAGGATATTTTGAACTAATGAAAGATAACAATGGAGGACATAGGTGTTAAAGTTTTAGATACTTATAATAAGGCATATGTTGTAAAGTGAGAGAGATTATTTTGTGTTGGTTTACGTAGTACGTAAATATAGCTCTCTCTCAAATTTCCAAGCCAATAAAAATATTTACATCTATTACAAGACAAAATAGTACTCACCTGATAGTTAGCACGTCAATTCATTAGCCACATATTTGAAATCTTTTCCCGTGTCGAGAATTGAGATCATGGCATTATATAATTATATATAGACACACACACACACATTAGTCCACCCGCTACGTGTTCAAACTTTTTTCATTTATCTCCGATTCTCCATCCACATGACATAAGACGATCCACATTCACCCCTCTAAAATTGATGAATACACTCACTTACTAAATACACACCACCCACTTTTTAAAATATAACATAATTACTAAATACACTTCCATAATTTTCAATTTTACCACGGCACAAAAAACCTTAGGTGGCACGATGAGTTTTCTGTCATCATGCCACATGACACGATGACATTTTGCCATCATACCACATGACACGATGAATGATGAATTTTTGGCATCATGCTACATGACACAATGAACAGGGGCGGAGCTAGATGTTTCATTTTGGGGGCTATTTTTTTTTTTTTTTTTTGGGGGAGGGGCTAAAACAATTAAATAGAAATATTTAAAGACCAAATTTTAATATTTAAAAATAAAATACATATAATATATGGAATTTTTGAAAATTTTGGGGGGGCTAAAGCCCCCCCCCCCCAATACTACCACTAGAATACGCCCCTGAAGATGAATATTTTGTGGTATGATGACACGATGGATGTGGCACGATGGAACGATGGATTTTTTGTCTTTATGTGTGATCGTGTTAAGTGTCGCACTACTACTATTCGACAACATTTATCAACCTGAAAATTTGAGAAATAACATATTTTTTGCTATAAATTAAGAATATACATTCATTATTTGGGGATGTGAATAATTTATTGTCCATATCTGCAACAATTTGGGTGTTGGAAAAATCTAGGGTTCATAGAAAAAGAAAATTAAACTTTGTTCAAGAAGAAGAAGAACGTGGGTGTATTTAGAACTTCTTTAAGTAAGGGTAATATAGTCTTTTAAGTGAACTAAATTTTTCCAATTATATGAAAGTGAGTATATTCATTAATTTTTGGGGTGTGAATAGCGCCACCCTAAAAAAATTAAAGAACTGTTACACACCTCTTGAATTTTTGTTACATATTTTGGAATAATTACAAAAACGCCTAAAGTTTAGCCTAATTAAAAGTAAAATCAGTTATCTTTCAATATTACAAATACCCCATTCATATTTGTTTCTCTTTTATAAATCACTCAATAGGAAATGTTTGTAATTTTGAAATATAATTGAAGTTTACAATTACTAATTAGGCCAAACCTCATGGGTATTTTTGTAATTAACTCTTACATTTAACAAAGTCCTAGTTTTTTTGAACAGAAGGAACAAAACTACGAAAGGCAAACTTGCGGATCCAATTTATGCGTAACTATAT
This sequence comes from Rehmannia glutinosa, assembly GCA_016081115.2. Lineage (NCBI taxonomy): Eukaryota > Viridiplantae > Streptophyta > Magnoliopsida > Lamiales > Orobanchaceae > Rehmannia > Rehmannia glutinosa. The sequence continues at coordinate 66,420,983 of CM071937.1, read as the reverse complement.
TTGTTTTTGCCAAGGCAAACTATAAAAAATCTCTACTAATTCTAAATACCAAAATTTCGTTTGCTCACTGAATTTAAGTGAGAAAATAATAACATAATATATATCACAAAAACTCCTGTCAGACCGTCTAACGCGTCTGACCTGTTAGACGGATCTGACCCGCGGATTCGGTGGCATTTTCGTAATATTAGCAGTGGTGTTTTAGTAGTTTTCAGGGAGTATCGGTATTAGCAGTCCTTCTTAAATGTATTAGTCGTCCTTCTAAAAAGTATTAGCAGTTCTTCTGAAATGTATTAGTAGTTCCCTGAAGAGTTTTTTAGTATTTCTTCTAAATATACTCCTGAAATGTATTAGCAATCCCTTAAAAAAGTATTAGTAGTTCCTCGAAAAAGTATTAGTAGTTCCTTGAAATAAATTAAAATTTTCTCCCGAAATGTATTAACAGTCATTCTGAAAAGTATTAGTCGTCCTTCTAAAATGTATTAGCAGTTCTTTTGAAATGTATTAGTAGTTCCCCTGAATATAATTAAATTTTTCTCTTGAAATGTATTAACAGTCCTTCTGAAAAGTATTAGTCGTCCTTCTAAAAAGTATTAGCAGTTATTCTGAAATGTATTAGTAGTTCCCCGAAGAGTATTTTAGTATTTCTCCTGAATATAACTCACGAAATGTATTACCTGTCCCTCAAAAAAGTATTAGTAGTTCCCCAAAAAAGTATTAGTAGTTCCATGGAGAGTATTTTAATAGTTTCCCTAAATATAATTAAATTTTTCTCCTAAAATGTATTAACAGTCCTTCTGAAAAGTATTAGCCGTCCTTCTAAAAAGTATTAGCAGTTCTTCTGAAATGTATTAATAGTTCACTGAAGAGTATATTAGTAATTCTCTTGAATATACTCCCAAAATGTATTACCAGTCCCTCGAAAAAGTATTAGTAGTTCCTCAAAAATATATTAGTAGTTCCCTGGATCTACCTTGAGTAACGCTTCTCAAATCGATTTTTTTCTGTTCCATGCAAAAATTTATATGTTTGTTTTGATGCAAGTGATCAAATGGTTTTCTTCATCCTGAATGTGATAGAGGCAATCGGAGTTTTGCTGACATTCAAACCATTTTTAGTCGAACGGCGTAATAATTGAGTTACCATTAGTGGACAATATTATTCAGTAATTATTTTGTTGGAGTATTATTCACTTACTATTGAAAACAAGGATTTTTCGCAGAGCTCGAATGATTTTTATGCAGTCCAATATTCTCGCGAAATAATTTGAGGGGCATGGAGAAGGTGAAGGGAAAAGGGGGAGATGGTAGAGAGATGAAAGGGGAAAGTTGCTGCAAGTTGAATATTTGATTTGAGGGCTAAGGCTGAAAATGGGAAAAATCTTGCGGGTTAGAACGGGTCAACTATTGGGTCAGATTTGGGTTAGTTGGTGGGGCTCCGTCTAACGAACTAGATCCGTTAGACCGTCTGACAGAAGACCTACTCAAATTACATAATTAAATTGTTTTGGTTAGATTATAAGTGAAATTATTCATCATTACTGTCTTAGGGTATCTCATCGTGAGTCTTGGACAGTTTGTTACTTGAATGGTACTATAATGCAAGATTTATTAATATTATAGTTATAATTTAATTAATCTTTAATATTATAAAAAATTGAAATAACACATAACGATGATATAATTGGTGAAATTGAAAAATGTTATATTCAGAGTTTTGAATGTACTTAATTATGAACTATTATCTACCAAAAGTATTCGATATTGGTCCATAAATAATAAAAACAAAAGAGAAAAATAGAGTATTTGCAATCACTAAAAAACACTTCTAATTTTTGACTAAAAAATCACTTTGTAATGTTTATAGATGTCAACTTTTGCTTATGATTATGCTTCATGCTTATGATTCTTTTCACTTAATCATAATCTAAAAGCAACGAGTGGGTCTTTCGAATTTTATTTCTGCTTCTGGTTGGACTTTTCTAAACATATAAGCACTTTTTCAATTTTTTACTAAACACTCTCAACTTCTGATTCTATTTTCATTTACCACCAACTTCTGGTTTTCAATTACTTTTATTTTTATTATGATAAATCATTTTTTTCTAAAAACGGAAGTTTTTTGCCAACCCAGCCAAAATTTCTAATGATGATTTTATTTATTTATTTATTTAATTTTGTTTTTGACAAAAAATGATAAATAGGAGACAGATGAGACAAATTTAACCCACGCCCCTGGGTCCGGCTCAGCGACGCGTGTCCTCTCATCCTGTTCGCCCCGTCACCCCTACTGGGGCCACAGCCCCCCAACCCCCTCTCACTCGCCTAAATCACTGCCCGCTGACTCGCCAACACACACACACACACACACACATATTTTTATGTGATATAATCCAGTTAGCCATGGAGAGCAAAAAAAGGAAATCCTATCTAGGAAAAAAATCGAAAATAATCCTACTCATATTCCGACTGTATTATGGAATATGGACAACTCCTTAATTAACCCTCATAATTTGGCCTTAAATCCCATCGCCTTTCCATTACCAAACGGCATTAGCAACCATAATCACCTGCACTACTACCACCATATTGAGATGATCGCTTTCCAGAGCATCAGCTACACCAGCCTCAAGGATTTGCTGCCTGGATCTCCTCCTCCTCCTTCGGCGACGGCGTCTTCGACTATCAGCCGGATGGACAGCTGGCGAGAGATTCCGATCAAGGATCCGTTGCTACAGCACGCGGCCTGGGCGTATTTGCAGCCGATGGCGGCGGAGCGGGACGAGGACGATCGGTGGTGGAGCAGGTTCCTGGAGAAGTGCTGTGGCCTGCTCGGCTGCTTCAACGGCGTCGTATTGGTGGTTTTTGATGCCTGGTTCGCCGACCAACGGACTAAGCGATTCATGATAAAACTTGACTAACAATTCAGAGTACAAACAGACGAAGCTCTGTTTTGACTGGCGGACAGGTTTTTCTTTCTTTATTTTTTTTTTGATTTTTTCATTTTCTGTACATATAATATACAATTTTTTTTCAATCTTAGATTTTAATTGTATTTGGTGATTGGTGAGAATGATTAATTTGTGTGAATCACATTATCGTTAATCACTTGGTAATGAAAAGGAAAATTATCGTCATTTTTATTTTGATGAATATTAACAAGGATTGAATTAACATAATATTGTGCGTCAAGTAATTCATATCAATTATAATATTTCTGTTAGAATTTTTCCGTTTCCCCATAGATAATCAATAAATCTTAAAAGAAAGTAACGCATTCGAAATAGATAAGTTATTGTACACTAATTTACGCGTTTCATTCCAGTGCTTACAAGCATCCCCGTCAGCAAAGAAAAGTAAAAGATTTTTTTATAAACTTACTTTTCACAAAATCTCCTCGCCGTTTTTAAATAATTCATTGACTAGTAAAAATATTGTTCATCAAGAAAAAGATTTATTTTTATAAACTTACTTTTCACAAAATCTCCTCACCCTTTTAAATAATTCTTTGACTAGTAAATTTATTGTTCATCAATACCAGTTTATTTTACTTAATATTTGCAACTTGGCACTTGTCAATTGATGGTTTCATGATTTAAATGCAGACTTAGATTTTCAGTGACTTCATAGTAGTAGTTTCGGTATGATGTTTATAAATTAAAAAAGACGTGGCACATTGTAAGTACTTAATATATTAATTTATATAGAAAATTAGTATGTTACTATTATATAATCCATTATCAATAACATACAATTAAGAAGGCCAATTCTTGTTGATAGCTAGTGATGATAATTGATAGCATTTGAATCTAAGGTTATTGATAACCATGCGTCTTAAATTTTGGCCCCATGAGCAATAAATTTGTTATAATCTCTAAATTGTTATGTTTCACATCAAACAATTCAATCACGAAAACAAATGTGAGTTTTCCACCAAATCTTTGGCTCACTTATATTTACCAATGTTTGGCTGTCTCCGTGAAATACAGATCTCTTAAGTCTTAATCCTTTGATATTTTTCCTCTCAAAAAAATCCTTTGATATTTTTCTTTTTTCTTTTTCTTTTTCTTTTAGGCGGCAATCTCGGACACGACTCGATAACACATACAAACCCAATATTCTGTTACTTAGAGAAATACGAACATCACTAACACACGAATCTGACACGATCAGACGCGATATTATGAGTTTGTCTTAAAATATAGTTATCTTATATTTTACTTATTTTTGTTTGATGTATTTTGAACATAACCCAACATTGACGAGAAAACTAAACACAAATACGACTCAATGACTCGAATTGTCACCCCACACGTAACTCCATCGACAGTTGTTAATAAACTCTTCAATGAAGGAAAATGAAATTATGGCACGTTTGGAATAAGGCACTAATATTCCTACTCAATATTTGATGGCATTATAATCTAAAACCAAAAAGTGTTCCTGCATCAAACGTGGCCTTATTAAATGTAACAGATGTCAATGAGCTGAATATTAATAGTTACCAAACATAGTATAAATGAAAGTGCATTTTAAGGCAGAATTTCCGTGTGACAGCCACTCAATTTTGTTTGACAGATGTTAATTTACAGTATTCATATTCCATAATAGAAATTAGTCACTTTCAAATGGCCAGCTTGATTTCCAATGACTCAATACCTGGCCAGGGTCTCTCACCTTTACTTACACATCAAATGTGTCAAAATTTTAATGCAGCAAATTGAATGAAAGTGAAGTTTATGAACAAGTTAACCATATCTGAAGTTTAATTAACTTATGTCTCTACAAATGATAATCACCAATCAAAAGTTCAAAACACTCCCAAGTACTTGATAGAAAAAGGAACTCTATGAATATAAATTACAAGTATTCGTTAAATTTTATATCTTTACCCCCTAAATAAATTAAAAATACTTCTTTTTCCACAATTTTCAAGAAAAAAATAAAATTTCCCCCCAATCTTCATTTTCTAGCTCCACAACTTATAGTGATCACTCATCACCATAAAAAAGAATAATTACATTGTGAAAATGAAATCTTTCTATATTTGTCATTGGTTTCATCAACTTAAAAAAATAAAAGAGAAATAGCCAAGTGATTCGAGTACTACAATCCCACCTATGTTAAGTTAGGCAATTTCTCAAAAAAGATGAACTCCATCTTTGAGGACCCCACTGTATTTGCCCTAGAGATTTGTGGATGAGATGAATCGCGAGATGTGACTCAACAAGTCAGGGTCCTGAGCTGCCATAAACTGAATCACCAAACAAGAAATTCTCCTCCACCCTATTACCAGGGGGATTTGAACCTCCACGTTGCGGGTAGGACAAGTTAAGGCAATTTCTCAATCTACCGCCAGAAGGGTTTAATAGTAATGATACCCTTAATAGTCATTATTCCTTGCCTAATACAACAAAATACAGCTCATCATGACTAGTGTATTTCGTCCTTTTATTGGTCAATAATTGGCTTAATTAAGATACGTTCCCGTGCTTGATACTCTTACTTATAGCAACATACAGCTCATTGCAACATATTTTCTTCCTTTTCAGTTGAAGCTCACTGCTGCAGATTTATTGCTAAATTTTGGCAATAAAATTGACACTCTGACACGACCTAGTTTCCGTCCAAGTTGTGACTATTTTCTGTCACAATCCTTACTAAACCAAGCTGTAAGCCCAAACTTTTTGTCAATTTGTCAATCCTGGAAATGGTTACATAAAATTAAGCCCAATTTTAATTCACTTTTTTCGCCTTCCTTCAAACAAAGTCTGAAGGTGTGGAAAATCGTGTAATGACATCATATTTTGCGTCGACACGATAAGCTGAAGCACAAACACGACACGATAAGAGATTGTACTTACACAACAAGACACTATTAGTCGGAAGAAAAAAATAAAACTGATTGAATAATTTAAATTTGAACGATGTGATATCACTTTAATACACGATCGCACATGACACAACATGACACAATATTATATGGTAATCCACGGTAAAAACTACACAAAGTGTCCAAAAAATCAAAGAATGATCCCTACAAACTAGAGTGTGCACGGTCCGGTTCGGTCCGGCCCAATTTGGAAATCTCCGAACCATCCCGAGGATTCCAAAATTAAATCTCCGAATCAACCATAAGAAAAAATCTCCATCCCGAAAAAGTTCTTCGGGACGGAGATTCGGTTCTAATGGGACGGTTCGGAACGGTTCGAAAAACGGAGATTCAAATATTTCACAAATAAAACACACAAAAAGGTGAAAAGAAAAATCAGTGTAAAAATCATTAAACATTTATACTTTTAATCTATTTTTTAGTGCAATTTCGAATATACATACTAAAACTATTAGTACTATACAAGTTTAACATTTTAATATTTTATATTTAACTTATACATAAAATTTCTTTAATTCATATTTAAGTGCTAAATTTTTAATATTGTAATTCTATATCTTTCTTTCATGATATAGACTATACTACATATTAGTTTAATATCAATTTAACTTTTAAATCGATTTTAATCTAATTTATAGTTAAAAGTATTGAGTTTTTTTTTGGATTTTAACATAATATGTTTAAGATACTATGTCAGTCGTGTTAGTAATAAAAGTGTAGAATCTCAACGAATGACAAATCTAGTAGCCTCTATTACACAATAATATTCTATAATTTTGGCATTGCCATGGACTCTTGACTTAGAAAAAATATAATTGACTAATAACTTTGATAAACTAATATAAAACAAAAATCTGAAGTCTATATGTCTTAATTTCTTGGTTAGGCGATTACTCTAGTTTATGTGCAATGTACTAATCATTTAACTAATTTTAATTCAATTAATTTTCTTGATTAGAGGATGAGTCCAGTTATAATCCTTAGTAAGTAAAATATCATCAAATTTAAACATTTTCTACAAATCAAATATGATTTTATAATTTTATTTATTGGGTTCATTTAAATAAATTAATGTGACGTAACTATTAGTGAATTAAATATATATTTAATTTTTAATTTTATATATTGATAAAATATGCCAAATTTTGAATTTGATAATTTTTTAATATTATATAATATTGAATTTCAAAGAATGTTTAGTTAATTTAATATCAAAATATAAATAAGATAAAAATATTATATATGTATATATAAAAATTAGTTTAAAATCGGTTCTAGTTTCGGATATTCGGTTCGGTATGGTTCGGTACGGTTCTCGGTACGGATATTTGAAAAATCTCCAGAACCGTACTATGAAAATTTTTGGGACGTTTCGGTTTGGGGAAAGTCAACGGATATTTTCGGTTCGGAAATCGGTTCGGGTTCGGTGATCTCCAAGTCCCGTACACACCCCTACTACAAACACCGCAACACACACTTTGATCACAAAATGGAATACATTTACCCCGATGGATCCCTTCAAGCGGAATCAGGTAATAAAATTAAACAGCTTATTGGAAGAACCCACAATCAGTCAGTGCGCTTATATCACATTCCAAAGGTAAACGCTTATTTATTCATTTTGTCAAACAGTAGGAGTGCATTCACCAAAAAACCTGATTAAAAATAGATGCTTGCTTTCCACAATTTGAAGCTAAAGCTTGGGTTTTTGCTGTAAACATTTTGTTGGAATTGGTCTTTGATAAATGGGGTGTTGACCCGATTTTGACCAATTAATTAAGTGGTTTCCATTTGTGAAAAATGGAATTAAATTATTTGTAAAAATTCTACTAAGAGAGTAGATGAGAATGGCATTTGAAATTTCTCAAAACCGATTCCGGGTGAATGAGAAATTAATGCAAGAAGTTAGCCACTTAATAAAAATAAATGGTATGAAAAATGGAAAATGTGGGGAGGAGAGATGCTCCATCCCACATAAAAAGGAGATATGCACACTTTATTTATCCTAACAAATGGGTTTGGGCCCTTGGGGGCACCAAGTTTTTAGAGGACCTACAAAATGCGCCCGCCACCACGGGGAGGCCTGGGCTTGGGCTTGGGCTTGGGCTTCCAACCTTTTAAAACATTAAAATATTTAATTAATTTTCGTAATTAATTAAAAAAAAAAAAAAGAGTTCAATCGGGAAAATGTTTCTTGTGGGTTTGGTCAAGACGGGCAGAGCACGCCTGCGGCGGTCGGGTCGTGCTACTCGCCGAGAGTTTGCGCCTAAAACACGCATTAATTAAAAAAAGAGTTCAACGAAAAATGTTTCGCCCGTGCGCCTGGGTCGTGGCTGGTGCCGGGGTTTAAGCCTACACGCACGCGCGACGGACAGCGCGCACGCCGTGGCTGCGTTTAAGCCGTTTTCTCTCAAAGAAAGGCCTGTTTCAAAGGTAAAAGGTGTCTTTTCTCGAGCCAAAAGACATGTTCTTTTCCATACGGGGCGCCCAAGGCCTATAAAAGTCGATAGTCGATCCTCGTGATCAAAAACATACGAAAAAGACGAAATTAATCGATAAACATAAAATCGAGCATTGCATTTTGCATCTTGCCCATTTTCCTCCTTGAAAGTAGTCAAACACTTGTCTTGTTGTTTGTTCCGGTTTCTTTGTCTGGCGCTAACCGAATCGTTAAAAGTCGTTGTATCTTAGAGGCGAGCGCGAACCGTAAGCATTCGATATACGGGCGTTTTTTGCGGAGATCGATTCAAATCGTGCCTCGACTTAAACCATACACTAAATCCAAACCATTTTCCAAAAAAAAAAACCATACACCGAAAAATTTTACCCAACAATCGCAAGACGAAAAGAATTATATTTCCTTACGTTTCATGAAGACGATGGCATCCAGCCGATCTCGCTCACACCCATGGCCATTCGCTCCCGCCACGGCGAAAAGCCGCCCAAGTTTTCTCGGTGCCGACTTCAAACGTTGGCAACAGAAGATGTTTGTTCTACCTCACTACTTTGGGGTTGGCTCGTTTCCTAAAGGACGACCCCCATCGCCATTGAAGAAGACGGTTGACAACAACCGAGAATCGCCGTGATGCTTGGCATAACATCGATTTTCTATGTCGCAACTATGTCTTGAACGGGCTAGACGACACTCTCTATAATGTCTATAGCACGTTTCAAGACGCCCAAGGAATTGTGGCGTCCTGGAGAAGAAATACAAGACGGAAGATGCCGACACAAAGAAATTTGTTGTCGGCAAATTCCTGAGTACAAGATGGTTGACACCAAGACGGTGATCACCTGTTCAGAGATTCAAATCATCCTTCACGACTTAGTGTCCTGAAGGATGCTTTTGAATGAATCTTTTCAAGTGGCTGCAATTATCGAAAAATTGCCGCCATTGTGGAAGGATTTCAAAACTACCTCAAGCACAAGCGCAAAGAGATGGGGCTTGAGGATCTCGATTGTTCGGCCGCATCGAAGAAGACAACCGAAATCGATGTTAAAACCAAGAACTGAATGGAGGTTAAGGCCAATCTTGCCGAGTCAAGCACTAGCAAGAAACGTAAGCACTCCGGGAAGGAGAAAGGCAAGGCCAAAAAGTTCAAGGGAAATTGCTACAATTGTGGCAAACCGAACCACATGGCGAAGGATTGCCGACACCCAAAGAAGGGCAATCAAGGTGGCAACCAACAAGCCATGTGACGGAGGACAAGTCGGTTCCAATAGACTTGCCTGAGCTCGATCTCTCTCGCTGTTGTGTTTGAAGCCAATATGGTGGATAACCCAAGGAGTGGTGGATAGATACGGGGCTACTCGTCACATTTGTGCCGATAAGGAGATGTTCTCCTCCTACACTCCGATTAATGGAAGAAAAGTTGTTCATGGGAACTCCTCGACTTCCAACATCGTTGGGCTTGGAAAGGTGGTGCTCAAGATGACTTCCTGGAAGGAGCTTACGCTTGTAGATGTGCCGCATGTCCCGACATCCGCAAGAACTTGGTTTCCGTTGCTTAGCAAGGCCGGATTTAGGCTAGTGTTTGAGTCCATTAAGTTTGTAATGACCAAGAATGGTCGCTTTTTATGTAAAGGTTACCTTGATAAGGGCCTTTAAAATGTCTCAGAATGTCGCTTTTCCGCCAAGAGGCGAAGAATAAAAACGTTACTTCTTTTACTTGTTGGATTGTTCTAATTTATGGCATGATAGATTAGACACGTAAACTTCAACACAATTAAAAGGTTAGTGAATCTGAATTAATACCTACGTTTAAAACCGATTCACAAGACAAATGCGAAATTTGTGTTGAAGCAAAATTGGCCAAGCCAATCACCGCTTTCATTCGGTAACGAGAAGTACTAAACCACACGAGTTAATTCATACAGATGTGTGTGACTTAAAACTTGTGCAAACTCGAGGTGGGAAAAAGTACTTCATAACGTTTATAGACGATTGCACAAGATATTGTTATGTATATCTTTTGAAAAGCAAAGATGAAGCTTTAGTAGCTTTTAAAACTTATAAGAATGAAGTTGAAAATCAGCTTAATTTTAAAATTAAGATGATTCGAAGTGATAGAGGCGAGAGTATGTTGCTCCGCTTGAAGAATTTTGTTCGGAAGCGGGTATAATTCATCAAACGATCGCACCTTACTCACCTCAATCAAATGGTGTTGCGTAACGCAAGAATCGTGACTCTTAAGGAGATGATGAATGCGATGTTGCTAAGTTCTGGCTTACCCCAAAATTTGTGGGGGGAAGCCATACTTTCTGCGAACTACATTCTTAATAAGATCCCACACAAAGGTAAAAATGAAACTCCATATGAGTTATGGAAGGGACGTAAACCGTCATACAAATACCTTAAAGTGTGGGGGTGTTTGGCTAAAGTCGGTACCTAAGCCAAAACAAGTAAGAATCGGTCCGAAGACGATCGATTGTGCTTTCATTGATATGCTAACAATAGTAGTGCATATCGCTTTTTAGTGCACAAAGTCGGCTATTCCCGATATAAATGAAGGTATGATCATTGAATCTAGAATGTCAGATTCTTTTCGAGAATATCTTTCCAACAAAGAACGGAAAGAAGAAAGTTCGAGTAAACGGACTTATGAAACCGCAAGGTTACCTCAAAGTGATGATGAAGAGGAACCAAGACGCAAAAAAAGGACAAAAGTAGCTAAGTCTTTTGGTCCTAATTTTCTAACTTATATGTTAGAAAACGAACCCCAAACTATTCAAGAAGCATTGTCTAGTCCGTAAGCTCCTCTCCTGGAAAGAAGCTATCAATAATGAGATATATTCCATCATGCAAAATCACACTGGGAGTTGGTTGATCTCCCCGGGTTGCAAGCCTTTGGGATGCAAGTGGATCCTTAAAAGGAAGTATAAAGCAGATGGATCTATTGACAAGTATAAAGCCCGATTGGTAGCTAAAGGGTTTAGACAAAAGGAGGGATATGATTTCTTCGATACATATTCTCCTCGTCATTTAGGATTACGTCCATTCGTGTTCTCATTGCTATTGCAGCCTTTGCATAACCTTGAGATACATCAAATGGACGTTAAAACCGCCTTTCTTGAATGGGGAACTTGAAGAGGAAATTTATATGGAACAACCCGAGGGGTACATTGCACCCGGTCAAGAGCGAAAGGTGTGTAAACTTGTTAAGTCACTTTATAGACTAAAACAAGCACCTAAGCAATGGCACGAAAAGTTTGACTCGACTATGAAGTCAAACGGTTTCAAGATCAACGAATGTGACAAGTGTGTCTACATTAAAGGTACTACAAATGATTACGCCATAGTATGCCTTTATGTAGATGATATGTTGATTATGGGAAGTAGTCATGATTTAATCGTGAATACTAAGAACATGTTAAAAAGAAACTTTGACATGAAGGATATGGGATTATCTCGATGTTATATTAGGGATTAAAATCTCTAGACTTCGGATGGAATTGTCTTGTCACAATCCCATTATGTCGAAAGCATACTCGAAGGTTTAATGCTTTTGATAATCCTCCTGAAACTAAGACACCGTAGATCTAAGTCTACACTTGGCCAAGAATAGAGGCGAACCGCCTCCGAATATGCAAGGGTAATTGGCAACGATGATGTACTTAACGAATCGTACACGCCCGCATTGCATATTCAGAGTAAACTAAGTAGTTCACAAGTAACCCAAGTACGGATCACTGAAAGCCGTGACAAGGGTATTTAGATATTTAAAGTATACCATGAACTATGGAATACTTTATACAAGATATCCAAAAAGATTAGAAGGATACTTGTGATGCCAATTAGATATCGACACAAAAGACTCCAAGTCCACAAGTGGATTTGTTTTCACAATAGGTGGAGGAGCGGTGTCACGGAAGTCTTCTAAGCAGACATGCATAGCTCGATCCACTATGGAATCCGAGTTCATTGCTTTGGATAAAGCTAGAGAAGAAGCAAATGGCTTAGAAACTTCTTAGAGGATATTCCTTATTGAATAAGCCTGTGCCTCTTGTTTTGATACACGTGATAGTCAATCAAAGAATCGGAAGGGCACAAAGCAAGATGTATAATGGTAAGTCTGTACATATACGCTGAGACACAATACCATTAGACAGCTTGATTTCGAATGGGGTTATTTCGGTTGACTACGTAAAGTCAAAGGAAAACCTTGCGATCCGCTTACGAAAGGCATTAATCGAGATCAATCGTATAAATTGTTAAGGGGAATGGGTTTAAAATCCACAACTTAAAGAATGTTCATAGCGTAACCCAACCTTGTGAATTGGAGATCCCAAGACCTTGGTTCAATGGGACAACTAAGTTATGAATGTTCAAATTAACACTTGGAAAATGTGTTAGCTCATTCTCGATACATCCAAGTGTATTTAAACCCGCCGAATGTGGTGAGGTTAGGTTTAAGACTTTTAATGATTCCTATACCGAAAGGTGGAGTATGGCAGATACTCTTCAATAGGAGATCACCTATATAAGTGAGAAGTAATGGCCGCTGAAAGAAACACTTATGAATCTAAGATATGGTCCAGGGGCCGAAATGGACACAACGTGAGAACAACAAGTGTTAGAGTTGTTATTGTGTAAATCTCGTAGTCTTGGTTTACACAAACGGCCGAGTAGTTCAAGACATCGCGTCACTAAATAGTAAATCCGATAGACCTTACTAAGGAAGGTTCAAAGCCACAAGCTACCTATCCTCGATGCAATAACGATTCGCCGAGACTTTCAAGCTTAATCGATACACGCATGCATTAATTTCATTCATGTGGGGATTGTTGGAATTGGTCTTTGATAAGTGGGGTGTTGACCCGATTTTGACCAATTAATTAAGTGGTTTCCATTTGTGAAAAACTGGAATTAAATTATTTGTAAAAATTCTACTAAGAGAGTAGATGAGAATGGCATTTGGAATTTCTCAAACCGATTCCGGTGAATGAGAAATTAATGCAAGAAGTTAGCCACTTAATAAAAATAAATGGTATGGAAAATGGAAAATGTGGGGAGGAGAGATGCTCCATCCCACATAGAAAAAGGAGATAAAGTTGCACACTTTATTTATCCTAAGTTGACAAATGGGTTTGGGCCAAAAGGGCACCCAAGTTTTTAAAGGGAGAGGACTCTACATGCTTGTGGGTTTGGTCAAAAGACACGCGCTGGCCGCCACGGCACGCCGGCCGGCCGGGTCGGGGCTGGGCTTGGGCTTCCAGGACCTTATTCTTTTTGGACCAAAACCTTTTAAAACATTAAAATATTTAATTAATTTTCGTAATTAATTAAAAAAAAAAGTTCAATCGGGAAAATGTTTCCTCACAGACGGGCAGAGCACGCCTGCGTGCGGGGTCGTGCTACCCGCCGAGAGTTTGCGCCTACACGCACGGGCAGCGACGCTCGTCGTCCTGGGTCGTCTTTAGGTGCCGGGCGGTTTAAGCACGCGACGCAAAGCGACGCCCTCGTTTCAGCCGTGTCTCTCGCAAGCAGTGCGTCGCTCAGTCTGCAAAAGGTGTCTTTTTCGAGCCAAAAGACATGTTCTTTCCATACGGGCGCCCAAGGCCTATAAAAGTCGATCCCCGGTGACTCGAAAAACATACGAAAAAGACGAAATTAATCGATAACATAAAATCGAGCATTGCATTTTGCATCTTCTTGCCCATTTTCCTCCTTGAAAGCTTGAAAGTAGTCAAACACTTGTCTTGTTTTGTTGTTCCGTTTCTTTGTCTTGGCCGCTAACCTGAATCAAAAAAGTCGTTGTATCTTAGAGGCGAGCGCCGAATCGTAAAGACTCGGTATATGGGCGTTGCCTTGCGAGACTCGATTCAAATCGTGCCTCGACTTAAACCATACACTAAATCCAGCCCATTTTCCAAAAAATGTAAACCATACACCGTAAAATTTTACCCAACACATTTTGCAACTTGAAATATCATGTTCCATCCAAAGGTGGAAACTTGTGCATGTTTGAAATTACTTATATAAAAATCTATTTAGTAAATGAACTTTTAATAAGTGACTTTTTAAAAAATTCTTAAATTCTAACTTTTCTAGAACGAATATTCTGGAGGAGTGATTTTATCCAAAAATTGATTCTAAATTAACTACCAAATATTAAATATTATTGAAATTAACTTTTAGACCCCAAAAGTTTTCATTGAAATTATCGGGAGTGATCGTTAATCTCGAGGCCCAAGCCCGTGTCTAGGCTCGGCCCAATAATAGTGGAATATCCCGATCGTTGTTCATTTTGGCGTTGTTGGGATAGTTTAGGCCCAAATAGCGCATTTTTCATTATAATTGGAATTAGGAACTAGCCTAATGGTCTGGCTATTTTTGGATGGTGTGATCTTGGCCCAATTGAAATGAATATCCTCAAATTCCGAAGGTCTAAAGGATCGTTAGGCCACGCTTATTTTCAGATTAAATCGAAATCGAAATCAAACGAGCTTTTATCCTTATGTTCCACACGAGATTTCTGTTTTCGTTGAGCTCATCTTATTAGGACACCTGCGTTATCTTTTAACAGATGTGCCGCCCCAGCCAAACTCCCCACCTGACAATGTCTTCCGCCCGGATCGGCCCGCCGAGGCTAGCCTTGGGTCCAAAAAGAGGGGCATTGCCCCGCCTCCGATTCACGGAATAAGTAAAATAACGTTAAAAGTAGTGGTATTTCACTTTCGCCTTTCGGCTCGCACTTATCCTACACCTCTCAAGTCATTTCACAAAGTCGGACTGATGGAGATGAGGCTGCACGCCTTGTTTGACAGGATATGAGTTTCTAAAGTTATTTAGTTTTAGTTTTAGCAGTAGAATTTATTTCCTTAGTTAGTTTATTTAGTTTCCTTTCAGCAGAGTTGATTTCCTTAGTTTATTTAGTTTTCCTTTTACTGAACAAAGTTTTAGTATTTAACTCAATCCTCATGGTGTTAGAAGCAGTTTTGGAGTTTTAATAAAATTATAAAGAGAGTTTTCTCTCAAAGGCTTCTCTCATATTGCTTCTATCAAGGCGCTTGGTATCACCGACCAGCCATCGATCCTTCGTCATGCCTCCACGCCGTCAAACAGGGCACGTTGCTGCAAACCCCGCGACGCCCAACGTGATGCTGATATTGCGGTGGGCCGCCAAGTTGACACATTGACGGCTGCTTCTTGAAGAGATGCGGCTTTGTTTACGACAACAACAAGGTGATCACAATACAGGCCAGGGTGTGCGTGGACGTGAATTCCACGGCCACGGTCGCCACCCACCTCCATAGATCTTCTCCGACAATGATGACAATATCTCTATGGTGAATCCGTTCGCATCTTCGGCTCCCAATCACGAGTTTCGGGGTGAGGATGATCGTCGTTGGGAGATGGGTTTCCATCTTGACATCCCTGAGTTTACCGGCAGCCTTGATGCTTCTGAATTTTTAGATTGGCTTAATTCTGTTGAAGAGTTACTCGATTTTAAAGGGCTCCCGGACCAGCGTCGTGTGCCTCTGGTCACCACGCATTTTCGGGGGCGAGCTTCCGCTTGGTGGCAGCAAGCTAAACTTACTCGCATACGCCATAGCAAAACAGCAATTTCGACATGGGCGAAATTCCGTAAGCATATGGAACGTGAATTCTTAACGTTTAATTACGCCCACACACTTTATCAACGTCTTCAGAATTTACGGCAAGGTACTAAATCTGTGGATACTTATACAAAGGAATTTTATCACTTTCTTGCTCGTGTTGATCTTCAGGACTCCGTCGATCAATTGGTATCTCGCTACATAGGGGGGTTACGCCTTCAGTTTCAGGACACATTAAATTTATTCGTTTCGCATCGGGCCAAGCACACCAACGCGCACGCTTCTAGAACAAAGATTCCCGCAAACTCCTGTCCAACAGCCCACTCGGGTCGCTTATGCGTTCCCACCAACCCTCCTCGACGGTGCCCCTTAGTAAGCAATCTGCACCAAGGTCCACAGGTACACAATGTTCTGGTGGGGGTTTTTGTTATTTTTCTTGTGGTGACCCCAATCATCGCCAATCGGCATGCCAAAAATTTGGAGGACCTCGTCGTTGCTTCGATGAGCCCGGTGCGATCTTTTATGATGGCCCTCCGGTGTTTGATTCTACCGATGATGATCAATTAGTCGAGGAACACCACACAGGGGGATGTCGACGCTCGCTCTTGTCTTGCACGCTCATGTTACGCACCACGCAATCCACCCACTTTAGACCTACAACGCACACACAGATTTGAATCCTCTTGCACTGTGAACGAAAAAATTTGTTGTTTTATTATTGATTCGGGGTCGTACGAGAATGTTGTGTCCTCTGATGCCGTGGCTAAATTGTGTCTGACCTCTGAACCACACCCAAATCCGTAAACTCTCGCCTGGATTCAGCGGAGTAATTCCATCACTGTTGATAGACGAGTTTTGGTTCAACTTTCTATCGGCGCCAAATATTTAGACTCCATATGGTGTGACGTCATCCCAATGGATGCATGCCATTTACTCCTGGGACGTCCTTGGCAATGTAGGTCCCAAGGGGTGTAGTGTAAGGTTTAGAAGGGGGGGTTGAATAAACCTTACCAAATTTTCGATTTAGTCCTTTTAAATCTACAGAGTTGATTCTATTACATACCGTGTCCTTGATGGACAAATCGAATTAGTCGCCAAAGAGAGTTAATCTTCAAATGCACTCACCGACCGTTGATGGAGTAACTCACCGTTAGCTATAATTTAACCCAACCGTGGTTTTATTTTTTTGGAAGACTTAACACCCTTAAGTTTGATTAAGCAAGATTTTAGAGCTTGATTTAGTACTTATAAATTATCAAATGGATAGCAAATTTATCAAAGAGATATAAGCGCTTAAAAGTGCAGAATTTAAATGCTTTGAAATGTAAATGACACAAGAAGATTTTTATAGAGGTTCAAGATGGGGTAATTCTTCTACTCCTCTCTTCTCCAACTCCCGGAGGAATCCACTAAGTAATGATCGCTTTACAAAGTGGTAACAAATCCGTATACAAGTTGATCACAACAAATGACTTGATCCTTAGGGACTCGATCCGAGACGCCTTGATCACTCACCGCCTCGTACGACTCAGCTTCTTCACAAGGCACCGCCTTGTTACTTACTGAACTCACTTGCTCAAGCTCTTTGGATTTGATCACGAAGCCCTCCAAAAGCTTAAGACTTGTTCAACCTTGAACCTTTCTACAATCCTTCCCGGAATGTAGACCCCTTTGTTTTCAAAAGTTTCCTCTTCAACTGATTGAAGTTCTCTTCCTTCACAGGTGAGTGTTGGATTGATGTACTTCGTAATGTAGCTTGAGGATTGAGAATGTTTCGATTTTTCTAATGTGCATGTATATCTCACGTGTGTGTCATCCCTATATCTCAAACAAACTCCTCGGCCTTTTATAGTGAACTTTCAAAAATTTGCCCGTTGAAGAGATAGGCTTATTTTTGAAAGTCACTTTGCATCGTTGGCTTGCGCTTCTTGGAATTGCCGTTTCCTCGTATGAATTGTTCTTTCACCTTTTCGTAGTTCGACACGGTGTAGTGCTTCCCATTGGTTCATTCCTTTTGCACGCTTCGGGTGAGCACTCCAAGAAAGGTGGTATGGAGATATTACTTGTTTAAGTAAATCTCTTGATTTACTCGTGCAATGGTTCTTTTACGCTTATCTCGACTTACGCATTTCCTTGCTTTCCCGGGTGACTTAGAGTCGCCTTCCAATCATTGGATGACTCTTCCGTCACTTCAACTTGAGACTTGGCTTTTCTTGAGTTGACTTGATCGATGCTCCACTCACCGCATCTCACCGCTTCTTCAAGAGAGTTCCCGTCTACTCTTCTTTGCCATACTCACTGTCTCGCAGAGTCTTCCTTCCGATCTTCGCTTGTCTTTTGCATGTTAGGCGTATGAGTGACTTAACTCACTTTGGCCAGCTTCTATTCATTACAATGCATTTTACAACAAGAATTGGGGTGCCAACTTTCTATTCTAAGTTTTACATGGCATTCATCAAAATCTAAACAATAAAATTCCTAACAATTTCCCCCTTTTTGATGATGCCAAAACTTAAACCATACAAAGATGCAAATAACAAAGATACATACGGATAGTGTATTGACATAGAATGTATGCTGCGCAATCAATCTTTTTATTGATCATATCATTCTTGTACTTAACACAATCAAGTTTACAAGGTGTATCGTAGTATATAATTGTCTTCACACAAAAAAGTAAAGAATTTATAACTTTATTACGAAGACTTACATTGTATGTATTTACATAATAAAATACATGAAGGGTTGGACAAAGAACACTTCATCTCCTTCGCTGTCTCCTTCTTTCATCTTGATCAAAGATCTTCTTCTCTTCTTCTCTTTTTCTCGTCGTCACCGCCTTCTTTTTCTTCTCATATGCTTTCCTGGCAGCTTCATCTCTTCTTATTCTTTCCCGTCTCTCCCGCCATAGCCGAGTTTGTCTCTTGTTTTCTTCTTCTAATCTCTTTGCATACTCGGCGTAGTTTTAGCCACTTTTAAATTTGCCACTTGGTCAAGTTGACCCCCCAAAGAGATCCCTCCTTTTCTTTCCTGGATCTACGTATTCAATATTCTTGGGCGAGAGGCCCAGGTCCAAGCTTCTTCCTCCACTCATCGCTTCTTCCTCTACCTCTCGGGCGTATCTTTGTCTTCGGGTCTTCTTCTTCCCACCGAAAGTGACTAGCGGAGTGACCAGCAGAGCGATCGCTTTAAGTCTCGCTGCTCGCTTTCTTCACATAACGTGAGACCCTTTTCCCAAGATAAGTCCCAAGCTTGAGCCATGGACATATTTGCAAAATATCCTTCGATTCGAGCGTTTTGAATTCGTCAACCGATCGTGGCTCGTCCCGACATCCGAAATGGCATACGTGTCTCGTCTCACCGGAATGCCTCCGTGTTCTTTCAAGATGTTCATAACTCGCATCCATTCTTCTTTCCACTTCCTTCATCCCCGCTTCAATTGCTTTTCTCTTCTCGGCCATAGATACAAAGGCAGAGTGTTGGAGTGGCGAGTCACGGAGTTTGCGCTTATAATGTCACCGTGATGTAACCCCGTCTGTTGAGGGTTTGTGCAATCATCAAGGTCATATCTGCGATCCTTCCCCCTCAACAAGCTTTCCTTTCTTCTCGCTTTCAAGACTTCCTCACCGATTTTCCCTTCTCACCGCTTCCTTTCTTTTTCACCTTCAGATTTTTTCGCTTTAAGGTATTCCTCTTCCCCCTTTTTGGCATCATCAAAGGATAGAGGAACCCCTGTGGAACATCGGCAAGCATGAAGTCGAGTCTTCGATGGTTGAGTTCTCGCTTCAAGTCTGGCTGCGTTGTATGCAACACGGAATTCGGATCGAGTAGCGTTGGATTCTCACAAATCGCTTCATCTCACCATGAGGAGGCTGAATTTTCTTGTCATGTGTTCTTCCAAACGCCGTATATCATTTGTATTTTGCTCACGCAGCTAGCCTGATTTCTAGCAGTGTGAGCTTCATGCATATGCTCAATGTGTTCTCTCACCGTTTTTGCATCAAAGATTTTCGCTCTCTACACCAGAAGCCTTGTTGAACAAAGTTCAAGTATCTCACCATTTCTCCACACGCATTGATTCTTCTTTGTTGCCACCATTCCCTTATCCTCGACCGTGATGCCTCTCAAGTCACCGTAAGGTTGGCATCTCTTTGTCCAATCCGCATGTCCAAAGAGGCCTGATGCCTCTCCATCCGTTCAACCTCAAGAAAGAGTGCCTTGAACACTTCTCGAACTTCAAATGATTCTTAACACATTTGCGGTTGATGGCCATACATCGTCAAAATCAAAATCGGCCGGAACAATGGTGCCCTGAGTGAAAAACAGAGGTGGTCCGTGATAGCGTGCTTGTTCGTTTTCGACTCTTCGTGGAGTTCCTGGTATTTCGGTGAAAAAGGAAAAGACTCTCTACGAAGGATTCATCACCACCAACCGGGATCCGCTCGATGATGAGTGGTGCGCGGGCGGTTCTTTTGGGAATCGATCCTGGCTGCGCGTGAGGAGCTTTCGCGCATGGTCTCTTGTTCACCGGATCTTGTTGTGAAGTGGACCCGCTTCTTTGAGCCTCAATTTTAACCGTTGGTCTCAAACTGATTTTTCCATTTCGATGGATCGGTCTCGGCCTTATCGAGCGTCATCGGACGATGATGAGATTTCCGGTGGTGGCTCATCATCAAAGTTAAAAGTTTGACGAGTAGTCTTGGGATCGACTTGCTCGTGCTTGGAACACCCGCACTGAGTCTTTTGGATTTGTCATGGGGGATGACTCGAACTTCTTCTTCGCCTTCCGATCCCCGAAAAGTGACATCGTGGGGTTGTCCGGGAATCATGAAGTGCGCCGATCTCCTTCTCGGATGGGTCGATGATAGCGGGAGGGATGGTCTCTACTTGCTTTACCCCGGAAGTCTCAACCTCCGTGGGCCTTCATTACCTCCAGCCCTCTCTCTGGCTGCGAGGCCTTGTCCTCCCTTTCGACGATGTTCGGTGCCTTAGGGTCTTCTACGATGGCATCCATAGGAGTCTCAACCCCATGGATTGCACTTTCATCGCCTGCAGTGTTAACTCCCGTACATTCCTTCTTGTGCCTCGACCGCATCGCGGCATCATTAGCCTTCGAGCGATTGGCACCTCACCGAGACAGTCTCAATCGCCTGGAGCTTCGTTGATGGCAACTTGTTTGTTCTTCTTGTGATTGTAATTTCTCTTCTTCGCCTCCTTGATTCGTTGTGGAGTCATCCAAACATCCTCCGACCTTGCCGCAGGTGGAGGGAGTTTCCCCCCGGTGCACCACCGGCTAAGTGACTTGGAATGGGGTCACTCGTCTCCAAACTCCCGGTTGTTTCGATTGATTGTTCGGCCCAAATGGGTGGTGGTAGCACACCTTCAATAGGGGTTGGCTCGACCGGGTCCCCACTAGCCCGGTTTCATCGCCATCTCCTTATCGCTTCTTTCTCGAGTGAGTGGGGAAGTGGTAGCGGAACAACAGCTGGCTATTTGCTTTGAACCACTCCCATTGGATCGATTTCCACTGTGTTCGGATGACTCTCCTGGTCCCTCCATTAGTCTTTGCTCGTGAAGGATTCTTGATTCGTGCAATGCTTTTTGCGTGATTTGCAACTCTTCTCGTAGGGCGTGAAGATTCTGCAGTTCCTCGTCACCGCCGAGAAGACATCAAGGAGAGGATGTGTGTTCTGCGGGTGCGGAGATAGGGCGGATGCTTGCCTTCTCACGTTCTTCGCTTCGCAGCTTGCTTTTCTCTCTCCTGTCCTTGTAAATCTGCAGGATGTCTAAGCGCTTGTCTTCATCAAGTCTTTGAGCACAATAGTTAGTCCAAGGAAATTTAGCGCTTCCTCTTCTTCTTCTATGAACTCGGCCGTTGGAACTGTTCCTCGACTTGCTCAACTTCCATTTCCTCCACTCACGCAGACGATTTTGGATGTCCGGGTAAGGTGGAGATAGGATCATTACATCACTATCCGCTCCGGCGGTTCTTCTTGTGCTTCACTGTGTGAGCTACAATTTGTGTCTTCGGGTTGCCTCTGCGATCGCCTTCGCAGACTTGGTCATTTCATCAACTACATCTGGAGACTCTACTTCTCCGGTAGTCTCCTGTATTTGTGCTAGCCGAGTAACCGACTCACCCGGTTTCTCCAGATTCGGATCGCTTGACAATTCTTCTTCGTCTCCTGGTTTGTACCAGGGAATTTCTGTTCGAGAGATGTTGTCCTCTCGAGTCTTGGGCGGCTGGGGCCTTTGCCGTGTGTCTTTTTTCGAGGAGCCGCCGTCTTGGCTTGTCGGTCTCCTCCTCCTTTTGACGATCGGAGAAGGTATTTGTGAGTCCTTCTCGACCGGCCGCTGCAGGGGGAGACACGGCCGGGCCGGGGCGGTGACTCGCGGCGGGGAGCATGTTTGTTTTCTTTCTTTGCGGGGGCGTGATCTTCTTTAGCAACCGCAGGGGCGCACTTTTCTTAGGCCGGAGAGGAAACAATTTGTATCTTGGGTCACCGATTCCCCCTCACCGTGTCGCTCTCTTGGCGTAAGCTCTCTTCTCGTGCGCCCGAGAGAGGTTTGCTCAACATCCTCTTGTTAACATGGAATGCCTTCCCATGTCTAAGAGGACTCCTTTCACCTCCAATAGCCGCCAATCACCAGGCCATATCCTAGGGAACTTCAAATGAACCATCTTCTTTGAAGGACTTGTTCCCCACGTTCGGCAGAGTCTGCGTAGACAAACTCAGCCCGTTTATCTTCTTTTCTTCGATGATTGCAGCCATTACAATCGGCTTTGCTTTGATTGATTGGTCAAAGTCGCCAAATTTGATGTCGATACATTTGGCAACTATGCCCAACAACTTGTGATAATCCTCCTTCAAATCTCTTGTTTCTTTGTGTATATTATTTTATCAAAAAGTCGGACTTGGCTATTTCTTTCCATGCGTCGGCCAAGTTTACATCGGCTTCTTTAATCTCGGATGCTCCTTCTGCTGTAGTGAGCAATGTTCACCAAATCCTTGGCGTGATAGTCACCGCTTTAGTGAACAGATGACTTGATTCCTTCATCGTGAATCTCATCATTCACGAGAATTGTGCGACCTCCTCCACATAGGTCATCGGATATTCTAACGTTAGAAACGGTTTTAGTCCGGGACGTTTCCAACTTCTCGATTTTCTTCACCAGGGTGTCGTCGGACCGCTTCACCATTCCGTCAAAAATCCACCGTCGAACCTGTATGGATTTGCTTTCCTAACTTGGTAAAGTCATAAGTTGGTGCCATTTCTCGATTATTTCAAGGAAAACTCGGAAAATGATTTGAAGATTGATAGGGTTTCGAGAGTATTCTCGCTTTGCTTTTGAGAGAAAGAGATGAACAGCTTTTTTAGAAGTGTGAGAGAGAAACTGACGAAAATGGTTTAAATATGGTTTATGAAAGGACGTGCGGGTGGTTTTGAAATGTGATCGAAATCAACGGCTTGGATTTCGTGACGCCTATTGAGCATTTCATGTCTCGTATTTAATGCGGCAAAGATTTATATCCAATCATAAGCTTGGTGTGCGCTTTATGTCTGTACACATCATCATTATGCTTTGACGTATTCCTTAAAACATTCCCGCTTAGTCGAAACGATCGTTTTTGTCACTTTGCTCATAAGTTATTCACTTATCTCTTAGCCGATTTAACTCTACTTCTCACAGTTCTCTTAGCGACTAAATATCATCATCGACCCGGTGTAGTCAGTTGTCTTTCCGATCTGGTGATTCTTGAGTGATTTACCACTCCTTTTCACCTCTTTTATGTTCCATTTCTCTTCTTTAATTAAGTAAGTGTCACCAAATCAATTAACCCCAACTCATGTTTGAGTTCTTCAAATCTTGACTCACATAATGGTTTTGTGAAGATGTCGGCTAGTTGTTTATCGATTGAGATGTATTCCAAGATAATGTCCTTCTTTTCAACATGATCTCTTATGAAGTGATATCCGACATCAATATGTTTTGTTCTTGAGTGCAACACGAGTTTTGAGTGATTGCAATTGCACTTGTGTTATCACACATGATTGGAATTTCCTTTTCTTCAACTTCATAGTCTCTCACCTTTGTCTCATCCATAGGACTTGGGCACAACAATTTTGCCATAGCCTATGTATTCCCGCCACCAGAGGTGGCTATTGAGTTTTGCTTCTTGCTAAACCAGGAAATCAGCTGTTTCCTAGCATTTGACATGTGCCTGAAGTGCTCTTCCAATCAACTCGCATCCAAAGATAGTCGAATCTGAATAGCCAATTAGCTTGAATCCACCTTCCTTTGATACCATAGGCCTACTTCTTGGCTTCCTTTCAAGTATCTCAATATTCTCTTAGCATTTCTTTGTCATATGACTCTCTTTTTGGAGCGATTGAAATCTTGCACATACACCTACAAAGAAAGGTGATGTCCGGCCGCTTTGTGAGATAGAGCAATGATCCAATAAGTGCTCAGATCTTGTTTGATCTACGAGCTTGCCATCCGCATCCATGTCCATTTTGATGATGTGTTCATTGGTATTTTTACGTAAGACTTCTCCTCCATACCAAACTTCTTCATTAAGTCTCTGGTGTATTTTGTTTGACTTATGAAGGTTCCATCCTTCAAATTTGTTTCACTTGGAGTCCAGGAAGAATGTCGACTCTCCCATCATGCTCATTTCAAATTTACTTTGCATGAAGTTTGAAAATTTTTCACACATCTCTTTGTTAGTGGATCCAAAAATGATGTCATCCACATATATTTGAACAAGCGTATACTCTTCTTGTCTTGAGTTAAAAAAAGTGTTCTATCTACTTTTCCTTTTGTGAATCCATTTTCGATTAGGAATTGTGACAGGTATCATACCATGATCCGGGTGCTTGTTTCAATCCATACAAGGCTTTCTTGAGTTGGTATACCTTGTCTCCTAGAGTCTTACGCTCAAATCCTGGAGGTTGTTCAACATACACTTCTTCTTCCAATAAACCATTTAGGAATGCACTTTTACATCCATCCGATATACAATGAAATTCTTGTGAGTCGCATAGGCAAGAAACATCCTTATAGCTTCCAATCTTGCTACGAGGGGCAAATGTTTCATCAAAATCTATCCCTTCTTCTTGGCAATATCCTTTGGCTACTAGTCTTGCTTTGTTTCTTACCACGAACCTTCCTCGTTCATCTTGTTTGAATACCCATTTGGTGCCAATAACATTTTGATGCATGGGTCTTTGCACTAATTCCCACACTTTATTTCTTTCAAACCGATTCACTCTTCTTGCATAGCTTGAATCCAATGTGTGTCATCCAATGCTTGTGACACATCTTTTGGCTCTATTTGCGAGATGAAGCATGTGAACATAGCTTCTTGTTGAGTTACGATCTTGTTTTGACACCTTCTCTTATATCTCCAATGACAAGTTCTCGTGGATGGTCTCTCACCATCTTACATCAGGTTGGAGTAAGTTAGTCGGATTGATCGACTTGCACCGTGTTGGTGGGGTCGCCTCTCTCGTTATCACTTAGCTTGCAAATTTTCAAACTTTTTTTTGAGATTCAAATATCTCATCTTCTTCTCGAATTGATAATTTTAGCTTGGCTTGAAAGATAGGGACTCTTCAGTATGATTGGATGATTCAAATTATCACCGACTCTTCAATGTCTTCTCCATTTACATTTGCTCATCGAATACTACATGAATGGATTCCTCCGTAACCATAGTTCTTTTGTTGAGTATTCTCAGAGGCTTTGCTTTCAAACCGAGTATCCTAAGAAGATACCTTCATCGCCTTTGGCATCAAAAGCCTTTAGGTTGTCTTTGCCATTGTTGTGGATGAAGCATTTACATCCAAATATTCTCAAATATGAAACATTTGGTTTTCTTCCAATCCGGATCTCATAGGGAGTCCTTGTCACCGTCTATTTATCATACATCTGTTTTGGGTGTAGCAAGTGTTGATTGCTTGACCCCTAAAATCTTTTTGTAACCCCGCTTAACATGGTCCTTGCCGCTTTTTGAGGGTTCTGTTCCTTCTTTCGCAACTCCATTCTCACGTGGAGTCCTTGCTGAGATAGTTCATGACCAATACCATTCTCAATACAATACTGAGTTATTATTCCATTGACAAACTCGGATCCTCTATCCGATCTTATTTTGATAATGGTTTGACTCTTCTCATTTTGAATCCTCTTCATCACCGTGGGTAGTTTTTGTAGAGTTTCTTTCTTCTTGCACATGAATATTGTCCATGTATATCTTGAGTAGTCATCTACTACCACCAAGGTGTATTTCTTTCCACTTATGCTTTGGCTGGTTCCACTGGGCCAAATAGATCCATATGAAGTAGATGCAATATTCTTGTTGAGGATGGGCATGTCTTTTCTTTGAATGACGACTTGATTTGCTTTCCTTCCGACATGCATCACATATACTCTCCTTCTTGTATCTCGAGTCCGAAGTCCTTCTACAAGATGACTTCTTGCCAGCTTGTTAATTGTTTTGAAATTCAGGTGACTCAGCTTTTTGTGCCACAACCAACTTGATTCAATTTGTGCTTTTGCTAGTAGACAGTCTTTGGTGTTGCAGTTGACCAATCCACTACATACATATTTTTCTATCTACATCCTTGCAAAGACCACTTCATTTGATTCAATTTCTTTGATTTGGCAAATACCCATGTTGAATCCAACATTGTAGCCCTTGTCACGCAGTGCCGACTGATACTCGATAAGTTGAAGTTGAGTCCTTCAACATATGCAACATCTGTGATTTCTAATCCATTCCTCTTGATGGATCCAATGCCTCTTATTTCACCAGAGCTTCATTTCTCCAAATATGACTTTTGCTCCTTTGACTTCCTTGAATTTTGACAAATTTCTATTATTTCTGTCATATGTCCGGAATGCCACTATCCATGTACCAGGTTCCTTGGCACTCAACCTTCCTTTGAACTGCAATCAAGGAAATTAAGTTTTAGGTACCCATACTTGTCTGCGGGTCCCGAGGGGTTAGAATTGTAAGATGATCCAACCAACCTATAGCCAAATGATTTGACTCTACAGGGTTGCCATCTATCGATGCCATAATCATAATTAATCCTGGCAAATTGCTTGGGGATTCTAGGTTCATACAAATTGTCTCTTTTGTCTCGTATGCCTGCATATGTGTTTTAGCAATTGCCTTCTTTGGGTAATTGTGGTGTCTTTGAGTGTAGTGCCTGAGGTGCATATGTGTGCTCGATAAAAGCTCTTATGCTTTTGGAATGGCCTTTCTTTGAGTTCTGGCCTTTGCCATTTGGGCTTATATTCCATAAGTCTATCTGATAGTTCACATTATTCCAATCAGCTTGGCTTGGATATTTTCTACCATCCCCATCATATGTATTTCTTTTATGGGTTTTCTGGGATTTTTGGTAGCTCTGCTTCTTCTTTACAGTATTTTACTGTTTGGAGTTTGCTGAGGACTCAAGTGAACCTCTTCTCACAAGTTCTTTCAAAGACACTCAACTGGGTCGTTTTCCTTTTCCTTTGTAACCAAGGCCAGTTTGCTTAGTGTTGTGCTTTGGAATGAATGTATGTGCAACATTTAGAGTTTTGGATTTTTCGAGACTCTTCATGACTTGAAGATCCTTTTTCCAAAATTACTCTTGAGGTTTGACATGGCACAGAGGAATTAAATCCTAAGCCTGTCTTGTCTCCACATTCTCTTTGACTCATAATAAGATCATCCAATGATTTAGATGCCTTAGTGAATGAGGCAATAACATTTTTGAGGTCATTCTCCCTCTTTTCTATAGCGGCAATTTCTCGCTACTAATTTAGCATTTTCGGCCTTTAAACTTTCATTTTCAACGACTATTTGACTTAGAGTTCTCGGCTCCTTAGTCGGCTTTGAGTTTGACTTTTGAGTAAATTTGTTTTCCTCATTCAATAGTGTGTGTGAGGATTTAATGTGTTCAAAATCTTTCGTCATTTTGCCTAATGAATCATAAAGATCGAGTGGGTGATGAAGTGTGTGTGTCACGCTGTCACTATCACTAGTGTCCGAGTTTGTTGAGTTAGATTGTACCTCATCTTCTTAATCTTGTTCTTTGGCCATCAAGCGGATCGGGGCTTCTTCTTCGAGTCACTTGAGTAGTCGGCTTCACTTTGCTCTCTCGAATCACTGTCTCTCTTGACTTAGGCTTTTTTTGCATCTCTGCGCCATCATTGCCTTTTTCCTTTCTTGTCTTCTTTCTCTCAAGATCTTTCTTTCTTCTTCATCTCTGTACTTGTTGACTACGGGATATGAGCAATCAATGGCATAGTGACCTGGTTGTCTACATTCCAACATAGATATTCAGCTTTTTGATCGCTCTTTCTATTCTTGAGTTGTCACCCTTTGATACTCAACTTTTTGATGATCTGTTCTCTTGGTTGGCCTGTCTTCCCTTGATTTGGAGGGAGCCGAGTGTCTTCCGGAAGATTCACCCTTTCCTCTCTTGTAGTTCTTGTTAAATAACTTGTTAAATCTTTTAACCATCGGCTATTTCTTCCGGGTCAATTGCCTCTTTGATCTCAGCTCTCTTCCCATCTTTGACAATTAGAGCAAATTGTTTTGGGTACAAATTGTCTCTTCCGGTCTTTTCTTCTTAGCTCAAACTCGTAGGCTTTGAGGTCCGAGAATAACTCATGATTGGATGTCTTTGATAGGTCCATGGAGTGTCTCGTGCCATGACCTTCATTTCCCATTCACTGAAGACTTTTTAGGATCTTCATACACATTTCCTTCTCGTGTATATTCCTTTCCAAGTGTTAGACATACTCATTTGTGATTTACTCAGAATCGAGCGTCTAGTTGATCCAGGTTCTCTCCGAGATCATTTTGAAGTTTTCAAATTTTTGTACCGCCACGATAATTTGTTTTCTTTGATTTGCTCTGAGCCTTCACAAATTAATGTCGTTTGTCCCAGATTTCTTTAGCCGTTGTGCATGATTTGACTTTATTGAACATGGCTTTGTCCAAAGTTTTGTAAAGGATGTCCTTGGCTACATTGTCCAGGTTGTATCTTTTCTGTCATCATTTGTCCACTCGGTTCTTGGTTTTCAACCATGACTGGTCCGGGAGCATCATCTTCTTCTCCTTCACCGCAACTCTTCGTACAATCTGTGTTTCACCTTTAAGATTTGCAGAGGCCCATCTTCTATCACTATCCACATCTCATCATGTAATGCTGATAGATGAGCCTGCATACGAATTTTCCAATCATCAAATTCTTCGATAGTGAACATAGGGATGCGTGTCAAATTTGCTTCCATGATAATGATTTTTAATAAAAAGAGTTTTGAAGGTTTAAGTACTAAAGCAGACTTTGAAAAGTTTGGAGATCTAGTTCAGTAACCAGTGCGGAGGGTTCAATGAACCAACCGCTCTGATACCACTTGTAGGTCCCAAGGGGTGTAGTGTAAGGTTTAGAAGGGGGGGTTGAATAAACCTTACCAAATTTTCGATTTAGTCCTTTTAAATCTACAGAGTTGATTCTACACAGCTGTGTCCTTGATGGACAAACCGAATTAGTCGCCAAGAGAGTTAATCTCTCAACAGACTCACTGAGTCATTGATGGAGTAACTCACTTGTTAGCTATAATTTAACTCAACTGTGGTTTTATTTTCAGCGGAAGACTTAACACCCTTAAGTTTGATTAAGCAAGATTTTAGAGCTTGATTTAGTACTTATAAATTATCAAATGGATAGCAAATTTATCGCAGATATAAGCGATTAAAAGTGCAGAATTTAAATCTTTGAAATGTAAATGACACAAGAAGATTTTTATAGAGGTTCGAAGATGGGGTAATTCTTCTACTCCTCTCTTCTCCAACTCCCGGAGGAATCCACTAAGTAATGATCGGTTTACAAAGTGGTAATACCCGTCCGGATACAAGTCTTGATCACAACAGGCCGACTTGATCCTTAGGGACTCGATGAGACGCCTTGATCACTCACCGGCTTCTCGACGACTCGGCTTCTTCACAAGGCAGCCTTGTTACTCTGACTCACTTGCTCAAGCTCTTTGGATTTGATCACGAAGCCCTCCAAAAGCTTAAGACTTGGTTCAACCTTGAACCTTTCTACAATCCTTCCCGGAATGTAGACCCCTTGTTTTCAAAAGTTTCCTCTTCAACTGATTGAAGTTCTCTTTCCTTCACAGTGAGTGTTGGATTGATGTACTTCGTAATGTAGGCTTGAGGATTGAGAATGTTTCGATTTTCTAATGTGCATGTATATCTCACGTGTGTGTCATCCCTATATCTCAAACAAACTCTCTCGGCCTTTTATAGTGAACTTTCAAAAATTTGCCCGTTGAAGAGATAGGCTTATTTTTGAAAGTCACTTTGCGATCGTTGGCTTGCGCTTCTTGGAATTGCCGTTTCCTCGTATGAATTGTTCTTTCACCTTTTCGAGTTCGACACGGTGTAGTGCTTCCCATTGGTTCATTCCTTTTGCACGCTTCCTCGGGATCGAGCACTCCAAGAAAGGTGGTATGGAGATATTACTTGTTTAAGTAAATCTCTTGATTTCTCTGCGGTTCTTTTTACGCTTATCTCGACTTGACCGCATTTCCTTGCTTTCCCAGTGACTTAGAGTCGACTTCCAATCATTGGATGACTCTTCCACTTCAACTTGAGACTTGGCTTTTCTTGAGTTGACTTGACCGATGCTCCACTCAAACAGCATCTCACCGCTTCTTCGATAGAGTTCCGTCTACTCTTTTTTTGCCATACTCACTGTCTCGCGTGAGTCTTCCTTCTTTGATTGTCTTCTTGCATGTTGCAGGGCGTAGGCCGACTTAACTCCTGGCTTGGCGGCTCTATTCATTACAATGCATTTTACAACAAGAATTGGGGTGCCAACTTTCTATTCTAAGTTTTACATGGCATTCATCAAAATCTAAACAATAAAATTCCTAACAGGCAATTTGATAGGTCCACTGTGCACGATGGGCTCCTTAATACTTACAGTTTTGTCTTCGGGGGAGTCAAAATTATTCTGCATCCTGGCTCGCCGCGATCCATACACCCGGTACCACCTCCAGTGGTTCTTTTTCTTTCCCGGACTGCCTTTGTTCAGGAGATGCAGATCTCAGAGCGTGTTTTTCTTCCATTGGGGGTTGAGACTCCCGTTCTTTCCACTTGGCCATCAGAAATTCGTCCTCTACTTCAAGAGTTCGTGGATGCTTTCCCCGAGGAGCTCCCACCTGACCTATCACCTCTTCGGGATATACAACATCAGATTGATCTTATTCCAGGGGCCTCGCTTCCGAACCTCCCTCATTATCGAATGAGCCCGATGGAGCTTGCAGAATTACGTCGTCAAGTGGAGGAATTATTACAGCGCGGCGTGTTCGGTGAAAGCTTAAGCCCATGCATTGTCCCGGCTTTACTTATCCCGAAAAAAGATGGGTCGTGGTGCATGTGTGTTGATAGTCGTGCCGTTAACAAGATTACAGTTCATTATCATTTCCCCTTCCCTGCCTTGATGATTTATTGGATCAGTTGAGTGGGGCTACAATTTTCATATAGTTGGACTTGCGTAGTGGTTACCATCAGATCTGTATTCGCCCGGGCGACAAGTGGAAAACTGCATTTAAAACACGGGAAAACCTTTTTGAGTGGCTAGTTATGCCTTTCGGATTGTCCAATGCCCCGAGCACTTTTATGCGTATTATGAATCAGGCTTTGCGATCCCTTATTGGCACGTGTGTCGTCATTTATTTTGATGATATTCTTATTTATAGTCGTTCCTTAAGTGACCATATCAACCACGTGCGCGCCGTTCTTACCATTCTCCGGTCTGAAAAATTTTATGCCGCCCCGAAGAAATGTCTCTTTTTGGTGGATTGTGTCTTATTTTTGGGTTTTCGGATTTCTTCGCAGGGCATAAGTGCTGATGATTCTAAAATTGCAGCCATTCGTGACTAGCCGACACCTCAATATGTCACTTAGGTGCATAGCTTTCATGGCCTCGCTTCCTTCTACCTTCGTTTCATTGCCCACTTTAGTTCGATCATGGCCCCCATAACAGATTGTTTGAGTGCCAAGACGTTTGAGTGGACACCTCAGACTGCTGCCGCATTTGATGAAATAAAAAAGAAATTTACTTCAGCCCCAGTTCTCCTATTACCCGATTTTTCTCTTCCTTTTGAGCTCTCTTGTGATGCTTCGAAAGTGGGCATTGGTGCTATCTTACGCCAGCAGAGACGCCCAGTTGCTTTCTTTAGTGAAAAATTATCCGGTCCGTGCTCCCGGTATAACACTTACGATATTGAATTTTACGCAGTGGTTCGCGCAGTTCGCTAGTGGCGCCATTACCTTTTCCATCGCGAGTTTGTACTTTTTACCGATCATGAGGCGCTTCGTCATCTCGCAACCCAAGATAATATTTCTGCACGGCATGTGTCTTGGACAGCCTACTTACAACAGTTCATATTTGTGCTTAAGCATCGTTCCGACGTGTCCAATCGTGTGGCTAACGCGCTTAGCCGACACGTACTCATCTTATCGGACATGCGTGTTCCAGTCTTGGGGTTTGACTCTTTTCCAGCCCTTTATCCCTCTGACCCATTCTTTGGGCCAATCCTTACACGTCTCCAGGCAGGTGAGCCTTCTAACTTCCTATTGCATGATGGGTTTTTATTTAAAGGCCTGCAATTATGCATTCCGTCCAGTAGTTTGAGCCTCCAACTTGTTGCCGAACTGCATGGAACAAACATGTGGGCTGAGACAGATCCATTGATTTAGTTCAGCGGTCTTTGTTTTGGCCCTCACTTTGTCGCGACGTCACTCGTTATATAGCCCGCTGTCGAATATGTCAAATGGCCAAAGGGGGTGCCTTTAATGCCGGGTTATATCGTCCACTTCCCGTCCCCTCGCAACCATGGTCTGCAATTAGTATGGATTTTGTCTTGGGTTTGCTGCGTACTCAGCGCGGCCATGATTCGATCTTTGTAGTGGTCGACCGTTTTTCTAAGATGGTGCATTTCATCCCATGTAAGCGTACATCAGATGCGGTTCATGTCGCTCATTATTTTTTCGGGAAATTTATCGTTTGCATGGTTTGCCTTCCTCTATCGTGTCGGATCACGATACACGTTTTTTGAGTTTTTTTTGGCGAAGTTTATGGCGTATGGCCAACACCCAGTTGAACTTTAGTAGCGCATATCACCCTCAAACGATCATTGGGCAATCTGTTGTGGTGTCTTGTTGGTGATAATTTATGCTATTGGGATTTTAAGCTCAGCCAAGCGGAATTCGCGCATAATTTTGCCCTCAATCGCAGCACGGACATGTGTCCATTTCAGGTTGTATATGCTGTCATTCCACGTGAGCCAACTGATTTGCTTATTTTTCCCTCTCCCGTGCGTGCCAATGGTTATGCCGTTGAGCTCATCGAGTCGCTGCGACAGACCCATGAGACAGCTCGTGCCAAGCTAGTGGAAGCAAATACTCTGTATAAGGTTGCATCGGATACTCGGCGTCGGGCTGTGGAGTTTGAAGTTGGGGATTTCGTATGGGCCGTCTTGACTAAAGACCAGTACTCAGCTCATGAGTTTAATAAGCTTTCCGCTCGTAAGATTGGTCCTCTTGAAATCACTGAAAAAATTAATCCTAATGCGTATCGCCTTAAACTCCAAACCCATATGCGTACCTCCGATGTCTTTAATGTCAAACATTTGGTTCACTATGTAGGTGATTCGTTGTCTGGATATGAGGTTGCTTCCGATTCGAGGGCG
Source organism: Rehmannia glutinosa (assembly GCA_016081115.2). Classification (NCBI taxonomy): domain Eukaryota; kingdom Viridiplantae; phylum Streptophyta; class Magnoliopsida; order Lamiales; family Orobanchaceae; genus Rehmannia; species Rehmannia glutinosa. The sequence continues at coordinate 66,387,259 of CM071937.1, read as the reverse complement.
AATCATTTTCATGAGGGGGAGAATGATGGAGATGAGGTTGCACGCCTTGTTTGACAGGATACGAGTTTCTAAAGTTATTTAGTTTTAGTTTTAGCAGTAGAATTTATTTCCTTAGTTAGTTTATTTAGTTCCTTTCAGTAGAGTTGATTTCCTTAGTTTATTTAGTTTTCCTTTTACTGAACAAAGTTTTAACTCAATTCTCATGGTGTTAGAAGCAGTTTTGGAGTTTTAATAAAATTATAAAGAGAGTTTTCTCTCAAAGGCTTCTCTGTTATTGCTTCTATTTTGGTCACGGACTAGTCAAGCTCAACAGGTCTTCTTTCCCCATTGATTACGCAAAGCCCGTTCCTTGGGCCGTGGTTTCGCCGGATAGTAGATAGGACAAATGGGAATCTCGTTAATATATTCATGCGCATCACTAATTAGATGACGAGGCATTTGGCTACCTTAAGAGAGTCATAGTTACTCCCGCCGTTTACCCGCGCTTGGTTGAACTTCTTCACTTTGACATTCAGAGCACTGGGCAAAAATCACATTGCGTGAGCATCCGCAGGGACCATCGCAATTTGTTTTAATTAAATCGATTCCCTTGTCCGCACCGCCCGAGTCGATTGTTTGACGCCCGGGGAAGGCCCCCGAAGGAGTCGTTCCTAGTCCGTCCCCCGACCGGCACGCGACGACCCGCTCTCGCCGCTCTCAAGCAGTTCGCCGACAGCCAACGGGTTTGGGACTGGGACCCTCGTGCCCACTCCTCAGAGCCAATCCTTTTCTCGAGGTTATAGATCCATTTTACCGACTTTCCTTGCCTACATTGTTCCATCGACCAGAGGCTGTTCACCTTGGACACCTGATGCGGTTATGAGTACGACCGGGCTCGGATGGCACTCGATCCTCCATATTTTCAAGAGCCGCCGGGGGCGCACCGACACCACTCAACGTGCGGTGCTCTTCCAGCCGCTGGACCCTACCTCCGGCTGAGCCGTTTCCAGGCAAAAATCCAGCACATTCTTTTGTTCTTCACTTTCAACATATTTGTTGTACTAGTGAGATGCACGTGCGTTGCACGTGAACCATATAATTTTTTTTTAATTTAATTAAACAAATTACTAATATATTTTAATTTTAAAGTTTGGAAAAATAAGATATTCAAGCCTTTTACCAGATATAATATATTTCTACATTTTTAATCCATATACCAATAAATATAGTGTAACCTCTAATCCGGGTGAAAATAATTTATCGATGATGTGAAAAATGGATGGACTCATAATTTTCAAGCTTCAAGGCACAACAAAGCTGGTATTTTTACTCAAAATGTTGTTTTACTCGAAGTATGAGAAACATGTTAATTGGTTACGAATAGTGGTTGCAGAGAGTGTTGAGCATTCAAATACTGGATTTCAGTATGATGTTTTCCTTCATCATCAACAACTACTTAGCCCGTTTCTTGTACAATGATCGACAAAATTTGTAGCAAAAGCATCACTATTTTGTCTTATTTTTACCAAAGACAATAACATAATATATTAGGGATAATAATGAAAATCCTAATCATATGACATTCCCAAATGGTGGAGCTTTTGAGTAATTAATGATGACCTTGAGTATCAAGACTTGTAATGAAAATTATAACTAATGTAGTAGTTTTACAAGAAAGCAACCAATAGAACTAAGTTCTTCAAAAGGAGTTCCTCAAAGTAGAAATGGCAATATGCGTGTTATAGAGTAGCATGTTGACAATCATAAAGTGAATAGCGTCTGAACCACATTACTCAACAATTTACCTATAATGTGTAATAACTCTAGAGAGAAACTAAAAGGCAACATAGTATACTTGGATCGTGTAATAATTCTTGTGAGAAATTAAAAAACTTAAACTCCACTTAAAAAGAATATCCCAAAAGTGGCAAAGACAAACATTATCAGAATCCTGGATGATTACAGTAAGTAACTTGAAGCTTGTCTTAGTAGTCACTGGGTAGTTCTTCATATACCCGTCTAAGGATTGTAAGGCTACGAGAGAAGTCCTCCCTATGTATTATATATGTTATATGTAACAAGTATTTGATCTGGCACCTCCGTTAACATCTTGTGAAAGACATACTCTTTCAGCATTTCTCCATTGATTACAAAACGTTGGATTTATATAAAGGAACATAACAACATATAAGCAAGAATGTGGTTCTAAGCAAGGATAAAAACTTTGTATAAGAAAAATTTAAACAAAAGAACGAATCAATGTAAAAGTGCAATACAAAGTCATAAAAATCTGATTTTCATGAATTGGTAATGTAACCTTAAATTCTCAATTTTCAAATATATCATCACGTCAAAGACAAAAAGATTTCTCAATTGCTGCAATATCATTTGTATAATATCTAAACATAAACTCAATGTCAATATAAGAATTTAGAAATTTAACATCATATAGGAAAGGTATGCCTAATGCCCTCAACATGAAGCTTACTTTTTTGTCTTCTTTGTTTACTTAAAACTGTCATTCCAAAGATAATGCTGAATATAATTTTCTTTTTCCTTCTTTTGTTTCTTTTTTCTTCCTCCATTTTTTAGCTGAGTGAGGCGTGACTGCGTGAGGCTCCTAAAATAACTTTTTAAGCATTTCCTTAAATTTTCAAAAGTATGTTTAATACTATAGATTTCCATAAAAGCATTCCTTCATCGTTACTCACAATATTAGAGGGTTTACTAAAAGAATATATGATATATTGTACATGTGAATCAACTTAATGCTCTCAAATACGATATATTTGAAACCCTTCTCCAAATGTCAACCGAAGAAATACACATAAAAACGAAGGCATACTCCAAATAGCTTGTTCAAAACAAAACTCAACTTAATGGCCACAACCCAATCGTGCGACCACTATTATGATATGATTACTTTTGTCTTATGTAATCCCTCTAAATAGCCATTGGTACTCCATCCTCTTGTCGAGTACTTTTGATATTTTAATTTCAAAATTAAAATATAGGGCCTGACGATGAAGAGATATTAGAAGGGTGACCTAGCCCCTAACTTGTGACATGTTCCAATATGGTTGAGTTTTCTCTAACACCACCCATCAATTTAGAATTTCTATTGGTGAATGTTGAAAAACATGAGAACATTTTTTTAAAAAATAATTCCCACAAGTAAAATTGAGAATCCATAAAAACTCAATCATATTATAACTCAGAAAACTAATGCCAAAAACCTGAAAAGTAATTTTGTTAGTAACACTTATGGAAAAAGCTATCATTCTATTCATTTACTAATTACAAAGCCGAAGCCTAAATATATATAGATGGAGTAGAAAAAACCTTAAAAACATAAAAAAATACTCAAATCTTTTAGCCGCGACCGACAATCTGAAGGCGAATACTGCAAGTATTGTTGCTAGATAAGTCTATTAGTAAGCAAAATTCTTTGTGGAAAAATAAATCAGCGAAATGCGCTTACGTTCTGACAAATATTTTGGGCCAATAAGTGCAATAAAGTGGCCAACTTGAAAGACCAATTCTTGAACAAAGAAACGTAAAAGTATTACTTTGAATAGTTTGTTGAGTTCCGCACCATCAACATGGCCATGATTCCAAGTAAAGCTTCACTCACATGATACATCTATCAATCTAGCATGTTGATCACCCTGCGTAGGTGACATTAGGCAATAATTAGTCTTGTTAAATTAACTCACACAAGGAGAAGAATACATTCCCTATCCTATAACAAGTATTTGCAATTTACTATATATTTTGTTCCTTTGAAGTATGTTTAACTGCTCAATAAAGTAACCTATTTTTGGATAACTCACACTTCGCAAGACCAATAATACAAGAGTGCATAGATACTGAATCGACATTAAAAGTTTGCTCAATAGAATTTTCACACAGACAACACACATAATTTCTCAAATTATATATAATAAGAACACCAATTGAACATCATAAGAGAACACAAATCTATCTTAGAAGAATAGAATAGTCTTGCATTGTGTACTTAATAAATATTTTTCCTCTTGATTATTCTCCACTGTAATTTTGTCTCTCATTATACTAATATTTTGAAGTCTGAAACCAGTGCAGATTAACCAAAAGTGTAGGTACGATTCTATATGTAGACATTAATTTCCACCCTATGCAGTTAAATTATTATTTATTAGATATGTGATCATGAATTCATGATCAAAATAAGATCTGAAGATGTGGAAAAAATAACTAATGCATTACAATCTGGTGTATCTGTCAAATTGTTCATATTCTCATTACAATTCTATGAAATTTTGGACTCAAAACATCTCAAGACTTGCAGTATTAATAGCAGTCCAGTTGACCATATTCCCTAAATGGGGATGAAAAAATGGGATCTATGCATGCCTTACAAACCAATTCTTAGGTACATACTGTTTGATACATGTTTTTATCTTAATTTTGATGATTTTATTTTGTCACCAAAATAATGTTTTTAAAGGCTGTCCAAATACTCCTAAATGATTTAAAAATGTTTTTAATATTTTCCGGAGTATTTCCCCTAGTTTATGTTTGATAATAATGGACAACACTTTTAATGATCAATGGATTTTTTACTCCTAAACAAGATTTCTAAATGTTGTCTAAATACTCCCGATTGGTTTAAAATGTTTTTACTAAATTTTCGGAGTATTTCTCGAGTTTTATTTTCGACAAAAATTGGACAACATTTCTGTCTCGTGGTCGACCGATCGCCCTATAGGGCAACCCGTACCTGAAGATATTTTTAGAAACAGAAAATGAGACGGGAGTAAAAAACAAGCGGTCGACCGGCCGCTTCGTCAGCGTCGACCGTCCCGGTCGAATTAAGTCGCTTCAATGGCCGACCGTACTGCAAGTTTCATTTCAAACAAACAAAACCTCTTTGATTTTTTGATAAGGGGGACCGGTTGAGAGGGTCGACCGGCCAAGCCTACGCGACCGGCCGTCGCCTGTTGTAATTTTCTAAGTGTTCTCATTTTCTCTTATTTAAATGCGACGTCGCCTATGTATTGACAAAAAAATATGACCGTTTGACAATGAGACACATTTCCTTAAATTGTGGGATGATTTCTAACAGCTATATTCTTGATTTTAATTGTATTTTTCTCAGATTTTCAATCCCCAAGAGGAGCCTATGCTTGATCAATCATCTCCTATAAATAGAGGAAGTTTTGGAGCAACCAATACAACAATTTGAGATACAACACAACAAGATACACTTCAAGCAAATACTTGGTCTTTCATTGTTATTATTCTTGTTGTAAATTTGCCTAGCTTATCACTTTCACATCCTTGAGGTCTAGGCTATTCTTGATTACACCTTTCACTCAAATTGTATTATTCATTATTGAGTTGTAATCTTGATTTTTGGTTATCATTCAAACACAAGATATCCTTGTGAGTGTTCTTGTGGTAAGAACACACTTGGATGATCTAGGTGATAGGTGCAAGGAGATTGTGGTAATCTTCTTATTGAGGTGTTGAAGAATTTGGTATTCTTCAAGGTTGAAGATTGTGGTAATCTTCACAAGGTGCCGTTGAAGGAAGATTGTGGTAATCTTCAAAGGAGATTGTGGTAATCTCCAAAGGTGGTGTTGAAGAAGAGTGTGGTGCTCTTCAAGGTGTTGTAAGTTGAATTTGTATTAATTTTGGTAATTAATAAAATTCTTTTTCTTTTCGAAATCCATCCCGGATATACTGGGGTGGTAGAGGATTAGGCCCTAGGTGGGTTGAACCTCTTTAAATCAACGTGTGTTGTTTACTTTCCGCACCTTTATTATTTTGTTTGAGCCATTCGATTGTTAAAAGAGGGCGAAATCGAAAAGATGGAGATAATCTATTCACCCCCCTCTAGATTATCGTAGCGCTTGGACTTACAAGTGGTATCAGAGCCAAACTCTTTGGCAAGCTCGTTCCACATCGCGAGTGAAGAGAAACGATCGACGGCTACGAACGAAGCTCATCCATCCGACACCTCCACCACCAAGCCACCACTATTTGATTCCAAAAATTTTAATTTTTTGAAAGAAAGAATGGAATGCTATCTACAAGGTTGCGGGTTCGACATTTGGAACACCGTCATTAACGGAGAATCCATTCCGACGAAAGATACACCACACACTTCAAAAGGCTTCAAAAAGCTCAATGATGAAGAGAAGAAAATCATCTCCTTAAACGGTAAGGCTTTAAATATTTTGTATTGTTCATTTACTAATTTAGAATATGAACATATTGTAGGAATAAAGTCGGCACATGAAGTATGGCAAAAATTAGAAGCCATCTATGGAGTATTTGCAAATGATAGGAGTCAAACAAAACCATCTACTTCTCAAGGTCATACAAGCTCAAATCTAAGGAACAAGCCTCCTACAACTTCCAACTATGATGAAGTTGAATATTGTTTTATGGGCATAAATGAAGAAAATGAGGTATGTCTTAAACCCTCTACTTCCTATGATATTGTCATTCAAAATGATTATAGTGATTTACAAAATGATTATGATGAACTTCAAAATGAATTCCAAAGCTTACTTGTTAGATACAAAAATTTGAAAAAGGAATTCAATATTTTGAAAAATGATAAGGATAGTTTATTCACTTCCTATGAATCACTATCATGTGTTCACACCACCACTCTTGACAAGGTTAGAAACCTTGAAAAAGAAAATAGTACTCTTGTTGAGAATATTGATTGCATGAAAAAGGATTTATTAAAATCCAACTTGAGTATCAATAAAATGCCCAATATTGTTGATATTCATAATTGTGATAAAGGACTTGATCATAAGCCTAATGGTGTTAATCATATGAAAAAGGATCAAGTCACTATGCATATTGGTCATTATGCTCCTAGAATTATTACTTGTTTTTATTGTGGCAAAAAGGGTCATACGGCTAATTCTTGTCGGGCTAGAAATAGCTCTAAATATTGTTGGAGACCTAAAAGTCTCAAAGCTAATCCTAAAGGACCCAAACACATGAGGGTACCACAAAATAATGTGTTATTAGGTACTCGGCAAAGCAAAAATCGGAGAAAATTCATGCCACCAAGAAAACATCAAATGAACGTTTCATTTGATCAAAGAAGGAGAAACTACTCTCAACAAAACCAATTTCCAAGAAGAGCGTATAATCAAAAATGGGAAGAACACAATCCTTGGAAATGGCAAAGACATCATCAACAAGATGATTTTCAAAGAAGAAGAAACCATCAACAATGGAAAGGTAACCAACCTTTGAGATGGAGTAATCAAAGAAGTCATCATCAACAAAGTGACTTCTCAATGAGAAGATATCATCAACAATGGGAAAGACACAACCCATGGAAACGGCGTAATTGGTAAACCGTATCTCCCCATCTATATATGCATCTTATTTTTATGCATGTTTTTTAATTGCTAAATGAGTCTTCAAGTATTTATTTTTAATATAGGTCTCTTATATATTTGTGAGTTTCAAAATTTTTGCATGATTTTCTAAAATTCTTGAGCATTTTTAGCTTATCTTCTCTTATGAAATTTTATAGCATAAGCTCTTTTTGATATCTTCTATTACTAGCCTACATTTTCATCATTATGATTTGTGCTAGATATGTTCTAAGAATTGTGTAGGATACATTTTTCATACTCATTGGCTATTCGTCATCAAGTTTCTTAAACTATCGAGGTATGTTTACTCGTATTTATCTTTAAACTCGATATTATGCTTATGCACATATCTTTCAAGATATTTCACTTTAACCCCTTAAGTGCCCCTAAATAATTTTGCAAAAATTCTCTTAAAAGGGCACTACTTGTTAAGTCTCGATTTTCTCGAATTTATGTTTTCCCGAAACCCATATTTGTTGGATATAGTCCAAAATTATCTTTTTGCAAAGTTTTAAAACTTTTGGGGTGAAAAATCGAATTTTAGAAAATTCTGTGAAAGAAAAATTGCACTGGGACGGTCTAAGCAGGGGCGACCGGTCACCCTGCACCTCGACCGGTCGCCCCATACCTCGACCGGTCGCCTGTGCCATTTTTGGTTAAAAACTTTCTGTCCTCGCTTTTAAAAGACGAAGAAAACTTCAAAACCCTTAACAGCGTAATATCATCCCCTTCCCTCAAAATCTTCAATCTTTCATCATTTTTCTCGATTCTTGTTGCTAATCTTCTTATTTTCACAAGAATCTTACATATATGGCTCCTCCAAAGAATTCCACCGGTCGAAATCCCATCTCCAAGCGTAGAAGGGGCGGAGAGGGTTCAAGAAAAATCGGCAAGAGGAAGCCGAACAAAGGATATTCGAGCCGCTCAAAGAAACGTGGCTCAAGAAGGTGATGATGTTCAAAATCCCATTCTCTCTCGGGCCCAAATTTCCGAGCTACGCGAACGATTTCGCTCCAAAATTGCCGTTGGGCGAAAGGTAAAAAATCCTTTGTTACTCAAGCCCCCTAATTCCCACAATGTTCTTAATTTCATCAATAAATATGCGGAATGGTATTATGGGGACTCGGGAATGGGAGGAAAGTCTATTGCTCGGACTAAAATGTGTCGTTTTAGTTCATTTACAAATGAGTATCCTACAATTAGAGGATTTTTTGAGGAGCAAGGTTGGATATATTTATGGGAACATGCTTATGTGTTGTATGATGATGATATTATCCAACTCTTCTATGCCAATATGTGGGTCGAATATGATGTTGAAAGGAAGCCTATAGCTGTAAATTCTCTTATAAGGGGACGACATTTTAGATGGACTCCCAATGATATTTGCCGGTTTTTACGTGTTAGAGAAGGTGGTTAGGATTATTTCTCTTGTGGGACTTGGAATGATGAAATGTTGGGGGTGTCAATGAAAGAAGTGAAGACGTATTTGGGAGTATGGCCAAAGTACTCTTCGTTGGCAATGACACTTGAGCATCGTATTTTGTCGGTCATTGTCGCGTATTGCATTTGTGGTAAGTCGGGAAAGATGCCTAGCAACATGGATTACTTTTTGACGTATAAGATTGCTAGGAGGGAACCACTTAACTTTGGTGCCATACTTATTCAATGTCTAATTGAGTCCATCACTCAAGGTAATAAGAAGTTAGTTATGGGAAATTGGATTTGTAAACTTCTTATTCAATCGGGACTTCCTTCATCGGAGTGTAACTCGGAAGTATTTCAAAATGACTTCGACATTGACAATATCTCCCAAATGGTCACGATGCGCAATAATATGGACATCCGACCAACCAAAATGGCTAGAGGAAGAGGTCAAGAGTCCTCCGATCCTAATGATTACTTTGATGACGCCGAGGCCGCAAGATTGGCGGAAGAGGGTGAACCGAGCAATCCGGAGGGTAATACCGGTGCTCAACCGCCTAGGAGGTATACTCAAGCCGAATTTGATGAGATGAGGGCTTTTCATGAGACGAGATATGAGGCTTTGGAGCAAAAGACCTCCAAAATGCAAAAGTCTATCGGCAAATTGAAGAAATTTATCAAGGATTTTATTCCCGGATCTTGCTTCTCCTCGGATGAGGAATGATGTCCCCACCCATTTACTTTCTAGCATTTTCATTATTATTGCTTTGTACTTTAATGAACTTTTGTAAAACTCATTTGTACTAATGATATTTGCTTGTTTTCTTAAAGGGTTAAAATTGCAAGTTGATGATGACTTGTAGATAATCATGATTTTGATGGAGTATTTGATGGTAAAAATACTCTAATTTAAGCATTGTTTGATAATTGGTATGAAGTACTTGATGGTAAAAGTGATTCTTTTGATACTTTGATCATTATGCTTTGATGGACATGTTGGGACATTTGACATTTGATACATATATTGTTTTAGGCATGACTTATTACTTGATGGATGCTCTAATTTTTGGCATTTGTAATGCCTTGATCATTCTTAGCTTATCTCAATTGGGTTGAACCCTTGAGAATCTACTTTGAGCTCTTTTTTGATGAACAAATTGTTGCATATGGTGCATATGATCTTTTTGAGTTTTGGAATGAGGTTGATTGATGATATGAAATTTTTTTGGCTTAAAACCTTTACAAGGACTATATGCAAAGGCTTTTATTTCTTATACACACAAGGTGTTTGTTGAAATGTCGCAATGAAACTTTCAACCTCTACATGATTCTCTTGCTTCAAAATGTCTTAGAATCTTTTTGAAATCATGTTTTTAGCTTACTATGAGCTTATGGATCTCTTATGTTAAAATTCTCCCATTTTCCTTGGATTATTATGCTTTAATTGCTCAACGGTTTTTAAACCGTCCCCTTTGATGCGCTTTGATATCATTGTATGGTGTTTTCACCATCCTAACATTCTTTTTGATGATTCCAAAGGGAGAAAGCGAGAATATTGGCTCATTAGCTCAAAGAAGCTAATAAAAGCTTGTCATAAAAGCTATAAGCTATGGCTCATAAAAGCCATAAGTCGTGATTTGTTCTTAGTACAATTGTTGCTTGATGGACTTATATAATTGATTAATGATGTTTTGGACAGGAGCTTATAAGCTCTTAAACAAATTGTAAAAGCTAAAGCTTTTAGCTTATGGAAAATTGCTTTTACATTATTCTTGATATTCTTGTTGATAGGGGAGCTTGTGCTTATTATTGATAAATATTTACTCCTACTTGGTTGCTTTAATATTTTTGGAAATTTTGGTTGCTTCCAAACGGTCAAATGTTTTTACCGGAAAATCATTTCTAAAAATTGCTCTCTTAGTTTGTGTAAAGATTGTTTTGGTTTGTAATCATCAAAAAGGGGGAGATTGTTTGATACATGTTTTTATCTTAATTTTGATGATTTTATTTTGTCACCAAAACAATGTTTTTAAAGGTCATCCAAATACTCCTAAATGATTTAAAAATGGTTTTAATATTTTCCTGAGTATTTCCCTAGTTTATGTTTGATAATAATGGACAACACTTTTAATGATCAATGGATTTTTACTCCTAAACAAGATTTCTAAATGTTGTCTAAATACTCCCGATTGGTTTAAAATGTTTTTACTAAATTTTCGAGTATTTCTCGAGTTTTATTTTCGACAAAAATTGGACAATATTTACGTCTCGTGGTCGACCGGTCGCCCTATAGGGCAACCCGCACAAGATTTGAAACAAAAAATGAGACGGGAGTAAAAAACAAGCGGTCGGCCACGGCCGCTCTAAGGCCGACCGGTCGGCCACGTCCGCTTCAACGGCCGACCCACTGCAAGTTTCATTTCGAAATAGAACAAAACCTCTTTGATTTTTGATAAGGGGGACCGGTTGAGACAGGGGTCGACCGGTCGAAGCCTACGTCGACCGGTCGCCCTGTTGTAATTTTCTAAGTGTTCTCATTTTCTCTTATTTATGTGCGACCGGTCGCCCTATGTATTGACGGCAAAAATATGACCATTTGACAGCAGACACATTTCCTTAAATTGTGGGAATGATTTCTAACAGCTATATTCTTGATTTTAATTGTATTTTTCTGTAGATTTTCAATCCCCAAGAGGAGCCTATGCTTGATCAATCATCTCCTATAAATAGAGGAAGTTTTGGAGCAACCAATACAACAATTTGAGATACAACACAACAAGATACACTTCAAGCAAATACTTGGTCTTTCATTGTTATTATTCTTGTTGTAAATTTGCCTAGCTTATCACTTTCACATCCTTGAGGTCTAGGCTATTCTTGATTACACCTTGCACTCAAATTGTATTATTCATTATTGAGTTGTAATCTTGATTTTTGGTTATCATTCAAACACAAGATATCCTTGTGAGTGTTCTTGTGGTAAGAACACACTTGGATGATCTAGGTGATAGGTGCAAGGACATTGTGGTAATCTTATTATTGAGGTGTTGAAGAATTTGGTATTCTTCAAGGTTGAAGATTGTGGTAATCTTCACAAGGTGCCGTTGAAGGAAGATTGTGGTAATCTTCAAAGGGAGATTGTGGTAATCTCCAAAGGTGGTGTTGAAGAAGAGTGTGGTGCTCTTCAAGGTGTTGTAAGTTGAATTTGTATTAATTTTGGTAATTAATAAAATTCTTTTTCTTTTCGAAATCCATCCCGGATATACTGGGGTGGTAGAGGATTAGGCCCTAGGTGGGTTGAACCTCTTTAAATCAACGTGTGTTGTTTACTTTTCGCACATTTATTATTTTGTTTGAGCCATTCGATTGTTAAAAGAGGGCGAAATCGAAAAGATGGAGATAATCTATTCACCCCCCCTCTAGATTATCGTAGCCGCTTGGACTTACACATACTAAAACCCTTGTACTAAAAATAATTTTTTGTCAGGGGAATTACTACAAGGGACGAACAATTAGTGGGTTGCATGTATGTCCAAATTTTAAAAGAAGTTTGGTATATATGATTTTGACTTCCTAGACACTGAATATGTGGTAGGTATTTTTCTATGGAGAAAGGAGACTGAAGGAGTGGCAAAAAAATTGCACACACTTAAGGAAAGAAGCCATCTCTACTCTTTTTTGAACTGTTCTTTTTTAACTTGTTCAATAATTTTTTTTCAGGAAAGACAAATAATTTGCACAATTGCACGTACACAGAGCAAGAAATGAGTTGTTTCCTATTGACAGAGAAGATCTTGCCTTTTCTTAAAAGACAAATGATCTTAAGACTTTTGTTTAGCATTCTCTAACATGTAATTAATAATGAGTTAGAAAATGTCTTATACCTTTCTCATAATTGCACCATAAGCTTAGTTCAAAGTCTTCTGCTATGTCATCTGTCATGTTAACAACAAATATAACATCCAAAAGTAGGCTGCTCAAAAAATATTTTAGTTCAAATCCCAAAATCAAGTACTTGATTACTGAGATGAAAAAAGGCTTATAATTGTAAAGTATATATGCGCAATCAACCTCTCAAACTTGGGAACACCACCAATAATTTCCTAAATGTATTTATTACTTTTCCATTTGGTGGTTGATTTGTTATTTTTTCCAGTACTAATCAATCTTTGCAACTTTAATGTTTTTCTCAAACATACCCCTAGTTTCCTCATTCATTTCCGCCAGTGCTTTTGTACAGGCCTCTCTTGCCTACACAAAAAAAGGAACATTCAAGATGCATGAGAGATATAGAAGATAAACTATAGGTTCTTCCCCACCACTCATGATTAGTTTTTTTTAGCTTCTCATACTTTCTCCTTCAAAAAATCCTAAAGGAAAAATACAATGTTGCACAAGGTGGAACTAATCTATGGGTAATTCAATTAACCCTTGGGCAGTAAAGCTATTGAATATTGAGTACCAAATTGAGTGAAATTGAATCAAAATTGAGGAAACTTATGGTTGTATAATCCAGACAGTTTGTATCAACACCACCTCCCAACCTACTTCAAAACCGTGCATGCTCAAGCAGGATCTTCCTAAGCCAAGTTCAATAAGCATATATATAAAGTTATAATTCTGCCATATTATCTCTCACCACCATAGTTAAGTTAGATTTGATATTCCCCATGGGCCATGAGCCTATTGAAGTTGTATTAGAAAATAGGTCCATATATGCAACCTACATAAACCGAAGTTTGTGTTCATGTCCCCCAACAGAGTTGAAAAATGTACATCATTCTGGAAACCTTGAGGACAATGATTGGTTTAATTAAAAAACTATCCAATTATATTATGTAGGTGAGCTAAAAGTGTATGATTACAAGACTTACAACATCGAGGGACATTGTTCAAAAATCTGTTAGAACTTCCTGTCCAACATGTAACATAATAATGGGACCAAGTTTTTATTTTTGATATGATCATTGGCATCGTGCTTTGCCATTATATGCATCATGACCTTTTGCAAACATTAATACCCTTTGCATGAATTTTAAGATAATGCAAGAAAACAAACATATGGAATAAGACTAAGAAAAATTACCAGATTTCCAAATTAATTTCCAAACGGATAAGTTTTCTATTCAAAATGCCAGACCCACAAATTGAATAAACTTCAAGCCTACAGTTTAAACACCCAATTTGAACATAATTTATGAAGAAGAATAATGAAGTTTGAATGTATATGGACAAAGTTGAAAAGGAAAATAAAAGCAGCCCACAAATAAGTAATGCATTGGAATTTTAAGAAAATGCAAGAAAACGAAGGTAATAATTAAGAAAAATTACCAGATTTTCAACCTGAATTCCAAACTGAGAATATCCTATTCCGAAATCCAAAAAAGAAAAACAATGAAGATTAATGGAGTTTGAATCTCTTAAAATCCTAAATTTCAAAAAAGAAAATTCTTCAATTTCGAATTTCAAACTAAAGAACTTCAAACCTGAAATTAATGAAAATGAATAACAAAGAATCAATAAGAATGATTGGATCTTAATCTAAACTCCAAATTATGAAAAGAATTATTTTCTAACGTGAAATTGAATAAAAACCAAACTCGCTCATAATTATTGATTCAATTTAAAATCCTAGTCATATTTCTTCTTATACTAATTTTCCATTCATGAAACAGATATAATATGATACCCGGTCTTGAACATAAACAGGATGTCATGACCATAAATATATTGCACAAAATTTAAACAACTTAAAATTAGTTAAAAGTGAATAGATAAATACTACATAATCAGAAAAGATAAATTAGCAATGAAATTGAAAAAGACAACTCACAAAAAGATAACAAATAAAAAAACAAACGACAGTGATGGATCTTTTCTTTATTTATGCAATACCGAAGATTGGGGTTCAGTAAAATTTTACCTAGAGCTTGATCGTCATCAACAACATTAACATTCGCAACTCTTCTTCTTTGCCCGGATTGGGCCCGACGATAGAACTTTTGGGTCTCATCATAATAGACAACCCGATGGTGGAAGATTGACAAACTTGAAGCTTATTAGAATCTCTTTCAAGGATTTTTTTTTTAAGAATCTCTTTCAAGGTTCACCCCCTCATTAAAAAGAATCTATTTCTGGTGTTTCAAATAGAAAATTAAAAAGTATATCTGCGGAATGGCCTACTGTTGGAATATGAGGATATGAATTTGTGTTAATAACCTATAAATATTATCGGCCGGAAGATAGCGAATTCGCCGAAATTTCGTTGTCTGAAGATAAGAGTCGCGGAATCCATTTCGCTGCGAGAGAAATTGAGGATAGAATGGAAAAAGTAAAGTGGGCGAAATTCATTTCTGTCAACTGAAGAGGCGTTTGTCAGTTTAGGAATTGTATAATTTGAGAGAAGACCTAATCTTTTTATGTCATTTCAGAAAATCAGGGATTAAACCTTTTCTATTAGGCTACGAAATTATAATTTAACCATTAAACAGAAGGATGTTTTAGTCCAAGCATAATTTTGACCATTAAACAGAAGGATGTTTTAGTCCAAGCATAATTTTGCAGAAACATTCGTACTTTTAAGGGTGGTTAGATAGATAGATTAGATTAGATTAGATTAGATAGATTAGATTAGATTAGCCTAAGCTTATCACTTTCACATCTTGCTTATTAGACTATCCTTTCTTGATTACACTTGCACTTACAAAGTTGTATACATCATTTGAGTTGTAATCTTGATTGTTTCAAACCATCCAAAACAAGACATACTTGTTAAGTGTTCTTGTGGTAAGAAAACACTTGGTTGATTATTTAGGTATTGAAGAGTTTGGTGCTCTTCATTAATGTAAGAAGAGTTTGGTGCTCTTCATAGTTGATGTTATAAGAAGAGTGTGGTACTCTTTAAGGTAAATGTTGTAATAGCTTGGTATCTATTAATAAACTTTTTTTTTCGAAATTCATTCGGACATACCGGGTGGTAGAGCACGTAGTCCCTAGGTAGATTGAAGCTCTATAATCATTGTGTATTGATTTATTTTCTGCACTTTTACTACTTCCCATCTTCATATTCAAAAAAGAGGGCACAAAACAAAAAATCGGGAAAATATATTCACCCCCTTCTAGATTTTCGTAGCCACTTGGATTAACATATATTAGTAAATTAGCTAAACTCAAAATATTTTTCATTATTTTGTGAAAATATGACGATATAATAGATACATAATTATCGGTTAAAGTTGTGTGATTATTTAAAAAAAATCCATATATATATATATATATATGTGTGTGTGTGTGTGTGTGCAAAAACAAAAGAACTTAAGAAACTACATATAAGAAAAATAAAAGGATCGATAATTTGGGTTGGAATTAGTCCGAAATAAAGAAGCATTTATATTATTAGAGTTCATTCTGAATAAAATAAAATGTGATGAGTATAGATTGAATTCGAAATTATTGTCATATATAAGCTAAATAAAAACTATACTTCACTACAAAAAGCAAAAGGGTTTTGCATTTGAATCTTAACTAACTCAAAATCATATAAACAATGATTATAAAAAAAAACATATAAATAAATCTTTGTCTATTCAATCATACAAATTTATGTTATCGACTGGCTTCATATTTTTTGTCCTTTAATATTACTATAACCATTGCACTAATTCATTTTGTAAAATTGCAAACTTTTCAGTTTCATAAAAAAATAATTTGTAATATAGAACATTTAGCTTAAAATATTATATTTTTTTTCCTATATACGATAGGGTTGATTTATCGTTTAAATTTGTAATCGTTTATATTCAAAAATATATTTTTAATTCAAATGAGATAATATATTCTATAAAAAAAATATAGATTTGGATCTAATAGTCTTTGTCAATAAAAATATGCAAGTAGTTGAATGATCGACATTGACTTTTCCAAACTATTTGTATAAATTAGAGTTAGGATTAATTTTTCTTTATTTTATCGGTTATTAATAAAAGAGCAAAATAAAATAATACTCCCTGAACTAGAGTTGATCAAGAAAAATCAAAAACCGTTAAATTCGACTGAAACAAACCGCGCACAGTTGTTTATTTATTGAGAAAATCGTGATTAATATTTTTTAACTAAATCGCACCGCATAGGATGGTGCAATTACAATTTAAGGTCTCAAACTGCACCGACCGCACCACAAGTAGAATACTATACATATATATTACCTATATATATTAGCATATTTCTCTCAAACTGTAGTATATTTGTATGTACTGTCTTATTCAATTATTTTCACTGATTTACTATGGGTATATTAATCAATTTACTTAATAGTTTAATACATCAAATGTAAAGAAAAAAATCTAGGTAGTAAGTTGTCTTCCCTCATTTTTTGTTATTCATCTAGTTGTATTTCTTAGACCTTAATTGTCTTTTGTTATGGATGTAAATTATATAATGAGATTTGTTCTGGGAAATTATTAGTGAACTTGGAGATTGAAATGTTGAATATTTTTTTTACAACTGAAATGTTGCAGTTATATCTATTAGATTCCACTATTATATGTTATTGAAGTTGTTATAACATTCAATTAAGACAACAACATATCCTTGAACTTTTCGTTATCGAATAAGTTTATTTTTGCTCATTTGATTGTTTCATAAATTATTCCTATATTGTACATCAAAACCGCAAAACCACCCGAAATCACCCGAAATTGTTGAAATCTGTATATTTGTTTTATTGTTAAAAAACGTGACTTAACATCAAATTTATAGCCGAACCGCACTTAATAGTTTGGTTTGAAAATATTGAAAAAACCGCCCAAACCACACTGTGATCACCCCCACCCTGAAATTGGCCTTGTCTCATTTGCCTCCCTGAACTTGTCAATGTAACAATTATCCGCTCCAATCCAAGTAGAATCTAATGTATGGACAAATTTACCCTTAATAAAAATATTTTTAGGAAATTTTGTATAATATTTGTACCTCAATTTTGATTTTATGTTCTTTATTTAAATTAACTTTTTTAGAAAAAGAAACTAATAACTTAACTAGTTCAAATATTAAAAAAAATTTAGTAATGATGAGCATAACAAAACTACAAAATATTGAAGGTAGAAATTATTTTGATTATTTAAATTAAATGTAAAAATAACTTTCAATTTTTAATCTCTTTAAAACAATACGAAAAAATATATATTTTTTATACTGAATATACATACATTGTTTTAAAATTAATCATAATTTATATTTCAAATAACCAAATTTAGTGTTTAAAATATTTTAATAGAACTAATTGAGTGTGCTTTTATTTCGTTTTGTTAATATATCGATTATTCATTAAAGATGGCAATTTATTAATGTTATATTTTGGACTACAAATCATATTGAATAAACAAAAATAAATAAAGAAGTGTAAAATATATAAAAAAATTAGTTTTAAGAAAATATATTTATTTATATTTTTTCTAATATTGAAAGTTTATTTAAAGTAAATAGTTAATATTTTATTCTTTTCATTTATTTTTCATATTCAATTTTTAAGTGTATTTATTGTACATTTTTTTAAAGTTTAAACACTTAATCTACAAAAATATTTAATAAGAATGTAAATCAAATTGGGTACAAAAAATTCAAAATTTACTAAAAAATATGTAGATTCATTTTTTTAAGGGGTAGTTTCCATACATTATATTTTAGTTTGATTGAGGGGGTACATGTTAGATTGGCAAGTTCATGGGGATAAATAAGATATAAAGTCAAGTTGAGGGAGTGTTATTGTATTTTGCTCTTAAGAAAATATCAATGCTAATATTTTTTTTGTTTCTTACTTGTTTTATGCACTTTATTTGATACATATAATTTTAAAGATAACAAATTTAAAAGATAGTGTAGATAGAATATTTGATTTTAGATCACTCGTTAAATTTTAAATTTATTATATTTTAAATTTAAAAGATAAAAAATTTAAAAGATACTATAGATAAAATTCCTTGATATTTGGACTATTTGTTATCTTTTAAATTTGTATATAGGGATGCCACATGGATAAATTTGAAAGCAAACATGTGGCTGGAGAATGAGAAGTTAATCATGTCCAAAATGAATAAGGTGATGACATATGTCAACTTTATTTTTTTCTTTTAGTGTATTGGGTTGATGAGTAAAAAAATCTATACGTTCTTTGAAAAAATAATTGAAGAAAATATAAATTAAACAAATTTTCGGCAAAAAAATATAAAAGTACCTTAGATGTGAAATAAACCAGGTATTTCTCCACCGAAAATCAGAAATATGTCATCCTAGAAACTAAAATTGATCCAACACTAAAATGAATTAACAAAAAATATTGGGAAAAAAAAGGAAAAAAAAAAACAAATAAAACAGAATACATTATTGACGATGAAAGAATTAGTTAAATGAAAATTCGTTTTAATTTATAGTTCTTCCGGTATGCTGTAGAGAACGGGGCTCCATCCACCCAGCCGGCTTTTACCCTTAACTTGGCTCACGGCTCTCAAAATCTGCCTTCTGCGCATCCAATTCAGTCGCTGCTCAAACGACGTCGTCCCAGCTGATGCTCTTCGGCCGTCTCTAATCGCCTCCAGCACTTGCTTCAGATCTTCCTTCTTCACCAAAATCTTCATCCGCATCGACGGCGGCCGCCCGTCCTCCGCCGCGTCTCCGCCGCAAATGTTGGTCGAGGTAGCCTTCTGATTTCTGGTTGCTCTCAAGTGTCTTGATTCCCTTCGCTGCAAAAACTTGTCTTCTGCCATCTTCGATTCGAATATGGTAACTTCCCGATATGCAGTGGATTTTTCGTTTGACTCTTTGGTAGTTTGGTTCCTTTTCTGTACGGTTTTGTGCTGTTCAATGCATGGAAAGGACTAAGGAGAGGTATTTATAGTAGAATTAAATGCCAATACATAAATTAGTGCAAACGCGAGTTTCGGCTAGTTAGCTACTTACAAATCAAGTATATATGGGTGCCAGCTGACATTCTTTTTTAAGTTTGATTATTATAATATAAATATATAATATTTTGACTTTTTTGACAACCAGCTTGTGTTTGTTTACCTTCTTCTTTTTTCATGCCAAATATTTGTTGCTCCACATCCTCTTTATTTAGTCAGTTTCCATTGGATAATTGCATTTGGTTATTCATTCAAATTGCAGGGAATTCAGTTTCCTCAGGGGACAAATTCGACATTTCTCAATTACTATTATTTTATACATTATTTAATTATGAAATTATTTAATTAATTATTCAATATTATTAATTATTAATGGATCGCAATTCGCAAATATAATTATCCGACCCACGCGGTTCGTACCAGTGCGCTCACCCACTTCATCCTACAAGGCCCATGTGACCTAGGTATAAAAAGGTTCCTCCTCGTTACTTGTAAGTATTGACAATTCATTACTCAGTAGTGTTGTTCATTGCTCTGGATTATCTCTCCAATTTGTACTGATTTGAGCCCTCGAGGATCCCCATGACTTATTTAATGTTTGCTCGTGTTGTAGCCGCAATGGCGTAGCCTTCGGACAAGATATAGTATAGTAGTGGCAGGTACATGAAAAAGTGGGGTGGGCCAAATAGAAAAATCATGAAAAATCATATAAATTTCAACTAATATATATTTTTTTTAAAAAAATTTGCCTAGTAAAAAAACTTTTTATTAAAAGAGGGGGGGCCGGGGCCCGGGTTGGCCCCCCCTTGGCTACGCCAATGGTTGTAGGCAAGTTCTCCGACGAAGAACTACCAACTCCAGAGAAGAAATTAAACTATTATTCAAAATTCTTGACTTGAAGTGATCTGCATATTTTAGCAGCATCACTGAGTTTTAAATTTATTAGTTTTAGATTTTATTATTTGGAGAGAAATACTAAAAAAATATTTGTGAATTAATTTAAAGCATTAGAAACACTAAATTACTTAAACAAGAAAATAAATTTCAATTTGCTCAACATGTTGAATATAACATTCTGATCTCAAATTGAATATAACATTCTGAACAAATTTAATAAGAAAAATATTTCTGATCTCAAATTGAATATAACATTCTGAACAAATTTAGAGAATATGTGGTTTTTATTTGAGTGTTCTTAGAAAATGTATTTTTGGGATAATGTGCCATTTGGAAGAAAATGTGATGTATTTTGAATTTATTATTTCGAGATAGGAAAAAGATAAATAAAAGGAGATGCTAAACAGAGCTTAGTAATTTGGAACCTGACTTTTTGAACTCAAAATCATTTGCATCATTCAACTTAAGCTCTTCAAATTGGATTCAAATTTCGTGTTTCATTCTCATATTCCATTTTGTATTTCCACTATTTATATGAGTTAATGATACGTGCTCCTAAAGGCGAAAACAAACATTTGCAGTTAATTGTTTGTATATAATTTATATAAATATACACACACGTATTATACATCTAAAAAATAGAATATAATATGGAGGAAATAAGTGAAATAGAAAATTTAAAGGGAAAATTTTTAAAGTACCCACTATGGATAGTGGGTACTCTTTTTTACCCACCAACATAACAAAACTCTTTTCTACCCAAAATGACAAAATTGTCCCTGCTTTTAAGTTGGGTTTTTTGAATTTTAAAACTGAAGTCATTATTATACCAATTAAAAACCGTATAGAAACCGTATACAAACATTTACATATCCCCCCTCATGTTCGAAATAGATATGGTGTTAGATATCTATGAAGTTTAGTTGATAATTTTCGAAATCTATTTGTGAATGTTCGAATATATGTATAAAATACTTGATAATGTGAAATATTTGAGTTTAGTTGTTAGAATGTTCGAAATTGATGAAGTATTTTGGGTTAGTGTTCGAAAATGGGGTATATTTTTTCGGCTATGGCACGATTAGATGAGGAAGACGAAGAGGCACAATATATGCACGATATGATGTCATATCGTGCCGCAGGGTTAATTGGGCACAATATCGTGCCGCAGGGTTATTTTGGCACGATATCGTGCCGCAGTGTTAATTGGGCACGATATCGTGCCACAGGGTTATTTTGGCACGATATCGTGCCGTAGTGTTAATTGGGCACGACATCGTGCCTCATGGTTATTTTGGCACGATATCGTGCCGCAGTGTTAATTGGGCACGATATCGTGCCTCAGGGTTATTTTGGCACGATATCGTGCCGCAGGGTTAATTGGGCACGATATCGTGCCGCATGGTTATTTTGGCACGATATCGTGCACAGTGCATCTTAGATTCAGAAAATTTCACATATCTTGTAAATATATTGGTCTTGAACAATTTAAACATGGTTAAGTAACTAAGATGAGAAGCAACATTACCTTGTTATTCGATTTTCTGGTGCGATTTTGGTTACGAAAGACCACAAAAAGAACTTGATATTTTGTGAAGAAGATGAAGAAGAGAGAGAAAAATGAAGAGCAAATGGGCAAACGTATGTATGTATGTATTTAACAAGAGAGAGAAATACAACTTAGTTACCTACTTTAAAGGCTTGCATTTAAAGCCTCAAGATATTGTGGTAAAAGAACTCCAAAAGTGGGTAGAAAACTATGTTTTTTATCCTACATGTCAAAAAAGTCTTTCACCAATCCCAAGTGGGTAATTCCCACCATTTGCTCAAATTTAAAACCCTAAATACGTACTTTCCTTGCCTGGTATGCCAGTGCATGTTGCAATTTTATGCTGCATTAATTATTGTTTATTAGATATATATTTCATTGCAATTTACGTAACTTTGTAGGTTATTAATTTTAAAACAGCATTGTTATATAATAATATGGGATATTTTTTTCGAAGTTCAGTCACCAACGGTTCACATGCAAATCCCAAATCTGCGGCGGGCTATAAAATGAAGAACGCGTATAACTCATTGGAGGTGAAATTAAATATACATATGAGCTTAGTTAGTTGGAACAGGTGACCGTTATACAGAATGAAAGAGTAAATAAAATATAGGTGGCGGCCACTAAGGAATTATCATTTATTGGGTTAGCGTTGATCTTTGGAGTTGGTTGAACCAAACAACATTTGTCAATTTTGTCATCTCTAATGATTCTTACAGCCTGTTCAAATCATTCTTCACATCTATTGTACCTCATCTAATTTGATTAGCAATCTGCAATATTTCGAGTTGTAATTCACTCTACAATGCATAATCATTTAGGTTTTTCTGTTTTTCTTTTTCCTTTCATTTTTTTATTTGGGTGGGTTGAAGCTCTTGCAAATTAGGTGTTAAAGATTCGATTCCTCAATAATTGATTTACAAAAATTTGATGTTTGTTTGGATTTAACTTGAAAATGTTAGATTATGTGATTTTATGCATTACAAGGAGTTAAGAAGAAGAGAATGATAGGAATAGAAGCCAATTTAGGGTTCTTACAATTTGAGAGAGGAAAAATTTACAAATGAGAAGAAGAAACTTAATATAAACCTAGGGTTACAAGAAATATAAAATGCCTAAACTAACCTTAGCAATGGAAAGAAATAACAATACTAATAAAACTCTAATAACTCTAACATCTCACCACAAAGTCAAAATGCAGCTGCAAGGAGCATCTAGAGTTTGCTAACTAAAAAACGAAAACGCGGAAGCACATGTGCTTTGGTGAAGAAGTTCACAATCTGTGATGAGAAGGAAATGAATGGAAAAGTAATAGTGTAGTGTTGAAGGCGGTGACGAGAAATGAATGGAAAAGTAATAGTGTAGTGTTGAAGGTGGTGACGTAAGTCCAAGACAATCAATTTCAATCGATAATTTTGTCCTTTTGTGGGTGAATAGATTATCTCCATCTTTTCGATTTCGCCTCTTTTAACAATCGAATGCTCAAACAAAATAATAAAAACACCCAATCGAAAGTAAACACACGTCGATTTAAAGAGGTTCAACGCACCATTGTCACCGGTAGTAGAAGCCTAAGTCTACCACCCCAGCTATCCGGGATGGATTTCGAAAAGAAAAAGAATTTTATTAATTACCAAAATTAATACAAAAATTCAACTTACAACACCTTGAAGAGCACCACACTCTTCTTCAACACCACCTTTGAGAAGAACCACAATCTCCTTTGAAGATTACCACAATCTTCTTTCCAGATATGAAGAACAATTGCCTAAGATTACCACAATGGAGAGTTAACCTTGAAGAATACCAAAGAACAATCTTCAACAATATAAGCAATATTTGGGCGTGTAGAAGATTACCACAATCTCCTTACACCTATCACCTGGATCATCCAAGTGTGTTCTTACCACAAGAAAACTATCAAGATATCTTTGTTTGAATGATAATCAAAAATCAAGATTACAACTCAATAATGAATAATACAATTTGAGAGGATATAACCTTTAGGTTAATCAAGAATAGATGTTTTTTTGGGTGGTACTTTTTACAAGAAAATGATGTTTGGAAGAAAAATGTGATAAGGCCAGGCAAATTTACAACAAGAATAATAACAATGAAAGATCAGTATTTGCTTGAAGTGTATCTTGTTGTGTTGTATCTCAATTGTTGTATTGGTTGCTCCAAAACTTCCTCTATTTATAGGAGATGATTGATCAAAAGTCATAGACTCCTCTTGGGGATTGAAAATCTACTTGAAAATACAATAAAATCAAGAATATAAAAATCAATCCCACAATTTAAGGAAATGTGTTTTTATCTGTTAAATGGTCATATTTTTTTTTTCATCCATAAGGGGCTTCCGTTTTATAGGCCTAAATAAGAGAAAATGATAACACTTAGAAAATTACAACATGTCGTAGTCAAAAATGCACTGAGTTGCTTGAGCAGACATTTGCATCAACCGGTCCCCCTTATCAAAAATCAAAGAGGTTTTGTTCTAGCTTTCGAATCGAACTTGCAGTGCACGTCGTGCATTGGTGCTCGGCCGACGCCGGCCGACGCCTTTGTCCACACGCCGCTTGCTTTTTTTTACTCCCACGCCTCATTTTCCCCGTGTGTGCATCTTCGCACCACAATGAGCCCTATAGCGGCCCAAACCACGAGAACATAAATGTTGTCCAAACTAATTTTAAAATAAAATAAGAAATTGTCCAAAATTTAGTAAAAACATTTTAAACCAATCGGTGAGTATTTAGACAACATTTAGAAATCTTGTTTAGGAGTAAAAATCCATTGATCATTAAAAGTGTTGTCCATTATTATCAAACATAAACTGTGGGAAATACCCACAAAATATTAAAACCATTTTAAATCATTTAGGAGTATTTGGACAACCTTTAAAAACATTGTTTTGGTGACAAAATAAAATCATCAAAATTAAGATAAAAACATGTATCAAACAAAGCTTCCCCACATTTTTCAATCAATTTCAATCAATTTTTGTCCTTTTGTGAAACACCGAATTGTGGGCAATTTGAATAACGCATTAATTTCTCATTCATCCGGATGAAGAAGAAAAACACCCAATGCCAATCTCATCGTAGCCAAACTATGTTGAATTTAACATACAATTTAGTTCTATTTTTCACCAATGGAAATCACAAAAATTTGTTTCAAAATGCAACCCCAATTTTCTCAAGAGAAAATTCCAACAATCCCCATGGAAAACACAAATTCATTATAGATTTATGATCTACTTGGATGATTGCCCAATCAATATCGAATCAAAAATGAGAAGACACACAACTCCAAAGAAGAATTAGGCTTTGAACATTCTTAAAAATGGGATGCTTATGAGGTAGCTTAAGATATGAAAAACAATTGCCTTGTGAAAACAGACAATAATATTTAAGAATAACAACAACTAACAATGTGAACAATATAAGAATCATTAGTGTTTCTTTGAACGTTACTTCTCATAATATGTGATCTCCTATTGAAGAATATAATAGGAATCATTAAAAGTCTTAAAAGTGGGACAACATTCAACATGTTTCTATTTCACTTGGAAGAAAAATATCGCTAACATTTTTTCAATCGAGAATCAATAACCGATTCATAACTTAGTTGTCGCCAAGAATACTAGTTTCATATCTTCAACTCACAAGATATAACCTTTAATTATCAACTTACCTCAATACCTAGATGTTTTTTTGTGGTATTTTAAAGAAAATCCCTAAGTGTTTGGATACAAAAATCTCGACAATTCCTTTAAGTGAGCGGATCCGTTAGGTTTTGACTTCACGTAGTCAACAAGATAAAACCCTCATTTAC
This sequence comes from Rehmannia glutinosa, assembly GCA_016081115.2. Taxonomy (NCBI): domain Eukaryota; kingdom Viridiplantae; phylum Streptophyta; class Magnoliopsida; order Lamiales; family Orobanchaceae; genus Rehmannia; species Rehmannia glutinosa. The sequence continues at coordinate 66,361,280 of CM071937.1, read as the reverse complement.
GAAATCAAGTGCTTAATGTGTTAGATAAATGTTTTTATCAAGATTTTGATGATTTTGTTTTTACACAAAACAATGGTTTTAAAGTGTTTGAACTTTCAAGATTTAAAATATTTTTAAACTTTTGGAGTATTTCTTAGAATTATTCAATAAAATATTGGACAACATTTTAATGTTTTTTGTTAATTGGTTTTTCACCAAAAGGGGCAATATTTATAAATGTTGTCCAAATACTCCCAATAAAATGTTTTTACTAATCTTTTGGATTGAAAAGACATTTATTTTTGATAAAAAATGCACATTTCAATTTGAGTGCATCATTGCGTGCGTCGGTTGAAAGAACGAACAAGAGGTCGACACACGCGCGAAGTGCGTAAATGAAGCTTATGTAACACTGCACAAAATTTGAAGAGGGGGACCGGTCATTGGTGCTTTGTCCACACGCGATAACGCGCAACACTAGTGCACGCCCACGCACCATCCCCGTGTGCATCCGCACGCACCACAATGAGCGCACGCCGCACAAACCACCGAGGCTCGGCCTAATTTTTGACTAAAAACTAATTTTAAAGGATTGAAATAAATTTTCAAGCCATAAATACAACATCTTATACTCAAAAATAGATGCATGATAAACATGCAATTGACCAAGACTCCTTATGAAATTTGGATTTTTGAGAAAGCCAAATGTTGGATATTTCCAACCGTTTGGATGTTAATGCTTCATCCATAACAATTTAAAGATAATTTGAATTTTTGATGCTAAAGCCTGAATCTTGTGATCTTTTGGGATAAAAGTGAGAAGTAAAGCCTATGTGAGTGCTATACAAGAAGACTATGGTCGGATATAAATAGTCTGATCCATGTGGTTTTTGATGAACCATAAAGTGAATGGAGAAGAAATTGAAGAGTTAGCTTTCAATAAGCAATCTTGTTGTATTTATAGCCTAAGATTTCCTTTCATGTTGAAGTCTAGGCTTTATTTCTTGATTAGCACTCAATATTATTCATTATTGAGTTGTAATCTTGATTTTTGTCATCATTCAACACAAGACATCCTTGTGAGTATTCTTGTGCAAAGAATACACTTGGGTGATCTAGGTGATAGGTCTTTCAAGAGTGTGGTGCTCTTGAGGTATTAAAGAATTTGGTATTCTTCAAGGTTGAAGATTGTGGTAATCTTCACAAGGTGCCGTTGGAGATTGTGGTAATCTTCAAGAGAGATTGTGGTAATCTCAAAGGTAGTGTTGTAGAAGAGTGTGGTGCTCTTCAAGGTGATGTTGTAAGGTGTTGTATTAATTTTGAAAATTAATAAAATCTTTTTTCTTTTTGAAATCCATCCCGGAGATACTGGGGTGGTAGAGGATTAGGCCCTAGGTGGGTTGAACCTCTATAAAATCGACGCGTGTTGTTTACATTCCGCACCTTTATTATTGTCTTGGCATAATTGATTCGAAAAAGAGGGCGAAATTGAAAAGATGGAGATAATCTATTCACCCCCCTCTAGATTATCGTAGCCGCTTGGACTTACATAATGTTATTATGCCTTAGACGAATATATCTAGACTTACCATTATACATACTACTTTGTGCCCTTCTAATTGTTGATTGACTATCAAAATATATAAAAACAGTTGGCTCCAATTTATTCTAACAAGGAATATCTCCTAAGAAGTTTCTAAGCCATTCTGCTTCTTATCCAGCTTTATATAAAGCAATGAGCTCGGATTCCATAGTGGAGCGAGCTATGCACGTTTGCTTAGAATACTTCCACGACACCGCTCCTCCACCTATGGTGAAAACATATCCACTTGTGGACTTGGAGTCTTTTGTGTCGCTGATATCCAATTGGCATCACAATATCCTTATAATATTATTGGATATCTCGTATAAAGTATTCCATAGTTCATGGTATACTTTAAGTATCTAAGTACCATTGTCAAGACTTTCCAGTGATCCTTACTCGGGTTACTTGTTAACCTACTTAGCTTACTCACTGAATATGTAATATCTGGACGTGTACAATTCGTTAAGTACATTAGACTGCCAATAATCCTTGTATATTCCAGCTAGAAACTGGCTCTCCTCGATTTTTGGCCAAGTGTAGACTTAGATCTATAGGTGTCTTAGCCGGAGGACTATCAAAAGCATTAAACTTTCTAAATATGCTTTCAACATTATGGGATTGTGACAAGACAATTCAATCTGAAGTCCTAGAGATTTTAATCCCTAACATAATATCAGATAATTCCATATCTTTCATGTCAAAGTTCTTCTATAACATGTTCTTAGTATTCATGATTAAATCATGTCTACTACCCATAATCAACATATCATTTACATAAAGTCATACTATGACGTAATCATTTATAGTACCTTTAATGTAGACACACTTATCACATTCATTGATTTTGAAACCATTTGCTTCATAGTCGAGTCAAACTGTTCATGCCATTGCTTAGGTGCTTGTTTTAGTCCATAAAGTGACTTAACAAGTTTACACACCTTTCGCTCTTGACTGGGTGCAACGAACCCCTTGGGTTGTTCCATATAAATCTCTTCTTCAAGCTCACCATTCAAGAAGGTGGTTTTCACATCCATTTGATGTATCTCGATGTTATGCAAAGCTGCAATAGCAATGAGAACACGAATGGACGTGATCCTCGTAACAAGAGAATATGCATCGAAAAAGTCATATCCCTCTTTTTGTTTAAATCCTTTAGCTACCAAATGGGTTTTGTACTTATCTATAGATCCATCTACTTTATACTTCCTTTTAAGGATCCATTCGCATCCCAAAGGTTTGCAACCCGGTGGGAGATCAACCAACTCCCATATATTATTTTTCATGATGGAATCTATTTCATTATTGATAGCTTCTTTCCAGAGAGGAGCTTCTGGACTAGACAAAGCTTCTTGAATAGTTCTAGGTTTGTTTTCTAACATATAAGTTAGAAAATCAGGACCAAAAGACTTAGCTTTAACTTTTGTCCTTTTATTGCGTCTTGTTCCTCTTCATCATCACTTTGAGGTAACCTTGCAGTTTCTATAAGTTTGTTTATTCGAACTTTCTTCTTTCCTTTCTTTGTTTGGAAAGATATTCTCGAAAAATACAACATTCCTTGATTCTATGATCATTCCATCATTTATATTAGGAATAGCTGACTTGTACACTAAAAAGCGATATGCACTACTATTGTTAGCATATCTAATGAAAACACAAGCAATCATCTTCGGACCGATTCTAACTTGTTTCAGTTTAGGTACTTTGACTTTAGCCAAACACCCGCACACTTTAAGGTATTTATATAATGGTTTTCGTCCTTTCTATAACTCATATGGAGTTTTATTTTTACTTTGTGTGGGATCTTATTAAGAATGTAGTTTGCAGAAAGTATAGCTTCCCCCCCACAAGTTTTGGGGTAAGCCAGAACTTATTAACATCGCATTCATCATCTCCTCAAGAGTACGATTTTTGCGTCCTGCAACACTATTTGATTGAGGTGAGTAGGGAGCTGTCGTTTGATGAATTATACCCGCTTCCGAGCAGAATTCTTCAAACGGAGTAACATACTCTCCGCCTATATCACTTCGAATCATCTTAATTTTCAAATTAAGCTGATTTTCAACTTCATTCTTATAAGTTATGAAAGCTACTAAAGCTTCATCTTTGCTTTTCAAAAGACATACATAACAATATCTTGTGCAATCGTCAATAAATATTATAAAGTACTTTTTTTCACCTCGAGTTTGCACAAGTTTTAAATCACTCACATCTGTATGAATTAACTAAAGTGGTTTGGTACTTCTCATCACCGAATGAAATGGTGCTTTAGCCAATTTTGCTTCAACACAAACTTCACATTTGTCTTGTGAATTGATTTTAAACGTTGGTATTAATTCCAGATTCACTAACTTTTTAATTGTGTTGAAGTTTACGTGTCCTAATCTATCATGCCATAAATTAGAACAATCCAAAAAGTAAACATAAGTAATATTTTTATTCTTCACCTCTTGGTGGAAAACAAACATTATAGACATCTTAAAGAGCCCTTTATCAAGATACCCTTTACATAGAAACTGGCCATTCTTGGTCATTATAAACTTGTCGGACTCAAACACTAGTCTAAACCCGTCCTTACTAAGCAAAGGTCCGAAAACTAAATTCTTGCGGATACCTGGGACATGCAACATATCCACAAGCGTAAGCTCCTTTCTGGAAGTCATGTTGAGCACAATATTTCCAAGCTTTACGATGTTGGAAGTCGAAGAGTTGCCCTTCTTCCATTTATTGGAGTGTAGGAGGAAAACATCTCCTTGTCGGCATAAATGTGATGAGTAGCCCCAATATCTATCCACCAATCCCTTGGGGTTATCCACCATATTGGCTTCAAACACAATAGCGGTGAGATCGAGCTCCGACATGTCTATCAGAACAGATTTGTCCTCGGTCACATTAGCTTGTTGTTGGTTGCCATTTTGATTACCCTTTTTCGAGTGTCGGTAATCCTTAGCCATGTGATTTGGTTTGTCACAGTTGTAGCAATTTCCTTTGAACTTCGTGGCCTTCCCTTTATCTTTTCCGGAATGCTTTCATTTCTTGCTAGTGCTTGATTCAGCAAGATTGGCCTAGGCCTCCATTCCAGATTTGCTATACTTCACTTCGGATTTATGTTGTTTTCCTCAATACAAAGTCGAACTATTAGATTTTCTAGCCCCATTTCCCTGTGCTTGTGCTTGAGGTAGTTCTTAAAATCCTTCCACAATGACGGCAATTTCTCGATTATTGCAGCCACTTGGAAATACTCGTTCAGAATCATCCCTTCAGATACTAAATCGTGAAGTGATCTGAATTTCTTGCACTTGGCTGATCACCGTTTTGGTGTCAACAATCTTATAATCAAGAAATTTGCCGACAACAAATTTCTTTGTGCCGGCATCTTCCATTTTATATTACTTCTCCAACAAGTCCCACAACTCCTTGGATGTTTTGAACGAACTGTAGACATTATAGAGGGTGTCTTCCAGACCGTTCAAAATGTAGTTTTGGCAAAGCAAATCGATGTTATTCCAAGCATCCACAACGATCCTCCTTTGGTTGTCAGATTCTTCTTCGCCAATGGTAGGAGGGTCCTCCTTCAGGAAACGGAACAGACCCAACGTAGTGAGGTAAAAGAGCATCTTCTGTTGCCACCTTTTGAAGTCGACTCCAGAGAATTTTGTCGGTTTCTCACCGTGACCAAGAGCAACAGCTATTGGAGTTGAACGAAACGGATACCATCGTCTTGAAACAACAGTAAAAATTTCATCTTGCGATTATTTTTTTGGGTGGTACTATTTATAAAAAAATGGCCAAGTGTTTGGACATAAAAACTGGACAAGGTTTAAGTCGAGGCCAGTATTAGATACTATCTCCGCAAGATGAAATTGCCCCATTTACAAAGTCCTTACAGTTCCGACAACCATCCCTAAGATACAATTACTTTTACTGTTTCGACTTAGCAGCACTTGTAAAAGTCAAAACAACAACGAACACAAAGTGTTTGATCTTTCAAGCTAAAGAAGGAATAAAACTCAATATGTTGAATGCAGAAAAATGACTCGATTTTTATCTAGTTAATTTCCGTGCCTATCTTTCATCTATAGGGGCTTTGGTTTTATAGGCCTCAAGGTGCCTCAATGGAAATGTTACGTCTTTTGGATGGAAAAGACATGTCTACAGCCAAAAAATGCACCTGGTTGCTCGAATAGGTGCATCAGTTCGAAAGTGAGTGTCCGCGCGCACGATAGACATAGGTTTCTATTCGCTCAGTGCACGCCCGCGCGTCATCTCTGTGTGCGCATCCGTACCACACTAGCGCACCTCGCAGCCTATACTTGAGGCCCAACCCAATTTTGACTAATAAATTAATTTTAAAGGATTCAAATAAATTTTGTCCAAAACTATCAGGGCCTTGAAACCCAAGCCCATGGCCCATGACCCATGACCCAGACCTGGGCCGGGCCAAGCCGAGCCGACCGGCAGACGGGCGGTAGCGCGCGCGTGTGTGTTTTGAACTAAACCCACAAGCATGTAGCCTCACCCCTTTAAAAACTTTGGTTCCCCAAGGGCCCAAACCCATTAGTCCAACTTGGACTATATAAATAGAGCAATTTTTGGCTATCTATTCTATATGGGATGGAGCTTTTCTCCTTCCCACATTATTTATTTTCCATACCAATTTCTAGTTTTAAGTGGCTAATTTGTAGCATTAATTTCTCATTCTTCCAAGATTGGTTTTGAGAAATTCAAAATGTCAATCTCATCTACTCACTTAGTAGAATTTTAACATATAATTTAATTCCATTTTTTGCCAACGAAAACCACTTAAATATTTGGTCAAAATTAGGTCAACACCCAAATTTCTAAAACGAAAATTCCAACACTAGAAAGTAGCGTAGAGAAACCAAGTCTTTCATTTCAAAAAGAGAGGACAATTCTATTTTCAGCAGTGCACTCCCATCAACATCATTTCCCGTAATAATCATTTCATCAAAATATAAAGAGAGCATAATAAGACAGGCCAAGGAGTTCTTGATAAAAAGAGTAGAATCATGATCACTACGAGGAAAACCAAGAGAAATGAGGGCAACTGAGAACTTTTCAAACCAAACACGAGGTGCCTATTTGAGACCATACAAAACTTTCTTAAGTTTACAGACCTCTCCTGGATTATGGGCCAAACCCAGAGGAGGAACCATATAAACCTCTTCTTGAAGATTTTTACCTAATAATTAATTCTTAACATCCATCTGAGAAATGTGCCATTTACTAATACATGCAATGGCAATAATTGAACGAAATGTTTTCATCTTTGCAATGTGACCAAAAGTTTCCTCATAATCCCAAACCAAACTCTCTAGCAATCGTGCCTTATACTGCTCAATCGAACCATCAAACTTATTTGATTTTATACACCCAACGAGAACCAATTGCATTTTTACCTCATGGTAGAGGTACAAATCCTAAGTTTCAGTTTTGACAAAGCAAACAATTCTTCGGTCATAGCTTATTGTCAAAGAGATCAAGGTTTGCCTTTTTGTAAGAAGTTAGATCAGAGAGATTGCAAATAGACGACAAAAATAATGTAAAAGAAGGTGAATAAGAAGAGTAGAAAAAATTTGGTAATTGAGTAGACTTATTAATCCATGGAGAATAACGTGGAGTAAGATCCACAGTCTCAGGAGGTGGAAAGGTAGTTATAGGAGGAGGAGTAAAAATATCATTTGGAGAATCAGTACCAGTATCTGCAGAAATATTATCTATATAACTATAAAAAGATCAATATGGAGAAGATCCAATTTAGACACATTGTGAGAGCTAGATGGAATAGAAAAAAGAGGAATATGCTCAAGAAAGAAAACATGACGTGACATATATAATTTTTATGCAATAGGATCATAACAACGATACTCTTTTGACCATCCCCATACCTGGGAAAACACACATAGCCGGAAAAGACAACTTACTACGTTCAACATGAGGACTATAATGCAAATAGTTATCGTTCTATTTCTTCCTCGCGATTCTTCTCTCCAAGATCAAAAACTTTGGAATTTGAAATTTTGGAGGTGGAATCATCTATTTGATCTCCTCCGATTTGCATTTGATTTTCAATAACATTAATTTGTGGGCTTGATAACTTATTCTCGAATCAAACGCTGAATCTTCAAGAACTTTGACTTTCTGACTTGGAAGTTTGTTGATGGAGTAGATCCTTCAATATTCATTGAAGATGAATTTGACTTCAATAACATTAGCTCGAGGACTTGAAAACTTTTTCCTGAATCAAAATATAAGACTTGAGTTGGATCTATGATGAATGCCCTGAATGTTTCTTAAACACTGGGGATCTCCTTGAATTTGACTTCTTGAGTAGAGAAAATTTCACCAGCGCCTTACTTGTTTGGACTTCTTCTCCACCAAGTTGTGATTTAATTCCTTGATAACAATCCCTATTTATAGTTGTAGGAGAGGAGTTCTTGGATAAACTATAGGATGCAAAGACTTGACTTAATGGGCCATTTGATATTTGATTTCTATCTCTTTAATCATAAAATATGATAATTATAAAAATAGATAATGACCACTTTGATATCTTATCAAGATAAGTCATAATCTTCAAAAAAATTGAGATAACTATCAAGATATGTCTTGATCTCCCAGGATTAAGATTTAACACTTGTCAATATTTAATTGGTCGTAAAATTTATATGTCAACAAATGCCCCTTCGAGACTTATTCACATGTATTTATCTCGATAAAAGTTAAAGTGAACGAGTCTCGAATTGTTTCACTCGATGATCAACTCACAACATTTTTCTTGACTTGGGACTTCGAGATAGTTTAAACTCATATCAAGGAGTTCTTGAATTTGTAGACAGTTTGTTCTCATATCAATAATTTTTTATATATTTTGACAGTTAATACTCTTACATACGAGTTCTTCTATTTGTTTACAGTTTATACTCATATCAAGAAGTTGTTGAATTTGAAATTTATGGATAGTTTAAACTCTTATCAAGGAGCAAACAAAAAAATTTGTAATGCAAATTTTTATTATTCTATATCTTTCTTCGATTCTTCTATTCAAGATCAAGAACTTCAAATTTGAAATTTTGGAGATGTAATTGTCTATTTGATCTCATCTGATTTCGAAATTAATTTTCAATAACGCCAATTCGAGGGCTTGATAACTTATTCTCAAATCAAACGTTGAATCTTCAAGAAGGTTGACTTTTTGACTTGTAAGTTTATTGATGGAGTCGATCCTTCAATCTTCATTCAATATGAATTTGACTTCAATAACATTAGTTGAGGGCTTGACAGCTTATTCCCGAATCAAATGCTAGGACTCGAGTTGGATCCACGATGAACATCCTGAATGTCGCTTGAATACCGGGATCTCATTGAATTTGACTTCTTGAGTAGAGAAAACTTCACCATCGTCTCTCATGTTTGGACTTCTTCTCCACCAAGTTGTGATTTAATTCCTTGAGAATAACTCCTATTATAATTGTAGGAAATGAGTTATTGGATAAATCATGGGGTGCAAAGACTTGATTTAATTGGCCAACTCAATACTCGAGGTATGGGCGGTTGGAATCCTATTGATTGAATAAACATACATAAGAACAGCTTCCTCCCAGAATTTACTAGGAACAGATGCAGATAATAAAACAGAATGGATTGTTTCCATGATATGTCTATGTCTTCTTTCAACGCAATACCATTTTGTTTGGGGGTAGGGGGTAGGTGGGGTATCTGTATAAGAGGTTTGGTGTATGGTTCCATTAAAGCAAGCATTTCAGGGAAGCTATTAGAGGTATATTCCCTACCCGTAGAATGTTGTGTTTTAACAAGAGATATAAATACCCAAGAAATGAGAATGATGTTTGTTAGGAAATTTATTATATAGATTTTGATGATGCTTAGAAAATTTAGTATTAGAAAGTTGGCACCCCAATTTCTGTTTGTAATTTCAAACTTTGTAATAGTTAGGAAATTAGCTGAGCAATAAGCAGCTAAGTTGAAGATACATAAGATCTGCTGAAGAATGCAGATAAGAATCAACTGAGTCGCAGCTAAGTGGTTCAGAAGAGCTTCAGTCAAGTACATCAATTGTGTCTTTCAGAAGACTTACATCAGAGTCATCCAAGAAATGAATGAGAAGACTCAACTTATGGGGTAAAGTAGGTGAAGGACTTAAAGAAATTAAAGCTGAAGAAGTTCGTTGTGAAGAAAGTCAAAGACTTACCCTTTTTGGTAAGGAGACAAACCTGCAACCTTAAAGTTGCAGGAGCCAATGGAATGCCTACAGAACTCTAATTTGTTTTAGGCGTCTACAAGTACTAAATTCAAAGGTTGGGTCAACATCAGATGCTGTAAGAACAAGACAAGCTAACGATCAAGAGTGTGAGTTTGAATTTGTCTATCTATTCAACGGACAAATTTCAAACTCTCACTATAAAAGGCTGAGGAATTTTCAGAGAGAAAAAAAAGAGAAAATATTCAAAACGTGACACAAGAGCAAACAAGAAATCAGACAATCTGCAAATACTCTCTCACGTAAAGACATTCTTACATCCTGAAGCCTACATTCAAAACAACACATCTTTGTGGAAGAGAGAAGTTATTCTTCAAGTTGAATAGGAAACCTTTGTTTAAGACAAAAAGGGGTCTATATTTCCAAGAAGTGAAAGAGATATAGTGAGGTTCCAGTTCGAACCTGTTTCAAATCCGAAATAGGGCTGGGTGATCATGTCCTGAAGATTTGAAGACCTGAAGTAGTGAGGCAGCTATCTTGCGAAGAGTTGAGTCCCAGAGCTGGGTGATCAAGGGTAAACTTGGACTATTGTATTATTATAACAAAGTCACTGTTACTTTAGTGGATTTCTGCTGGAGCAGGAGAAGAGTGGAGTAGAGGAATTACCCCATCCTCAAATCACTATAAAATATTGTGTCATTTAATTTCTGTATTTATATTCTGCACATTTACTTACATGCTTTATATTTACTATCCAACTGATAATACCAAGCCTAAAAATATAAGTGTTGATAAACAAACTTTAAAAGGGTGTAAAGGCTTCCACGATAAAAATTAAGAAAACTGAATTTTTAAGAGCTAACTTCATTCAGCTGAGTTACTCTCAACAACTCTCCCAGAGTCTGTTGAGTGGTTAACTCTCCTGCTGAACTTTGACCTAGCTGTCTCTTAAGATACTAAGTTGTTTTATTGCAAAAACTCTGATCGTGTTTAAAATTGAAATTTTGGTAAAATCTATTCAACCCCCTTCCCTTCTAGACTTTACTCACACCCCTTGGGACCTATAAGTTGTATCAGAGTGGTTGGTTCAAAGAACCTTTTGTACTTGGTTACTGAACTAGATCTCATTTCATTTTAAAAGTTTTCAAAATTATTATCATGGAAGTAAATCTACCCCGTATTCCTATGTTCACTATTGAGGAATTTGATGATAGGAAAATTCACATGCAGGCACATCTCTCTACACTACATGACGAAATGTCATTTGTTATTGAAGACGGACCCATTAGAATCACGAAAGTGAACACAACTGTTAGAGCAGCAGGAGATGATGCTGAAAGACCTGCAGAGGTGGACAAACTCATATGTGAATGGACAAATGGGGATAGACGCAGATACAACCTGGATAATGTGGCCAAAGATATCCTGCATAAAACTTTAGATAAATTCATGTTTGATAAAGTTAAATCTTGCAGGACTGCCAAAGAAATTTGGGAGAAGCAGAATCTTATCTGTAAAGGCTCAGAGCAGATAAAGGAGAACAAGCCTACAATCGCAGTGCAAAAATTTGAGAATTTCAAGATGGTGACAGGAGAATCACTGGATCAGATGGATGCCAAATTCACAGAGATTACAAATGAACTGTCAGTTTTAGGCAAGGAATATACAGAAGGAAATGTGTATGAAGATTCTGAGAGCACTTCAAGCTGAGTAGGAAATGAAAGTGATGGCTCTTAGACCTTCCATGGATTTGACCAAGATATCCAACCATGAGGTATTCTCAGATTTGAAAGCATATGAATTTGAACTCAAGAGGAAAGAACATGATGAGATAGTTGTACCGAAGACAGCTGCTCTGTTGGTAGGAGAATCTAAGGCAACTGACTCCAAGGATATCATTAACAAAGAAGAGATGGCCCTGATGGTCAAGAGGTTTAACATATTTTTCAACAAGAACTACAAGAGAAACAAAGGAGAATCCTCTAGAAGGCAATCAGCTCCCTCCAAAGGAAAGGAGGAGAGAACTCCCAAAAGAGCTGAAAAGAAAGCTGAAGATCTGTGCAGGAATTGCAGACAGCCATATCACTTTGCAGTTGGTTGCCCTTAGCCACCAGTCAACAAATACAAAAATGAAGAGGACAAGAAAGTCTTCAGAGAGAGAAGACATGAATGAAAGAAAGCAATGATGGTTGTAGAGTCTGAGGCAACCAAGTTTAAGGAGACAACATAGTCAGACAACGCAATGAAGTTGACTACTCCTCAGACACAGAAGAAGAGGCATTGATATATCTCATGGCCAAAGAACAAAAGGATGAGGTAATTTCTAATTCATCTGATTCAAATTCTGATGATAGCGATCATGACACACACACACTTTATCACCTATTGATCTTTATGATGAAAGACTTTGAGCACATCAAATCCTTACATGCACTCCCAAATGAGGAAAACATGCAACTCAAGTGCCAAAACTCACAGCTGACTGAAGAGCTGAGTACTCTAAGTCACATAGCTGATGAGTATAAAAAGTTGAAAACTAAGATAGCTAAGATTAAAGAAAACCTTGATCAGAAAGAAAAGAGGGAAGAAGAACTCAAAAATGTGATTGCATCACTAAGCAAATCATCTAAAACATTGGATGAGTTGATGATGATACAAAAGGAGATTGGAGACAAAGCAAGCTTAAGATTCATTTTTGTTGATATTTTAGGAACTTAGCTATATTATTGCACTGTAAAACATAAATTAGGAAAGATTATTAGCTGAATATTCTTTTTGATTATTTATCTTAGTTAGGCAGATTTTAATATCTTGTCAGATTGTAGGCTGATTTTGCTATCTTTTCAGGATCTTCACAGATCCTCCTTTGTGTATATATTTCCTACCAATTAATGGAAAAATATGGGATTTTCCTCTAAATAAACTACATGGTATCAGAGCCAGTCTCTATGCCATAAATCAGCCCCCTAATCCGTTCTTTCATTCAAACCCACACGTCGATGCATCCATCATTTATTCTAGTCTTCATCATGGCTAACGCAGATCATTCCTCTTCCACAAGGTTCACCTCTCCCTTTGGTTTGTCATCTCCAATCACTCCGACCATGACTGAAAGCAATCTTACTACTATTGGAACTGCAGGAATTGCTCACAGAGGTAATGTATTTGTTGCTTTTGGTACAACTAAGAGACTCTCAAATACATGGATTATCGACTCTGGTGCATCGAATCACATGACTGGAAACCGATCACTACTCTCATCATTTAGTCCATGCGAGGGTCCTCTCATAGTCTGCATAACTGATGGATCATGTTCTAAAGTGGCTGGAATTGGCACTGTTATTTTATCTAAAACCCTTCTCCTTAAGTCAGTTTTATTTGTGCCAAATTTGGACTGCAATTTACTGTCTTTCAGCCAACTTACCAGTGATTTAAATTGTGTAATTAAATTCTCTGCCAAAAATTGTTTTTTTCGGACTTGGAATCGGGGAGGACGATTGGCAATGCTGAGCTTTGTGCAGGTCTCTATCTCCTGAGTCATGAAAATTCACCAAAAGGAAAAGTCCGCAATAAAGTTTGTGTTAGTACGGAGTTCTTGTCATCTAGTATCTCCTTGTGATCGAGTCCATCCAATAAAGATAGTGTTGTCATGATGTGGCACTATCGTATAGGGCATCCAAATTTTAAGTACCTTGAAAGACCTTTTCCTTCACTATTTATAAATAAAAGTTCAAAATTCTTTCATTGTGATATCTGTCAATTATCTAAACACACACGCAGTTCCTATTCACCACAGCCATACAACTCTTCTCATCCTTTTTCACTCATACACAGTGACATTTGGAGACAATCAAGAGTTGCAAATATCAAAGGGGCTCGTTGGTTCCTATTGTTGTTGACGATCACACACGTTTAAGTTGGGTTTTTCTAATGAGAGACAAATCCGAAGCTAGTCAAATATTCAAGAATTTTCATGTCATGATCCAAAAATAGTTCAAAACAAATATCCAAGTTTTCAAACACAGACAATGCCCGAGACTTCTTCAATTATGTCCTTGGTGATTATTTGCAAATTCATGGTATCATTCATTAGAGTTCTTGCGTCGACACACCTCAACAAAATGGTGTGGTGAACGCAAAAATCGTCATCTTCTCGAGGTATCCCATTCAATATTATTCACCTCAAATGTTCCCAAAACGTTCTGGGGTGAAGATGTTCTCACCGCCACTTACCTCATCAACAGAATGCCTTCCAGAATTTTGAACTTCAAAACTCCGAGCGAAACACTGCTTGAAGCCTTTCCAAACTCTCACCTTATTACTCAAATCCCACTCAAGGTGTTTGGTTGCACTGCATTTGTTCATGTGCACTCACAACACCGGGGCAAACTTGATCCTAGGGCCACCAAATGTGTTTTTCTTGGTTATTCACCAAATAAAAATGGGTGTAAATGCTATTGTCCCCTAACCAAACGATTCTTTCATTCTATGGATGTCACATTCTTCGAACATCAACCATTCTACCCCAATTCCTCGATTCAGGGAGAGAATGAGATGTTGGAAGAATCTCATAATTGGGATTGGGACTCTCTTCTTGAAAGTATACAAAAAAGATCCAAAGTTTCACCTCATACTCCTATAGCTCCACCAGCAGAAACATCCTTTTCTCCTCACACTCTCACTGCTCCGCTAGCTCCCATTTTCACTCCTGAGTCAGCTGAAAAACCTCTTGACATTCCCGATGATCCTATCTCAAGTCAGAGTCCTATTCTGGAGTCAATACCTACCTCAAATCACCCTCCAACAGACAATGAGATTCGTGTCTATACAAGAAGAAAAAAGTTTCAAGGAGAACCTTAGTTGCAACCTGTATAAATTCAGCATAACCAGGACTCTTCCTCGATGCCAAACTCCTTTGAAAATACCCAAGGTAGGGCTGAAATTACTCCAATTTCTTTATCCGATCAGCTTCCAAATCATAGTTCAGACTTGGATGTACCAATAGCAATACGAAAAGGTGTCCGATCATGCACACAACACCTTCTTCAAAATCACTTATCTTATGTGAATTTGTCCCCGAACTTCAGAGCTTTTGTATCCAAATTAGATATGGTCAAGATACCCACTTCCATCCATGAAGCCTTACAGATTCCCGAATGGAAGGCGGCTACTCTGGAAGAAATTAAAGCCCTTAAAAAGAATGGTACATGGACAATTACTACTCTACCACATGGTAAGCGTGTTGTTGGATGTAAATGGATATTCTCGGTAAAACACAAGGCATATGGCAGTGTAGAAAGGTTCAAGGCTCAGCTCGTGGCAAAAGGGTTTACTCAGTCATATGGAATTGACTATCAAGAAACATTTGCCCCTGTATCCAAGCTAAACACCATCCGAGTTCTCATTTCCATTGCAGTAAACCAAGATTGGCCATTATTTCAGCTTGATGTAAAGAATGCTTTCCTAAACGGAGATCTTGAGGAAGAAGTTTACATGGATATTCCTCCGGGATTTGAGGATAATTCTACTGTTAACAAAGTTTGCAAGCTTAGAAAATCTCTATATGGCCTCAAACAGTCTCCTAGAGCATGGTTTAAGGATGGCTATGTTCAATGTCAAGCCGATCATACTTTGTTTGTCAAACATGCTACTGGTGGAAGACTAACTGTGCTTATTGTGTACATTGATGACATAATTCTCATAGGTAATCATTGGGAAGAAATGAGTATGCTGAAAGAGTTACTCGCAAAAGGGATTCGAAATCAAAGATCTTGGACACTTGAAGTATTTCCTTGGGATGGAAGTGGCCAGATCAAGAATAGGTATCTCAATGTCACAATGGAAGTATGTCTTGGACCTTCTCAAGGAGACAAGAATGATAGGTTGCAAACCAATTGACACTCCTATGGATCCAAATACAAAGTTAGAATCACGAACATATGTTACAGCTGTGGACAAAGGTAGATACCAACGCTTGGTGGGAAAACTAATCTATCTCGCTCATACACGCCCTGATATTGGTTTCTTAGTTAGTGTTGTTAGTCAATTCATGAACAACCCTTCAGAGGAACACATGGAGGCTGTATATCGAATCTTACGATATCTCAAACGAGATCCAGGCAAAGGATTGTTGTTTGAAAAAACCACGAATAGGACTATCGAAGTTTACATAGATGCCGACTGGGCAGGATCGTCTACTGACCGAAGATCAATATCAGGGTACTGTTCATTTGTTTGGGGAAATTTAGTAACTTGGCGAAGCAAGAAACAACCTGTCGTTGCTCGGAGCAGTGCAAAAAAGCTGAGTTTAGAGCATTGGCACATGGAATATGTGAAGGAATGTGGCTTAAAAGACTTCTGCAGGAACTTAAAGTTGAGTCAGAAGGTCCTATTGATATTAGGTGTGATAGTCAATCATAGCGATAGCAAAGAATCCAGTTCAGCATGATAGGACCAAACATGTTGAGATAGATCGTCATTTTATCAGCGAGAAGATCGAAGGCAAAATAATCTCCCTCAACTATGTTCCTACTCAGCATCAAACGGCGAACATCTTAACAAAGGCTCTCCATCGTCCTAACTTTCAAGCATTATGTTCCAAGTTAGGCATGATAAGCATTTACAACCCAGCTTGAGGGGGAGTGTTGATATTTTAGGAAGTTAGCTATATTATTGCATTGTAAATTATAAATTAGGAAATATTATTAGCTGAATATTCTTTTTAATTAGTTACCTTAGTTAGGCAGATTTTAATATACTGTCAGATTATAGGCTGATTTTGCTATCTTTTCAAGATCTTCACAGATCCTCCTTTGTGTATATATTTCCTACCAGTTAATGGAAAAATATGGGATTTTCCTCTAAATAAACTACAATTTCATTTGTTAAAGCTCAAACTTCAAGAGTGGTTCTGGAAAAAGGATCCTCAAGCAATGGAGGAATCCAAAAATCCAAAACACCATATATTGCACTCACATGTTGGTCTTGGATATAAAGGAAAAGGAAAGAAGCCAACTAACTATGCTGAAAGAACAGTTGAAACAAAATTCAGAAAGGTTCAACAACAGACTCCTAACAAGAGATATTATGTAAAGTCAAAACAGAACTACAAAAAACACCAAAGGTTTCATCAAAAGAAATCATATGAAGGAAATGGTAGAAATTATGCAACTCAAGCTGATTGGAATCCACCAATAAAATATCAGCAGAGTCCTATGGGATACAAACCCAAGTGGCAGAGACCTCAAGCTCATCATAGGTCATTCTCAAGGCAAAGAAATCAGCACGCACATGCAACCAAACACAATGCATATCTTGCACATCAGATTCCATATTTTCCCTAAAAAGCAAATGCACAAACACATACACAAACATACAGACAAAAGAGACAGTTGTATGTTCCAAAAGCACCAAAACAATTTGCTAAAAATTCACTATGATTATGGAACTGATAGATGGCAACCTCTTAGAGTCAGATCTTTTAGCTAAGTTGGTTGGAATACCTTATAGTGCTAACCCCTCAGGACCCAAATAGATATGGGTACCTAAAGTTGGATTTCCTTAATTGCAGGTTCAAGGAACAACAGAGTGACAAGAAACCTGGTACATGGAAAGTAGTTGTTCCAGATATATGACATGGAATAAATTTTTTTTATCAAACTTCAAGGAATCAAGAGGAGCCAAAGTCATATTCGGAGGAAATGAAGCTCTAGGGGAGATTAAAGGCATTGGATCCATCAAAAAAAATGGATTAGAAATCACAGATGTTGCTTATGTTGAAGGGCTGATGTTCCACCGCTAAACACCTAAATTAATATAGCGACGCTTGCAAGAGTACGAGATCAATTGAAGGGTAGAAAATTAACCACAAGTCGTCTCTTAAGGAAGACTTAGCCAGCAAATAATTATCGTGTATCAAAATAAACAGAAAATAAATCTTAAACACTCTAACCTGATTTGTTTGTTTTTAATTACCAAAGGAAAAATAAATAAGAAACCAATTAAAGCTAACTAAATTTAAACCTTTGGAAAAACGCGTATGGATAAAGCGTTTAGGATTTCAGAATAATCTCATCAAAATTGCAAGCAGAATATCAACCAATTGATCATGTGATTAACAATTACAATAAACAAGTATAAACTAGGCCTAGATCTGATAACTCATGTATTCACAGATCAAGTCTATCCATAACCAATTTGCTATTTTCATTAACTAAGTTAGATAATACATCTCCGTTTCATATCTAACCCCCTAAATAAATTTAATCCAGGAATAATTCTCGATCTCAATTATTCCCTCAAAATAATCAAAAGTTAATCAGACAATCAATTATCAAATAAAGCAATTCCTTCAGGAAAGCAAATCAATTAGTCCATATTCATGCTTGTTTGTTTGAATCAAATCATTCTAATCCTATAACAAAGAAGTTAGTTCATGCTTGGGGATGGGATCATAATTTCAATTGAAGGAAAGAAAACAATCATAAATATTATCATGCAACAATAATAGTCATCAAACATTTGAAATCAAATAAAGCAGATGAAGAAATATTACGCTTTGATTAAGCCGCAAAATAACCTCGATGGGAAGAACCCAAGCAATCCCAATATTGAATGGAAGAGAAAATAACAAAAACTAAGGTTTAAAAGTGCTAAGAAGTAAAGGTGTTTGAAAATATGGGCTCTCCAAGTTTTATTTATAAGTCTAGAGTCCTATATAAGGTGGAAGAGAAAAAATGGGAAACAATCATGAATTTCGTGTTCAGGAAGTCACCGCAAACAGAAAAGCGCGACCGCGTGCGCGCATGAGGTCGTTCTGCAACTATCAGCCACGTGCGATCGCGTGACCTCTAAACATCGGAATTTAGCCTTGATGTATTTTTATGAATTGTAACACTATCTCTTCGCTTTCCATAGCCACTTAAATGACCTCAACATCAATTTTGTAGAGAGAGTTATGGCCAAAATACTAAGACGTGTTATTTCCGAGATTTCAACATATTAATTCCATTTGCACATGATTTTAACCCATCCAAACATCTTCATTTGCATTTAGTACCCATATAGACCCAGTAGAACTTTGTCTTTTCTTTCCAATGGTATAAGAATCATGTCAATTGGACTTCATATGAAAATGTTATACCCAAAATACAACAAATGTCGCAGTTGCGCAAAATGACTTTTTAATGTTTCTTAATCCAAAACTTGTTTTTCTACCAAAAATAGAAAATCAACAAAATAACACAACACTAAAACTTACAACATGCAAATAAAACACGCCAAACATATGCATAAATCATCACACAAAATACACACAAAAATATGCAAAACAACTCCTCCACACTTAGCCTTTTGCTTGTCCTCAAGCAAATAATTGTGTCTTTAAACCCAAAAAGAAAATATAATGTATAATTTGAAATTCAATTAATTCATAGCGCAATGTTCTATCCACATCAGGTCCAACCTGAATTGATCATCAACCTCCACGATAGACTCACCCGACTAAGGTTAAAAGTTAACAAAGGTGTTCGGCTATCCTCGCTAAGATTCAAATTTGTTTAATAAGTTACAACCCCATTACACACAACAAATCACTCAATCGCTAGCCACGAGATTATTATTCTTTTATTTTTCGTTTTTCTTTTTTTTCTTTTTTCATTCTTTTTTCCTTGTTTTTTCTTTTCGCTAGAACTTTCGAGATGTCTTCCACTAGGTGTAAACTTTGGATTTTCTCTAAAGGCTCCTAGGGTGGTTTCCCATACTCGTGTTTGTACCGCCGTTTTATGTAAAAGACAAACATGGGGCTCATGAACGTTCTTAGTTACTAAAGAACAACAAACAAATGAGTATATTCTCAATTGCTCAATTTTTCTTTCTGTAACTTTGTTTTTCCATTCATTTGATTTTTTTTTTGCAATCATATTTTTTCGTTCGCATGGCTAGAAATTATGTGCACACACACAAATCAAAACATGGTTTTAACTTAATTTACATCAATGAAAACTCACAATTTAGGCCCCACAACCTAGACTATCATTTAACCCTCACCAAATTTGTCTACCAAAAAGGCCAATTCACAATTATAACCAAATCCTACGTATCAAATTCACGGTGTAATTTCATAACCAAAAATTAAATTTTGCACATATTTCTAGTCAGTTTACCAACACAAATTATAAGGCTTGTAACAATTATAAAACTAGTGATAACTAACCACATGCAACCATAACACCTATACAATGACAATCCCTCTCCCAGACTTGGATCACGCAATGACCTCAATGCGTAATGAAAATAACATACAAGGAAAGAGAGACGTCCCTAGAAAGTGCTATAATCGGCAAATGGTTAAAGCAATACATGGATCGTCAAACTAACATGCACAAAAACACCACATGCAAACTCACACAAAGGGAAAAATGTTTGGGTTGCCTCCCAAGAAGCGCTCTTTTAACGTTATTAACTTGCCGATATCAGCTAAGAAAATCATGGTGGGTCATCGAGTAAGACCTTTATTACCAAATTGGAATTTTTATCCGGCTGAATTTCATTTCATTCAATCACATCGTTTCTGCCATAAGATATCTTTTTACAAAGATAATTGGCGTGTCAACAATAAAATTATCATGCAATGCATAGGCAGGACTACAAGCTATATCAAAAACTGAAAATGTTATAGTTTTTCCCAAGACATTAATACTTAGTTTTCTATTTTTGACATCGATCAAGGTGCTGGTGGTTGTCATGAACGGTCTACCCAACTAAATAGTATGATCTTTAATATTACCTTTATCCTTCCCATATCCAAGACAACAAAATCTATGAGAATTTTAAAACCACCTACTTGGATCAAAATATATTTAATAATACCTTTAGGATACCTAAGTGACCTATTAGCAAGTTGCAAATACAATCTGGTGGACTTCAATTTCCCTAAATTTGATTGTTTAAATATAGAGTAAAACAAAAGGTTAATTCCAGGTCCGAGATTAAACATACCTTTGACTTTCTTACCATTCCCAAAAGCAATATTAATGATGAAACTACCTGGATCTTGTTGCTTTAGGAGTGGACTCAGGGCTGGATTAGGAGATTTGTAAGGATTATCAGTTTTGTGTAAAGGAGATCCCTTATTTGCCTCCTCATTCGTGCTTTCTTCAATTGCATCATCCTTCTTTTTCGCAATTTCAAGATTAGTGACGGCTTGAGCTTGCGATGGTTGACTAGGCAATGTGTCCTTTTGACGAGATGTCAAGCTATCTCACCAACTCGCATAGCCAATTGGCCAACTTGAGTCTCAGTTCGCTTAATAGAGGCCTCCAAGGATTCAAATCATCTATTATTCCACTCTTGAGTTTGTTGATTAACTTGAAAATAACATACAAGGAAAGAGAGACATCTCTAGAAAGTGCTATAATCGGCAAATGGTTAAAGCAATCCGTGGATCGTCAATCCTGCAAAATCCATGTGAAGGGAAAACAAAATACCACATATAAACTAAAAAAAAAAATCAAACTAACATGCACAAAAACACCACATGCAAACTCACACAAAGGGAAAAATGCTTGGGTTGCCTCCCAAGAAGCGTTCTTTTAACGTCATTAACTTGCCGATATCAGCTAAGACAATCATGGTGGGTCATCGAGTAAGACCTTTATTACCACATTGGAATTTTTATCCGGCTGAATTTCATTCTGAATCACATCAGGTTCCTGCCATAAGATATCTTTTACAGCAGAATTGGCAGTGTCAACAATAAAATTATCATGCAATGCATAGGCAGGACTACAAGCTATATCAAAAACTGAAAATGTTATAGTTTTTCCCAAGACATTAATACTTAGTTTTCTATTTTTGACATCGATCAAGGTGCTGGTGGTTGTCATGAACGGTCTACCCAACCAAATAGTATGATCTTTAATATTACCTTTATCCTTCCCATATCCAAGACAACAAAATCTATGAGAATTTTAAAACTACCTACTTGGATCAAAATATATTTAATAATACCTTTAGGATACCTAAGTGACCTATCAACAAGTTGCAAATACAATCTGGTGGACTTCAATTTCCCTAAATTTGATTGTTTAAATGTAGAGTAAAACAAAAGGTTAATTCCAGGTCCGAGATTAAACATACCTTTGACTTTCTTACCATTCCCAAAAGCAATATTAATGATGAAACTACCTGGATCTTGTTGCTTTAGGAGTGGACTCAGGGCTGGATTAGGAGATTTGTAAGGATTATTAGTTTTGTGTAAAGGAGATCCCTTATTTGCCTCCTCATTCGTGCTTTCTTCAATTGCATCATCCTTCTATTTCGCAATTTCAAGATTAGTGACGGCTTGAGCTTGCGATGGTTGACTAGGCAACGTGTCCTTTTGACGAGATGTCAAGCTATCTCACCACCGCATAGCCAATTGGCCAACTTGAGTCTCAGTTCGCTTAACAAAGGCCTCCAAGGATTCAAACCATCTATTATTCCACTCTTGAGTTTGTTGATTAACTTGAATAAAATAAATTCAAGCTCTCTTCCAATGTGGGTCGTGGTGGTTGCTCTTGATTGATTGTCATTCCTGGTGCTTGTGTAAACAACACTAGAAAAAATAGATCAAAAGCACCTGACGAAAGAAACCTAAATTAGAAACAAACAAAAAGAATCCTAATCTAGAAACACAAAAAATAAATACAATAATTATTACGCCTAAAGCCTTCCCCACCAACGGTGCAAAAATTTCTTTCGACCGCTAAACACCTAAATTAATCTAGCGACACTCGCAAGAGTACGAAATCAGTTTAAGGGTAGCAAGTTAACCATAAGTCATCTCTCAAGGAAGACTTAGCCGGCAAATAATTATCATGTATCACAATAAACAAAAAATAAATCCTAAACACTCTAACAAATTTGTTTGTTTTTAATTATCTAAGGAAAAATAAATAAGAAACCAATTAAAGCTCAACTAAATTTAAACCCTTTGAAAAACACGTATGAATAAAACGTCTAGGATTTCGGAATCCTTTCATCAAAGATATAAACTAGGCCTAGATCTGATTACTCACGTTTTCACAAATTAAGTCTATCCATAAGTAATTTGTTATTTTCATTAACCAAGTTAGATAATACATTTATGCTTCATATCTAACCCCCTAAATAATTTTAGTACAGGAATAATATCTTCTCTCAGTCTCAATTATTCCATTAAAATAATCAAAAGTTGATCAGACAATTAATTATCAAATAAAGCAATTCATTCAGGAAAGCAAATCAATTAGTCCATATTCATGTTTATTTCTTTGTATCAAATTATCCTAATTCTAGAACAAATAAATTAGTTCATGCATGGGGATGGGATCATAATTTCAATTGAAGAAAAGAAAAAAATAACAAACATCATCATGCAACACAAATAATCACCAAACAATTGAAATCAGATAAAGAAGATGAAAAAATATTACGCTTTGATTAAGCGGCAAAATATCTTCGATGGGAAGAACTCAATCAATCCCATTGTTGAATGGAAGAGAAAATAACAAAACAAAAATTTAAAAGTGCTAAAAAGTAAAGGTGTTCAAAAATATGGGCTCCCAAAGTTTTATTTATAAGTCTAGAGTCCTATACAAGGTGGAAGAGCCAAACAAGGAAAAAAATCGCTAATTTCATGTTCAGGATGTCACCGCGCGCGCGCACGAGGCCGTTCTGCAACTGTCAGCCACGCGCAACCTCGCGCCTCTTGTGTGCGACCGCACAACCTCCAAACATTGGCATTTGGCCTTGATGTCTTCTTATAAATTGGATCTCTATCTCTTTTCTTTCCATAGCCACTTAAATGACCTTAATATCAATTTTGTAGAGAGCGTTATGACCAAAATACTAAGACGTGTCATTTCCAAGATTTTAACATATTATTTCCATCTGCACATGATTGTAACCCATCCAAACGTCTTCATTTGCATTTAATACCCGAAATAGACCTTGTAGAACTTTGTCTTAGCTTTTCAATGGTATAAGAATTATGTCAATTGGACTTAATATGAAAACGACATGTCCAAAATACGACAATTCCCGCAGTTATGTGAAATAACTTTTTAACGTTTCTTACTCCAAAACTTATTTTTCCACCAAAAACTAGAAAATCAACAAAATGACAAAACATAACACTAAAACGTGCAACATGAAAATAAAGCACGCCAAATATATGCATAAATCATCACACAAAACATGCACAAAAACATGTAAAACAGCTGAATTTCAATTTCCTAAGTATCAGCCAACTTTGTGATAAAGGATACAATGTTGGATTCAATATGGGTGTTTGTCAAATCAAAGATGCTAAAATTGATGAAATTGTGTTATCTGGAATGAGAAATAAGAACATGTATGTAGTGGATTGGTCTACTACTACACCAAGCACATGTCTATTGGTACAAGAAGCTGATTCATCTGAATTTCAAGACTATCAACAAACTTGCAAAAAGTCATTTGGTTGAAGGCTTTCTAGACTATGTCTACAAGAAGGAAAGCATATGTGGTGCATGTCAGAAAGGAAAGCAAATCAAGTCATCATTCATGGATAAGTCATCAATAAGGATTTTGCATTTATTGCACATGGATCTTTTTGGACCAGTAGAGCCAGCTAGCATAAGTGGAATGAAATACACCCTAGTGGTGGTTGATGATTTCTCAAGATACACACGGACCATTTTTATGTGTATAAAGAAGGAATCTTTGCAGAAGCTTCCTCAGCTGATGAAGAGAGTTCAAAACGAGAAGAGTCAATCCATTATAAAGATAAGGTCTGACAGAGGAACTGAGTTTGTCAATGGGATTATAACTCAGTATTGCATGGAAAATGGTATTGCTCATGAGTTATCAGCTGCAAGAACTCCGCAGTAGAATGAAGTGGCTGAAACAAGGAACAGAACCTTCAAGGAAGCTGAAAGGACCATGTTATAAGCTGAAGTTGCATTACCTAAGAGATTTTAGGCTGAAGCAATTAACACAGCTTGCTACACTCAGAATAGGTGTATGATCAATAGGCAATTGTCCAAAACCCCCTATGAAATTTCGACAAGAAGAAAGCCAAATGTGGGATATTTTCACATTTTTTGAAGCAACTGTTTCGTTCATAATAATGGAAAAGATAATCTGAAAGTCTTTGATGCTTAAGTTGATGAAGGTATCTTCCTTGGATATTCAGCTGAGAGCAAAGCATTTAGAGTTCTAAATAAAAGGAATATGGTTACAGAAGAGTCTATCCATGTGGTTTTTTTTGAACCTAATGTGAATGGAGAAGACATTTGTAGGTCCCAAGGGGTGTGAGTGTAAGGTTTAGAAGGGGGGGTTGAATAAACCTTACCAACTTTTCAAATTTAGTCCTTTTTAAAAATTCAGAGTTAATACTACACAGCTAAGTCCTTGATGGACAGCTAAGTTAGTTAATCAGTGGAGTTAGTCACTCAACAGACTCGACTGAGCTGTTGATAGAATAACTCAGCTGTTTTGACTAAAGACTTAACTTGACTGTGATATGTTTTCAGCGGAAGACTTAACACCCTTGATTTTGGTTTAAGTTTGTTTCAATACTTGGTTTTAGCACTTTGTTGATTATCAATTGGATAGCAAATTTATCGTGAGATATAAATGAAATATGCGAAATTAAAGTCTTTGAAATGTAAATGACACAATAAGTTTTTATAGAGGTTCGAAGATGGGGTAATTCTTCTACTCCTCTCTTCTCCAACTCCTGGAGGAGGAATCCACTAAGTATTGATCAATATACAAAGTGGTTAACATCCCGATACAAGTCTTGATCACACAAGACTTGATCCTTTGGGACTCGATCCGAGATGCCTTGGACACACAAACCGGCTTCTCATATGACTCAGCTTCTTCACAGGGCAGCTGCCTTGCTACTACATCCCACTTGCTCAAGTTCCTTGGATTTGATCACGAAGCCCTCCAAATAACTTAAGCCTGGTTCGACCTTGAACCTTCCTACAATCCTTCGTGGAATGTAGACCCCTTGATTCTTCAAATGTTTCCTCTTCAACTGATTGAAGTCATCTTTCCTTCACAGGTGAGTGTAGGATTGATTTCCTTCGTAATGTAGGCTTGAGGATTGAGCGTTTAATAATTTGAGAATATTTCAGGTTACAAATGTTTCTTTCTTGCTTGTATTCAATTCTCAGATGGTCAAGGTAACCTTTTCTCAAATAAACTCCTCAGCCTTTTATAGTGGTCTTTCAAAAATCTGCCCGTTGAAGAGATAGGCTTGTTTTTGAAAGTCACTTGTGGTCGTTGGCTTGTCTTGTTGCAGTTCTTGGAATTGACATTTCCTCGTATACATGATCCTTTAGCTTTTCAGAGATCTGACATAGGTGCAGTGCTTCCCATTGGTTTATTCCTTTTGCACGCTTCTGGGACTGTGCACTTTAAGAAAGGTAGTATGGAAGTATTACTTGTTTAAGTAATTCTCTTGATTTCTGTGCAACGGATCTCTTTCAGTTATCTCGACTTGACTGCATTTCTTTGCTTTCCCCAAGTGACTTCGAGTCAGCTTCCAATCATTGGATGACTCTTCTGTCACTTCAACTTGAGACTTGGCTATCTTGAGTTGACTTGATTGATACTTCACTCAACTCCATCTCAACTGCACCTTCAGTCGAGTTCCTATCTTCTCTTCTTTGCCATACTCAATGCCTCACAAATGAGTCTTCCTTCTAGTCTCCAGTGTCTTCTTGCATGTTCAGGCATAGCTGACTTAACTCAGCTCGACCAGCCCTATCTATTACAATGCAATTTACAACAAAAATGGGGTGCCAACTTCCTATTCTAAGTTTTACATGGCATTCATCAAAATCTACAAAATAATTTCCCAACAATTTCCCCCTTTTTGATGATGCCAAAACTTAAAACATACATCAATAGTTAAACAGTAAAGATACATACAGGCAAATGTAGAATCACAGAATGTATGCTTAGAATCGATCTTTTATTGATCATAACATTCTTGTTCTTTACATAGTTGTTTACAAAGTGTATCAGAGCTTGAATCAAAAGAAAATGTATCAGAGCTTAAATGGACCTTAAAGTAACCATGTTGTTCTATATCTCCACAAGTATAGAATTGTATAATTTTATTCAATGTACAGAAGACTTACATAAAAATGTATTTACATAGTAAAATACACGAAGGGGTGGGACAAGAACACTTCATCTCCTTCGCCGCCTCCTTCTTTCATCTTCTTCACTCTGTCATCTTCTCGACCTTCTTCACTTTTTCTCATCTTGGTGCCTTCTTCTTTTTTCATACGCCTTTCTTCCTTCATCTCTTCTCGCCTCTTTCTTGTCTTTCCTCCTATAGCTGAGTTTGTCTTTTATTTTCCTCTTCAATTCTCTTCACATACTCAAGATTGTTCTTAGCCACTTGCAGGTTGGCTACTTCGTCAAATCAGCCCAATAGATCCCTCCTTTCTTGCCTGGATCTATATACTCAATATTTTTTTGGCGGAGGTCTGGAGTCCAAACCTCTTCCTCCACCTCTGCTTCTTCCTCTTCCTCCGGGCGTGTCTTGTCTTCGGGGTCTTTTTTTCCCAAATAAGTGACTAGCGAGTGATCGCAGAGAGATCGATGGTATGTTGCCGCTGTCGCCTTCTTCACATAGTGTGAGACCTTTTTCCCAAGATAAAATCCCAGGCTTGAGCCGTGGACATATTTGCGAAATAACCTTCGGATGCGGCGTCTTGAATTCATCAACAGATCTTGCCTCGGTTCCAAAGATCTAAAATGGCATAGGTGTCTCTATCTATTGGAATGCCTCCATGTTGTTTCAGAATATCCATAACTCGGGCATCCATCCTTTCTTCCATTTCCTTCATCTCTGCTTCAACTGTCTTTCTCTTTTCAGCCATAGGTACAGTGTTGGAGTGGCAGAGTCATCGAGTTTGCTTGATAATATCACCGTGACAACACCTTGTTGAGGGGTTTTAGCAATCATCAAGGTCACATCTTTCGAACCTTCCCCCTCAACAGACTTCCCTTTCTTCTCTCTTATTACTTCCTCAGTTGTCTTTCCCTTCACAGCTGCTTCCTCCTTCTCAGCTTCAGATCCCTTCAGCGCCTTTAGGTATTCCTCTTCCCCCTTTTTGGCATCATCAAAGGAGAGAGGAACCCTGAAACAAGCTAGCAAGAAAGAAGTCTAGTCTGGCCGATAGTCGAGTTACTCGTCAATCTGCTGCGGAATATCTTTGCACGGAACTCGGTGCGGGTGGCATTGATTCACCTACCAACTTCATCTAAGCCATGAGAAGACCGAATTTTCGATCCATATTCTCTTCCACGCCAGGGGCTCGTTTTTATTGTGTTCACGCAATGCTTTATCTCTCGTGGTGTGAGATTCATGCATTTGTTCGATGTGCTCTTGCAATTTTGTCTTTGAATCAAAGATTCTCGGCCCGCCGGACTAGCAACTTGTTGAACAATGTCCTAAAATATCGAGCTTGTTCCACACGCATTGTCTGTTGTTGTTGCCACCACTCCCGGATCCTCGACTATTATGCCTCGCAAATCGCCAGATAAGGTTGGCGTCTCGTTATCGGCCTCATGTCCAGGTGAGGCCTGGTGCCTCTCCATCTTTTCAATCTCAAAGAAATAAGGCTTTGAAAACTTCCCGAACTTCATTGTCTCCTCTGTTTTTGACGCCAAGCAAACGGCGTCAAAGTTATAGTCACCGGAACAATGGTGTCGATGGAATAACAGGTCAGTCTGTGGAAGCGCTCGCGATCTCTAGCTTATTCTTCGGGGAGGTCGGGTACCTCCAGAGAAAAAGGAAATGATTCTACAAAAGGATCATCACGGGCAACCGAATCGCTTCAATGATAAATGGTGCTCGTGAAGTCCCCTCGTGGAGTCGAACTCCGCGAGCTTGGGAGCTCGCGCGGTGGACTCTGTTTCACCGTGGGTCTGTTGTGAAGTCGACCCGACTTGCCGAGCCTCGATTGTCTCAACAGCCGTTGGTCTCGGTGGTTTTCCAAATGAGTTGATCGTCCTCGGCCTTATCAAAAGCGTCATCGACGATGACGAGATTGCCATGGGTGGCTCATCATCAAAGTTGAATGTTTGGCGAGTAGTCTTGAGGTCGACTTACTCGTGGTTGGAACATCCTCACCGAGTCTTTTGGATCTCGCAATAGGGGATGACTCGGCTTCATCTTCATCTTCGGATCCCAAAAGTTACATCGATTATCCTGGGAGTCGTGAAGAGCACTTATCTCCTTTTCTAATGAATCAATGATGGCGGGAGGATGTTCTGCCTCAATCTCTTTACCCCGGAAGTCTCAACCTCCCGGGCCTTCATTACCTCATGCGCCTCAATCAAGCGAGGCCTTGACACCCCCTTCCACAAAGTGCCGGTTGTCTTGGGGTCTTCGTGGTGGCATCCACCGGAGTCTCAACTCCATGGATTGCACTTTCGGTGCCCCAGTGTTAACTCCCGGGCGCTTCCTTCTCGTGCCTCGACGCATTAGCGCGTTATTGGCCTCGAGAGCGATTGGCACTTCACCGGTGAGACAGTCTCAACTATCCGAGCCTCGTTGATGACAACTTGATGTGTATTATGTGGTTGTTCCTTCTCCACTTCGCCTCCGAGATTCATTGTGGAGTCACCGCATCCTCCGACCTTGCCGCAGCCGGAGGGAGTTTCCCCACCGGGGGCACACCACCGAGTGACTTGGAGTGGGGTCACTCGTCTCCGGACTCCCGGCTGCCCCATTGAGTATGCAGCCGTTGGGGCGGTGGTAAGACACCTTCTTTAGGGGTTGCTCGACCGGGGTCCCCACAATCCCGGTTCCATCGCCATTCCTTAACACCTTCCTCCGAATGAGTCGGGAAGTGGTGGCGAAACGAAAGAGTGACAATCACGCCGCACCACTCCCATGGGATCAACTTCCACCGTGATGTGGAAGACTCCCGGTCCTTCCAACATCCTTTGCTCATGTAGGGCTCGGATTCCCGCATGGCTTGCTGCATCTCTAATTCTCCTATAGCGGCGGCCCGGTCCGTCATCATCTTCACTCCCAGAGAAAATGTCGAGATGAGGATGTGTATGTTCGGTGGTTCCAATAAAGGACAAAGATCGGCCTTTTCACGAGCCTCGCCTTCCTCTGCTGTCTCTCCTTCTCCTTGTCCTTGAAGATCTGCAAGATATCTCGTGCGCTTTTCTTCATCCAAAGCTTGGACCACACGGTGGTCACCCCAAGAAAGTTCAACAATTCCTCTTCTTCTTCGATAAACTCCGGTCTTTGGAAATGTTCCCTATATCGACTCAACTTCCACTTTCTCCACTCTCGCATTTTGATTTTGGATGTCCGGATAAGGTGGGGATAGGATCATCACGTCATCATCATCTCTATCATCTTCCCTTGATGTCCCTTCTCGGGGATAGAAGGTAGCAAGCTTTGGTGCTCCATACCGTCACCGCGTCTCATTGAAGGAGGGGATATAACCGTGTCAACAAAGTAGTTTGCTTTCTCAACTACTTCTTGTGTCTCAAATGCTCGAACTACGATTGTGTCTTGATTTGCCTCTGTGATTGCCTTGAAAGAGACTTGGTTGTTTCATCAATAATTTCGAGACTCTACTTCTCCAAAGAGTCTCTCCGTGATCTGTTTGGTGAGTGGTGACTCGGCCGGTTTCTCAAGCTCGGAACGCTTGAAGATTTTCTTCGTCTCTTTGTTTGTACCGGAGGGCTTCTAGTTCGGATAAGGTTTCTTCGAGTCCTGGGCGGCGGGGCGTGCCATCGTCTTCTTCTCGAGGAGCTAGCCGTCGTGGCTTATCGCCTCCTTTTCTTGACAACCGGAGAATGTATTTGAGATTCCTTCTCCGCTGTGGCTGTGGGGCGGGAGACACTACTGCGGGAGCGGGTGACTCCTACTGTAGGGCGGGAGCGATTTCTTTTTCTTTCTTTGCGGGGGCGTAGTCTTCTTAGGCAAAGCAGGCGCAGCCTTCTTTTGAGGAGGGGAGACAACAGGTTGTATCATCGTGGTCACCGATTCCCCTCACTCGTATTAGCTCTCTTAGCGTAGGCTCTCTTCTATGCGCCGAGAGGTTTGATCGAAACATCCTCTTGTTTACATGGAACGCCTTTCCATGTCGAAGAGGGACTTCCTTTATTTCCATCATTCGCCAATCACCAGGCCGTATCCCGAGGAACCTCCAAATGTACCATCCTCCTTGAAGGATTTATTCCCAACATTCGGTAGAGTCTGCGTACAAACAAACTCGGCCATTCACTTTCTTCTCTTCAATGATCGCACCATCACGATCAACTTTGCTTTGGACAACCGGGTCAAAGCTCCCAAATTTGATGTCTATGCATTTGGCAACGATGTCTAGCAATTTGTGGTAATCCTCCTTCAAACCTCTTTATTAGCCGTATAGACTACTTTTGCGAAGACAAATCGACTTGGCTACTTCCTTCCAAGCAGGCGAATGTGACATCGACATCTTCATAAATTTCCGGCACTCCTTCCACCGGCAACAAACAGTATTCTACCAGATCCTTGGCAGTAATGGTGAACTCTTTTCCATGAACAGAGGACTTGATGCCCTCATCGTGAACCTTAGCGTTCACGTAGAACTGTGCGACCACTTCTACATGGTCATTGGGAACTCCATCGTCAAAAATGGTCTTAATCCAGATTTTTCCAGTTTCTCAGCAATCTTCTTCACCAGGATGTCGTCGGACCCTTGTTTAACCATACCATCGAAGTCCACAGTAGACCCGGTGTGGATTTGCTTTCCTAGCTTGACAAAATCATGAGTAGATGCCATTTCGAGATGTTTTACCGAACGAAACTTGAAAACTGAACTGAGGATTGATAGGGTTTTGAGAGAAAATTTTTGCTTTTGCTTTTGAGAGAGAGATGAACAGTTTTGGGTAAAGTGAGTGAGAAACGAACGAAATGGTTTAAGTATGGTTTATGAAAGGACGTGCAGGTGGTTTTTGAAATTTGATCAAGATCAACGGCTTAGATCTTGCACGCCGATTAGCATTTAAGTTCTCGCATTTAATGCGGCAACATTTATATCCAATCATAAGCTTGGTGTACAGCTTTTGACTGTACACGTCATAATTATGCTGACGTCATTCTTAAAAACATTCCCACTTAGTAAAAACGACCGCGTTTTTGTCACTTTGCTCATAAATGACTCAGTTTACTCCTTAGCTGATTCAATCCTTCTTTTCTCTATTCTCCTTGTGACTCAGCTGTCAGCTAACTCGGTATAGCTGACTTTCCGATACGGCTGATTCACTTAGCTGAATTACGAGTTCAACTCTTTTTCCTCTTTTCATGTTTCATCCTTTTTCTTTGAGTCTTCTGAGTGTCAACTCAGCTCAATTAACCCTAGTTCATGCTTGAGTTCTTCAAATCTTGACTCACATAATGGTTTTGTGAAAATGTCAGCCAACTTTTTATCAGTCGAAATATATTCCAAGGTGATGTCCTTCTTTTCAACATGATCTCTTATGAAGTGATATCTGACATCAATGTGCTTTGTTCTTGAATGCAACACAGGATTTTGAGTGATTGCAATTGCACTTGTGTTATCACACATAATTGGAATTTCTTTTTCCTCAACCTCATAGTCTCTCATTCTTGTCTCATCCATAAGACTTGGGCACAACAACCGCCCATGACTATGTATTCTCGCACCGTGGAGGTGGCTATTGATTTTTGCTTCTTGCTAAACCAGAAATTAGCCTATTTCCAAGCATTTGACATGCGTCCGAGGTGCTCTTCCTGTCAACTCTACATCCATCAAGATAGTCGAGTCCAATAACCAATTAGCTTGAATCCACCTTCCTTTGGATACCATAAGCCAACTTCTTGCTTCCTTTCAAATATCTCAAAATTCTCTTTGCTTGCGATCATGTGGCTTTCTTTTGAGCAGATTGAAATCTTGCACATACACCTACAACAAAGGTGATGTCCGGCCCGCTGCTTTGTGAGATAGAGCAATGATCCAATAAGTGCTCTGTATCTTGTTTGATCTACAGGCTTGCCATCTGCATCCATATCCATTTTGACTGATGTATGCATTGGTATTTTCATAGAAGACTTCTCTTCCATACCGAATTTTTTCATTAAATCTCTGGTGTATTTTGTCTGACTTATGAAGGTTCCATCCTTCAGCTGTTTCACTTGAAGTCCAAGGAAGAATGTCAACTCTCCCATCATGCTCATTTCGAATTTGCTTTGCATGAGATTTGAAAATTTATCACACAGCTCTTTGTTTGTGGATCCAAAGATGATGTCATCCACATATATTTGAACAAGCAGTATACTCTTCCTATATTGAATTTTGAAGAGTGTTCTGTCCACTTTGCCTTTTGTGAATCCGTTCTCAGTCAAGAATTGTGACAATGTATCATACCATGCTCTGGGTGCCTGTTTCAATCCATATAGAGCTTTCTTGAGTTTGTATACTTTATCTCCAAGAGTCTTCTGCTCAAATCCTGGAGGTTCTTCAACATACACTTCTTCTTCCAATAAACCATTAAGAAATGCACTCTTTACATCCATTTGATATACAATAAAGTTCTCGTGAGCTGCATAGACAAGAAACATCCTTATGGCTTCCAATCTTGCCATAGGGGCAAATGTTTCATCAAAATCTATCCCTTCTTCTTGGCAATATCCTTTGGCTACCAATCTTGCTTTGTTTCTTACCACAGAACCTTCCTCATTCATCTTGTTTCTGAACATCCATTTAGTGCCAATAACATTTTGATGGGTAGGTCTTTGAACCAATTCCCACACTTTATTTCTTTCAAACTGATTCAGCTCTTCTTGCATAGCTTGAATCCAATGTGTGTCATCCAATGCTTGAGACACATCTTTTGGTTCTATTTGTGAGATGAAGCATGTGAACATTGCTTCTTGTTGAGTTCTGGATTTAGTTTTGACACCTTCTCTTACATCTCCAATGACTAGTTCTGGTGGATGGTCTCTCAGCCATCTTACATCAGGTTGGAGTAAGTTAGCTGGGTTCAGTCGTCTTGCAAAATGTGTTATTTTGATCAGTTCTCTCATCATCACTTAGCATTGCAAATTTTCCACTGCTTTTTGAGACTCACTATCTCATCTTCTTCCGGGTTTATAATTCCGGCTTGACCTCAACATAGGGACTCTTCGCATGGTTGGTTGATTCAAAACTTATCACCGACTCTTCAATGTCTTCTCCATTTACATTGGGCTCATCAAACACCACATGGATGGATTCTTCGTAACCATAGTCCTCTTGTTGAGTACTCAGAGGCTTTGCTTTCAAATGAGTATCCCAAGAAGATACCTTCATCGACTTTAGCATCAAAAGCCTTTAAATTATCTTTGTCATTGTTATGGATGAAGCATCTCGCATCCAAATATTCTAAAATATATGACATTTGGCTTTCTCCCGTCCAAATCTCATAGGGAGTCTTTGTCACGGATGTCCTTTTTATCATGCATCTATTTTGAGTATAGCATGTTGTGTTTATTGCTTGACCAAAAATCGTTTAGGTAGCCCCGTCAAATGCTAACATGGTCCTTGCTTTGCTTTTTAAGAGTTTTGTTCCTTCTTTCTCAACTCCATTTTGTTGTGGAGTCCTTGCTTTATGAGATAATTCATGACCAATACCATTTTCAATACAAGATCGAGTGATTATACCATTGACAAACTCGGTTCCTCCTGTCGATCTTATTTTGATAATGGTTTGACTTTTCTCATTTTGGATTCTTTTCATCAGCTGTGGTAGTTTCTGGAGAGTTTCTTTCTTCTTACACATAAATATTATCCATGTATATCTTGAGTAGTCATCTACTACCACCAAGGTGTATTTCTTCCCACTTATGCTAGTCGGTTCAACTGGACCAAATAGATCCATATGTAGCAGGTGCAATATTCTAGTTGAAGATGGGCATGTCTTTTCTTTGAATGATGATTTGATTTGCTTTCCCATCCGGCATGCATCACATACAATTTCCTTCTTGTACACCGAGTCCGAAGTCCTTCTACAAGATTGCTCCTGGCAAGCTTGTTGATTGTTTTGAAATTCGGTGACTCGGCTTCTTGTGCCCGACCAACTAGATTCGGATGTGTGTGCTCTTTGCTAGCGCACAAGTGCTTGGTGTTGCGATTGACCAATCTACCACATACATGTTTTGTTGTTCTGCGCATCCTTGCAAAGACAACTTCATTGGATTCATGTCCTTGATTTGGCATATACCCATGTTGAATCCAACATTATAACCCTTGTCATAAAGTTGGCTGATGCTTAGCAAGTTGAAGTTGAGTCATTCAACATATGCAACATATGTGATTTCTAATCCATTTTTCTTGATGGATCCAGTGCCCCTTATTTCTCCTGGAGCTTCATTTCCTCTAAATATGACTTCCTTGAATTTTGACAGATTTTTCTTGTTTCCTGTCATATGTCTGGAACAGCCACTATCCATGTACCAGGTTTGATAAGGGTCTTTTTATGCATGTTTTATGTGTATATTTGAGTAAAATTCGAGTTATTTTATTGTTAGTTTTGTAAATTTTTGATTGTACATAGTTCATATTACTCCGAGGTGATTTTATTGATGTAGATTGACCATTCGGGGCTAATTTTGGTGAATTTCGGACCATGGATTCATGTCAAAACATACCGAGGAGTTTAAGAATGCAAAAACGCTCGAAATTCCAACCCAAACGCGTCATTTCGGGGCCTTTTTGGTCCAACACGGGCAGGGGGTGTTGGGCAACACGGCCGTGTTCTGCCGGGAGCCAAAAACTCGAAATTTTTGCACAAAACAGCCTCCAACACGGCCTGGCCGTGTTCCCAATCGGCCGTGTCGGGAACACGGCCTGGCGTGGTTGGGAAGCACGGCCATGTCGGTCGAGTTCCTGCACAATTAAACAGCACGGCCTGGCCGTGTCGGGCGACATGGCCGTGTCCGGGACCTCTTTTTGCAACTTTTCTATGCGGAATTTAGGGAAAACTCACCAACCAATCCGTTTTGGCCACTTTTGTACACCTTTAACACCCTATTTTGCTGAAACATGTCTCCATGTTCCCTCCCTCATCACTTGAATACAAGAATTCACCAACCGACAATGAAAGTGGGGGTGATTGTTTAACAAAAGAGAGTACTATCAATGTATTGGTTGCCTATAAAAGCCAAGGGTTGAAGTTGGGAGAGGCATTCATTAGATACTCAGGAAATATTCATTGTATTCACTTCATTAAGTAGAATTGGGATCAAGAGGTCTTGGAGAAGAAAGCTTGGGGCAATATTGGAGAAGAAGGCTTGGAGCAACATCATCAATCAAGGAAGAAGTCCATTGAGGTTTTGAGAAAGATAAGTACACCATGTCTACAATACTTAAATCTTCTTGTGTAATTTACTCTTTTGTCAAAATCATGAGTAGCTAAAATCTTAGTGTTTGAGTGTAATGAACTCCAGAATGGGTTTGTGATTGAGGTTTGTATGTTTTTAATAAAATTCTCATGTCTTGTGTGATTCACTTATATCATGCTTATCTCATTCGAGTTAATATTTCCGGTATATTAATTTGATATCTTTTCTTCATCGGGTAATCGAAAGATTTATGGTGAAAAAGAAATTGTATAAGTGAAAAGAGTTGCATGCAATCCTAGACATAGGATGACATAAATCTTCTGGACTAGGGTCAAACCTAATATGGGAATTCATAAATCGTTATAATGCAATCTTGGGGGTTTTAACTAGGAAGAGATTTCAGTTAATCAACTTGAGATTAGGAGTTTTTCGCCTTGAGAAAGGGATTAACTTAAATCGGGAATTTCTACGGTCCACATAACATGGGATTTTATTAAAAGAGGTTGGTTTTTGCTTAAGGGCTTATGGTTGAATTTTTATCTTGTTGAATCACAAAAACATTCTAGAGGGATTTACATTCAAACATATTTTTATCTCTTGATTTCTCATTTTACAATCTACTTTTATCTAATTTATTGTAAGTTGCGATTATTTTAAATTCTCTATTTTTCATTTTCCATTTTAACAAACAAAACTCTGAAAATTGCTAGATTAGATAACAAAAAGACGGTAATTATTAGTACTTATAATCCTCGTGGGAATGACACTCGGTACTCAATAATCTATACTACAAAACGATAGGTGCACTTGCCTACGGTTTTCTAGAGTAGCTTTTGAGCCATCAAGGTTCCTTGGCACTCACTTGTTCCTTGAACTCGCAATCAAGGAAATTAGATTTTAGGTACCCATACTTGCCTGGGTCCTCGAGGGGTTAGTATTATAAGATGATCCAACCAAATTTATAGCCAAATGATTTGACTCTAAGAGGTTGTCATCTATCGATTGCCATAATCATAATTAACTTTAGCAAATTGCTTGGGGTTCTAGGTTCATACAAATTGTCTCTTTTGTCCGTATGCCCGTGAATGTGTTTTGGCAATTGTTGTATTTGGGTAGTTGTGATATCTTTGAGTGTAGTGCCTAGGTGCATAAGTGTGCTGATGATAGCTCTTATGCCTTTGGAATGGTCTTTGTTGAGTTTTAGGCCTTTGCCATTTAGGCTTATATTCCATAGATCTTTGCTGATAGTTCACATTATTCCAATCAGCTTGGCTTGGGTAGTTTCTACCATTCCCATCATATTATTTCTTTTATGGAATTTAAGGACTTTTGGTAGCTCTGTTTCTTCTTTAGAGAGTATTTCCTATTTGGAGTTTGTTTGAGGAACTCAGGCCGGATTTCTTCTCACTTGTCCTCTCAAAGACTAACTCAATTGTGACTTTCCTTTTCCTTTATAACCAAGGCCAGTTTGCTTGTGATTGTGCTTTGGAATAAATGTGTGTGCACCATTTGGAGTTTTGGGTTTTTGAGATACTTCATTACTTGAAGATCCTTTTTCCAAAATCACTTTTGGAGCTTGAAATAGCACAGAGGAATTAAATGCTAAGTCTGTCTTGTCTCCACATTCTCTTTGACTCATAATAAGGTCATCCAAGGATTTAGATGCCTTAGTGAATGAGGCAATCACATTTTTGAGGTCATTCTCCCTCTTTTCTATAGCAGCTATTTCTGCTATTAACTTAGCATTTTCAAATTTAGACTTTTATTCTCATCAGCTATTTGACTTAGAGTACTCAGCTCCTTAATCAGCTGAGAGTTTTGGCTCTTGAGTAGGTTGTTTTCCTCATTTAGTAGTGTGTGTGAGGATTTAACGTGTTCAAAGTCTTTCATCATTTTGCCTAATGAATCATAAAGATCAATGGGTGATGAAGTGTGTGTGTCACAATCACTATCAATAGAATCTGAGTGTGATGAGTTAGAGTGTACCTCATCTTATTGGTCAGGTTGGTCTTGTTCCTTGGCCATTAAACAGATCAAGGCTTCTTCTTCAGAGTCACTTGAGTAGTCAGCTTCACTACTCTCTGAATCAGCTGTGTCTTTTGACTTGGTTGTCTCAGCAGTCTCTGCAGCTAACATTGCCTTTTTCTTTTCTCGTCTTCTTTCTTTGAAGACTTTTCTTTCCTCTTCATTCCTGTATTTGTTGACTACAGGATATGGGCAATCAATGGCATAGTGACCTGGTTGTCTGCAGTTCCAGCATAAATTTTCAACCTTTTGATCAGCTCTTTCCATTCTTGGATTGTCAGCCGTTTTGATATTCAACTTTTTGATGCTCGCTCTCTTGGTTGGCCTATCTTCCCTTGACTTGGAGGAGCCGAGTGTCTTCGGAGGATTCACCTTTGCCTCTCTTGTAGTTCTTATTGAAGAACTTGTTAAACTTTTTAACCATCAGAGCTATTTCCTCTTGGACAATGACTTCTTTGACCTCAGCTCTCTTGCCATCCTTAATAATTAGAGCAACTGTTTTGGGCACAGCTGTCTCCTCTTGGTCTTTTCTCCTCAGCTCAAATTCGTAGGCCTTGAGATATGAGAATAGCTCATGGTTGGATATCTTGGATAGTCCATGGAATGCCTCGGTGTCATGACCTTCATTCCCATTCACCGAGACTTCTTAGAATCTTCATACACATTTCCTTCTGTGTATATTCTTTTCCAAGTGCGAGATAGCTCATTGGTAATTTACGTGAACCGAGCATCCATTGATCCAAGGTCTCTCCCCGCAAGAATTTTAAAATTCTCAAATTTTTGTACAAAGAACAGATAGTTTATTTTCCTTGATTTGCTCTCGAGCCTTCACAAATCGAGGTTAGCTTGTCCCGATTTCTTTAGCCGTTTTGCATGATTTGACTTTATTGAACATGGCTTTGTCCAAAGTTTTGTAAAGAATGTCCTTGGCCACATTATCCAAGTTATATCTTTTCTGTCATTATTTGTCCATTCGGCTCTCGGTTTTTCAACCATAGCTGGTCCGGGAGCAACATCCTCTTCACCTTCGATTGCGCTCTCTCCTTACAATACTTGTGTTCACTTTTAAAATTTGCGGTGGCCCATCTTCTATCACTATCCACATTTCATAGTGTAATGCTTTGATAGATGAGCACGATACGAATTTTCCAATCATCAAATTCCTCAATAGTGAACATAGGGATGCGTGTCAAATTTGCTTCCATGATAATAACTTTGCTGATTAAAAGAGTTTTGAAAGATCAAGTACTGAAACAATCTTTGAAAGATTTGGAGATCTAGTTCAGTAACCAGTGCGGAAGGCTCAATGAACCAACCGCTCTGATACCACTTGTAGGTCCCAAGGGGTGTGAGTGTAAGGTTTAGAAGGGGGGTTGAATAAATCTTACCAACTTTTCAAATTTAGTCCTTTTTAAAAATTTAGAGTTAATACTACACAGCTAAGTCCTTGATGGACAGCTAAGTTAGTTAATCGGCGGAGTTAGTCACTCAACAGACTCGACTGAGCTATTGATAGAATAACTCAGCTGTTTTGACTAAAGACTTAACTTGACTGTGATATGTTTTCAGTGGAAGACTTAACACCCTTGATTTTGGTTTAAGTTTGTTTCAATACTTGGTTTTAGCACTTTGTTGATTATCAATTGGATAGCAAATTTATCAGCAGATATAAATGTAATATGCAGAAATTAAAGTGCTAAAATTTAAATGACACAATAAGTTTTTATAGAGGTTCGAAGATGGGGTAATTCTTCTACTCCTCTCTTCTCCAACTCCTGGAGGAATCCACTAAGTATTGATCAATATACAGAGTGGTTAACAGTCCAGATACAAGTCTTGATCACACAACTGACTTGATCCTTTGGGACTCAGTATGGAGATGCCTTGGTCACACAGCTGGCTTATCATACGACTCAGCTTCTTCACAGGGCAGTTGCCTTGCTACTACAGCCCACTTGCTCAAGTTCCTTGGATTTGATCACGAAGCCCTCCAAATAACTTAAGCCTGGTTCGACCTTGAACCTTCCTACAATCCTTCGTGGAATGTAGACCCCTTGATTCTTCAAATGTTTCCTTTTCAACTGATTGAAGTCGTCTTTCCTTCACAGGTGAGTGTAGGATTGATTTCCTTCGTAATGTAGGCTTGAGGATTGAGCGTTTAATAATTTGAGAATATTTTAGGTTACAAATGTTTCTTTCTTGCTTGTATTCAATTCTCAGATGGTCAAGGTAACCTTTTCTCAAATAAACTCCTCAGCCTTTTGTAGTGGTCTTTCAAAAATCTTCCCGTTGAAGAGATAGGCTTGTTTTTGAAAGTCACTTGTGGTCGTTGGCTTGTCTTGTTGCAGTTCTTGGAATTGACATTTCCTCGTATACATGATCCTTGACTTTTCGTAGATCGACACAAAGTGCGATTGCTTCCCATTGGTTTATTCCTTTTGCACGCTTCGCTCGGGACTGTGCACTTTAAGAAAGGTAGTATGGAAGTATTACTTGTTTAAGTAATTCTCTTGATTTACGTGCAACGGATCTCTTTCGATTATCTCGACTTGACCGCATTTCCTTGCTTTCCCGTGACTTCGAGTCGACTTCCAATCATGGATGACTCTTCCGTCACTTCAACTTGAGACTTGGCTATCT
Source organism: Rehmannia glutinosa (assembly GCA_016081115.2). Lineage (NCBI taxonomy): Eukaryota > Viridiplantae > Streptophyta > Magnoliopsida > Lamiales > Orobanchaceae > Rehmannia > Rehmannia glutinosa. The sequence continues at coordinate 66,320,426 of CM071937.1, read as the reverse complement.
TGAGTTGACTTGACGATACTTCACTCACCGCATCTCGACCTTGATCGAGTTCCTATCTTCTCTTCTTTGCCATACTCACCGCCTCACAAGTGAGTCTTCCTTCTAGTCTCCAGTTGTCTTCTTGCATGTTCAGGCATAGCTGACTTAACTCAGCTCGACCAGCCCTATCTATTACAATGCAATTTACAACAAAAATGGGGTGCCAACTTCCTATTCTAAGTTTTACATGGCATTCATCAAAATCTACAAAATAATTTCCCAACAACATTGATGAGTTAGCTGAAAAGATGAATCAAGCAACTATTCAGAAGAGTCCTTATAATGAGACATATCCCAGAAGACTTGATCTTGGTGAGGATGAGTTAGCTGAATGTCAGATAAAGCTGGAAAGATTGCAGCTGAATAAAGATGATCAAGAAGAAGTTGTTCAAGACAACTTAGTTGCAAGAAGAATCAACCCAGCTGACTTACTCCAACTAGATCTGAGATGGCTGAGAGATCATTCACTTGAGTTGGTAATTGGAAATAGCAGAGAAAGAGTAAGAACAAGATCTAGAACTCAACATGAAGCAATGTTCACTTGTTTTATATCTCAAATTGAACAAAAGGATGTGTCACAAGCATTGGATGACACATATTGGATCCTAGCTATGTAAGAAAAGTTGAATCAGTTTGAAAGGAACAAAGTTTGAGAATTAGTTCAAATGCCTACTCACCAAAATATCATTGGTACAAGGTGGGTATTCAGAAACAATATTAATGAGGAAGGATCTATGGTAAGAAACAAGGCAAGATTGGTAGCCAAATGGTATTGCCATAAAGAATGTATAGATTTTGATGAAACATTAGCACCTGTTGCTAGATTGGAAGCAATAAGGATGTTTCTTGCCTATGCTGCACATAAAAACTTCACAGTTTATCAGATGGATGTGAAGAGTGCATTTCTAAATAGACTTTTGGAAGAAGAGGTCCATGGAGAACAACCTCTAGGTTTTGAGCAGAAGACTATTGGAGATAAAGTGTACAAGCTCAAGAAATCACTTTATGGATTGAAACAAGCACCAAGAGCATGGTATGATACATTGCCTCAATTTCTATTAGACAATGGATTTACCAAAGGAAAAGTTGATTGAACACTTTTCAGAATTCAAGATGGAGAAAGCATTTTGCATGTTCAAATATATGTGGATGACATCATATTTGGATCCACAAACAAAGAGCTTTGTAATAAATTCTCAAAACTAATGCAAGGAAAGTTTGAGATGAGCATGGTGGGAAAATTGAATTTCTTCCTAGGACTTCAAGTTAAACAAATGAAGGATGGAACCTTCATAAGCCAAACCAAGTATATCAGAGATTTGATGAAGAAGTTTGGCATGGAAGAGAAGTTATCTGTGAAGATTCCTATGAATGCCTCAATCAAGATTGATATGGATGCGGAAGGCAAACCAGTGGATCAGACAAGATATAGGGTACTTATTGGATAATTGCTCTACTTGACTGCAAGAAGACCTGACATCACCTTTGCAGTTGGTGTATGCACAATGTTTCAGTCTGCACCTAAGAAAATCACATGACAACAACAAAGAAAATATTGAGATATTTGAAGGGAAGCCAAAAAGTTGGATTGTGGTATCCTAAGTAAAGAGGCTTCAAATTGATTGGATACTCATATTCAGATTATGTTGGATGTAGAGTTGACAGAAGAATACATCCGATACTTGTCAATTGCTTGGAAATAGATTGGTTTCTGGTTCAAAAAGAAACAAAATTTAATAGCTACATCAACATTGAGGCCGAGTATATTTCTCTACAGTGCAACAAGTGCCCAAGTCTTGTGGATGAGACAACAATTGAGAGACTATGATATTGAAGAAAAGGAAATTCCAATTATATGTCATAACACAAGTGCTATTGCAATTACTCAGAATCCAATATTGCACTCAAGAACAAAGCACACTGATGTCCGATATCATTTCATAAGAGATCATGTTGAAAAGAAAGATATCACATAAGAATGTCTCAACTGAGAAGCATTTAGCTGTTATATTCACAAAACCCTTATGTGAATAAAGGTTTAAAGAATTGAAGAAAGATCTTGGATTGATTTAGATATGTTAATAAGCTCAGAAGACTCATTCTGCAGAGTTAAAAGTGAAAAATTGAATTTCAGAAGAGTTTTACTCTTTCAATGGAGTAAAACAGCTAAATTGGATGTTTAGTAGAGTTGAGTCAACTGAACAGCTGAGTCCCATCAGCAGACTGAAGAGAGAAGCTGAGTCAAACCAAAATTAGTCAGCAGACACATCTATTGGCGAAGAGACAAAACGTGGTTGTTTTCATTAAAGCGGGAATGTTTTTGAGATGATGTGAGCATCATTGAATGCTGCACAATAAAGGCTTCTACAGGAGGCCTATGATTGGCCATAAATATTGCGTGCATTTAATGCGACGAAGTTAAAGCTTTTTTACGATTTAATCTCAACCGTTGATCAAAATTCAAAATGCGCGATCCTGAAGTAGTCTATTCACATCCAATATATATCGAAAATCCTTTTATCTGTCTTCTCACTTAGCATTCAAGCTATTAGAATTCAAAACTCACTGCAGAAAATCCTTTTGAAAGTTCTTCAAAAATTCTTAGAAATTCTTCATGGCACCCACGAAAAGTTCCAGTTCCACCATTGATTTTGAAAAACAATCCGAGAGAGTTAACTCTGGTGCACTGATTGATGCTGAGGGGCTGGTAAAACAGTCGTCCGACAAGGATAGAGCGAAGAAGATCGTTGGACACCTGAAGAAATCAGGATTACTGAAGTTTCTCACCTTGCCCATGCCGCAAACCCTATTGGAGGAGGTTGCAATGTTCTACGTGAACACCTCCATTCACGATGACGACATGTATTCATCTGTGAATGGAAAAGATGTCAAGTTAGCTGCCAAAGACTTGACGCAGTTGTTTCACCTTCCCAGTAGCGGACTCACTGTGCTGAAAGATTATGAGTTCGATTTTATGAAGATATGGAAGGAGATTGTTAAGGAAGAAGTAACAGGTAAATTGAATCCTTCAGCTAACAAGACTATGATCGAGGAAGAGTATCATAAACTGATGGATGTGGTGGCAAAGTGCATCAACATCAAATTTGGCTCTTACAATCAGCTATCTCAGACTAAGCTGACTACAATGCCAACCATAATGGAAGAGCTGGACATCAATTCAAGCGAATTCATTTTTGACAAGCTGTGTAAAATGTTCAGAATATAGAGCTTGCTGATGGAAAATTCAAGAACACCGTTGGCTATGTCATAGTAATTGGGTATCTATGGAAAAGAAGGAAGTGCTATTGCACAAGGGAAATGCATTCCATGTAAACAAAAGGTTGTTCAAGGGAAACTTGTCATCCGCCCAGAAGAAGGCCCACACCAAAAAGAAGGGTGCTTATGAGGGGGGAACAACTGAGAGTGTCCCTGAGGAAGAGACAGTTGCTCAAGCTCCTGTCCCAGCTGCCCCAGTTGTTATCAAAAATAGACGAACAGCTACGCCTCGCAAGGCAGCTGTTAAGAAGCAGAAGACTCAACCCAAGAGTGGTTTGAGAGATGAGCCAGAGGAATCAGCTATCCAGATTGTAGCTGAGACCTCTGAGACTGAATCCGTGGAAATTCCTTTGGAGAGGCGCTCCAAAAGGAACCGTGACTTGTAGTACAATGCAGCAACCCCTCTTTGAAAGAGCTGCAAAGGACACAGTTGCTATCGAACATGCATCAGCTAAGTATGAGAAGCTATGGTCAAGGACACGCTGCACTGGTATATGAAAAAGCAGATGTTGAAACCGTTATTAGAGTTGTTGAGATTGTTAGACCTCACGCCAAAGAAGAAATTGTTGAAAGAGACACAACTGCTTCCAATGAACCAGGATCCCCAATATATATAGACATCAAAGCAAGGTTGTACACATGAAGGAAGTGGAAACTGAACAACAGCCGCATTCAGTTTCAGAAGCCCGAAATGATTGAAGAGGAATAATGGCTTCTGGACTTTCTAAAGAAAGCCATCGTTGTTCAAGCTCTAGATGAAGTAATTTCCAATGTAGTTTTATTTAGAAGAAAGAGAAGAAAGAGCGAAGGCCCTCGAGAAAGATAAGGCTGATGAGCCTTATAAACGCCCATTCACTTATGTTGTTTTTCCGGATATTTACAGCAGCAGTGATGATGAAGAAAATGTAGAAGGCGCTGATGCAATCGAAACTGCACAGTTGGATCATGCTCTCCGTGAATCTCGTGAGATGGCAGAGCAAGCAAAATTTTCTGGGGTTGGAGAAACTTCATCTCCTACCCAAATCATCAAAGAAGTAGTGAGAGACACGACAACTCTCTAATCACATGTCCTATCTCACGATGAAGCTACAAAGGAAGTTGGTGATGAAACTGGGATTGAAGTCGTGGACCTTGATGAGGAAATGCAAGAGGGTAACCCAGTGAAGCCACACCATACAGATGTTTTTGAGACAACACAAGACAAATTGGCTGATTATTCATGTGAAACAGCAAAGTCCGCGGTGGCAGTTGACCCCAATCATATTGAAAATCAGTCAGTTGGTGAGCCAGCTGAGGGGGAAACGATCACACTGAAGCCAGATCAGAGGAGGCTATAGGGGACCAAGAAAATTTTAAGTTTGTAGGCGATGGTGAAATGGCTAAGAAGGAAGAAGTTCTTGCCAGTGAAGTTGTAGTAGTTGAGACTGCTGCAGCCTATGCACCCATAGAGTTGAAGGCCAATGAAGTTACAGAGATTGAGACCACTGTAACACAGGCAAATGATGGATCACTGAGACGATCACAGTTGAGACTGTTGGTCAAATTGAAAGTGCAATCCTTTAGGTTGAGATCTCTAAAGATGCCGCTCCTATTGAAGACACAACAGTGGTTTAGACTATTGCAGGGATAATTGAAGACCCTTCGGCGGTTGAGACTGCTGAAAGGATGGTTGAAGACCCACTAGCAGTTGAGACTACTAGGGGAAATGTCGAATTTTTGGGTGATGGCCCAATGATTCTAGAATTTGAATCAACTGAGCCCCATGGTCATCGATGCTCTAGCTGAAATTGACTCGGAAGCTGAATATTCTGACATAGTTGAAGATCTTGATGAATAGTTGAATCTGAGAAGGAGACTAGTGATGCAGATGCCAATCTCAAATACACCAGAATGAGATTTGTGCTTGTTGATCCCCTAATTCAACTAGCCACATCTCCTGCACGTGACGTTGTTAAGACAGCTGCAGCACAGACAACTCAACAGAAAGTACAAATTGTTTCCAGTGAAGCTGTTAAGACAACTGAGGCATAGTCAGCTCATCAGGCAAATAGATGAAGATTCTACAGCCGAGGCAAATAGAGATGTTGGTCAGGGAGATGAGAGAAGTGTTCCCGAATGAGGAGTGAGACCTTCCTATGATCCTAGTAGCATTTTGGGAATGTTGCATTTCCCGTTTCAGGAAGAAATCGCATTTGACAGAGAGTCCACGGAAGAAGTTGTCCGATTCCAAGTTCAAGTCAACCTAGAAGATTTGCACGTCCCCTCGGATACATGTATTGTTCCATATTTCCATGATTTCAATTTCGATTTCGCACCTGAAGATACCAGTGAACTAGTAGCAGAATTTCAACGAGCCTTTAGAGCCATGTGTGTAGAAATAGAGGATATGGAGAAACGCTTTGCTGACTTAAGCGCAATGATCGATAATCATGATGCCGCAATTACTAGAGATATCCGAGGAGCTGTGTTACAGATCAAAGAATGGGCGCAATAGACAAAGGCTTTACGCAGGGAGCAAGTTGGCTACTTCAGACAGTTGTATTCCAAGCTGTATGTCTGGGGAGTTGACCAACTTGCCTTCCAGCAACGTCAAAGGGATAACAATGCAAGAATCAAGAGGAGTCACCTATTGGATATGGAGCTGCTCCAAACAAAGACGGAAAAGAAGATGGAGTACATGGAAGCTTCGTTGAAGGAAGAGATTTTATCTATGAAGAAGTAGTTGCATGTACTCAGCTCTAATCAAGAAGCAGTAGACTCCGTGACTCATAAGAAACTTGACTCTGTTCTCCTACCAGTCCAACCGTTCTCTCGAGGTGATGATGCCAAAAAGGGGAAAGAGATTGCACCCCCTATAAAATCGATTAAAATAAAAGGCACCACCTCCATGCTTTCTCAACTCCCTCTGAACTTGTCAGCTGAAGAGAAGGCTGAATTAGCCTTGAAGAAATTAAGAGAAGAAATAATTAAACTGGATAAGAGTCAGGAGGAGAGAATCCAGAAGCTAAACATTCGATATAGCGGTCCACCAACAGGAATGCTCCCTAGTGAAGAAGCTACTCCACCAGCAGGTCCATTGGAAGAAAGATCTAATGAAGAGTTTGATACTCTTTTGTCAGAAGGATACTATGCTAGGATGGATTTAGCTGATGCTTGGGATTTGTATTGGGCTAAGGGATTAAGAGACATTAAAGAAACTAAGAAGCATTCGACTCAAGGAAAGAAAGCTAAGAGTCAGCAGTCTTCTAAAAACCAGCCCAATAGCCAAATTCCCGGGAAGCAGCACGGGGAGAAGCTCGAGATAGAGAAGAGGCCGAGATTCACACTCTTGTGGGAGAGGCGGTTGTCCACCAAAAAGAGTAAGTGGGATGATGGCCTTAAATCCTCTCAAAAAGGACGTTGTATATTGGATGGACTGGATGAAGCTCGAATGAGAGAAGCTACACGCAGAGCCACCGAGTTGGCTTGAAAATAGGAGCAAGATGAGCCGAGATTGAGAAATATTGAGGAAGAAAGAGAAAGGTCAAGAAGAAGAGAGAGAAGGAGAAGACAGAAAAAGAAGAGAGGAGGGAGAAAGAAGAAGAAGAAGACAGCCAAGATGATAGATGTTAGCTGTCAAAAATTTTATGTTGTATTTTTACAATTCATTGTAAATACATACAATAATGTATGTGTTGAATGTTCATTAATAAAAATTGATACATTCTTTCAATTATTTTAAATTCAGCACATTATGTTGTAAATAAAATTTGGCATCATCAATTTTGTGGCTATACTTGCTGGCTTTTCACAAAAACTTGAATTTCCTTAAATTTTCTAGATGAAGTTACGCTCGATATACCAAAGATCGCCAAGTTAGAATATACACTACATGACTGAAAATTTTGTTTGATTTTCTGCCTTAACTGAGCTCGAATTTGCAGAAATGATGAACATAAAAATTGTAGTTTATCGTCTTGGCTTCACAACGAATTAAGAATTTCATCAGACGAATATTAGGACTATAAGATATCCTCAAAATACAATGACTGCTAAAAGTTGGATTACATAAACATTAACATTTCTATTTATTTTTTAATAAAAAAAAAAGTGGGCGGGTCGTGGGTTGGTTCACCTCTTGGCGGGCCACTAAACCCTCAACCCAACCCTTACTTTTGGTGGACGGGATGGGCCAGGCCGGCGGACCAAGCCCATTTTAACAGCTCTACCTAAAGTATTATAAAATCTCCCTCGAGGTTTGTATTTTCTGACAATGCAATTTGTAAAATAGAAACAATTATTAGTGACGTATTTTAATAATGAAATTGAAATTTTATAATCAAATTAAATCCAACAGCATTTTTTGTAATTAACCAAAAATAAAAAAGATTTAGACTTCTCATTGCATTAGGACTAGCTTGTTTTTCACGAGGATGGGCGTATGGAACTTGTCTCAATTGAACAGAGTAAGCATGCAAGTGGGCCGATAAGTTAAAAAATGTTGTTCTTCTGCTGTACGGCTGGATTCATTAAAACCCAAAAGGCAAAACTAGTATGAAACCCATTAACAAAGCTTGGCCCAATCAAGTAAAGGGTTGTGCAGATGGGAAATGAGTTTTTTTCTGAGAGGAAAAACGACACTTATATAGATAAATGGTTCAAATCCGACGCAACGGGGTCCACCAAGTGATCCGGCATCGCTCTAATCCTTGGCTCAGACCCAACCAAAACAAAAGAAAAACGAGCAAGGTGATGGGCGATAGTATTGCCCGACCTCCTAACAAAACTAGGACTAAAAGACTCAAAACAAGAAACAAACAGAAATAGTTATTGTTGTGATTAGGGATGGCCGTGGGACGGGTAGACGTGGGTACCCACCCACCCAGACCCTATTAGAATGGGTATGGGTAGCCTTTTTATGATTTGAGATGAGTATAGGATGAGAAATTATTACCCATTTATATATGGATAGGAAACGATTTTACCCCATCAGATACCCACTACCTGAATCCATTTACCCCTTAGTAACTTCCACTTATTTTTTCACCTAATGATACATTTCTAATTAGAAGCCCAACATAAATTTTCATTTTGTACAAAAAAAAGATATGAAGTTGTTACCTTCAAAGCTTGATATAACTACATGTTTGATGATAGTTCTATGAATTTAATGTACTAGTGTTGCTCTGCAGTTCTGAGAAATTTATTGGTTACATTTATATTTATGTGATTCTTTTGATTTAGTTGATGAATGAGTCTATAGTGACTTGCAAACTTGAAATGATTAATTGTTATATTAATTATAAATTTAACATATTAGACATTTTCTTATATAAGATTTTTAGTTAAAGGACTAAAACATGAATGTGACAATTTAGAAGACTAATTCTCAAAAAGATCCAACTTACATGACTAAAAATCTTATTTTCCCTTATGTTTTGGTAGGGTTCCCATTTAAATAGTTATTTAAATATTCATATAATTATAAAATTTATATAAAATAAATGGTACGGATAGTATGGGGGTTTGAGCGAATGGATTTGGGATGGATACAAGTAATAGGTGTAGTTTCTTAATCGAGTATGAGACGAGTACGAGTAGTATAAATATTATAGAATTTAGGTATGAATCTACTATCTACTATCTACTATCTACTACTTCTTTAAAAGTCTGAATATTTCTGTAAATATTTTAACAGACTAATATACCCCTTCCACATATTAAATTTAGTGGCATAAATGTAAATTACAAAATTACAAATTCACATAAATGTAAATTACAAATTCAGATGAATATTTATCAATGTTAAAAAATCGGCTAAAGCTAAATGGCGATAGATTGGGGGCTAAGCGCCTGGGCGGGCGCTTGCGGGTTAGGTGGGACCGAGCGTTAGCGGGATCTAATTGGAAAAATAACGTGGCGGACAAGGAGGCTGTGCGGCTTGGCGGGGAATAATCGAAATCGGTTTTTTAAAGAAATGATATTTATAGGTTATTGGATGATTTTAGGAGACTAAGAATCGATCCAGATTCCCGGTCGGATCGTCTCCTTTCATATTCCTTTTCCATCAATCGATTGAGAAAGGAGGATCACGGAGTCCAAAAAAGAAACTTTCACCTTTTGAATCTTTGTTATTCTTAGATCTGACCAAAATAAGGTAAAAAAGAGACGAAACATAGAAGCGAAGATTAGATGGAGAGTGATAGAAGAAAGTAGGATTCTTAAACCAAGACTCAGCAAAAAAAAGCACATGCATATATCGGACAGCCTGGGAGAATGATAGAAAAAATTCTTATACTACTAGGCAAAATCCGAGTGGTGCCTTGAACAACCCGCGAAGAATATTCAGTGCAGGAAGCTGATGATTCTGGTGATCTTTAACGTCGATCCGTCAGATGTGGGTGGCAGAAAAGGGTATTTTGAGGCTGGGAATATGGAGCGAGGAATGCAATGAAACGAGTGGGTAGTTTTTCAGGATTGGGCTCAAAGTTCAGGTAAACTTTGTAAACTTTTTTCTTCATTAGATATTTCTCTTTTTACAGATTATTTTTTTCTTTTCTTTTTGGTTTTGATTTAGTTCAAGATTTAGTAGTTAAAAATTATTTGATTAGTTAATTGATTTGCCATATATATTTTTGGAGAAATGCCCGTTTACCTTATCATGTAAACTTATTTCCGTCAAATAAATTTATTGTAATATGTCAATTAGTTCCACACTTGGGGCAAAACTCTAATTTAAGATTTTTAGGTTCTTGGATCTTCATCGTTAACAAAGGAGTCACCACTTATATTGTATTTTTGTTCTGTACTTTTTATCATCTCTAAAATTTTATTTACTTAAAGTCCACATAAAAGCACCAGAACTTAAAGTCTACGTACATAAAAGCACTGGATTTACGGTTTTTTCAAGTTTTGAAACAAAATTTAACATTCACCTAGCTTTTGAGAGACACATGTAGAATAGTAATGGCCGACATTCTTGACTCTTTATGTTCCTCGCTTAATTGTTTTCAACACAAAACTTGCGAATAATAATGAAAATGTGCAACAGAAGCTAGGAAAGTATCTATAGGAGATCATGGACATAAATTAACTGCAGGAACTCATATGGACACGCATTGTGCTTTTGGTACTCAGAGCTCATCCTTTTCGCATGGAGCTTTTTGAGAAGCCAGTGGGTTTGTGCAAATCTCCATATACCACTTCAGAATAGGCTTTTCACAAAGAGGTATGAGCATATGTGTACTGTAGAATGATGATACCAACATATTGTATTAAATTGAAACTTATTGTATTACTGGATTTTTGTTTATCTTTGACGTCAAGTTGCATTGGAAAATTTTTATTTTGAAGTTACCTTACAGAATCAATGAAAATAAGATTTATAAGATATTCTTCAATTCAATGAATTGGTTTATATTGGAATGAAATGACTATGGTGCCATGCTAAGCAAATATGGCCTCTCCATCGACAATGCAGTTGATTCAGTTATTATTGGTTAATTTCTTCATGAGAATGAATATTAATTATGTGCATTTATTGCACCCTTTGTTTTTTTACATTTTTGTTCCTGAGATATAATATTAACTTACATCCATGCAAGGTTTGCTTTGCATTGCTGAAAAAGAATCGATGATTCTTCCTTGTAAATTTATGGTGATCATGTGAGCTAATGATTAAGGAACACATGGTCTGAGTTGAGCGCTTTTATTCTCTTTATAATATGTACCTAGATTTATTAAAATACTTGATTTATCGCATAAGTTTTATGTTTGATTGTTCTGTTCTTATCTTACCTTTCCTATTCTTGGTATGAGAATAGCAAAGCAGACATATAGCCATACAAAGGAGCTTAATTTGTTTATGAATTCTCGCATAGTTTCATGAGAACTAGATCTGCCATGGGCTCATCATGATTGATAGAAAGAATAACTATTGATTGTCAAATTTTAATCAATCTTTTTGTGTATGAGATTGAGGGATAATTCTTGTTTGTATGTCTGCAGTTCCTCTGGGATAAATGAAGACGGAACTTCAAGATTCCGGAAATGGAGTCATTAATAACGGATGAAATAAAACCCACTCCAAGGAATACGCCTAGAAGGTCTTATTTAATTTTTTATTTTTTTCAATTTCTCATGTGTACGGTTGCCTTTTAAAGAAGACTCTTATTATGTTGTATGTTGAATCCATTGCACATATTCTTCTGTGAGTTGATACATATACACATTTTGACTGAACCAGTTCAATGACATGCATGTATTAAGTCTTTGCTCTTTTGCTTTTCTTTTTTCCACAATATATTAATAGTAAGCCTAATATATACATATATATATTTCACTATTCATGTGTTGGTTGAATGGTTCAAATTAAGAATTGCAGTTTGCTCTATTTGTTAATTGCCATATGGAGTAGATATTCTCCTTGCAATTTGCTGAATATATGTCTTTGCCACTTGTATACTAAATCAGTTTTATGTCAGATGGTGCAATATTCAGATGATGTTTAGATCATTAGCCTTTTTCACATCAAATGTGATATAATTTTATGATACAGAGTATTATACGTGATAATCAAAATCTGAAATACATAGATAAGTAATGTTCTGAAATTCAAGCATTCTATCCATCAAAAAGTCCACTTTGTGGTTTTGGCTTCTAGGTTCTTTTCAAAAGCATTTTTCATCTGAATTCTTTAGCAAAGGGCAAAAACTACTTGAAATAAAGAGAATTTAAAATTATTTATGGTTCTTAATGGTCTCTGGCCTGCTCAACTACTATTAAGTCTAATTAGTTTCTAAATTTTAGAGTGAAGTTGATTCATTCTTTTGTTTATTTTTTTCTCAGACGAAGTTTTTATCCTTATGTTATGATCTTTCATATAACTCCAGTTCCTATAATCACTAGAGAAAGGCTGAAAGAGTATGCCTTCCAAAAGATTTTAGTGGAGATGCTAGAAGGGCCATTCTAACATGCATAGTACTTTGCAGAAGGAGGACAACTCGCCTGACCTTACAATCCTTGGATATATGAAGAATTACCCCATAACTACAAAGGCTTCAGGTTGTGTATATAACCAAATTATGTTTCTTGATGCCATTGCTTGCTTGTTTTATTAGCATTTCATGTAATTTTTAACATTAATCTTTTATCATGCTGGTACTGACTAATAAAGAGGTTCGTCTCTGATCGCCACATTTATATGAGGTTGTATCTCTGTGATATCACTTTAATAATTAAATATTATAATCTTGTGAGATTTAAGGCCCCCAAAGCATCATGTCTGAACAATTCTGGTTTTGAAATGCTCTTCGATCACATAGTTTGTTCCCATAAAGTGATAAGTAATAACAAAATGGTTGAGGTAGTAGTTGAAATTGCAAAATCCTAATAAAATTGAACCATTGGCTTCATGGAGTGGAATTTTCCAATTTTAGCTAATTATAATAGCATTATCGCTCATGTGTCCAATTATTTGATCCAGTTTTTTAGACTTAGTATTAAGAAACATAATATGTTATTGGATTCTTACTATTTCACGAATTCTAAATTCTTACAGACATATTTTTGCTTAGAGTTTTGATAGCCTTCAACATTCAATTTCAAATTTTATTCACTTTGAATTGTGTCTAAGGAGGGCAAAGATCTCTCTGTGATGACACAAGTACAAAAGAATCTTGGTTTTTTTCACGTAAACGAGGATATCAACTTGGCAAGATGAGTGAGAATCCAAATTGACAAGAGAAGGATTATTGAATTCTAGAGAACTGCTGCTGAAATATAATCCAATAAAAATTCGGATGTCATTCATTTTGGTAACAGATTCACTCACAAAGTTCTCGGTACTTGAAAAATTGGAGCGGTAAGGTTCTGATTTTTTGCACAATGCTTAAAATTGTGTGGCATGAGTAAATTAGTAGTTTATAGCAACTAAGGATTTTTCTTGTGAAATCAGTAGAACTCACAAAGTCAGTCTAATCACATGATAAGCAAGAAACATTTTACACAACTTTTTATATACCACCTAAATATTTTGAAGAGTTCATCTATCTCAGAGTCAAAGAGAAATACTGGTCGTCGGTTTCACAACGTTGTTTCACCTTTACTCAGCATTACATCACATTTATCATTGCTCATGTGCTTATAAATTTGCACATCTATTTCATGGCGTTTCATGATAATCATATTCGAATTGAGGTCTCAACTGCAACAATCCAAGGTGTGTCTTTGAGAATTATTCTTCTTCAAGTCCTCCCATATATATTCAGGAAGAAGATTGAAGGGGTGCGCAAAGTTGAATGTTTATGACGCAGTAAGCATCCCCAACAAGAGCAACCCAAACTTCTTTGTGTTGAATTGGTAGAATCGGGCAAACAGGTAAAGCCCCAAAATATTAGGTGGCTCTCATTCAATAGACCATTGTGATTATTTTGAGCCTTTTAGAATAATCCGTGTTTTAGGACCATGATTTGTTTTATCCTATATTGCTGTGTGTATACATTTTGTGTGTTTCATATTTAACTTTGTCTGAAAATATGAATCTTTATGATATGGGCTGGTTTCTTACTATAAGGTTTATTTTTGAGATTAATAGAGTTTGTAGAGTGTGAGACTGGTCCTCTTTTTTCTGTTTTTTTTTTTATTATATTGACCGTAGTGTTGAATTTAGACACTTTTGTCTTTGTTTCTTGCAGTTGGTTCTAATAAACAGAATCATGTTCAAAACTTGTAAATTGTTAAATGTGTGAATGGTTGAGTTTGTTTACTGATGTTTAATATATTAAACTGTTTTATGGATTGTTCTATTTATGTAGGGATGGCAACGGGGCGGGTACCTCGATACCCAGACCCGCCTCGTGGTGATTTTTTATTTTTATTTTAATTTTTTTATCTTAAATTTATATTATTAATATTTTTTAATATTATATTTTGTTTAAATACATATTATTTATACAATTCTACATTATATATGTTAGATATAATATTAAATACATAAAACTATATTATTTTATATAATATACATTAAATATATTAAAAAATTAATAAAAAAATAGTACGGGCGGGCGGGTACCCGAGGGGCGGGTGAGACCCAGCCCCGCCCCGCCTCGGGTCACGGGGCTGGGCGGGTCGGGTCTGGTACCTTGCGGGGCGGGTCATTTTGCCATCCTTATATTTATGCCCTTTTGAGGCTGATATTTATGCCATAACAGTTTGATATTGAATTAGGTTTCCCTCTATCGATGTTCAACATTTTAATTTTTTTATTATTTATCATCTCTAATATTGTGGCTAGACGATAATATCACCTATCAATATGTGTTTTTCACAGTCACATAACAGTGTTTGTCTGCTCTACTGTAATGATTTTGTTGGAAATGTTTTTGAAGAATTTTCGCATCTTCACCTTGATTTTTAATAACCAAATCAGCTGTTGCAGTTATATGATTTCTACTTATGATAAATAATCTTCATTACTCTTTAATTTTTTAATCTCCAATGGATTTAGTTCTATCATAATTCTATTTAGTTTCTTCGCATGTGTTTTTAGTTTCATAATGTCTTAACTATGTTTTCATTTTCTGTCGCATTACCTCGCTTTGAATGTGATTACTCTTCGAGAGAGAGACTGTATTTGCGGTGGGATCTTTGCAACACTCACTTCGAAGGAGCATACTTTTGGAGGAGGGGGGAGAGAGAGAGAGAGATCCCAGTTGTGATGCAATCTTTGAAGATCTGCTGCTGTTATTTTCCGGGGTTAAATTATTATCGATTTTCATATGTTTTTTTAGTAATTGTTTCTCTCTCTTTTTATTGTTTCTCTCTCTTTTAACAAAATTCAGCTTTCTTAATGCTTTAAATAAAAAAGTAAAAGTAGTGAATAAAAAACTGAATGCAGTAGCCAAAGAAGTACGATAAAATCCACTTTAATCTGAAAGAATGAAGAAAGAGAAAGACATCAAGTACATCTACCAAATATAGTGGAGCGAAAAAAGTAGATGAAATGCATAAATGGAATGATTAAAAAAAGAAGAAGAAGAATGCCAGTTGACCAATATGTTGGTTAGGTTCAAATTTCAAGTGATGAAAAAACTCTTTGAATAACAAAAATCCAAAGAAATTGAAAAACTAAGTAAAAGAAAAAACAAGGATAATTCTCAAAATCAAACAAGAGATCAGACTTGATGAAACTTCAAATTGTGATATAATTATGCTCTTTTATATGTACTTTCTGATGATTTCATGGATCGACTTTCATTGTTTTAGGTAAGTTAAGTTGTTGGAACAATTTGACTTCGAAGAATGTAGTTTTCATTCAAAAGGATGTTTTTAATTTGTTTGTCATGTGTTTTTAATTAGAGGACAAGGTTGAAACTTATTGATTATTTATCAAAGCATTTTTAGAATTGGCACGACACAGATATTTGCCATTAGAATCACTCCATGTTATGTTTCTCTTTCTTCAAATTTTACATGCTCCTTAAATGGAAATTCTCTTAGGTATACATTTCGAGGGCAATCTCATTTATATTTATTCCCATGAGTTTTTGGTTCCACAATATCATCACCATAGATAAAATGGATAATATTTACATTAAAACAAATTTAATTGTATTAAGAATATATTTATAATTAAATTTAAAAATTATATGGTTCACGTGCAACGCACGTGCACCTTACTAGTATCATTAAATGGGTGAGTACCCTACCTATTGTCATCCGTTGTTGTGACGAGAGAACAAAGGAAAGACAGTTGCCACTTGCCAGACAAATAGATCGTTTATGGATCGAGCATATTACACCCAATTCACAATAGAATAAACCCTATTATATTGGACCCAATTCATTGCGGAGAGAGCCACCCAGACCTGATTCGTCTCACTTTATATCTAGACCCACCCAACTCATACCCATGTTTAGTTGATAAGAACTGTTAGGTCCGCAGCCAACTTCATATATTTGGTCAAGTTTATACGATCTTTACACACAAGATTGTTACAAAAAAATTGTGTAAAATGTGATATTTATATAATTTTGTATATAAATTTATGGACTATGCAATAAACATCAATAAAGTATACCATCAAGAGTCTTGAACAACACAATGTACATACATATTATGGGTCGGGTCGGGTCCGTGTCATGCTACAATACAGTAATAGGTGTTCGGTGTAAAATACAGACCCTAGTTACCTTTACCCAACCCAGACCCATTCCAGTCTAAAATACATATTCGTTACCTTCCCAAACCCATTTAGCCCCGTCCCAATGAAGTGGGGCTGGTTTGGGTA
This sequence comes from Rehmannia glutinosa, assembly GCA_016081115.2. NCBI lineage: Eukaryota > Viridiplantae > Streptophyta > Magnoliopsida > Lamiales > Orobanchaceae > Rehmannia > Rehmannia glutinosa. Next base: position 66,303,843 of record CM071937.1, on the reverse strand, counting down.
CAGGTGTTCCATTGTCATCCCTAGTTTCACATGTAGCATGGAGTTATAGATGGGTTGATATAAAGGAATAGGAATAGGAGCATAATTGCAGCTCATGGGGAGGAATTCCAAAAGAGAAGCAACTGGTACCTCACTATAACCCGTGATGATGTATCAATCATTGTCGTGTGAATGGTAAAGACACAAGTACAATAAACCAGGGGATAAATACATCATCACACCACACCCATGGCATGTAGTATGATATTTTCTTCAACTAATAATATATGAGTTAATATACAAGAACGACTTGACGAGGGTGACCTGTCAAAACTTAAAATATATGGCTTTGATACCCGACACACCAAAGAGTAGGAAAGAGATATTGATCTGGGATCTTAAGCTCGTTATTACGTTAATCTAAAAAGCAACAGCACAAATATCGGCAGAAATTGCGATTGGGTTTCTAAAGTACACAGCTCACGCAAGTTGAATTACTAGTTTACTGCTGATAACTGATAAGTACAGCGACCACTGCTATGCTCAAAAATAAAATAATACAGTAGCATGTAAAAAAACCATTGAAGCGAGTAAGGATTAGCAAATTCCCTTGCAATATTCCATTAACAGAGTAATGAAATTACAAGTAAGGAGAGTTATCATCTTCTCCTTTTTATTTCAAGTTCTTTTCGTTTTGAATCATTTTCTTTGGGGGAAGGGGAAGGGGAGGGGTGGTATTCACTGGGATTTTTTACAGTCCTTACCTAAAGTTATTCCAGAAATTTAAAAAAAAAAAAAAAAAAGCTCCTCGGTAAAGATGTGTAAATGATGATCCATGACAGACAATACTACTTCAGTTCAATATTGCCAAAAACGGTAACACATACAATATCATTATTTCTTGATGCTCTCATTAGAAAATAATAATAATAACATATGTCAGATGGATCTGCTTCATTACAACAAAGAAGAGCATAGAGATCTGCTAAACACACTAAATTAATCAACCACCCAAAAGCATAGCACATGTCACCAGATTCATGACATAATTAAAGAAAGGAGGTACAGCAACAAGCATATGCAAAATAAATAGAGCCAAAACATGCGGGCTTTATTCAACAAAAATCCACCTTGAACATATAAATCATGGTACTTATCTACCACTAAAACAGTCAAGTCCATATGTGGGAAAGCAGGGGCACTTTTATAATCAATTCACTTATGTGCATCATAAAATTATTTTTTCAGAAAGCCAAAGATTCCAAATAAATAGACTTTATGTTGGCATTAAAGAGAAAAACATATGGGTTTGCCAGAAATGACAACATTCTAATGCAATCAAAACATTAAATGTTATTTGGGTGTGCCTAATAACTTGACCAAAAATATCAAGCTTAATAATGCCTACATACCTCACATTTCACCTGCTAGCCTGAACCAGTCATTAAAAGGATAATAAATTTCCTCAATTTGGAAAAGTGCTTTAATCAATTAAATAGATTTCCCCATCAGTTTGCCTCAAATATCATCTTAAATGCCAACCCAGAAATATTACCAACTAAGTTTAGCTACTTATAGGCAAATGACAAATGATTCCACATAAAACAGAAAAGGTCTTATTTTTTCTTTCATAGTTTGTCTTAAAACCTCAAAGATCTACTATGAATGCCCTCATATGAGTCAGTCATCTACTAGCAAGATACCATGTCATACAGCTAATGGCATCACGTGCCATGTCCACTCCATAACACATATCATTAAAAGACAATTTACAGCAATTTGGTGCCAGCACTGTTTACGCCTCAGATTAGTGGTCCAGCACAATTTATAAAAACTTAAGAACAACTCAACATAAAAGTTATGACAAAAAAGTAGGCAATAGGACAAGCACAAAAAATGTAAAAAAAAAAAGGAGCTTTAGGACACTTATTTTCTATGCAATCTGAGCTGCATAAAATTACATTCTCAAACATCTGAACACTTATATTGATGAGTACCTCCCAAAATTAGCCATCATTGAAAATTTCAAGATAACAAAAATTGAGAAATTTTCTCCCATTGAGTTAGCGGAATCTTAAGGTTGTGATTGGATACGAGATTTTTCTCATTTTCGTTCCTCTAGATAAAGTATTTTACTCCAAAATGTCATTCCTTATGAAAATCTTTAGAAAATACACTATTCACTCAATTTCACTCTTTTTCTTTCACAAATCAATTATACTCATTTTCAAAAAAAAAATCAAATTACTAATCACTATTACACATTTTTCCACGAATTTTGCTATTCACCAACTCCCGAATTTCAAATTATCAATCATATGCTATCATTATTTTACTATTTCTATATCAAATCTAATTTTTATCGTTATATTTTCGTCCAATATCCAACCACATTTTAAAAATTCATTCTTTTTTTTTATCTAAAAAAAGATTTCATCACTATTCTATGGCAAAAATCAATTTTTCAAAATTTCCCTCAAGCTTTTATACAACTAAGGCAGTCCAATCTACTCTAAACATGCAACATTGACAATAAAGTATAAACTTAAGAGAGGGAAAAAAAAACATAATCTAAATTATCTATAAAAGCAAGCAAATTACTCTAAAGAACCATAAAACCGTTAAATAAAATATCCAATATTGGACAAAATAAAAACATAATTAGAAAAATACAAGAAACCAAAAGCAGGAAAATTAATTAACCATCACCACTTACAATATCACCTAATCAGAACTGGAATCGGGCTTCCTCTCGGGCTTTCTGCAGAGAATCATATGCATCGGAGTGAAAATCCCCGTCTCACCGCCTCTGGTCAGATAATCCGCCGTTACAAAGAGCATCTCGTGCACGTCCACCACACCCTTGGGAGCAATCCCCAGCCACGCGAGCACCGTAATCATGATGTGGTTCCTCCAATAAGCGATCCGACCCATTTTCAGCCGGGTCCACCACGGGTTAGCCGGGGGTTTAGCCAAGTCCTTCTCCTGAACAACTTCAAACCCTACTTTTTTCGCCACCTCGGCGATGTCCTTGTAGTTTCGAAGCCCCGGCAATGCGTCTCCCCTTTCAATCCCCTGTATCACCTCCACGTGCTCCGGGTCATCCCCACGGTAAAGTTCCGTGGTCACCCACTCATACGATACGTACATGGATCCGGGCTTTAGAACCCTGTAGATCTCACCGTAGACCTCTTCGAGCTTCGGCGCGTGACAAGTGGCTTCAATCGAGTACGCACCGTCGAAGCTGTTGTCATCGAACGGCATCTGGAGGAAATTGCCGCACACTACCTCACACAGCTTGTCCAGCCCGGCCTTTTTGTTGTGCATCCGGGCCCGATTCACCTGGTACTCGTTAATGGTGATTCCGACCACGTTCGCCCCCGAGTGGGCCGCGATCGCCCGCATCGGGCCGCCGACGCCGCATCCGGCGTCGAGAATTTTGGCTCCGGGCTTAACATTCAATAGATCCACCGCCATCTCCTCGTGGATGCGAGTCGCATCGCGGTGTGATTTTCCTGGAATCGAGGGAGAGAAATGGAAGGATTGGCCCCAACCCCACTCGTAGATATCCGTGACGAGATTGTAAAACGTGTCGACGAAAGCCGGCACTCGCTCCGCCGTCTCGATTTCCTTGGGGCGGCGGAAAAAGGACCAGTACTGTTTGTACGTGTCTTGGACTTTTTCTTTGGCGATGGAGCCGCCGGAGAGGTGGACGGCGCGTTTGCCTTGCTGTTCGGCTGAGCCGAGAATGTAGACGAACCAATACAAACCGCCGGCTAAGAGGGAGGCGGTGCAAAAGAGAGTGAGAGAATCCATTGATGGAAAATAGGAAAGAGAGTGTGAAGAGAAAAAGAGATGTGGCTCGAAGTGGGGAGTAAAGGAGGACTGTGAGCTTTATTGTTTGGAGGTGTGCCGAGAGTTGATCCGGTGCGGTGTGGTGTTCTGAACTTTGGCGAGTGGGTCAATCATGCTGCGCCACGTAAGTTCGCGCCGGATTGGGAAGGTTGGAGATTATACCAAAAATATTGGGCTTTTTCGCTAAAATAGAAGATATTTTTTTTATTTTTTTATTTTTTTATTTTTTGGTTTTGGAGGATTATTTTATGAAAAATGGCTTTTAAAATTTGTTGGAAATATTATTCTGTTTTCATGTTTATTTAAAAAAACAAAAGAAACAGATCACTTTAGAGTAAACTCATAAATGTATCGATGTAAAAGTAATAAAGAAGTAGTTTTTTTCCCCCAAACCATAGCCCTTTTTGCTCCTCATCTTCTTCTTCTTTTTCTTCTCTCATCCTTCTATGGAGAAAGGGGAAATTACTTTTCAATGCTTTAATAGTTTCAATAAATTTGTCCATAATCGATGAATTTTATTTGTCCTCATTAGATTTTTTTTTCAGTTAATTAGTTTGTCCCATACGTAGAACTTTGTTCAGATGAGCCATCACCCAATGATACGTGTTTTGTCCAGCAATTTCGTTGCGATGTTCTGATTCTATAGATCAATTAGATATGTTTGTGTTTAAATTTTTTGTTTTAGATTTGTATAAGTTTATAATCTTGTAGGGATTGCAACGGTTTTTAACTCCATTTGTAATCATTTATAAGTTTCTTCTGTATCATTCTAAAATTTAGTATTCATTTGATTATATTTTCCCACCTAAAATACATTTCAAATTAACCGTTAATTTGTTATTTGTAGACCCAAATGCCCTTTTCGATATTTAATTAATGAGTACTCAAATTATTGTTGCATTAATCTTTACCTACTCATTGATTTTAAATTATGTGTTCTTACATAGCCTTAGTGCACCTTCAATTATTTCAGGTGTATTGGATTGAATACGAAATATTCCCAAAGATTTAATCCTTTGGACTAAAAATGTAACAATTGATGGTGATAGCAGGCTTGGTGGTCTATTACTATGTTTGATATAGTTTGTTGGTAATTAATGAAATATACTTTTGCGAATTCAATGCTGTGTTGGAATCTTTGTTTGAAATGTTTGTCACGTTACTTGCCCGAAAAAAACTTGTGTTTGTCACGTTGTGGGAAAATAAGAAATAGAAATTGAAGGCCCAGGCATAACTCAACTGGTAAATGACTTGGGTGGTGTGATGTCTACTTGCTGGCATCCACAGTATTGTTGTTCGAATCCCTCTGATAACGATTTACAAGGTGGAGGAGAACTTTCTTGTGTGGTGACTCAGTCTTCGGCAGCCCAAAGACCCTGACTAGTTGAGGCATAACTCGCGCTTCACATCCTCCACGAAGCTCTAGGGCAAGGGCAGTGCGAGCCCTCAGGGATGGAATTCATCCTTTTTTTTAAGAAATAGAAATTGAAGGGCGTTGCTATATATTCATGGGTTGATTCAATGCAAATTGAATTTGATTTGGGGAGTTTATCTTTGTGGTTAAGGTCAACCTTTTTTCATCAAAGCAAAAATTGATGCACATAAAATGATGGGTGGCGCTATTTACATCCCTAAATTTGATGAATACACCCACCTCCATATAATTTCAAAAATTTAATTAACTTAAAAGACTATAATACCCTTACTTAAAGAAAAAGTTCTAAATACACCCCAATCTTTTACTAATTAAAATTATTAATCTTCTTTCACACACCCACTCATATCATTCACCCACATTATTCTTCTTCTTGAGCAAGGCTGAAATATTTTTCTTATAAACCCTATATTTTCCAACACCAACATTGTTTCATATTTGGACAATAAAGAATTTATTCCCCCACATTATGTATCTTCTTAGTTTACAGTTAAAGTATGTAATTTCTCTATTTTTACCGTTCAAACTTGCTGCCGCATGATAGATGTGCGACACTTGGCACGACCAGTATACATGACACGATCATTCACTGCTATCGTGCCACAAGACACGATGACCCAATCAATTATTTTCATTGTGCCATATGGCACGATAACAATGTCATGATCGTGCCTTGAGACACGATAGCAGTGAGTGGCACAATGGCACTATCACACACTATATTGACATAAGGTTTTCTTTCAGCTTGTTGGTGCTTTTTTTTTTAAATAGGAAACACACTCGATGCCTACGGAGTATAGTTTGTCCTCCTAAAAATGAGATTGTTGAAGAGTTTGGTGTTGTTACAGATTACACACACGTGTTCATGATGTAAGACTTATTTGGTTATCGAATAAATAAATTATTTGATTGGGTACGTGAGAGAGGACATGAGCATGGCATGGTGATTGTAATAAGAAGGTCAGACAGTGGCAGGGTAAGAAAAGATCTTGGGTATTTTTGGCTTGTGAACGTAGTGGGCATTACCATGAATAAAAAAAGACTGAAAATATTGAAAAAGATGATGCTAGCAAAGTTGAAAAGAAAGTAACTAAGAGAGAAACCAAAACAAAAAAAACATGGTTGCCCATTTCGTTTGAGGGTCGACAAGTATCAGTTGAGGGAGAATGTGCACTAGATGTCGCATGCGGCGTGCATAATCATCCAATTGCACAATATTTGGAGGGTCACTCTTTTGCTAGTCGATTATCAAGAAATTAGGAAGAATATGTGATGGACATTTCACAGGGCAATACTCGGCTGAAGGACATTTTGTTTGCCCTACCAAAAAAATTCGAAATAATAAGTCCATAATAAGGATTGTCAACAATGCTCGATGAAGAATAAAGTTATTGAACGTGAGGGTCGGACTCAAATGCAGCAACTTATGCATAAATTGAAGGAGCATGAATATTTCTATCATCATAGATATTGCGAGACGAGTAACACCGTGAAGGATATATTCTTTGCTCACCTAAAAAGCATTGAGTTGTTGTGTGCTTTTTCATGTGCATTTTTATGGACTGCACGTACAAGACGAATAGGTACAGGTTACCTTTATTGGAGATTGTCAGTGTGACATCGATACATATGACATTCTCTATTGCAACTGCTTATTAGGAGTTGAGCGTTAAGACAACTACATATGGTCTTGCACAATCTTAAAATCATTGATGAACCCATCTTCTCTCCCCACTATGATAATTACTGATAGATAAATGGCTCTAATGAATCCAATTGAGAGAACATGTCCTACTTCGAGACATTTTCTTTGTCGGTGACACATTAGTAGGAGCATTTTGGAGAATTTCAAGAAAATATTAGGCACGAAAGAGAAATGGGAATCTTTTAACCTCTAATGGAATTTGTTGGTCATCGTAGATACTGAGTCAACATTTTATGACTTAATTTGGAGATTCCAATCAGAATTTCGTGAATATCCAGCTACCGTACAATATATAATGGAGCAATGGGTGGGGTCGTATTGTAAGTCCAAGTGGCTACGATAATCTAGAGGGGGTGAATAGATTATGTCCATTTTCTCGATTATGCCCTCTTTTTCGAATGAATAAGCTAAGACAAGAATGGAAGTGCGGAAAGTAAACAACACATGTCGATTTATAGAGCTTCGCCCCACCTAGGGACTACGTGCTCTACCACCACAGTATCTCCGAGATGGATTTCGAAAAGAAAAAGAATTTTATTAATAGTTACCAAAACTATTACAACATCACCTTGAAGAGCACCACACTCTTCTTACAACGGCACCAATGAAGATTACCACAATCTTCCAATTTGAAGAGCACCAAACTCTCCAACACCTCAAAGAACACCAAATTCTTCCACAAGAAGATTACCACAATCTTCTTCACCTATGAAGAGTACTACACTCTTCAACACCTAAGATCACTCAAGTGTGCTCTTACCACAAGAACACTCACAAGGATATCTTGTGTTTGAATGACGAACACAAATTCAAGATTACAACTCGATAATAAAATATACAACTTTGAAGTGCAAATGTAATCAAGAATTAAGCCTAGACCTCAAGATGTGAAAGTGAAAGACCTTAGGCTATTACAACAAGAATTATGACAATGAAGAACAAAGTGTTTGCTTGTATGTATTTGCTTGTGTTGTTGTGTTGTGTCTTGTTGCTTCAATGCTTCCTCTATTTATAGGAGAGGTCTTGGATTGATTTCCAGACATAGGCTCCTTCTTAGAGACTGATTTTTACAAAAAAAATGCAATTAAAATCAAGATTATAGCTGTTAGAAATCAACCCCCTAAAATGAGGAAAAGTTGTCTGCAGGCTCAACGGGTAGTTTGATGTCAAAAACATAGGGCGACAAGGTCGAATAGAAATAAGAGTTTGAAAATTTTCACACAACATTACACAGGGGGACCGGTCGACATGGGGTCCGACCGGTCGACCCCTTATTGGACCGGTCCGGCTCGATTAAAATGTAATACAAAGAAGTTCCAAGTTTGAGCCAAGACTTCAGACACTGGTCGACCACAGGTCGACCGGTCGACCTCTTGCAAAAGTTCGACCTTCAAGTTTTTATTTCAAAAATCAACTTCAGATACGGGTTGCCCTATAGGGCGACAGGTCGAATACGAGACAGAAGAGTTGTCCAATTTTTGTCGAAAATAAACTTCAAGAAATACTCCGAAAAATTAGTAAAAACATTTTAAAACGATTGGGAGTATTTGGACAACATTTAGGAGCATTGTTTTGGTGTAAAAACACATTAAAACAAAATCATCAAAATCATGATAAAAATATTTATCTAACAAACTCCCCTTTTTGATGATTACAAACCAAAACAATTTTAAGAGGTCGATTTTGATAACAAAACAAATTTTCCGGTCAAAAATAACTATCCATTTTAAGTAACAAATTTCCATGCATAATAGCCACAAGGATGGGAGTAAAGATTTTCAAAAACATTTTGCAAAAGCTACCCCTTTCAACATGCACAACAAGATAAATATAGAAGCAATCAAACAAAAACTAAAAGCTCAGGTTTTACAAAAGAAACTTGAATATCATGATCTAGAAGCTCCCCCTGTCAAAGAAACATCATTAGACATGTATATAAGTCCATAATACATCCGATGGACTAAGTATCATTCACAGCTTTTGGCTGTTAAGAGCTATAGCTTATAGCTTTTTTCGCGAGCTTATTTTAGCTTCTTTGAGATAAAGAGCTTATTTCCCATTTCTCCCCCTTTGGAATCTTCAAAAAGAATGTTAGCACGATAAAAACATCATATAATCATATCAAAGTGCGCAATTGAACTGATTTATCGAGCTTATGATCATGAAGCTTAAAATCCAAATAAAAAGGGAAAAGTCGATCATTTAACTTCCAAAAGCTCATTTGATTAGCAAAACATGATCTCTAAAAACTTATAAGACTTTTGAAATCGAGAAAATCATGTAATTGAAGAAATTTTCATTGAAACATTTCATCGAACACTTGCCGGGCGTCGAATAATAAAAAAGATGTATATAACCCTTGTAAATGTAATTAAGCCAAAAAATTCATCACCAAATACAATTCTACAAATATCAGCTATCAACAATCATCATACCCATCACAAATATATAAGAATTCCATCAAAAAATCAAGAAATAAGCACTTTCTCAAGGGTTCAACCCAATTGAGATTAAAAAGGAATTAAACTTACCAATTAATCGGAGAAGTCGGGTAACAATGATGAAATACAAGTAATATGAACTCAAAAATATAGAATTTACAAGAAAGAAATCATTTTGAGTGAATTGTGTGTGAATTTTGCAAAGGAGTGCGAAAATAGTTAAGACCGTGTGAAATTTGCTAAGTCTGGGACAGAACTGATTTTATCAAATAAATTCACCTGTTCGACCGGTCCAAGCTGAGGTCGACCGGTCCAAGCTGAGGTTGACCGGTCGACCTCACTTCATTCAGTCACTGGAGCTGTCTGTTCTTGTTATGTCCGAATTTTGATCCAAAAATCTGATTTTTCACCCCTAAGTTTTAAAAACGTGCAAATTACAAACATAGACCTTATTCAATATGCATTATGCCTAAAGAAGCTCAAAATGAGGTAAAATACTCGGCGGTTAACGGTTTTAAAAATATCCGCGAGTTAAACTTGAGACGGAATTAAGCACATCTCAATTTTTCGTTAAGAAGTACAATCCCTTAGAAAATGATGTCGAATCTCAATATGTTTTGTTTGGTTATGAAGAACCGTATTTTGAGAAATTATTTATACCGGACTTGTTATCCCAAAAATATGAACGTTTTAAAACTTTGGATAAAACAAGCCATAAGAAGAAGTGCCTTTCAAATATTGAAAATTACTTTTAATGGCACTTTAATGAGATTCTTTGGGATTATTTTGAAATCGAGCACATAGGCATACGACATGAAGAATATCGAGTCTCGGAGAGTAATGAAAGTTGATAAACATACCTCGATTTTGTTTGTCAAACAATATGCCTTTCTCATCTTTGTCTAACTTGATATTGGTGCCATTGGAGTAGTGACAGTTCTTCCTTCTTCAATGCCGAACTTTTTCAAAAGTTCTTTTATATACTTTGATTGTGAAATATAAATCCCTTCTTGGCATTGCGTAATTTGAAGTCCAAGGAAGAAGTTTAGCTCCCCCATCATACTCATCTCGAATTCACCTTGCGTTAACTTAGAAAATTTCTTGCACAAGGATTCATTAGTATTACCAAATATAATATCGTCAACATAAATTTGCACCAATAAGCAATTTGCCCCTTTTCAAAAACAAAGAGAGTAGTATCAACTTTACCTCTTGTAAATCCATTTTGTAAAAGAAAAGAGCTAAGTCTATCATACCATGCACGGGGTGCTTGTTTTAAACCATATAAGGCCTTCTTAAGTTTATAAACATCATTTGGCCTAGAAAAATTTTAAAACCCCGGAGGTTGTTTTACATAGACATCTTCTTAAATAAAGCCATTTAAATATACGGATTTAACATCTATTTGGTAAAGGTTGAAATTTTTAAAACAAAAATAGGCAAGAAAAAATGTGAATATCTTTTAAACATGCAACGGGTGCAAAAGTTTCATCATAATCGATACCTTTCTTCTTGACAATAATTTTGAGCTACTAACCTTGCTTTGTTTCGAACAATATTGCCTTGGTCATCGAGTTTGTTCCGAAATACCCATTTTGTACCAATAATTGTTTGAGATGGAGGACAAGGTACCAATTCCCAAACGTCATTCCTTTCAAATTGATTCAACTCCTCTTGCATTTCTAAAAAACAATCCTCATCTTCAATAGCTTCCTTAGAATTTTTAGGCTCTTTTTGAGAAATAAGAGCTTTCTCGGCAAATTTTCTTCTAGTCATCACTTTATCAAGGGGATCACCAATAATGAGATCTTTTGGGTGATCTCCCTTAAAGTTTAATGATACGGAAAGATCCGAATTATCACCTTTGTCATCTTGAGGATCACTTGAGGTTGATGGTTGATCATTTTGAGTATCATTTTGAACAATATGTTCAACAACATCCTCTTCATCACTTTCATCATTGGGTATCCTTTCAACACCCGAGGCTTCATTGAATTTGACATGAATAGATTCTTCAACAACCATACTAGTTTTATTGTAGACCCAATATGCCTTGATCTTGATTGAGTACCCCATAAATATTTCTTCATCGGCCTTAGGATCAAGATTAAACATTTAAATCCAAATATTTTGAAGTAACTAATATGTGGAGTTCTTCCTTTCTCATTCTCAATAAGTCTACACAACTTAACAAACTCATTAAAGACATCGCTTATATTAGCAAGAAAAATAGCCAAAATATATCTTGTATATGAGAGTAAAATAGTTATAATGATCATGCCTCAATTGTTTATGTCAATCTTGATAAATCATAAATTAGATAATATGTTGACGAACATGTATATCAAGATATTTAAAACTTTGACAAAACGTCTTGCACAAGAGCATAGTAAAAATGGGAATGGACAAAAATTGGCTAAGGCAATTTAAGAAATAACACAAGTATACAATGTTTTCGCTTAAATCCACAAGAGAATGATAAAACTTGTAAGTATACAAGAGTTTAATAAGAATGTCCATTCAAGGTCTCCTTTAAAAGAGTTTTTGAAAATTCGAGAGTATTTAGTAGAGACCTCATTTTTAAGAGATATTTTTTGAAAAATCATTTTGACAATTAAGGCAAAAATACAAGTATGTGTAATAACAAAACACTATGCGTATTTTAATAGGGAGATACGGTTTACTAATTACGCCATTTCCACGGGTTGTGTCTTTTCCGTTGTTGATGATGTCTTTCTCTTGAAAAATCATTTTATTGATGATGGCTTCTCTAATTACTCCATTTCCAAGGTTTGTGTCCTTCCCATTGTTGATAATATCTCCCTCTTGGAAATTTATTGTGATGATGTCTTCTCCTTTGATCAAATGATACGAGCATTTGATGTCTTCTTGACGGTATGAATTTTCTTTGTTTGTTATTCCGCCAAGTACCTAATATGACATTATTTTGTGGTACCCTAAAGTGTTTGGGTCCTTCGGGATTAGCATTGAGACTTTTAGGTCTCCAATAACAATTAGAGCTATTTCTAGCCCGATAAGTATTTGCCGTGTGACCCTTTTTCCCACAATAGAAGCAAGTAATAATTCTAGAAGCATAATGACCAACATGCATAGAGACTTGGTTCTTTTTCTTGTCATTAATAACATTAGGCTTATAACCAAGTCCTAGTTTCAAATGATCACAATGATGAACATCAAGAATTTTGGTCATTTATCGGTACTCAAGTTGAATTTTAATATATCCTTTTTCATGCAATCAATATCTATAACAAGAGTACTATTTTCTTTTTCAAGGTTTCTAACCTTATCAAATGTGGTAGCGTGAGCACAAGAAAATGATTCATATGAAGCAAGTAAACTACCCTTTTCATTTTTCATAGTGTTGAATTCCTTTTTCAAATTTTTGTATTTAAAAAGCAATCTTTGGAATTCATTTTGTAGTTCATCAAAATCATTTTGCAATTCACCATAATCATCATGCAATTCATTACTAAAAGAGGTAGAAGAGTTAGAACGTACCTCATTTTCTTCGTTAATGCCCATTAGACATTGCTCGGCTTCTTCATCGTCGGAAGCTGTAAGAAGCTCATCCCATGTTGTTGGATTTGATGTTGTATCCAATTGAGAGGTAGATCCTTTTGAATTGCTTCTTTCATTTGCATATACTTCTTCTAATTTTTCCCACACTTTATGTGCGGATCGTATCCCTCGGATATGATTGTATTCCATAGAGGTGAGTGGGCAATGAAGAATATTTAGAGCTTTACCGTTTAAGGAAAGAATTTTCTTGTCTTCATCATCGAGATCCTTGAGGACTTTGGAAGTTTGAGTTCCGTCTTTCATCGGGATAGATTCTCCATTTATAATCATGTTCCAAATATCAAACCCGCAACTTTGTAAGAAGCATTCCATTCTTTCTTTCCAAAACATATAATTATTGTAGTCGAATAGTGGTGGCTTGTTGGTGGAGGCGCTGGTAAGATAGACTTCGCTCGTAGCCAACGATCGTTCCTCTTTACTCGTGATGTGGAATGAGCTTGCCAAAGAGTTTGGCTCTGATACCACTTGTAAGTCCAAGTGGCTACGATAATCTAGAGGGGGTGAATAGATTATGCCCATTTCTCGATTTTGCCCTCTTTTTCGAATGAATAAGCTAAGACAAGAATGGAAGTGCGGGAAGTAAACAACACACGTCGATTTATAGAGCTTCACCCTACCTAGGGACTACGTGCTCTACCACCCCAGTATCTCCGGGATGGATTTCGAAAAGAAAAAGAATTTTATTAATTGTTACCAACACTATTACAACATCACCTTGAAGAGCACCACACTCTTCTTACAACGACACCAATAAAGATTACCACAATCTTCCAATTTGAAGAGCACGAAACTCTCCAACACCTCGAAGAGCACCAAACTCTTCCACAAGAAGATTACCACAATCTTCTTCACACACACTCTTCAACACCTAAGATCACCCAAGTGTGCTCTTACCACAAGAACACTCACAAGGATATCTTGTGTTTGAATGACGAACACAAATTCAAGATTACAACTCGATAATAAAGTATACAACTTTGAAGTGCAAGTGTAATCAAGAATTAAGCCTAGACCTCAAGATGTGAAAGTGAAAGACCTTAGGCTATTACAACAAGAATTATGACTATGAAGAACAAAGTGTTTGCTTGTATGTATTTGCTTGTGTTATTGTGTTGTGTCTTGTTGCTTCAATGCTTCCTCTATTTATAGGAGAGGTCTTGGATTGATTTCCACACATAGGCTCATTCTTGGAGACTGATTTCTACAAAAACAAACATGCAATTAAAATCAAGATTAAATAGTTGTTAGAAATCGACCCCCTAAAATGAGGAAAAGTTGTCTGCAGGCTCAACGGATAGTTTGCTGTCAAAAACATAGGGCGACCGGTCAAATAGAAATAAGAGTTTGAAAATTTTTGCACAAAATTACACAGGGGGACCGATCGACATGGGGTCCGACCGGTCGACCCCTTATTGGACCGGTCTGGCTCGATTAAAATGTAATACAGAGAAGTTCCAAGTTTGAGCCAAGACTTCAGACACCGGTCGACCTCTTGCAAAGTTCGACCTTCAAGTTTTTGTTTCAAAAATCAACTTCAGACATGGGTTGCCCTATAGGGCGACCGGTCGAATACGAGACAGAAGAGTTGTCCAATTTTTGTTGAAAATAAACTTCAAGAAATACTCCGAAAAATTAGTAAAAACATTTTAAAATGATTGAGAGTATTTGGACAATATTTAGGAACATTGTTTTGGTTTAAAAACACATTAAAATAAAATCATCAAAATCATGATAAAAACATTTATCTAACACGTATAAGGTAAGATTTGTGTCTACTTGGACGAATAATGTCAAGCATTTTGACAATACCACAACAAATAGGTAATTCACTTGAATGTACTCATCATTTTTTTATTTTCTATCATATATATACCTAAAATTACTAGTGCTTGTAAATTTATTTAGGGTGGAGAGTCACCATACAATGTTGAAAAGACAACTTGCACCGAGTCAGGGTAATTTCAAGACATGTTGAAAACAGATCCACACCCTCCTGGAGACATCACGTAATGCAATCAAACATTCCTTTGGGAAGAGAAAAAATGTAGTCGTACATAAATACAAATTGGTTGAATTCATGTCACTACGAGGTATGGTGTCTATACATACATTGAGTATGATCTATCAAGAAATGCATTGTGTAACTAAGGGTAGAGTAGACCCCTTGTTGTGTGGTTGTGTATTTGAAAAGATGTGTGGACTCCCATGTGCTCATGAGCTTTCGAATATGTGAGATTGGAGAAGACAATTCCACTGATCAGGTTGCTTCATTTTGGCAAAAATTAGATATATTACCAAGTAATAGAGATGAAGCTGGTGTTGGGCGCGAAATTGGGTCTCGATGGACTCAGTATGTCCGTGATCTTTACACCAAATTCGAAAATGCACCCGAATTAGAGAGGTTGTTAATGTTGAAAAGTTTGATGGAGATTGTGAATCCAACAACAACCTCACTAATTAAGCCAGAAATATAGAATCGCACACGTGCCCATCCTGAAGTCGCAAAGGTTAAACAATCCAAATCAACCAAACATGACCCAAGTAAGTTCGAGTATGTAGAGTCTATTAAAGAATGTTTCTCACCATGTGAAGAAGTAATATCTAATGTTGGTCCATCGAATCAACCTATGTTTTCTTCGATGCTGAAAGCTACAGGTAGATAATGTCTCTTTTATTTGTGAATGTAAATATTTGACATATTTCTTGCTAATGTCCCATATTTTTGTGTTGTGTTTTAATAGGCCACACGTAAAAAGAGCCAAAAAGTGATCGTTAGTGATTTTATGGAGCAGCTGCCAACCCGTTTTCATCAATATATTAGTGGGACTAAGAATGTTGACAACGATGATCATTGTGGTTTTCGTGATGTAGCAGGCAAACTTGGATTTGGTGAAGCATCACGGGGTCAAGTTAGAGGAGATCTAAATCACGAGTTGAGAATAAATCGAGAGTTGTATAATCATGTATTCATCAAACATGGTTGTGTTGATGAAATATTGAATCGTCTCGACTGCTATGATGAGACAGTGCATGCATAGAAAATATTGGTTTTGTTTGCCCGAGATGGGTCACTTGGTTGCATCAGCTTACAATGTTGCTTTTGTGTGTTTGGATCAGCGTATGTCCCTCACGTATCTACCATTTAGAACAGAAGACCCATGTGCTCTGAAGGTGATTTGTATCGGATTTGTGAACAATAACCATTTTATTTAGGTAGACAAAGTAATAATAAATCATTGATTTATGTTATATGTATTCTTTGTTGATATGTATTTTTGTTTTATTTGTAGGTTTTCTTGCGTGATGGTCACCCATTACCCCTTGTGGCAGCCACATGGAATGAATTTTGCCATGAATGTGTAGCAAGTTGGAAGAATTTGTACAGTCAACAACATGAATTATATAGTGGAAGTGTAGGAAATAGTTATATTGTTCGTAGTACGCACACTATAAATTTAGGCTAGAAATTATTTGTTTATTGTGAATTGGATTTGTAATATTTTTAGTTGGATAAATTGTAAGAACCTTATTGGATTTGTTTTTTGTGAATTGGATTTTGGGATTGCAGGTTTTGGTTGGTATGATTTTACACAAACTCTGTTTTGTATTATGCTAAATGGCACGATGGGTAATCATGCCTAATGGCATAATGACACGATAGTGATCGTGCTGTCAAATGGCATGATGGCATGATTTTGATCGTGCCATCGTGCCATTTTAATAGCAGACCAGAACAAAGTTGTTGTACGTAAAATCTCCAATCCCAAACATCATCAACAAAGACATTCGTATATAACCAAACCTGTACCAAACATCATAAACACCAAAAATCACCCAAATCATGCACATCATATATACATCAAAATATATATACAAGCTAAATCACCCAAGTTAAGCCAAATATCCAAAATATATATACAAGCTAAATATCCAAAATATATACAAGCTAAATCAATGTGGGGGAGAGGTCCAAGTGGAGGCATCCGTACTAAATCTATACATAGTAATAGCTATATGCCGACGATACATATTCTTTATAAACTCTCATGTGTTTTGTGTCGGTCAAAAGAATTAACAAGAAAAGACTCCACCATCTTCAAAGAAAAATGTCCAGAACTATGACTATCATTTTGCTTGAATGTCTTCGATGTCGGTATAAACTTGACAGTCCAACAGTGGTGACGAGGAGCTAAATTTGAACGCTCTGTGTAGAAACCCACTTGCTACAACAAAACAGGAACTATACGTCCGAACGAATAAATTAACCTACGTCGGTCGAAAAGGACATCTGGGGGCAGCTTGTGGATGTTGGAGTCATAAACAAAAAAACTTGTGATCGTTAAAAGTTATTCGCATCACATCTTAATGATTGTTGATGTTGTGGATAAAAACGACCTGCAAAATAATAATACATAGAAATTAGGAGGTATAAACAAAACAATAACGATCAGTTAATGAATTAACACCGAAACGAAATAGTGCTTACATGATCCAACATAATATCGAGAAACACCCCCCAACAAGGTCGTTCACCATGGATGTACTCCAACAATGGCCCGAGAAGGTCAGTTGGTATGACCTCTAGCTCGCTCGCGTCAAATTGTGCCTCTAGTGGGTCCGAGCTATGTAGCTTGTTCCATAAATCGCCAACGTTGATTTGTATAATGAAAACATGATTGTAAATGAAAAACATGACTATAACGAAACGTGCAAAAAACATAACTGTAAATAAAAAATATACGTAACACTTACGGGGAATTATGTCAAGCAATCCTATACACCCCCACACATTAGGAAGGATCACTATATCAGCCAACTCGGGCTTGCAATGTAGTACAACTAAGTACGAATCAATTTGCAATAAAGAACAAATAAGAAGGACATTATTATTGATAGTTTATTTGAAAATGAATAAATAACACACGAAAAATGAAAGAAAAAACAACAACAAGTTGTGTTACCACAAAATCCATATTAGTTCTCAGAGATTGAATGTCCTTAAAGAACTCGGGGCCAAACGTTCAATGCGCATATCCAACATTTCGGTTGAGACATAAAACTCATGTTAAAATCTAACATTAATGATATGATAGTGTATTTGAATTCATATATTTGATTTAACTCACCTATTGCCATTCTGTAAGAACCGCACGTAATCAACAAATGTGGCTTCCTTCCTACGCCGCTCATGTGTCGTGAAAGGGCTACGGAGGTACCTAGATGGCACTCGTGGTCTCACGACACGTAGGGAGGATATCTAAACCCCTCTAGATGTGGGCGTTGTATCCTGAGTCAGTGCACCATGCCCTGTCAGTGTCCCTGCATCTGGAGGAGATGACGGGATAATGTCCTATCATTAGGGGAGGTGTGGGAGTAGTAGTCTGGCCTACCACCGGATCATGTGCCTCATGTGCCTCTGTAGACGGGGGAGATAGGAGAACCCTATACAAAAAAGAAACTTCATTAAATAGCATGATTCAAATAAAATAAATTCGTACCTCAGGTTGTCGTGGGGCCCTTTGTGCAATGATAGGAGCAATGAGCATGTTACCTCACGCCGCACTAAATGCGACACCAAATCAGAAACCTGTTGTTGCACCAAAGGCGGAACATTCAACCGCACCATTGTTGGCACCACCATAGGCACCTCATGTCGCCGAACTAAAGGTGGAACCAACACCTCCACCTCCCGCCGGACCAAAGCTGGCACCAAGGCCTCTACCCCCTGTCGCACCATCTCTGCTTATAAACTCGATTGGTAGCTAGATAAGGTGTGGATGTTGTCGGAGGACCATTTGGAACATCGTCCTAGGGGGATGGATTATCACCCCTCTCAATAGGTACATCGACATCATCATCCTCATCCATCAGTGAAGCAACGAGTGAAGTAGTATGGTCGGTCCTCTATCACTTCCCTATGACAAGGGTTGTGATGAGGTACCATGATGCTGGGTAGATGGAGTAGGCACATACGTCGTTGACTTCTTCTTTCCGATCGGGTTATCCCAATGAAAATAGTAGACATCGGATGGGAGATCATGATGGACATGCAATAAATAAGGCAGCTCATACGCCCTTGGGTGCAAGGTCGAGTGCTCATCAATCTACACCACGCAAGAACCAAATAAATAACTAATTAATATCATAAGTGCAAAGGTGAAAAAACACAAAATATATTATGTACCTGACGATTAAGAAAGCCATGGATATTCACGGAGCACTTCGGAAATTTCCATCGAAGGCAAAGTGATATAGCAACCTCTGAGGCCAAGATCCTAAATGAACTCCCTAGATGCGGTATGGCCTCGTATGCCCATATCTAAGAAGAACAACAATAGTTAAAACGTATGATTTATACTAAATGTAAATTAGACGTAAATAACATTAATTTTAATTACCAAGAAAGCCCAAGTAAATTCGTAAATACAAAAACCGTCAGGGGTCGGGTAGGTAGTCTCTCAAGATAGTGCGATAAATTCTGGACCTCCCATCCCACCCAAATATCAAAAAGTAGGATAACAACAACTTCGCCACCTTTAACTCATCGGATGGCTCATCACGGAATACACCAGCTGCAAAATGCATTCGTAGATTATCCATCGTCACCTTAGAACCCATGTAGTATCTGTCAAATACACCATCGGGATGTGTACGGTGCTCCGTGTGAGGGTCAAAGGTGGTCGGGGCAAAAGAGAGCCCAGTAACCAATGCATACTCATATTTGGAGAACCGAATCAAACAATCTCCAATTCGATACCTAAATCTATCCCTCGCGTTCTTCTTGACAAACTCCTTCGCAATTATGGCATGAAGGGAGACGTTGGAACTGACTCCATGTTTTTCCAACCCCAACAGAAAACTAAAGAAAGAGTTTGAGAACTCTTGGTACACATAGTCGCCAGCAGTAGATAACTCCACATCTACATCGTTAATAATCGACAACCGACTATATATGTTAATCTTGGGCTTTATTAACATAAAGTCCTCCCTCTTCTAAGCCCACTGTGAAACAGTAAAAAAAACACACTTAGCAATAAAACACAATTGACAACTCACACAAAAAAAGGAAAAAGAATTGACAGTGGTTGTGGCACGATAGAACTAAACAAATTATCCAGCCATTGTGCCACTAGGCACGATTGTAGCATATTAAGCCACAAGGCACGATCGCATAAATGCCACCATTGTGCCACTAGCACGATAGTAGCATATTAATCAATCATGGCACGCAATCAATCGTGCCAGTGTGCCAAAAGGCACGATAGCATGCAATCAATCATGCCAGTGTGCCAAAAGGCACGATGGCACGATCGAATAATGTCATAACCCAAAAACATTCATGAGCATGCATTTTGACATTTCATATTCATACTTGAATTAATGTGTGCAAATAATCAAATATTAATCAAATATTTTTTGGTCTATATAAAGAAATCATTTTTACAAATACGTGTTAATCATATTTATTATACATAAAATGATATATATATCATGTAACAAATGTGACACTATGAGATATCTCATAATATATATATTATATGTACTGTTAATTTAAGTTAAACTAATTAACTTGTAATTTATTTCTTTTGAATTAAAAAGTGAACATTTCTTTTAGTTGGCCATTAGATGTTATGTCAGCCCATTAGAACTCCACATATAGTTGCCAACCAACTTACACGTGCAACCCATATGTATACATATCCATAGCCTATGAATTCTTATACGTGCAACCATTCTACATATTTGTTTTAAATTATATTTACATAATGTTTATCTGCAAATCACCGCCTTTAACTAAGAATAGCATCCGTGTAACTAAAAATTATATTTACATAATGTTCATATGCGAGCTGGTGAAGATTTGGTGGAAACTCATACTGAATAGCATCCGTGTGGGTTCGATTCGGGGAGAGATCGTTATTAGTAGATTGGGGGGTCGAATATAATTGTTCTCTTTACCTGGGAGGATCTGGTTGTACGTCCGCCAGACCGCCGTAACACCGCCAGTGCGTGCACATCCCGCGGTTTACCTTGGCGCAATGAGGAGCCGGAGTTGTTGTCCTCAGGCATAGTCAGGCATAAGCCTGGAAGCTGAGTTATCAAAAAAAAAAAAAAAAGAATAGATATTAGTATGTTTTTGAATTACTTACTCAGACACACACACACTCACGGTATATCAAATAACAACAAATATAGAAAAGAGTTCGAGCAAAGGGCTCGGCACAATAAGAAAATAAATTAAAACAAGCAGAGGCTAATTGAATTGTTTTTACCGTTTATTTCTTCTAATTACGAAGTGATCAGGGAATTCTTATAAGGCTAGGGTAATAATAGAACAAAATCAAACAAAAATGCATGCAAGGGTATCATTTCTAAATGTATATATCATATATACACATATATATTGAAAATTTTAATAAAGAAATGCAGCTGATGTATATATATATATATATATATTAATTGGGTTAATAACCAAATTAGTAAGGATTATATGGCACGAACAGATTTTTGTTCGAATAAACATGGTTTCATTACTATTAAGTCAATGGTTTTGAATATTTATAGGCCAAAATCCCTGTAGAGGAACAGACAAGACCAACTGGCGAAAAATATTTTGAATTGAGTAGAGAATTAAATTAAGTAGGAATATGGCATATGCACAGGTCATTAAGAATACAGATGCTTTCAATAGTAGTAGATATATGATTTTGACAGTAGTTGTGCATTTTTATGTTAATAGGTCAAAATTCCAATACAGAAGTGAACAAGGCCGATTAAGCAAAGTTATCGAGATAAGGGCATCACTTGTGAGTATAATCTTTTAGCTTGTTATTTGACTTGTGTGATTATATGATTAATGTGTTGGAATGAATCATTTACTTATTTGGCTGCAATGATTAGTAGTTTATCGTGCCGTAATGTGAATTGCATGATTCTCTATGATGATATTGTGATGAAATTGAGATATATGATCTCCAATGATGTTATTGATATGGAAATGGAGATATGTGATCTCCAATGATGTTATTGATATGTAAATGGGATATGCGATCCCTACTGATGTTATTGATACGGAAAGGAAATATGTGATTATAGAAATGCATTCATCAGAGATTAATGGATTCTGTTATGGCCACTAATGACCTTGAATCACGACTTACGCTCATCCGTCACTTTACGGATTACGAGTACCGTACGGCCACCCCGAGTTCACTGAACTCTACGTGAAATAAAGAATTACAGAGTGTCATGGCCATCTTCGTGATCACGATTTATTCTTGGTATTAGTTGGCCCATAACAGTAAAAGAATATGACCAAGCACGTGCATTTTTTTTTTGTGTTTATGAATATCATGAACAAAATGTGTGAAATGATTACTAGTGATGTGCCTATGTGATGTTAAATAACTTGTTATTGGATTATACTTGTTGAGCTTGCAACTCACCAAATGCAATGTGGTCAATTTTTAGTTGATGTAGATAAAAGTTGATCCGTGAGGTGTGACAGAAGTTAAAGCATGGATCAAAGGTCGGCCGGCTGGACTCCCATCCTTCTCCCTCAGCTCATCATTTGCATTTCATATAGGGAGTCTATTTTGATCTGTATATAAAAAGGGCACGATCGTTAATGTTTTGTAGTATGGATAAATGCACATGTGTAAATAAGCGTTGTTAAATCTTTTTAAGTGAATGCTTCCGCTTATGTGAAAAGGTTACAGGTGATGATTAACATATTAATCTTATGTGCAACGCAACTGTTCTGCATATGAACTATAGTTTTGTACTATAAAATATGTGTTACAAGGGTAAGGACGTTACAAATAAATGCTACTATCGTGCCTAGTGGCACGATAATATTGTTCGTGCCTGGTTTGTGGCACGATAGGATGATCAACTATTCCATCATGCCCCCTAGGCTTTTTACCATCCTGCTAAGTGTCGTCGTCTTCCCCAAATTGTATTCAAACCAGTCAACACATGCAGGTACTTTTACACCCAAACTTTCACCCATTACTTACCTATTAGAAAATTTATTGTATAGATTTTGATGATGCTTAGAAGACTTTGTATTAGAAAGTTGGCAGCCCAATTATAAATGTAAATTTAACTATGTAATAGTTATGAAACCTAGTTGACTCAAATAACAGCTAAGTTGAAGGTACAGAAGACTTGTTGAAGAATGCATAGAAGAATCAACTGAGTGGATCAGAATAGCTTCAGTCAAGTACATCAACTAAGTCTTTCAGAAGACTTATAGCAGAGTCAATCAAGAAATGAAGGAGATGACTCAACTTAATGGGTAAAGCAGCTAAGGACTTTAAAGACAACTGAATAAGTTCGTTGTGTTGAAATCAAAGACTTGCATATTTTGTTAATAAAGACAGACATGCAACCTTAAAGCAGTCTTGCTAAAAGAGTGCAAGAAGCTTGGGCCAAAGAGAAACGTGCAGAACTCTAAACCGCTTCAAGAGTAGGCAAGTTTTATACTTCAAAGGTTGGGTCAACATTAATGTTGTAGAAACAAGACAAGCTAACGAACAAAAGTGAGAGTTTGAATTTTGTCTCTTTTCAACGGACAAAATTTAAACTCCCACTATAAAAGGTTGAGGAATTTTTCAGAGAGACACACGACACAGAAAGAGAGAAAGCAATTTAGAACTTTCAAGCATTCAAGCAAATATCTGCAAATTCTCTCTCAAGCAAGAATTCGTACATGTTCAAGCCTACATCGAAAGACATTTTATCCAACACATTCAAGTGGAAAATAGAAATTGTTTTTCAAAGTTGAAGAGGAAAACATTTGTTTAGAAGACAAGGGGTATATATTTCCAAGAAGTGAAGGGAATATAGTAGGGTTCAAGGTCTAACAAGATTCAAATCTAAGGGAAGGTTCTGTGATCAATTGCTGAAGATTTGAAAAGCCGAAGCAGTGATGCACCTGGCTTGCGAAGAGTTGAGTCCCAGAAGTGTAGATGGATGTGTGATCAAGGCTAACTTGGACTATTGTACTTTTGTAACAAAGTTAAAGTTACATTAGTGGATTCCTTTTGGAGTAGGATAAGAGTGGATTACATTAAATTATGCACTTATTTTCTGCATATTTATTTACTTGCAATATTTGCTATCCAGTTGATAATAACCAATCTAAAATATAGGTGTTGATAAACCAATTTTAAAAAGGGTGTAAGACTTCCGCTATAAAAATCAAGAAAATTGATTTTCTAAAGGTTAAACTTCATTCAGCTGAGTTACTCTATCATCAGCTCTCTCGGAGTTTGGTGAGTGGTTAATTCTCCTGCTGCAACTTAACACAGTTGTCTTTCAAAAGACTTAATTATTTTTTTTTTGTAAAACTCTAATTTGGTAAGAATCGAAAAATTTGGTAAATTCATTCAACCCCCCTTCTAAACTTTACTTACACCCTTTGGGACCTACAAGTGGTATTAGAGCGGTTGGTTCAAAGAACTCTCCACACTGGTTACTGAACTAGATCTCATTCTTTTCAAAACATCAACACTTGAGATTTCAAAAGTTTTTCTAAGTTATTATCATGGAAGAAAATCTATCCCGTATTCCTATGTTTACCATCAAGGAATTTGATGACTGAAAAATCCGCATGCAAGCACATCTCTCTCCACTTCATAATGAAATGTGATTTGTCATTGAAGATGGACCCATTACAATCACTAAAGTGAATAAAGTTGTGAGAGCAACATGAGATGATGCTGAAAGATCTACTGAGGTTGACAAACCTAGGAGTGAATGGACGAACGAGGATAGAAGAAGGTACAATCTGGATAATGTGTCCAAGATATCTTATACAAAACTTTAGATAAAGCCATGTTTAATAAAGTTAAATCTTGCAGGACTGCCAAAGAAATTTGGGAGACGCCGACTCTTATCTGTGAAGGCTCAGAGTAGGTAAAGGAGAACAAGCTTACAGTTGTTGTCCAAAAGTTCAAGAATTTCACGACGACGACTGGAAAGTCATTAGACCAACTGGATGCAAGGTTTACAGAAATCACCAATGAGTTGTCTGCCTTAGGGAAAAAATATACACAGAAGGAAATATGTATGAAAATTCTGAGAGTACTCCCAGCTGAGTGGGAAATGAAAGTGATGGCTCTAAGACATTTCATGGATTTGACCAAGATTTCAAACCATGTGTTATTCTCTGATTTGAAGGCTTATGAATTTGAGCTAAAGAGGAAAGATCAAGATGAGGTAGCTGCAACAAAGAAAGCTGCACTGATAGCTAGAGAAATCTAAGTCAACTAACACCAAGGACATCATTGACAAAGAGGAAATTGCATCGATGGTCAAGAGATTCAACAAGTTTTTCAACACTTAATTATAAGAGGAACAAAGGAGAGTCCTTCAGAAGGCACTCAGCTCCCTCCAAATAAAAAAAGAACTAAAAAGAGGAGAGAACCCCCAAAAGAGCTGAGAAGAAAGCTGAAGATCTGATACGTGTAAAATATACATGCATTTAGGGGCTTATTTTGGTACATATATGATATATTTGCATGTATATTTAGAGTATTTTAGTTGGTTTCCTTTGTTGGGCGTGATACTGCGTATGCTTATATTTTTTTATAGGAAATGGAGCTAAATTGGACAAAAAGATATAGCACGTTCCAAAGGATACGTCAAGAGCCAAAGGACGAATGAATACATGAAGGAAAGAAGCATGGACGGTCGAACAAAAGCGAATTACTTTCAAAAATGTCCAAAAGTGTCAACAATTTTTTAGCATTGGCAGGGTTTAGTAGTTTGGCCATAAATTTCTCTACAAAATTGATATTGAGTTGATTCAAGATGCTATGTAAAGCTAAGAGAAAGAGCTACAACGTTCATGAAGTACCCATGAGCAAATTCACACGTTTGCATAGTACACGACATGCCCGTGTATTTTTTCGTGCCATTTTACACGACCATGCGACTTGCTTTTCAGAGACAAAGTACACGGTCTACCCGTGTAATAAGACACGACCATGTATTGTGTTAGCGTCAGAAACAAAGGCTGAAACCAAATACACGGCCTTCTCATGTATTTTTATACGACCGTGTATTGTGTCTGCAGGCTGATTTTGTTTCCTAATTTCGTCGGGAGTCTACCATGGATCTCTCAATGCATCTATAGAAGGAAGACCGAGCCCTAGAGCTGGGGAGAACAATTCGATATACAACAAGACACATAATTTACACACATAATTTGTCATAACACCCAAATTTAATAAATACCCAGTCCAATTTAAAAGACTCTTTTATTACCCGTATTTTAACAAATTCACTATCTAGTAAAATAATTAATAAATTTTTAATTCTCCATTATTATTCCATAAAATAAACTAATATCATAATTAATTAAATTCTTATTAAGACATAAAATTTCGGGTCGTTATTGTTAGATAAATATTGTTATAAAGATTTTGATGATTTTGTTTAAATGAGTTTTTACACCAAAACAATGTTTTTAAATGTTGTCCAAATACTACCAATTGATTTAAAATGTTTTTACTAAATTTTTGGAGTATTTCTTGAAGTTTATTTTTGACAAAAATCGGACAACACTTCTATTTTGGGTCGACCAGTCGAACAAGAGGTTGACCGGTATCTGAAGAACGCAAAAATAAAAACAAAACTCACTGGAACAAAAAAAGGGGGAGGGGGACCGGTCCACCTAGAGGCCGACCGGTCGGACCCCCTTGGACCAGTCGCCCTCCCCTCCATCCCGTGTCTGAATCGTCAGATTTACTTTTTAACGTTCGAATTTTATACATAGCGACCGGTCACGCTGTGTTATTTTTGACAGCAGAATAATACCGTTTGACATCCATATCAACAAGATTTACTTTATCATTTTTGTACAATATTTCTACATCTTGTGATCTTCTTTTTGTAGACAAAAGTGAAGAAGGAGGAGCCTATGTTTGTGAAGACTCTCCTATAAATAGAAGATGATTTTGAAGACACAAAAGAAGAACAACACAAGCAAACACACAACAAGAAATCTTAAAATTTCTAAGCTTTCATATTCAACACTCTTGTTGTATTTATAGCTTAAGTATTTCGCTTTCACATCTTGAGGTCTAGGCTTGATTCTTGATTACACTTGCACTCAAAATTGTATTATTCATTATCGAGTTGTAATCTTGAATTTTTGGGTTTATCATTCAACACAAGATATCCTTGTTAGTGTTTTTGTGGTAAGAACACACTTGGGTGATCTAGGTATTAGGTGCAAGAAGATTGTGGTAATCTTCTTATTGAAGAGTTTGGTGCTCTTTGAGGTGTTGAAGAATTTGGTGTTCTTCAAAGTTGAAGATTGTGGTAATCTTCACAAGGTGTCGTTGAAGATTGTGGTAATCTTCAAGGGAGATTGAGGTAATCTCCAAAGAGGTGTTGTAAGGTGATGTTGTATTAATTGTGATATAATAAAATCTTTTTTGTTTTGAAATCCATCCCGGAGATACTGGGGTGGTAGAGGACTAGGCCCTAGGTGGGTTGAACCTCTATAAATCGAGGCGTGTTGTTTAATTTCCGCACCTTTATTCTTGTCTTTGATTGATCATTCAAAAAAGAGGGTGTAGTTCGAAAAATCGGCATAATCTATTCACCCTCTAGATTATCGTAGCCACTTGGACTAACAAGTGGTATCAGAGATAAACTCTTTGGCTAGCTCGTTCCGAGTAAAGAGGAAAGATCCATGGCTATGAACGAAGCTTATCTCACCACCGGCACCTCCACCAACAAGCCACCGCTTTTTGACGCCAACAACTACGCATTTTGGAAAGACCGAATGGAGTGCTTTCTTCAAAGGTGCGAGTTCGATATTTGGAACATGGTTATAAACAGAGTATCCATCCCTATGAAGAAAAAGGAAGACGCACTCAAATTCCAAAAGCCCTCAAGGAGTTTGATGATGAAGACAAGAAAATATTCTCCTTAAACGGTAAAGCTCTTAATATTCTTCATTGTTCTCTTACCGCTACGGAATATAATTGTATTAGAGGTATACGACCCGCTCATGAAGTTTGGAAAAATTAGAAACTATCTATGAAGGCACCAAGAAAGTTAAACAAGCTAGAAAAACTATGCTTGTTAAAGATTTCGAAAATTTCACAATGCTCGAGGGAGAAGGGATTTCAAAACTTGTAGAAAGGCTAGACAACATCGTTAATTCATTATGGGCACTCGGAAAAGTCATTTCGGAAGAAGACAAAGCTACCAAAGTTTTAAATGCTCTTCCCGGTTCTTGGTCCGAAAAAGTGACGGCTATCATGGAAGCTCAAAATTTAGAAACTCTAAATTTTGATGAGCTTATTGGAAATCTTATCATCTATGAAGCATATGCAAATAAAAGGAGTAATTCAAAAGCATCCACTTCTCAACCGGATATTATAACAACTTGGGATGAGCTTCTTGCAACTTCCGACGATGAAGAAGCCGAGCAATGTCTAATGGGAATCGAAGAAGAAAATGAGGTACGCTCTAACCCTTCTTCTTCTTTTGGTAATGAATTGCATGATGAATATGATGAATTGCAAAATGATTTTGATGAGCTTCAAAATGAATTCCAAAGTTTGCTCTTTAAATACAAAAATTTGAAAAAGGAATTCAACATCATGAAAAATAAAAGGATAGTTTACATGCTTCTTATGAATCTCTTACTAGTGCTCATAATGTTACACTTGATAAGGTTAGAATTCTTGAAGAAGAAAATAGTACTCATATTAAAGATATTAGTTGTATGAAAAAGGATATGATGAAGTTTAACTTGAGTACAGATAAAATGACCAAAATTCTTGATGTTCAACGTTGTGATCATTTGAAACTAGGACTTGGTTATAAGCCTAATGTTATTAATGTTAAGAAAGAGAACCAAGTCTTTATGCATGTTGGTCATTATGCTTCTAGAACTATTACATGTTTTTATTGTGGGAAATTGGTCACACGACTAATACTTGTCGGGCTAAAAATAGTTCTAATTATTATTGGAGACCCAAAAGTCTCAATGTTAATCCCAAAGGACCCAAACACTTGAGGGTACCACAAGATAATTTTATGTTAGGTACTTGGCGCAATAAAAATCAAAGGAAATTCAAATTGTCAAATAGACAACAAATGTTTGCGCCATTTAATCAAAGGAGAAGACATTATCAACAAAATTACTTTTCAAGAAGAAGGTATAATCAACAATGGGAATGATACAACCCTTGGCAATGGAGAAATTGGTAACTCTTATTCTCTTCTTGAAGTGTGCATTTTATATTGTCTTTTATAATTATTGCACATTTCTCATGTCTTTAATTTTGTATTGGTTGATAAAATTCTTTATAAAATTGTTTCTTAAAAATGAGGTCTCAATTTTATACTCTTGGATTTTTAAATTTCAAATGAGACCTAAATGGATTTTCAATAAGTGCATTTTTTATCAAACTTTTGTTAATTCCTACAAAAAGCATAGTATGTGCTACTTATCCAAATTCTATGATAGTTTATATCAATATTGTGTATATTACTCGATATTACTATGCTCTTGTGCAAGATATTTTGTCAAGTTTTTGTAGGAAATATTTTGATATTAAGGAACAAATGATCGTAGATTTATTCATGGCCATCTACGTCATAAGGTGTCAAAATTGAAAAAGGCATATTAGCAGGGGCGGAGCCAGAACAACTGGTAAGGGGGGCCAAAGGTAGGGGTATCAATCTTGTCGTGTTTCATGTTCGCGGGTCATGTTTTGACACAGATATTATAGGTCTGACCCGGTTAATTATTTGTGTCAAGATACACGACACGAACACGGCCCGTTTATGACACGGATAACACAACATGACACGAAAAACCTATATAATTTAAAGTTGACATGGAAAAAAAAAAAAAAATTGGAGAAAAAATTAAAATTACAAATAAAAAATATATTTAATATTAAAAAATATTAAATTCGTGTTAAGTTTGTGTCGGATTATCGTATCGTGTCAGAAATTGACGCCTCTAGCCAAGAATAAAAAACAAAAGATGACATTTGTGTATATATACAAGATAAGAAAGTTTATATATATTACATTTGTATCAAAAGAATATATTAATATTCATTAGTAAAATTCATGGAATAGAAAATATAATTTTAAGATGATAATAAGATAAAATAAGACCCACAAAATCTCCAATTTAACTTACTAAAATTCATGGAATAATTTTTATCTAACAAAATTTTGAGGGGGGCCAAAATACTAAATAATAAAAATATAGGTACTAAAATGAAAAAAAGGAAAACGTTGGGGGGGCCAGGGCCCCCCTGAGCCACATGGTGGCTCCGCCCCTGCATATTGGTTGAGAAATAAATTCGAGGTATGTTTATCAACTTTCATTATTCTTATAGACTCGAAATTCTTCATGCCTTATGCCTATATGCTCGAATTCAAAACAATCCCAAATAATCTCATATAAGTGCCATTAAAAGAGTTTTTCAATATTTGAAAGGCACTATCTCTTATGGCTTGTCTTATACATTGTTTTAAATCGTTCCTATTTCTTTTAGGATAACAAGTCCGATATAAAATATTTCTCAAAATACGGTTCTTCATAACCGAACCAAACATATTGAGATTCGACATTTTTCTTGGGATTGCGTTTCTTAACGAAAATTTGAGATATATTTAATTCCGTCTCAAGATTAACTTGCGGATTTTTTAAAACTATTAACCGCCGAGACTTTTACCTCAATTCGAGCTTGTTTAGGCATAATGTATATTGAATGAGGTCTATGTTTGCATTTTGTACGTTTTTAAAACTTAGGGGTGAAAAATCGGATTTTTGGTGCAAAATTCGGACAGAAAGAGAACTGTTCGTGCACTTGCCGACGGAGATGTCGATCGACCGACATGTTGCAGGCACCGTCACCCTACACGTCGAACGGTCGCCCTAGTCCATTTCAAGAAAAAAATGATTTTGTCCTTCATTTCGGTATTTTTGTCTATTTTCTTCCAAACTCGAACCCCTTTGCATTTTTCACACACAATTCACTCAAAATGATTTTCTTCTTATAAAATCTATATTTTTGAGTTTATGTAACTTCTATTTCATCATTATTATCCGATTTCTCCGATTAATTGGTAAGAATTTCTCCTTTTAATCTCAATTGGGTTGAACCCTTGAGAATGTGCTCATATCTTGATATTTTGATTAAATTTATGTTTAAGTGTGATATAAATGATGATTGTTGATGGATGAATGTTGTATTATTTCATTTGGTGATGAAAGTTTTTGGCTTAAATGAAATACAAAGGCGTTATATATCTCTTGTTTTATTCGTCGCACGCCAAGTGTTCGACAAAATGTTTCTATGAAAAATTTATCACCTACATGATTCTCTTGATTTGAGAAGTCTTATAAGTTTATTGAGATCATGTTTTATCAATCAAATGAGCTTTTGCAAATCAAAATGATCAACTTTTCCCTTTTATTTGGAATTTAAGCTTCATGTTCAAAATGCTCGATAAATCGATTAAATTGTGCACTTTGATATGATTGTATGATATTTTTATCGTGCTAACATTCTTTTTTATGATTCCAAAGGGGAGAAACAGAAAAAACGCTCATATGCTCAAAAAAGAAAAAATAAGCTCGCAAGAAAAGCTATAAGCTAGGGCTCTTAAAAGCCAAAAGCCGTGAATGATTCTTAGTCCAATTGATGTATGATGGATTTTTATGCTTTTCTAATAATGTCTTTGTGACAGGGGGAGCTTCTAAGCTCATGTTTTTTAGAAATTATTTTTGTTATGTATATTGATAGGGAGCTTATGCAAAATGTTTTTAGAAAATATTTGCTTCTATCCTTGTGTGTTTTACTTATGATAAATGTTGCTTGTAATGGATTGATATTTTAGACCGGAAAAATGTGTTTTGTTTTAAAATCGATCTCCTAAAATTGTTTTGGTTTGTAATCATCAAAAAGGGGGAGATTGTAAGATAAATGTTTTTATCAAGATTTTGATTTTTTTTTAAATGAGTTTTTACACCAAAACAATGTTTTTAAATGTTGTCCAAATACTCCCAATTGATTTAAAATGTTTTTACTAATTTTTTGGAGTATTTATTGAAGTTTATTTTTGACAAAAATTGGACAACACTTCTATTTTGGGTCGACCGGTCAAACAAGAGGTCGACCAGTATCTGAAGAACGCAAAAATGAAAACATAATTCACTGGAACAAAAAAAGGTGGAGGGGGACCGGTCCACCTAGAGGCCGACCAGTTGGACCCATGGCGACCGGTCGGACCCCCCTTGGACCGGTTGCCCTCCCCTCCATACCGTGTCTGAATCTTCAGATTTACTTTTTAATGTTTGAATTTTCTACATAGCGACCGGTCGCGCTGTGTTATTTTTTACAGCAGAATAATATCGTTGGACATCCATATCAACAAGATTTACTTTATCATTTTTGTACAATATTCCTACATCTTGTGATCTTCTTTTTGTAGACAAAAGTGAAGAAGGAGGAGCCTTTGTTTGTGAAGACTCTCCTATAAATAGAAGATGATTTTGAAGACACAAAAGAAGAACAACACAAGTAAATACACAACAAGAAATCTGCAAATTTCTAAGCTTTCATATTCAACACTCTTGTTGTATTTATAGCCTAAGTATTTCACTTTCTCATCTTGAAGTCTAGGCTTGATTCTTGATTACACTTGCACTCCAAATTATATTATTCATTATCGAGTTGTAATCTTGAATTTTTGGGTTCATCATTCAACACAAGATATCCCTGTGAGTGTTCTTGTGGTAAGAACACACTTGGGTGATCTAGGTGTTAGGTGCAAGAAGATTGTGGTAATATTCTTATTGAAGAGTTTGGTGCTCTTTGAGGTGTTGAAGAATTTGGTGTTCTTCAAAGTTGAAGATTGTGGTAATCTTCACAAGGTGCCGTTGAAGATTGTGGTAATCTTCAAGGGGGATTGAGGTAATCTCCAAAGAGGTGTTGTAAGGTGATGTTGTATTAATTGTGGTAATTAATAAAATAATTTTTCTTTTTGAAATCCATCCCGGAGATACTGGGGTGGTAGAGGACTAGGCCCTAGGTGGGTTGAACCTCTATAAATTGAGGTGTGTTGTTTAATTTCCGCACCTTTATTCTTGTCTTTGATTGATCATTCGAAAAAGAGGGCGTAGTTCGAAAAATCGGCATAATCTATTCACCCCCCTCTAGATTATCGTAGCCACTTGGACTAACAAGTGGTATCAGAGCCAAACTCATTGGCTAGCTCGTTCCGAGTAAAGAGGAAAGATCCATGGCTACAAACGAAGCTTATCTCACCACCGGCACCTCCACCAACAAGCCACCGCTTTTTGACGCCAACAACTACGCATTTTGGAAAGACCGAATGGAGTGCTTTCTTCAAGGTGGGTTCGATATTTGGAACACGGTTATAAACAGAGTATCCATCCCTATGAAGAAAAAGGAAGACGGCACTCAAATTCCAAAAGCCCTCAAGGAGTTTGATGATGAAGACAAGAAAATATTCTCCTTAAACGGTAAAGCTCTTAATATTCTTCATTGTTCTCTTACCGCTACGGAATATAATCATATTAGAGGTATACGACCCGCTCATGAAGTTTGGGAAAAATAGAAACTATCTATGAAGGCACCAAGAAATTTAAACAAGCTAGAAAAACAATGCTTGTTAAAGATTTCGAAAATTTCACAATGCTCGAGGGTGAAGGGATTTCAAAAATTGTAGAAAGGCTAGACAACATCGTTAATTCATTATGGGCACTCGGAAAAGTCATTTAGGAAGAAGACAAAGCTACCAAAGTTTTAAATGCTCTTCCCGGTTCTTGGTCCGAAAAGGTGACGGCTATCATGGAAGCTCAAAATTTAGAAACTCTAAATTTTGATGAGCTTATTGGAAATCTTATCATCTATGAAGCATATGCAAATAAAAGGAGTAATTCAAAAGCATCCACTTCTCAACCGGATATTATAACAACTTGGGATGAGCTTCTTGCAACTTCCGACGATGAAGAAGCCGAGCAATGTCTAATGGGAATCGAAGAAGAAAATGAGGTACGCTCTAACCCTTCTTCTTCTTTTAGTAATGAATTGCATGATGAATATGATGAATTGCAAAATGATTTTGATGAGCTTCAAAATGAATTTCAAAGTTTGCTCTTTAAATACAAAAATTTGAAAAAGGAATTCAACATCATGAAAAATGAAAAGGATAGTTTACATGCTTCTTATGAATCTCTTACTAGTGCTCATAATGTTACACTTGATAAGGTTAGAAAATCTTGAAGAAGAAAATAGTACTCATATTAAAGATATTGATTGTATGAAAAAGGATATGATGAAGTTTAACTTGAATACCGATATAATGACCAAAATTCTTGATGTTCAACGTTGTGATCATTTGAAACTAGGACTTGGTTATAAGCCTAATGTTATTAATGTTAAGAAAGAGAACCAAGTCTTTATGCATGTTGGTCATTATGCTTCTAGAACTATTACATGTTTTTATTGTGGGAAAATTGGTCACACGATTAATACTTGTCGGGCTAAAAATAGTTCTAATTATTATTGGAGACCCAAAAGTCTCAATGTTAATCCCAAAGGACCCAAACACTTGAGGTACCACAAGATAATTTTATGTTAGGTACTTGGCGCAATAAAATCAAATGAAATTCAAATTGTCAAATAGACAACAAATGTTCGCGTCATTTAATCAAAGGAGAAGACAATATCAACAAAATCACTTTTCAAGAAGAAGGTATAATCAACAATGGGAAAGATACAACTCTTGGCAATGGAGAAATTGGTAACTCTTATCCTCTTCTTGAAGTATGCATTTTATATTGTCTTTTATAATTATTGCACATTTTTCATGTCTTCAATTTTGTATTGGTTGATAAAATTCTTTATAAAATTGTTTCTTAAAAATGAGGTCTCAATTTTATACTCTCGGATTTTTAAATTTCAAAAGAGACCTTAAATGGATTTTCAATAAGTGAATGTTTTATCAAACTTTTGTTAATTCCTACAAAAAGCATAGTATGTGCTACTTATCCAAATTCTATGATAGTTTATATCAATATTGTGTATATTACTTGATATTACTATGCTCTTGTGCAAGATATTTTGTTAAGTTTTTGCAGGAAATATTTTGATATTAAGGAACAAATGATCGTAGATTTATTCATGACTATCTACGTCATAAGGTGTCAAAATTGAAAAAGGCATATTGGTTGAGAAATAAATTCGAGGTATGTTTATCAACTTTTATTATTCTTATAGACTCGAAATTCTTCATGCCTTATGCCTATATGCTCGAATTCAAAACAATCCCAAATAATCTCATATAAGTGTCATTAAAAGAATTTTTCAATATTTGAAAGGCACTATCTCTTATGACTTGTCTTATACATTGTTTTAAATCGTTCCTATTTCTTTTAGGATAACAAGTCCGATATAAAATATTTCTCAAAATACGGTTCTTCATAATCAAACCAAACATATTGGGATTCGACATTTTTCTTGGGATGGTGTTTCTTAACGAAAATTTGAGATATATTTAATTCCGTCTCAAGATTAACTTGCGGATTTTTTAAAATTATTAACCGCCGAGACTTTTACCTCAACTCGAGCTTGTTTAGGCATAATGTATATTGAATGAGGTCTATGTTTGCATTTTGTACGTTTTAAAACTTAGGGGTGAAAAATCAGATTTTTGGTGCAAAATTCGGACAGAAAGAGAACTGGTGTTCAGGCACCGGTCGACGGAGATGTCGACCGGTCGACATGTTACAGGCACCGGTCGCCCTACACGTCGAACGGTCGCCCTAGTCCATTTCAGGAATAAAAATGGTTCTGTCCTTCATTTCGGTATTTTTGTCTATTTTCTTCCAAACTCGAACCCTTTTGCATTTTTCACACACAATTCACTCAAAATGATTTTCTTCTTATAAAATCTATATTTTTGAGTTTATGTAACTTCTATTTCATCATTATTATCCGATTTCTCCGATTAATTGGTAAGAATTTCTCCTTTTAATCTCAATTGGGTTGAACCCTTGAGAATGTGCGCATATCTTGATATTTTGATGAAATTTGTGTTTTAGTGTGATATAAATGATGATTGTTGATGGATGAATGTTGTATTATTGCATTTGGTGATGAAAACTTTTGGCTTAAATGAAATACAAAGGTGTTATATATCTCTTGTTTTATTCGACGCACGCCAAGTGTTCGACAAAATGTTTCTATGAAAAATTCATCACCTACATGATTCTCTTAATTTGAAAAGTCTTATAAGTTTATAGAGATCATGTTTTATCAATCAAATGAGCTTTTGCAAATCAAAATGATCAACTTTTCCCTTTTATTTGGAATTTAAGCTTCAATGTTCAAAATGCTCGATAAATCGATTAAATTGTGCACTTTGATATGATTGTATGATGTTTTTATCGTGCTAACATTCTTTTTGATGATTCCCAAGGGGGAAAAACAGGAAAAACGCTCATATGTACAAAGAAGCAAAAATAAGCTCGCAAGAAATGCTGTAAGCTAGGGCTCTTAAAAGCCAAAAGCTGTGAATGATTCTTAGTCCAATTGATGTATGATGGACTTTTATGCTTTTCTAATGATGTCTTTGTGACAGGGGGAGCTTCTAAGCTCATGAAATTCAAGCTTTTAGGCTTGTAGTTGTTTGCTTCTACTTATTTTTGTTATGCATATTGATAGGGGAGCTTATGCAAAATGTTTTTAGAAAATCTTTGCTCCTATCCTTGTGTGTTTTACTTATGATAAATGTTGCTTGTAATGGATTGATATTTTAGACCGGAAAAATGTGTTTTGTTTTAAAATCGATCTCCTAAAATTGTTTTGGTTTGTAATCATCAAAAAGGGGGAGATTGTTAGATAAATGTTTTTATCAAGATTTTGATGTTTTTTTTAAATGAGTTTTTACACCAAAACAATGTTTTTTAATGTTGTCCAAATACTCCCAATAGATTTAAAATATTTTTACTAATTTTTTGGAGTATTTCTTGAAGTTTATTTTTGACAAAAATCGGACAACACTTCTATTTTGGGTCGACCGGTCGAACAAGAGTTCGACCAGTATCTGAAGAACGCAAAAATGAAAACAGAACTCACTGGAACAAAAAAAGGGGGAGGGGGACCAGTCCACCTAGAGGCCGACCGGTCGGACCCCATGGAGACCGGTTGTACCCCCTTGGACCGGTCGCCCTCCCCTCCATCCCGTGTCTGAATCTTCAGATTTACTTTTTAATGTTCGAATTTTCTACATAGCGACCGGTCGCGCTGTGTTATTTTTGATAGCAGAATAATACCGTTGGACATCCATATCAGCAAGATTTACTTTATCATTTTTGTACAATATTTCTACATCTTGTGATTTTCTTTTTGTAGACAAAAGTGAAGAGGAGGAGCCTATGTTTGTGAAGACTCTCCGATAAATAGAAGATGATTTTGAAGACACAAAAGAAGAACAACACAAGCAAACACACAACAAGAAATCTGCAAATTTCTAAGCTTTCATATTCAACACTCTTGTTGTATTTATAGCCTAAGTATTTCACTTTCACATCTTGAGGTCTAGGCTTGATTCTTGATTACACTTGCACTCAAAATTATATTATTCATTATCAAGTTGTAATCTTGAATTTTTGGGTTCATCATTCAACACAAGATATCCTTGTGAGTGTTCTTGTGGTAAGAACACACTTGGGTGATCTAGGTGTTAGGTGTAAGAAGATTGTGGTAATCTTCTTATTGAAGAGTTTGGTGCTCTTTGAGGTGTTGAAGAATTTGGTGTTCTTCAAAGTTGAAGATTGTGGTAATCTTCACAAGGTGCCGTTGAAGATTGTGGTAATCTTCAAGGGAGATTGAGGTAATCTCCAAAGAGGTGTTGTAAGGTGATGTTGTATTAATTGTGGTAATTAATAAAATCTTTTTTCTTTTTGAAATCCATCCCGGAGATACTGGGGTGATAGAGGACTAGGCCCTAGGTGTGTTGAACCTCTATAAATCGAGGCATGTTGTTTAATTTCCGCGCCTTTATTCTTGTCTTTGAATGATTATTCGAAAAAGAGGGCGTAGTTCAAAAAATTGGCATAATCTATTCACCCCCCATCTAGATTATCATAGCCACTTGGACTAACAGTTACATTCTCCCCACCTTATAAAAAGTTTCATCCTTGAAACTTGTAAAATGTAAGAAACGTAATATGTGGAGGCGTGAAAACAACTCCCATGCTAAAAATATATTCTTATTGAATAACTGGGTGTTGCGACTTATGGTTGGTCAACTGAAACAAGTTCACTAGATTCGTTAACTCTTCGCAAAAAAGATAATATCAAATCCTAAAATTGCTTATTGATATCAACGGTAGTCTAACATGTCTCTTATACTTTCTAATTTGTCATACAACTATATTTTCAAGTTCTAGTACAAATGCTTGCATGTTTTTTTTATCACCCCATGCATAAATCAGGATATTAATAAGCAACTACAGAAAGAGAGTATTGAACAAATATGTAACTCGCAAGCATAAAACATAAAGGGCTAATTACAAAAAGTACCCTTGAGGTTTGACCTAATTACAAAAAAGCCCAGTTAACTTTAAAAATTACAAAAAGTAATCCTGAAGTTTTATTGTGTCTAATATTTAACCCTTCATAAGCAAAAATATTTCAAAATACACCCTCACATTTATAAAAATATTACAATTAGCCCCTTAATTTTAACACTAAATCAAACCTTAGGAGTACTTTTTGTAATTCTGAAAATTAGCAGGGTTTTTTTTGTAATTAGGTCAAACCTCAAGGGTACTTTTTGCAATTATCCCAAACATAAATTGTCTGAACTTTAAGCATTCAATCATGCAAATACTTGACACTGCACATTATAAGAAATTTTGTTCACAACCAACATTTATGATAATTTATTCAGGAATAATGCATCTTAACAAGCAGATAACATATCATTAAAACCACAAAAAATGGTGGATACCGACAAAAGCTCTAATTTTCGAAGTTAAAAGATGGTGGATACAAAGAAACCCGCTAGCTAAGCATTGAGAATAATGATGAATATTGATTGGGGATGAATGATAAATTTCAAAGCCACAATATTTTTGAGTCATCAACTCATGAAGAATACAAAATCTAATTCCAAGCATATAAAGACTAGCGGCCGATGTCGGGAGAAATGGGCCTGAAGAAGTTCGAAAATCCACAAAAAAAAAATTGAAACAAGCTAAAATTTGAATGACAAAATAAATTTTGATGATGAATGACCTAATATTATTGGACGTCCAAATGAGAGAGTACGGTCATTGTGCCCATAAGGAAAACTGGAACTAAAGTCTAATGGCAGCATGAAATTATTGAACCATTTCAACTTGAGCCTCTGTTAAATAGAGAAAGAAAGAAAAAGAGAAATAAAGATAGATGGAGATCGAAAAATATTGGATAAGGGGTTGAATCAAGAAAAGAGAAAAACATAAGCTAAATCAAGAATCCCAATGGAAGAAGTGAGAACAACAAGGAAGAAAAGAAAGAGGAAAGAAAAAAAAACTAAAATTGAAGAAAAAATTACGAAATGAGGGAGACCAAAAAAAAAGAATTGGAGACTGAGGTAGGCTTCACAATAGTTGAGAAATTCTTCATCAGATAGCGATATAATTAATAGCAAACGAAGCTTGTGTAAAAGCATGTCCAAATATGAAACTATTAAGGTTTCAGAATTTGGCAAATATCTCGGATTGAATGCATTAGTAAATACAGAAGAGTTACTGGAAAAATTAGAATAACTGCAAAAGGGAGATAGAGAGGAAACTAAAAATTGAAGATGGTGGTTTAAGGGGAAAAGGAAAACTGGAATTGTAAGAAGATTTTTATCATTTAATATCAGCGGGAGCATTAAGAAAAGAGGTGCTAGAAAAATTCTTAGGAAGGAAGGGTTGAACTTTGCTTGTCTACAAGAAATAAAAATGGAGAAAATTAATAGAGAGTTAATTGTAAAGTTGTTGTCAAATGACGATTTTGAATTGAAATACTTGGGTTCTCAAGGAGCATAAGGTGGATTGCTAAACACATGGGATAATAAAATATTTAATTTAATCAAAGATTGGTTTATCAAAGGATGTTTAGAAATAACAGGAAAATGGGGAAATCAAGATGAGTTGATAAAATTTATGATGTCTATTCACCTTGTTCATTTGTTGGGAAAAGAAAACTTTGGGAGGATATGCATACAAAATTCATAATCAAGAAAAGTAGTGTATTGCTGATGACTTTAATGTAGTCATGTTTCAATGGGAAGAAAAGGCAATGCAGGTAATGTAAATAATAGAGAAACAAAAGAAATAATTTTATTAGAAATTGTGAAGTTTGTTGATCTTTCTCTTAAGAAGAAAATAGACTTGGTATAAATGTGACAGCAGTTGTGCAAGTCAGTTAGATAGAATTGTAATCTCAAATGGGTGGACAAAAAATGGCCAAATTGCATTTTAGTGGGGTTGGAAAGAAACATCTCCGACTATTGTTCAATCATTTTGAAGGAGAAAGAAAAATGGTAATTGGGAGCCAAAACCATTTAGTCTTCTGGATTGTTGGCATTTGCATCCGAATTTACAAGTTTTTGCGGAATTAGAAAAGAATGAAATTGAAATTTGAGGATGAGATTCTTTTGTTCTAAAGGAAAAATTAAAAATGCTAAACGATAAACTCAATGTTTGGAACAAGTAAGTGTTTGTTAGAAATATATAAAATCCGATATTAGAAACAATATATGCAAAATTCAAGTTTT
The DNA here is from genome assembly GCA_016081115.2 of Rehmannia glutinosa. NCBI lineage: Eukaryota > Viridiplantae > Streptophyta > Magnoliopsida > Lamiales > Orobanchaceae > Rehmannia > Rehmannia glutinosa. Next base: position 66,262,985 of record CM071937.1, on the reverse strand, counting down.
AGGGTATCATAAAACCTATCTAAATTCAAATACATACACTGGATTTATAAACACTTGCTCATTTGGGACAAATCATTGAAGTGATTAATCACATACAAGAAATGAAATCAGTAGCAATTCACAAAATATATATGATATTATCAAATAATATATATCACACAAAGCACATTCTAAACTACAATATAAAGCCAGAAACATAAACACGATATAGTACATAATGAATGTAAAACTTACCATACAGTGGGGGAGGTGCTCCAAGCGCGACTCAGAAACCATGACACATTGACTTTAGATATATCTTAAATAATATTTTTCTTGAAGTCTATAGAACTGATTTTAAAAAGCCTCTGCTCCGATACTACTAAATGTAACGCTCTTTCTAGCTTACTTGAATATTAATGTGGAAAATAATAAATATATAAAAATACTTTAAAGAATGTCTAAAAATACTTAATAATAAAAACTTTACTTCGTTCGAAGGGTTTGCTGTGGAAATAAACACTAATAAATACTAGTCCAAAACATTCATTCTGAAAATAAAATGACATTTAACGTTTAATATACTAATAAGTCAAACTTTATAAATAAGAGAAACTGGAGGACATGGGTTCCCCGAGTCACCGCGCCCCGCCATCTCTTTCCTCTTTCGCACTTTCACCTAAAAAACTCAACATTCATGGAATGAGCTAAAGGAGCTCAACAAGTAATCTCATATATGAATGCATGCCTAATGTAATATCCTACATTATAACTTTGTAAAACTTTACGTTTTCATTACTTAAAAACCTTTCTTTCATACACATACTTATAACTTTCTTTTTTTTAAAAATATTCTTAGAACGCAAGTTCAATTGGTGACACATTATTTTAATCAGGATCGCAGTGGGCCTTGTTATTTGGATCCAATTAACATTTTGCCTGAAGGCTCATTTTCTTTCATTTTGCCCGAAGGTCCATTTTCTTTAACATTAACATTAGCCGCAAGCGGCACATTGTCAGAACGCCGGTCCTCCGTGCCCATTTCCCACTCACTCCAGCATCATAGGACAATGTGCACCCCTTTCTCTAAACAACATTTTTCTTTCTAAACTTTAAGACTTGACTTTACTTAATGTTGGGATGCTCGTGAAAATGCTATGAACATACATTAAAATGATGCGTGAACCTAAGGGATGCAACGTATCATTAAATACGAGAATAAATATAAACGTATATCATAATAATTAAATCACGTTAGTTGAAACAATCTTGAGAGCAAAATCCCATTCAACTAATTAGGGAAACCCCTTCATTTAACTAATTAAAGAAAACCCTTCATTCAATTAATTAGGGAAAACCCCTATATACAATTAGTTATGAAAAAGCTGACATTCAATTAGTTAGGAGTAAACCTCATATTCAACTAATTTGGGAAAAACACTACGTTAAACTAGTTAGATAAAGACCTTGCATTAAATAAATTAGGGAAACCATATGTTCAACTAATTGGGGAAATACCCTATATTCATTTAGTTAGGGGAAAATCCTATATTCAGTTAGTTTGGGGAAATCCTACATTCTGTTAGCTAGGGAATGCCCTACATTCAGCTAATTAGGGAAAAACCTAATCAATTGTTCAAACACGGAAAAGCCTTATATTAGCAATTTAGCAAAAGAAGTTTAATAGACAGTTTTCTCAATTTCCATATAATCGAATCATGGACATGAATCACGCAATTATACAATATTATAATCACTATTTGCAAATAGCATCTAACTGTACTAAGCATGATCACGAATTCAATCTAATTAGTCTGCAGAAATATTAAATCGTGAATTGCGAAAATTGTTATTAACCATAATATGTGTAGTGACACATATGAGATTCCAAATCGTAACAATTCATCTTGTGGGAACAGAAACACGCAAAATCAAGGTGGCATGTAAATGGGTGTTATACAATATAATAAGAATTTCATATTTCAATATGCATACGTAGGTTTCGTAAATCGGTAAACTTGAATTTGAATGGACTGAATTTCAAACAAATATTCGTAGTTCACATGTGTTGTCCATCACCTATATTTTTATCATTTACTGTACTTCCAGGCAGCCCTCCTTCCTTTCTGATGCAATACAATACACATGGGATAACCTGTAACAAAATTATAGCCTAACAGCGATTCAAAATTATAATAGCGCGATAAAGCCAATTAATCACACAAATGCGTTAATCCATACAATTTAGGACCAAGCCTCTAAGCCAAACACAAGATCAATTAACTTAAACCAATTATATATGAAAACTAGAAAGATTACTTGCATGTTCAACTTAGGAGTAGTAAAAAAAATTCAGGCTTTTTGGAATCAAACATAGTCCTAGAAGATTTGCATCGTGAAATCGACTCTCTTTTTTCTCTTTTCTCTTTTCTTTTCTTCTCTTTTCTTTCTCTCTTTCCGTTCTCCCCTGGCCGATTCTTCTCTATATCTGTCATGTGTTTTGTGTGTTCTTCATGTCTATATTTTACGTGTCGTATATCTGGGTTTTAACCTACTCCCAATTGGACTAGGTTTTGGATATATGGGCTTATCATTAACTTACTAACAACATAGACCTGATTTAATACTCTAAACCAGTTAAAGGTCTAATTATTTATTATAAGTCCCAAATTAAATAAATACCCAGTCCAATTTAAAGTACTATTTTATTACCCGTAATTTAACACATTAACTATCTAGTAAAATAATTAATAAATTTCTAATTCTCTATTATGATTCCATAAAATAAACTAATAGCATAATGTATAAAATTCTTATGAAGGCATAAAAATCTGGGTTGTTACATTCCTAATTGGTGCTACTCACACTCTTAGAACTCAGTACTTTAGCCTGGAGGTCCTAGGTTTGAGTGTGGAGGAACGCATGAAATCCGCTTCCAAGGGTGGGAAGTCCATGAGTGGCGACTCGGATGGAAAGCCCATAGGGAAAATTTAAGGAAATTGCTCGTTTGGGATAACCATCGTCGTTACAAAAAAAGCCCTTTTTTGTAGAAGTCATCTAGTTGAAGGATTACCAGATTCAGTGTACAAAAAGGAAATTATTTGTGATGCTTGTTAGAATGGAAAGCAAATCAAATCATCATTCAAAGAAAAGATGAATCCTTCTTCTACTGCACATGTATCTATTTGGACCAATAGAACCAGCAAGTATTAGTGGAAAGAAATATACTCTTGTGGTAGTGGATGATTTTTCAAGATACACATGGACCATTTTATGTGCAAGAAGAAGGAAACACTGCTAGGATTCAGTTGCTATCCCAAATGATGATTTCTTATAAAATAACTAAATAAAATTAACTTTGGGCTGGTTTTTGTCTGCGGGTTTTTGTTCTTTGTTGGTTAATCGCTTGTTGTTTTTGGGTTTCCCAACTCATAGCTATCCCCTTCACGGAACCAAACCTCTCAGGCTTGAACTAAGTCTGAAATCTGTCTTGGACTCCCTCTGGATGGCTTTTCTTGGATAGGTTTGGACTTTGGTTGGCTTTTTTGTTACCGTCCATTCTTCCAAGTCTTTAATTCTTATTCTATTTGGGGACTCGTTAGAACCTCTTTACCTTTAGATTGCTTCGTTCCCCTGACCATTCTTGAATGATCTTTTGAAACTGAAGCAACCTTAGGGGTGTCCCTTTCAGTTTTTGATTATTTCCCTTCTTTTTTGATGGGCTTTGATGTTGCTAACTAGGCCTAGCTGGGCTGACTTTGTCCCCTCCCTTTTGGTTTGTACTGGTTTTCTTACGAGGTATGCCTCGTCTTCAAATTGTACATTTTATTATAGATCATTCGCCACCCTTTCTCAAGCATTCTTTGGAGAGCTAGGGTTAGGGCCGCCCTCTCTCCTAGCAGGCTTGTTAAATTGGTTGATGATCCTTAATTTGTAATTTGCTTTCTGAACCTCCATGTTGGGTTTGGATATTTGATGCACTGTCTAGTTCTTAAGCTCTCCCACCTTTTGGGCCTTGATCTAGTTCAACACATTAGTCCTTAGTTTGATTGTTTCCAGTTACTTGGTCATATCCTTGTGGTTATTGGGCCTGTCCATATCCACATTTTCCTTTTACTGGGGTATGCCCCTTTTACTTTGTATATTCACATCTTTTTATGAAATTTTCACATTTTCATCAAAAAAAAGAAGGAAACACTGCCAAAAACTTCCTCAGCTGATGAGAAGAGTTCATAATGAAAAGAGTCAATCTATTATCAAGATAAGATCTGATAGAGGAACTGAGTTTGTCAATAGAATTATAGCTCAATATTGTGTAAAGAATGAGATTGCTCATGAATTATCAGTTTCAAGAACTCCAGAGCAAAATGGAGTCGTTGAAAGACGGAATAGAACACTCAAGGAAGTTGCAACAATCATGTTAGCTGAAGCTGGATTGCTTAAGAGGTTTTGGGATTAGACTATTAATACAGCCTATTACACTCAGAACAGATACATGATTAACATACAACTATCCAAAACCCCTTATGAAATATGGACAGGAAGAAAGCCAAATGTGGGATACTTTCATATCTTTGGAACAAAGTATTTTATTCACAACAATGGAAAAGATAACTTGAAGGCTTTTGATGCTAAGGCAAATGAGGAAATATTTCTTGGATACTCATCTAAAAGCAAAGCATTTAGAGTTCTGAACAAGATAACTATGGTCACAAAAGTTTCAATTCATATAGTATTTGATGAACCAAACATCAGTGCAGAAGACATTGACAAGTTAGCTGAGAAGATGAATCAGCCAACTGTTCAGAAGAGTCCTTATACTGAGACAGCTCCCAGAAGACTCGATCTTAATCTCAAAGAGAGCTGGTAAGATTGTAGCTGAATCTAGATGATTAAGAAGAAGTTGTTCAAGACAACTTAGCTGCAAGATAGAACAACCCAGCTGACTTACTCCAACCTGATGTGAGATGGCTGAGAGACCATCCACCTGAGTTAATAATTGGAAATGTTAGAGAATGAGTAAGAACAAGGTTAAGAACTCAACATGAAGCTCTGTTCACTTGTTTCATTTCACAAATTGAACTGAAGGATGTGTCAGAAGCATTAGATGACACACTGGATCCTATCTATGCAAGATGAGTTAAATCAGTTCGAAAGGAACAAAGTTTGGGAATTAGTTCAAAAACCTACTCACCAAAATGTCATTGGTACAAAGTGGGTATTCGGGAACAAGATGAACAAGAATGAACTATAGTCAGAACAAGGAAAGATTGGTAGCCAAAGGTTATTGCCAAGAAGAAGGTATAGAGTTTGATGAAACATTTGCTCCAGTTGCAAGACTTGAAGCAATAAGGATTTTTCTTGCCCATGTTGCTCCCAAAAACTTCACAGTTTATCAGATGGATGAGAAGAGTGTATTTCTCAATGGATTACTAGAGAAATAAGTTTATGTAGAAGAATCTCCAGGCTTTGAGCATAAGACTATAAGAGATAAAGTGTACAAGCTAAAGAAAGCACTTTATGGATTGAAACAAGCTCCAAGGGCTTGGTATAACACACTGTTACAGTTTCTCATAGACAATGGATTCAAAAAAGGAAAGGTTGACAAGACCCTATTCAGAATTCAAGATAGAGAAAGCATCTTGCTTGTTCAAATTTATGTGGATGATATCATTTTTGGATCCACAAACAAGGACTTATGTGATAAATTCTCAAAACTGATACAAGGAAAGTTTGAGATGAGCGTGATGGGAGAACTAACTTTCTTCCTATGACTTCAAGTGAACATGTGTAGGATGGAACCTTTATAAGCCAAACCAAGTATATAAAAGATTTGATGAAAAAGTTTGGTATGGAAGAGAAGTCATCTGTCAAGATACCAATGAATACATACATCATTCAAGATAAATTTAGATTCAAAAGGGAAATCAGTAGATCAAAAAGGATATATAGCACTCATTGGATCATTGCTCTACTTAACTGCCAGCAAACCTGACATCACCTTTACAGTAGGTCATGTATAAGGTTTCAATTTACACCAAAAGGAAGTCACATGACTACAGCACATAAGACTTTGAGATATCTTAAAGGAAGTCAAGAAGTTAGATTGTGGTGTCCTAAAAAGCGAGGCTTCAAGCTGATTAGATTTTCAGATTCGGACTATGTTCGATGTAGAGTTGACAGAAAGAGTGTATCTGGTACATGTCAACTACTTGGAAATAGATTAGTTTCTTGGTTCAGCAAGAAACAAAACTCAATAGCTACATCAACAACTGAGGCAGAGTACACAGCTGCAAGCAGCTGTTGTGCCCAAGTTCTATGGATGAGACAACAATTGAGAGACTATGAATTTCAGGAAAATGAAATTCCTATTATGTGTGACAACATGAAGAAGGAACTGTAGTCAGAAACAAGGAAAGATTGGTAGCCAAATGGTATTTCCATGAAGAAGGTATAGATTTTGATGAAACATTTGCTACAGTTGCAAGACTTGATGCAATAAGGATATTTCTTGCCCATGTTGCTCCTAACAACTTCACAGTTTATCAGATGGATGTGAAGAGTGCATTTCTCAATGGATTATTGGAGAAAGAAGTTTATGTAGAACAACCTACAGGCTTTGAGCAGAAGACTATAGGAGATAAAGTGTACAAGCTAAATAAAGCACTTTATGGATTCAAACAAGTTCCAAAGGCTTGGTATGACACATTGTCACAGTTTCTCATAGACAATGGATTCAGAAAAGGAAAGGTTGACAGGACCGTATTCAGAATTCAATATGGAGAAAGCATCTTGCTTGTTCAAATCTATGTGGATGATATCATTTTTGTATTCACAAATAAGGATTTGTGTGACAAATTCTCAAAACTGATGCAAGTAAAGTTTAAGATGAGCATGATGGGAGAACAAACATTCTTCGTAGGACTTTAAGTGAAGCAGATAAAGGATGGAACCTTCATAAGCCAAACCAAGTATACAAGAGATTTGATGAAAAAGTTTGGTATGGAAAAGAAGTCATCTGTCAAGATACCAATGAATACATTAATTAAGATATATTGATTCAGAAGGCAAACCAGTGGATCAAACAAGATATAGAGCACTTATTGGATCATTGCTCTACTTAACTGCCAGCAGACCTGACATCACCTTTGTAGTAGGTGTATGTGCAAGGTTTCAATCTACACCAAAAGAAAGTCACTTGACTGCAACAAATAAGATTTTGAGATATCTGAAAGGAAGTCAAGAAGTTGGATTGTGGTTTCCCAAAGAATGAGGCTTCAAGCTGATTGGATATTTAGATTCTGACTATGTTGGATGTAGAGTTGACAGAAAAGAGTACATCTGGTACATGTCAACTACTTGGAAATAGATTAGTTTCTTGGTTCAACAAGAAACAAAAGTCAATAGCTACATCAACAAATTGAGTGCAGTAGTACATAGGCTATGCAGCTATTATCAGCCCAAGTTCTATGGATGAGACAATAGCTGAGAGACTATAATATTGAGGAAAATGAAATTCTAGTTATGTGGGACAACACAAGTGCAATTGCAATCACTCAAAACCCAGTTTTGCACTCAAGGACAAAGTATATTGATGTCATTTATCGTTTTACCAGAAATCATGTTGAAAAGAAAGACATCATGTTGGAACATGTATCAACGGATAAGTAGTTAGTTGTTATTTTCACGAAACCCTTATGTGAATCAAGATTTGAAGAGCTAAAGAATGAGCTTGGATTAATTGAGCTAAGTTAATTTGCTCAGAAGAGTCATTCATAAGAGTTCCAAATGAAGGGAATTGCATTTCAAAAGAGTTTTACTCTCTCATCAGAGTAAAATCAGCAGAATTGGGTACTTAGCCGAGTTAAGAAAATTGATAAGCTGAGTAATACTAGTTGACTTGAGAGAAGAAGAGTCATTTATTAGCCATATATGAGTCAACAGACATATTTGTTGGCTAAGGGACAAAACGAGATCCTATTTATGAAGCGAGAATGTTTTCTGAAATGATGTCAGCATCATGCAATGCGAAATAGTAAAGCTGCAAACAAAATCCTATGATTGGCCATAAATGTTGCCATTTAATACAGTAATTAAAAGCGGATTTCAAGATCGAATCTCAACCATTGATCAGATTTCAAAATTGATGATTATCCTCACGTTATATCAAACCCCTTATATATCTCAAATATTTTCTCTCTCATCTCATATTCACTCTCAAAATTCCAAAAAGCTCTCTGCAAAACCCCTTCTTGAAAGTCATTCAAATCCTTAGAAATCAAAATGTCACCAAACAAATCTTCAAGCTCCGCACTTGCTTTTGCAAAACTATTCGAGAAAGTGTACTCCGGTGCACTGATTGACATTGAAGGCTTTGTTAAGAAATCTGTTGACCAAGCTAGGACTCAAAAGATCATGGAAAATCTAGAGAAATCAAAGTTGGTCAAGTTTTTGATGTTGCAGATGTCAAAAACCTACTAAGAAGTTGCCATGTTCTACGTGAACGATTCAGTTCACGATGATAGCATTCCCTCTTCAGTGAATGGCCAAGATGTGATCATCACTGCATCAGACTTAAGTGAGCTGCTTAAACTTCCCAACAGTGGTCTAAGTGAGTTGAAAGACCATGAGTTTGATTTTCAGAAGACATTAAGTTAGATTGCAACTGATGAGGAAATCGAGAATCACAAACCTTCTGCTACGAATGATGTACTGAAAGAAGAATACCACAAGCTGATGGATGTGGCATCGAAGTGTTTGGATATCAAATTCGGATCTTACAGTTAGCTGTCATTAGCTAAGCTAATTGTAATGTCTGCAATCATGGATCATATGGAGATGAACTGGGCAAAATTTGTATATGAAAAAATGTGCCAGAACATGTTACACGTGGAAGTAGTTGATGGGAAATTTAAGAACACCTTGGGTTATGTGCTAGCCCTAGGGTACCTGTTGGATAAGAAAAGTTTTCCCCTGAGGAAAGGGAAGCCATTCATGTCAATAAGAGGTTCTTTAAGGGCAACCTCTATGTTACATATAAGAATGCTCGTGCAAAAAGAAAGGGCACTCTGAATGAGAGACAGTTGAATCGGTCCCAGCTGCTCATGTACCAAAGAAGAGGAGGTCAGCTGCTCCAAGGAAGCTAACTGTTCCGACGAAGAAGAAGACTCAAAGAGGGCTACGTGATGAGCTTGATGAGTCTACTGTTAGAGCTGACTTGGAGGAAACTAAATCGGTGGAGATTCATTTCTAGAGAAGGTCTAAAACAACTCGAGACAGGCCTTTAGTTGTGGTTGCTCAAATTCCACTTGAGTCAACCACTGAAAGAAGAGTTGAAAAAGCAGTTGTTGCGGATGTCGGTGATGCAGCTGTAGAAGTCGTTGGTGAGTTTGCTATGGAAATCAGGCCACAAGCAGAAGAAGTTGTTGCTCCAGCCGAATCTGAGCCAGAAGACGTTCATTCCCCTCTATATCATGTTGAATTGAAAAGGATATCCGAATGGGCCATTTGGAAATTGAGTAAAAGTAGGATCCAATTCACAAGACCCGAGATGATTGAGAAGTAGGAGTGGATCATCTCCTTATTGCTTCATGGCTCGCAAGCTATTCTAAAAACCTTAGGCAAGTGCACCTATCGTTTTATAGTTTAGTTTACCGAGTATCGAGTGTCATTACCACGAGGATTATGAGTACTAGTAATTACCGTTCTTTGTTATCTAATATATTAATTTTAGATGTTTATTTTGTAAAGAAAAAAAAAAGAATCTAATTAATCAACAAATTACAAATGATAGAATAAATGAAGATTGTAAAATAAGAGATCAAGAGATAAAAATGTATTCGAATATAAATTCCTCTAGAATATTTTTGTGATTTTAAAAACATAAAATACAACCTTAAAACCTTAAGCAATTACCATCCCTTAACATAATCTCATGCTTCATGGACCGTAGAAATTCTTAAGTCAAGTTAAACCCTCTTTCAAGGTGAAAAACTCCTAATCTCAATTTGATTAACTAAAATCTCTTTCTAGTTAAAACCCCAAGATAGCATTATAACGATTTATGAATTCCCATATTAGGTTTGACCCTAATTCAGAAGATTTATTGCATCATATATCTAGAATTGTATGCAACTCCTTTCACTTAGATTGGTTCTTTCTCACCATAAATCTCTCGATTACCCGATGAGGAATAAAATTCAAATCAATATACCAGAAATATTAACTCGAATGAATGAAGCATAATATAAGTGAATCGCACAAAACATGAAGATTATATTAAAACATTCAAACCGTAATCACAAATCCATTCTAGAGTTCATTACATTCAAACACTAAAGATTTAGATCAACATGATTTTGACAAAAGCATAAGATATACAAGAATATTAAAATGATATAGACATGATTAACTTATCTTTCAAGATCACAACAAGACTTCTCTTTGGTTGTCTTCAATGATGTTATGCTCTAAGTCTTCCTCTCCAAGCTCTTCAATCTTCAATTCTACTTTCCCTCTCTTCTCACAATATGTAATTTGCTCTCTAAAACCTAAATTTTATGTAAATGAATCAATGAATCTGAATAATGATGAATGCCCGACCTCAACCCCATCATTGAGCTATTATTGACATTATTTTGGTAAAAGTATTCCTTAATAATGTCATCTTTTAATAGTTTAATGCTCCACTTCATTAGTTGGGTTGTTGGGTGATTGTTTTATAATTATTGGTGAAAATAAGACTTTATTCAGCAAAATTGGGTGTCAAAAGTGTACAAGATTTGTCAAAAGGCTTGGTTGAAGTGTTTTCCCAAAATACCTCTTGAAAATCGGACAGAAACTGTTGTGTAGCACGATCGTGCTGAAAAACATGGTCTGGCCATGTTTCATATGTGTTTTGGCACCCTCCAGACACGACCGTGTAAAAAGCATGGCCTGGCCGTGTTCAGTACAACATGGCCATGTTTTTTGCCTTTTTTTGTTCATTTTTAACATGGCATGTAAAAAATACACCCAACCCGTGTTCGGCTCGAAAGGCCCCAAAATGATGCATTTAGCTTGGGATTTTGAGCGTTTTTGCATCCATAAACCTCGGGATATGTTTTGACATGAAACCATGGCCCAAAATTCATCAAAAATAGCTCTGAATGATCAATCTACACCGATAAAAGCACCTCACAGTAATATGAACTATGTACAATCAAAAACTTACGAAACTAACAACAAAATAACTCAGATTCTACTCAAATAAACACATAAAACATGCATAAAAAGACACTTATCGTTGCTCCATTCATCATGCCTTGGACACTCAGTACGTGTACAATATGCTATACAAAAAGAGAAGGGAGGAGAAGGCCAAGAAGTTTGAGAAAAAAAAGGTACAACTGAGACACACAGATGTCTCTTTGGACACTCAGTTGCACTAATCCCTGATCTTAGAGATAATGAAAAATTGATGGATGAGGTAGAAGCAGCTGAGTTGAGGCAGGCTTTGCGTGAATCGAGAGAGATAGCATAATAGAGACAGCAGGCTGGGCCTGGGGAAACATCATCCCTTACTCAATTTATTGGTGATGTGATGAGAGACACAAATGCTCTCTCATCACTAGCTTACTCTCAATCACTTGCAACAACTCCCAAAAATGGCGATGAAGCTGGTGAAATAATCATGGTGGACTTGGTAGGAGATGATAAGAAAGATGTGCCAACCATTATGTATGGGAACCCATCTAAGCTTACCCCAAACACTGTTGTTGAGATAATAGATAAAGAAACATCTAAAATAACCAAAACAGATGAGACTCCAGTGACAGCTGACCCTATTGATGTTCCAAATAAAACAGTTGTTGAGACAACTGAGGGGAAAGCTGAGCACACTACAACTCATGAATTAGTGCCCGAAATTACTAAGAATATTAAAGGAGTTGTAGGAAGAGAAGTAGGAGAGATTGATGTTGGAGGCCAAGTGGTTATTGATACAGCCAAGTCTGGTGAAGTTAGAGAAGAAGATATTGAAGAAGGAGAAGAAGTAGTTGTTGTGCATGCCAATAACGTTCCAGTGGTTGAGACTACTGAAACTGAGGTACAAGTGGAAATGATTGTGGAGGCTACAGCGGTTGAGACTGATGTTAGCAATGAAAGTGCAATCCCATCGGTTGATACTGTTGTGGATGTCAGTTCTATCCAAAGACCCAAAGATGGCGGTTGAGACTCACACTAGGGAATGTTGATTTGGGTATGGATCAGAATAAGACATATATTTAGAATTTGGGTTCAAAGTCAGTTGAGCCAGCAGGAAATTCGATGCAAGTAAATAAAACAGCTGAAATAGAAAAAGACAATTCACAGAATCCAGCTGAATCAGATAAAGAAGGATCAAAGGCAATTGACCGAACCAAAGATGAAATAGTTGTTAACATGGATGGCGATGACATAGTTGAATCAGACCCAGGTGATGATGATCAAGCAACAGGGTCCAACTTTGCCGAATTTAGGTTTGTGCTTGTTGACCCACCCCATTAAGCTATTAGATCACCTGCAAATGATATTGTTCAGACAACTAATGTACAGTCAACTCATAAGGAAGACACAACTATCGCCAGTGAAGTTATTAACACAGCTGAGGCACAATCAGCTCAGCAGGCTTACACAACTGCTGCCGCCGATGAAGCTCAAACAGCTAAGGGAAAATGAGTTCCAAGACAAGAGGGTGAAGCAAGAAACCCTATTGGAGATGGAGCAGGACCTTCCTCAACTCCTATTGATAATTTTGGTCCGGAGGACTTTGAATTCCCAGAAGAGATTCCTAGTGATGAAGAGCCAGATTTATCTAAATTCAGTTATCCCACTCACGTTTTAGATTCAGGAGAACGAGCCTTGATTCCATACAACCCCATAGAACACATTCTGGAGTATGAATTTTCCCCTGGGATCGATAGCCAACTCACATCTGAACTTAGAAGAACATTCAAATATATGTTTGGGTAAATAGAGGAGATGGAACATGGTTTATCGGATTTCTGCCAGCATATTAACAATTATGATGCACATTTGAGCAGTGAAATCCGATGCGTTCTGTTGAAAATCAAAGCATGGGGTAGCTAAAACTCAAGCTCTTCATAGGGAACAGTCAGGAGTTTCAAATGTCTCTATAATAAGTTGCTTATATAGGGTTCTGATCAAGTGGCATTTCAGAATTGCCAAAAGAACCACATGAATATGATGGATAGAAACCACCGGAGTGACATGGACTTGCTCGCTGCCAAGGTTGAGAGGAAATTCGAACATCTGATGCTTCAATGAACAATCACTTCTCAACTTTGCAGAAACAGCTGATTAAACTCAGCTCGCATCACTCTACTGCAGATTCTACTACCCATATGAAACTAGACTTCATTCTGAAAACCATCCAATCTCTCTCTCATGCTGATACCAAAAAGGGGGAAGAAATAGTAGATCCTCCTGTAACATCTATGAAGAGCAAAGGCACAGGAGAGTCCTCTATTTTGGCTAAAATTCCTGCTTATCTTCCTGTGGATGAAAAAGTTGAGCTTCCAATGAAGAAATCCAGGGAAGAATACGAGGCACTTGAAAATAAACAAGCAGATAGAATCAATGCTCTCAACGATAAATTTGGTAGGCCACCAGTAGACTACTCCCCAAAGAACAAGATAGATCAAATGAAGAGTTTGATACTCTTCTATCCAAAGGATACTACAAGGGGATGAGCATTAGAGATGCTTGGGACTTGTACTGGAAAAAGGGCTTGAAAGATATTGAGAAGACTAGAGATCAGCCAACTCAAGGTTAGAAGACTAAGGGTCAGCAGAGTTCGTCTTCTAGTCATCAGCAGAGTTCAAACCGTCAAGTTCCCAGGGGTGGCAGCCAAGTTGGAGCTAGAGGAAGAGGTAGAGGTGATCAATCTTCTGGTGGGAGAGGAAGAGCTTAAAGTCAATCTAAAAGAGGCTCTCCACCAAGAAGATGAAGAGGTGTGATGTCTGTAAATCCTTAAAAAGAGATGTTGCGTATTGGCTCGGTCTCCATGAAGCTCAAAGAAGAGAAGATGAACGAAGAGATGCTGAGTGGAAGAGACAAATCGAAAGAAAAGATGCTAAAAAAAGAGCAAGAGGCAGAGATCAAAGAAGATAGGGGGAAGACATCAAAAATTATTGTATCTTTACAATTCTTTGTAAATACACAATATAATGTAAGTGCCTGAATTCATATGAGTAAAATTGTAATTTTCTTTTTTTTATTTAAATTTAAGGCACATATGTTGTAAAAAGTTTTGGTATCATCAAAAAGGAGGAAAATTTTAGGAGATTTATTGTATAGATTTTGATGATACTTAGAAAACTTTGTAGATGTTGGCACCCCATTTTCTATGTAGAAAACTACTTCGTAATATATATGATGGAAGTTGATATAAAAAGTAGCCAAGTAGAATTGCATAAGACTTGCTGAAGAAATTATCAGAAGACTCGCAGATGAGTGATGAGAAGAACCGGCTGACTCGCAGCTGAGTTAAACTCAGAAGACTCTCAGCCAAGTGCAACATCCAAGTCTTTCGGAAGACTAGCAGCAGAGTCCATCAGAAGAATATATCAGAAGGCTCAAGCTTAAGTCAAAAGTGGTAAAGCAGCTGAAGGACTAAGTTATCTAAAGAAGTCTATTGCACCAAGTTCGAGGAAGTTACTTATTTTAGTAACAACGACATATCTGAAACCTTAAAGTGCTCAAGCTGAAAGGATGCAAAATGAATGACCAAATGGGAAGCATGCATGCGCTGACACTTTTTCAAAAAAAAACTTTAGAAAGCTGAGAACAAGGTTGGGTCAATATCTAAAGCTGCAAGACAAGCTAACAAACACAAAGTAGAGTTTGATTTTTTGTCTATCTCTTCAACGGACAAAATTCGAACTCCTGCTATAAAAGCTCGGAAATTTTCAAAGAGAAAACAATAAGAACACAAGAGCATTCGAACAAGAAATTCAAATATAATCACTCTCAAGCTTAACTGCAAATCCTCAAGTTTATTCGAAGACACTTCATCCAACAGATTCAATGAAAGTTGTTCAAAAACTGAAGAGGGAAATTTTGTGTAAAACAAATAGTGGCCTACACTACCAAGAATTGAAGAAAGTGTAGTAAGGTTCAAGGTCGAACCAGATTCTGAATCCAAGGAGGGTTATGTATCAAATCCTAAAGATTCAGAGAGCTGAAGTACCTAAGCAGCTGCCTGACGAAGAGCTGAGTCCAAGAATTAGCTAGCTGTGTGATCAAAGTTGTTTGGACTGTACTTTTGTAACTAAAGTCATCAGTTACAATAGTGAATTCCTCCTATAGTAGAAAGAGTGGAGTAGAGGAATTACCCCATCCTCGAACCACTATAAATTTTTTGTTCTTTATTTTAGTCTTTACATTTCTACATTTCATTACATTTTTTATCCAGCAAACTCATAACTCTTTAAAAGTACAAGTGTTGATAAAACTAACTTAAAAATGGTGTAAGACTTCCACTGATTAAGTAAGAAAACTAATTTCATAAATAGTTGATTTTCCTTAGCAGAATTACTCTATCAACAGCTCTTTTAGAGAATTGTTGAGTGGCTAACTCTCCTGCTGAATTTCAACATAAATTGTCTTAAGGACTTAGTTGTTTTCTTAAAACCTCTGACTTTAAAGATCGAAAAATTTGTAAAGTCTATTTACCCTCCCCCCTTCTAGACTTTACTTAACACCCCTTGGGACCTACACTCTCTTATTTTCCAAATCACCAATCATTTCTAATAAATATCACACTAAAAAAAAAATCACATCAACTATCATCACCAAACTCTCATCTTATATCCAATCACTCTCAAAATTATTTTTAATTTTCAAAATAAATATTTCACCCTATTCTCTCCAAAAGTAGAAAGAAACGAAATAAAAGATCAAGAAATCGTTCCCTAAAACTCTAATTCTTCAATCTCTGTACTTTTTTTTTTTTTTTGGGTGGAGGGGGTGGTTACCTATGTATCTCCAATAATAAATCATGGAATTTCTTTTCATACGACATTTATATGCATTTTCAAGTACACAAATGCCATGCCTTGATTTATCCAACTTTGAGATTTTTGTTGCACGTCTTTTATTCCGTTTGTATTTTACTATTTGAATTAACACGTATGGCTTTAGATAGAGCTCTCAAATGGCGGTGCCGGATCGAAAATTTCTTCAATGGAACCCAGTCCAACTTTCTCATTGGGCCGACTAGTTTTGACATCTCTAGGTTCGAGTAAGCCTAATTATCTACAAGCTGAAGTCCAGAAATACTGAAGAATTTGGGATTGTAGAAACTACATATTCCCGTAACCAACAATGAGCAAAGAATTTTCCAAACGGTTTACATCGTTCATCAGTAGATATAATTCGTAACAATTTATAGTTCCTCAACTGTCCTGAATCACATATAAATTCCACCTTTAAGGGATAATTACAAAAACACACCTTAAGTTTGGGCTAATTACAAAAAAAAAAAAACCAAAGATGTTTCAAAATTACAAAAAAAAAAATTATCATGTTTGATTATGTCTTAAATTTAAGGAGGTAACTGTAATATTTTTATAAATGTCAAGGGGATTTTTGAAATATTTTTTATTATGAAGGAGAAAATGTAAGAGTGAATCAAACCTCAAGTTTTTTTTTGTAATTTTCAAAATCCCTGGTTTTTTTTTTTTAATTAGCCCGAACCTCAGGTGTGTTTTTGTAGTTATCCCTTCCTTTAATTTGCACGTCAAAGTTCCAACATTGCACAACTTGATCATTGAATGGTTACTTGGACTATGAAAAATAACATATTCTGAATAATATACATTGGACCAAAGTACGTAGATTGTAGACAAGTAGAAAACTATCAACCTGATTATGGACTTCTATCCTAATACATAGCACATGATACAGGGGAATGTTACACGGCTCTCTATTAAGACAAAAGATTTGGGCAAGGCTGAAACATATTTAAAAAAAAAAAAAAAATTAAAGAAATGGCTGAAGAAATCGGAAAATGAATAAGAAACTATTGTTATAAAAGACAAGATAGCACGCAATTGATGAAAGGAGACACTGTACAGTCGCACAGAATTCGAGGGGTGAACGAACCAAAATTGGAGGTGAGCAAATATGCTAATGAACAAATTTCTTCCTTTAGTAATGTCCACGTCTCAGTGTAGAAAAAAATCCACCAGATTTCTCCTTTCGTCCCTCTCCATCATCTCTAACCTGTTGCGCATACATCATCAGGTTTAATTCATCCCGAGTGTATCATTTACTTCTTATGCAACAGTAAAAGCAAAAACTCCAAATTCTTTTCCAGAATCCTTGAGCAACCATTGAATTATTAGAACGGTTTAATACATTCCTTCCTAATAATAAACCATAAATTTTTTTAGCTGAGTAAATAAGTCATCAGTTAGATGTAAAGTAAACAAATTAGCAAACAGTTACAGATGCAACAGGTGCATTCGATAAGTTTGTCCAGCATCAGTTGGTTGAAAGAAATGAGAGATCATTCATCTAAACTAGATTTAAAAGTACCTCTTCAGCGATTTAGTGCAATTTTTTTAAAGTAAACCAAAGTTTCTGTGTGAAAATGAATAATCAAGATAATACCTCCTTAGAAATTTGCTGTAAGATCTCTGTTACTTCAGAAAAATCAGGTCTCAATGATGGATCCTTCTGCCAGCATCTCTCGAGCAGCTCAGCAAGCTTTGGATGAGTGTGTTTTGGAATTGTTGGACGGAGACCCTGAAATAATAGACAAATGGATCGATAGTGACTGAAAATATCTGATTTTTCATGGACGTGTACAGATAATTTCTGTGTGTTCGCTCCAAGCATGTCCATGCGGTAATTGCAAATAAAATAACCAATTACACAACAGCCTAAATGCTTTACCTTTTGGACAACTCCAACAGCAGCTTGTAAAGGGGTCAAGTACTCGTAAGGAAGCTGGCAAGCCAGAAGAAAATGTTTAAGGAATTTCATACAAGGAGAGTGTTGATTCCGAAATTTTAGAAAACGAAATAATACCTTTCCTGTCAGCAGTTCCCATAGAACCACCCCAAAACTAAAAACGTCAGCCTTATGATCATAGGGTTTATGCTCTATAATCTTCAAAGAAAAAAAAATATTTGTAAGCTAATTTAATCAGGGCCAAATAGAACAGCCTTTATTAACTTAGAGATTTCAAATATAGGAAAATAGTTAAAAGTCCCCCAAATTCTAATTTGATATAAAATGGCGTATACCTCAGGGGCCATCCACCGATATGTCCCAGTTTCAGCTGTCATCACACCTGTTTGTGCTTTCACTCTGGCCACTCCAAAATCACCCACCTTAACAACCTGAAAATAAAGCTCAAGATGATTTTTTTTTTTTTTTGGAGAAAAGCTCAAGATGATTCCTCTTAAAGAAATAAAATGGTTTTGTCCTCACTTTTACCCACAAGAATAATATCCTTTTAGAATGATTTTCTTTTCAAAAACCATGTTGAACTTCTTACATAGGAAATTCTTACTTACAAATAATAATATTATGTTGAAGACATAATGCTTACTTCATTCTCATCCATCAAAAGATTTGCAGCTTTCAAGTCCCTGTGAATTATATTGTTCTGATGCAAATAGTTCATTCCCTTCGATACATCAATAGCTACTTTTAGTAAATTCGGAAGCTTAAATACACCCTTTTGCTTGTGTAAATAGTCGTAAATACTCCCTCCAGACATGTATTCTGCAATTAAATAAGCATGTAAATTTAAACCAAAATTGATCCTAATGGCAAAAGAAATAGATCTTTAACCCCAGTTATTTATTTATTCTTTTGAAATCTCATCTTAACTCCATTTTTTCAAGATATGTATACTTTGCCTACACAAACCTGTCACTATGCACAAGTTTGGAGGTCTGGTACATGCTCCAATGAATTGGACGACATTTTTGTGTCGAATTTTTCTGTATAAAACATATAAACCCAAAAAGGCCAATCAAATATTATGTTGAGCCATTTTAAAACAAAAAATAATGGAATAGCTAGTCAATGTAGACGAACCTCATTATATATACTTCTTGTGCAAACTCCTTCTGAAGTTCTGTATTCAATCTGTCAGTCTTGAGAATTTTAATTGCTACTTCTTGACTACAGTAGGTACCTTTGTATCTGGACATAAAGTTAATAAAGTAAATTGAACACTCAACTGCAAGTATAAGCTTTAAAGTAACATCCATGCTACTTACAAATCACCGTATGATCCAGATGCTACTTTGGAGTCAAATTTCAAAAATTCAGGATCAATTTCCCAGACATCAGTACCATCATTGGGTATTGTTAGATGATCAGATTCACATTTGATCTCTATTTGCACATGTTTATTGAGAGAGGGCAAAGAATGCAGATTTGGCCAAGAATATTTCTGCATGAAAACAAAAATATATTTCTTATACATCTTATAGTTGAAGAAAAGAGAAAGAACATAAATAACAGAAATAATCCGTAAATCCACATATTAAGACTAAAGGTCACGCTGAATTTTCCTGTTTACTCTCTATTTATTACTATCAGCATATTACCTGTTGGTTTTTGGTGTCAAAATAGAAGAGGGGCTTTTGTCCCACATAGGTTGGGAAACAAAAGTGATGGGAGCCTTAAGGCTATTTAAGGAACCCAAGTGTTTTGATTTCAAGTGCACCAATCAAATACACTATAATCTTTGTAGTTTGATTCTTCTAAATTCTTTTCTTGTATTCTCTTGTAGAGCTGGGAGAAAGGTGTGAGTTAGTCAAAGATTTGTAATAGTATGGGAGTATTGGAGTCGGGAGTCGGGAGAGAGAATTTCTGTGTGATTGTATAAATTTTTCATACAGTAGAATTGCTCTGTGGGTCGTGGTTTCTCTCCGGTTTTGGAGTTTCCACGTAAATCTTGTGTTGTGGTTTGTTGTTATTTTATTTCTCAATTAGTTTTGCTTGTCCCTAGGAATGAATGGGGATTATTTTTCCCAACAAGTGGTATCAGAGCCCGGGTCGGGTCTCTTGAAATTCTGAGTATGCTCTCTGGTTGCAGCGTTGTCTGATCTTCCACATCAGAAAAGATTTATTGAGAGGTAGGTTAATGGGGTCTCTTAATTTCTTAGTATGCTCTGTGGTTGCAGCTTTGTCTCATCTTCCACATCAGAAAATATTTTTGAGGCGGGTATTCATTAGGTTAGGGGTGTATAAGCAGGTATGTCAAAGTTTTCAAATTCAATGAAGTTTGACGTGGAGAAGTTTGATGGAAGAATCAACTTTGATGGAAGAAAGTCAAAGATGTGATGATACAATCCTAATTACACAATGCATTGAAACGAAGGTCGTCGTTCGGGCAATTCTACCAAGTCGGATGGTCTTTGGCAAATCGAGCGGAGCATCCGACAAAGATTCTCGCAAAGACTAGTATGAGTGATGAAGATTGGGAGGATCTGGATTTGAGGGTGGCGCAAAGCACAATACGTCCCGTGTTTGGATAAGAATGTTCTTGCAAATGTGCATGGGATTTCAAATGCTAAAGAGCTATGGGGAAAGCTTGAGGCTTTGTACCAAGCAAAGGGCATTTCAAATCGGTTGTACTTGAAGGAGCAGTTTCACACACTGCGGATGAACGAATGATCTAAAATCTCGGATCATTTGAGTACACTCAATGGCATCATCTCAGAGCTAGAGGCAATTGGAGTGAAAATTGAAGATGAGGACAAGGCGTTAGGGCTCATCTTGTCTCTTCCCCATTCCTATGAGCACATGAAGCCGATTTTGATGTATGGGAAGGAAACTTTAATTTTTGCTGAAGTCACAGGTAAACTTATTTCTGAAGAGAGAAGGCTAATGAGTGATGGGCGAACTTCAACGGAAAATTCGGTAGCGGTGGCAGTAAGTAAAGGGAGGAGGAAAGACTCCAAGAATGTTGTTTGATGGAAATGCGGAGAACCTGGGCATACAAAACGTAATTGTCGGGCGTGGAGTCAGTGCGGCAAATAGCTCCGAATCAAAGGCTAACATTGTGATAGATGAAGATTTTCTCTGAGGAGAAAATGTGCATCCTTATGGCATGTGTTTAGTTGCCATGAAAAAGGATGTGATGGTGTTAGCAAGTCCTCAAGTTTACACACAGGCATTAACTTGGCATGGATGCGGGTGTGTGGTGGATGTTATGTCGATGGCTGAAGGACTTCTAGGAGAGCCAAGAGCTAGAAGTTGCACCATGAATTTTCAGCGGGGTTTTTTCGACATGTGCCGATTGAAATTCTTAGAATGGTTTATTCTAAGTGGTCTACTCATATGGTGGAGTAGGATTCTTTGATTTGAGAATGATGGTTCTCGGGTCGAGAATCATGGAGCTTCTTTTATTTTGTCAAGGTGGAGTTTGTTGGTTTTTGGTGTCAAAATAGAAGAAGGGGCTTTTGTCCCACATAGGTTGGGAAACAAAAGTGATGGGAGCCTTAAGGCTATTTAAGGAACCCAAGTGTTTTGATTTCAAGTGCACCAATAAAATACACTATAATTTTTGTGTTTTGATTCTTCTAAATTCATATCTTGTATTCTCTTGTAGAGCTGGGAGAAAGGTGTGAGTTAGTCAAAGATTTGTAATAGTATGGGAGTATTGGAGTCGGGAGTCGGGAGAGAGAATTTATGTGTGATTGTATAAATTTTTCATATAGTAGAATTGCTCTGTGGGTCGTGGTTTTTCTCTGGTTTTGGAGTTTCCACGTAAATCTTGTGTTGTGGTTTGTTGTTATTTTATTTCTCCATTATTTTTGTTTGTCCCTAGGAATGAATGGGTAATGTTATTCCCAACATTACCAAAATAAGGCATGCCTAAAACTAACATACAAGTCTGTGCCGTAGCAAAATCAGTTTAACACAAATAAACCAAAAACAACATAGAATCAACAACCATAGTCATCTAAATAATAGTAGTAGTGGCTCACCCTTCCTTGATAAAGCAAATCATGTGTACCTCAATTCTAAGATAGTTCAATCACAGATGAAAAGAAGAATAATACCTCAATCTTCAATATTTCTTTTTCCAGTGCCGTCCGCAGTTGTTCAACCTCCTGAAAATTCAAAACATAACGGTCAGTTGAAACTCTCACACCCTTAATCCGATGGAGCTAAAGAGGTTGTAAAGATTGCTATTTTATCTCTAGAATGCACAATAAAGTGTACGGGTGGCCCCAAAAGTAAGCTTCATGCCCTTTCTCCTAAACTTCATTCGATTGATAAAAATGGCACGGCAGCTGCCACTTAAATAAATGAATTACACAAGATAACAGAACACAACACAAATTTTTTAGAATATGATATGATTCAGAAAGGGCAAAAATTGTTCAAAAGAAAATGAACCAGAGCCAACCGTAATTTTGAGCACGGCCAACTTTGTCCTCATTAATTCTTTATCAACTACAAGTGTTCTGAAATGCTCACCACCTTTATACAAAGTCAAAACTCTTTACCAACGCAAAAATGTTTACAAACATAACATGTTCTAGAAAACAGCAAACTTGAAAAAGAAAAGACAATACTTGTGAAAACAAGACACATGTACAGTGTCCAAATTGAATAAAACAAACCATTCTTAAAGTTCAGCGCATTTCAACAGAACCAGAATGGATGGACAAAGAGAATGAGTAATTCTACACAACAGTGAGAAGAAAATTGAGATACCTCAAATGGCCAACCATCAACAACAAAGACATCTAAAGAATATCCATCCACGGTGGAAAAGGCATGTGCTTCCTGGATGTTTAACCCAACTTCAGCTAATAAAGAAGTCAACTGCAAGTTCAGATTGTATAGCTCAGTCAAGGGTTACAACATGCTCCTTGCGGTATATTAAAGAATCAGTGCAATTATTTAACATATTCATAAGCAAACTCGCTGCAAGAACTTCCGATTATAAAAATATTTAGGCTTAATAAGTGACGTTTTGGCTAATAAAAAATTCTTCAATAAGAATGACGTTTTGACATTTTTCAAGGCTAATGAGTAAAGGTTTATCCTAAATTACCCTTACACATTAATTTATTAGTAAATGTATTTATGAGTTCCAACTCACATAATTAAGGGTATATATGGTATTTTAACACTTTCCTTAATATGTGTGCATTTTCTTTAAACGACACTTATTGTGAACTGGAGGGAGTGAGTAGCATACTTCCAAAAAGCAGGAAAAATTGGAATCATTTATGGTTGCTATATTCACCTAGACAAGTAAACTTTCAACATCCCCATTCAATATACTCGCATTGACCTCCCATCCAAAATGGGTTATCAAGATAGCAAGCAATAAATATTGTCATCAATGGACAAAGAGAAGTTGTGGCATCTGTTCTTTCAAGCTAATAACCATTTAAAGTTCATCATATATAGACTGGTGCATCAGAATAAGTAAGCATCATCATTACCTGACTGAGGAGCTTCGGCTTGTCCTCCGTTGAGAAAGTAATCTCATGCATTGGCCTGCATTGT
The DNA here is from genome assembly GCA_016081115.2 of Rehmannia glutinosa. NCBI lineage: Eukaryota > Viridiplantae > Streptophyta > Magnoliopsida > Lamiales > Orobanchaceae > Rehmannia > Rehmannia glutinosa. The sequence continues at coordinate 66,239,465 of CM071937.1, read as the reverse complement.
CGACAAAGAAAAGTGGTAAGCTAGACACTACATACACTTCAACGTATGACAGGTTAAGAACATTACAGAAATATCAATTTGTCCCGGGGCCATGCCCAGAATAAACTGTTGAAGGTGAAATAATAGTTCAAGTTGGGGGCATCTAATGTGTTGTAAAATATAGCACAATGCATTAGAGATTGATAGTATAGAGAATAGTGAATATGGATTTGAGTGTATTTCATTCATAGAACTAATCCTAGTTATACAAAATGATTAACTTGGAGACTAAGACGAACTAGCTAAACCCTAGCAATTAAAATATTCTAGAAATGCAATAATACTGGAAAACTTACATAATTACAATATCGTATACTCAAGATAAAAGATTACAAAATATTCTATGTGATTCGCAATTGATTCTTCTTGTCAGTATCCAAATTTTTGTGGGCCTTAGCTGTAGTACAATAACTGAGTCGGGGTGGGGGGTTGCGCAGATCCATCAAGGAACCACATTAAATCAAGACCACAAAACAGGCTAGTGAATTGGAGGTGTCATGCAAAGAAGTTGGTGTTGGTAAGGCACAATGGGGGTTGTGTTAACTTGTATGATTGGGGAAGCAGTGGAGAAGTTCTCGTTCGTAAGAGTAGTGTTGGTTAGTGGAGGTTGTGATGCACATGATGAGGGGTGGTCGAGAAGAGAGTGAGGCAGCTAGGAGAGGAAGATGGCGGGTATGGAAAAAAGACGAAGAGAGAACCGTTGCTCGTGGGAGGCTTTACGGCTCGTGATACCATAAAAAGAATAGTGAATATGAATATGATTGTATTTTCATTCAAAGAATTGACTCCTATTTATAACAAATGATTGACTAGAACACCATGACAAACTAGCTAAACCATAGCAATTAGAATATTCTAGAATGCAATAATACAGGAAAATTACATAATCAATAATTACAATATGTGGTAATGGGTCAAAATGACCACTTCTATAATGAAAAAATGAAAACTAGCCATCTTTTGAAAACAAATGATTTTTAGTCATTTTGGTAGAACAAAAGACATTCATACCCTTGTAGCATGCTTGTTTGATATTTGATCTATTTCTCTTTCTCTTTCACTTCTTTCACTTATTTCTCTCTCTCTATCCTCTTACTCTCTCTTTCAGATTATTTAAAAAATTTACGGCAGTCTGTTTACGGGTATCTCGAAAATAGTATTAAGTTCTTTCGACATTTCGTTTATTAGACAATTCTTTTATAGATATTAAACTTTTCTATCCAATTTTATGATGAAGAAAGAACAGAAAATGCAGAAGTCTGGACACAGAAGCTCGTTACTCACCATCGAGTTGTGTAACTCGATATCGAGTTACAAGCTACAGTGTCAGTTACCTGCTAGTGTTGAGTTACTGAGCTACAGTGTCAATTACCTGCTACAGTGTCGAGCTACAGTGTCGAGTTACACACTATAGTGTCAAGTTAGAGCTACAGTACCCGGAGCTACAGTGTCTTGGTGTAATTAAATTGACTCATGGGCAAATTGGGTTTTTTACGTAGTCAAATGGCTAAAAAACATGTGTTTGAAAAAATGGCTAAAAACCATTTTGACATAATGGCAACTGCTAAAAAACCTAGGCACTCATACAATATTGTATACCCAAAATAAAAGATTACAATACATTTTATCTGGTTTTTAATCGATTCTTCTTGTCAGTATCCATATCTTTGTGGGCGTCAATGGTAATACAATGATTGGGAAGGACCGAACCGTTAGTATCATTTACAGATGGCACATACTTCTATATAGTGGCAATAAAGTGTGAGAAGAACTCAAGTGATCGGAAAAGAACGAATAGACTAGACAAGATATTTTATTTGGTGATAACTAATTAAGGTCGAATCATCATCATCATCATCAACTGCACCTTACCCCACTATGTGGGGTCGGTGGTGTGAATTTTAAATGTCAATTAATTGTCTAAAAATTAGCTAACACTACAAATTCACACAAAAAGCAAAGTGGCAAAGTTTTACGCCGGATGCCCTTCCTGACGCAACATGCGAAGGAGAAATGAGATGAAATTCTAAAATCATCATCATCGTATGTTTTTCTACTTGCATGAGGAATACGAAGGAATACGATGAGATGGCGAAGAATTGAGATAGTTACTCTAGTTATGTCCCATTACATGATTGATATTGTGAAATAAATGTACATCATGGAACATGACCACTAATCAAAGCCAAATCCTTCAGTAATTTTATTGATAAAAGTCAAAGGATGATTATTCATGTACAAGTGCACAACAATAAGACAAGGAGCGTAACATATCAATAGAGTATACCTTGGAAAATTGGCATCAACATTCATACCAGTATCGACATCTTGTATTTCTGACTGACTTGTTTGAAGGGCAAGTGCTTCAAGATTAGGAGAAGAACCAAAGGCAGGTGGTGGATGGATGCTGAACATGAAACGGTTGTATATATTTCAAAGTATCCAATAAAAAAATAAAATCTATGGGATAATGACCCCAAAAGAAACAAAAAAAGAAGATGATTAGTTTAAATCAACAAACAACCATAATGACAAAGGGAAACATCAAAACATAAAAGTTTTTAAAAAAAAAAGTTGTGCAAATACCTTCCCGTTTTGGGAGAACATGAATTAAATGAATCTCCCGAGTTCCCAGTGGAGACAGGCAGAACCTGATACGAAACATAATTATATCTATCATACAGATCACATCAACCAAGCAAGAAATACTATATGCAAGCATAATATAAGCACATTTGACAAAAGATTGTTGATTCACTTATGTTATAACTCCACTGTTGGATATTATACAGTAACATCGATAATTTAATACTCGATTAATTAATAACCTTGTTTAAATAATACTTTTGGTCGGTCCCGACTTGGGAACAAGAAGCAAAATTATTAATTCGCTAATTTAGTATCTCGCTAAATTAATAAATATTTACAGTCTCAAGGTTATTAATTTATAGAGATTTAACTGTACTACAAAAATAAGATCCCTCCAGAAGCATGAGAACTGTTCGGTGTAAATATAAATGAAAGAGACATTGAATAAACACGAGGTTAAGATATATGTTTGAATTGCGATATTAAAATATTTTCCAATCCTTAATTACGCTTTAAAGCCTTTGGAATTACACTCTCTAAATGCATTTTCTTTCTTTATTTTCTGTTCACTCTTTTCATCTTTCACAATGTTACAGACAAGAAATGCATACAGAACCAAGAACTTTGTGTTGAGATAATTTCAAGCATGTTGTCTGCACGTCAATTTGAGGCTGCCATGCAAAAACTCCTTTTGAAACTAATTTCACTGGACATGTGCGTTGGCACCATAATATGATTTTCCATAATGTCTGCATCCCAGAAACTTCCAACTCCTCATCTGACCACTCATATAAAGTTGCTAAGTCCCAGTCCAAGCTCAAGGAACCCATTTGATTGGTTAATAATGTGCATCAACTTATTCTAGTATTTTAAGAAATGTATATATTTTTGAATTGCTAAGTATCATTTGACACTCATTCTTAATTTGTAATTGAAAACTATTTTTGAATTGCTTAAATTTTTTTTTTTTTCGAACTAACTGTTTATTAAAGACATCAGCTAACTTTTCCTTTGTATTTACCAACTCTAATTGAATTTCTTAATCATCATTCATCCACAAGAACTTTTGATAATTTGAGAACGAAGTTCAATATATTAATGTTGTTTCCATATGCTTTAATCTTGGATGCAAGCCCGCAGTGTATATATCCAGATCCACACCTATTACATTATAACAGAATTACAATTGGCCTTGAGGCAAACATTGATGAGAAATGTATGTCCAATAACATTAGTAAACTTCAACTCAAAAGAAGCATAGTTTATTTCTAAGAACTAGAGTTAGCCTCTACTGTTAACCCATATTATAATACATACTATTAGGCCACATAAAATACTATAAAATTTCAAGTATATACTAGCTCAATGGACCATATGTTGCCCTAAAAAGTGGATTTCTCCAGTTCAGCAAGTCCAAGGTAGGGTTCATTCTTAGCTGCCAATCAATTTTAAATCACCCACTTAAAAATAAAAATAAAAATAAAAATCAATGCACAGGAGACCAAAAAACCCACCAAACTCAAATAAATGACCCATGAATCCCAATAGAATAGAACTTTCCGTCAGAAATAGGATAAGTAGCAGAACATCCCACACATATACAGGTTGGATGCCCCATGACATTAAACAACTCACCCGCACAAGCCGGACTTGGAAGGCCGGCCTATTAGCAGGATCACGAGCCAGATGCAGTAGTCTCTTGTGTGTGAGAACATCTTCAGCCCTTTCCAAATTCACATCCATCGCATACCTAAAATTCAAATCCTCGATCATATTGTAGGCAGAAACCAAGACATGCAACACATCTTTGAAACGATACACCATTGGTTTTATATATGATTCACACCCAAAACTAGAACAAGTACGGAAAAAAGAAATTAATTAGGAAAAACGAGAAACAAACATTGCCGGGCATTCATTGATCCAAGAAAAAACGCCCAAAATTCCGGCAGGAAAAACAGAAAACTCAACCTAGAAACGATCAATTCCATGGTAACAAAAATAAAACGTGTTCGTAGCTTAAAATGAGAAAGGGAAAAGTGACCTGGCAGGAAGACGATTAAAATGCGCCCAAAGCTGATCATCAAAAGACATGTCCTGAGCTTCGGGATGCTCGGCTTCCTTTAGCCGGCGTAAAACCTCATTGTAAACCTCCACTTTCTTCCGCTGCAGCCGGCTCTTCGCCGCCGACGACGAATCCACGCCCCTACTTCCACAACTCTCGTTATCTTCCATCACCATTTGAAATTCTGAAATTCACACACAATTTCCACAATCATGAGCCGTTTGGTTGGTTTCCCCCCGGCGGCTTCTTCAGTTCACGTAGAGTGAAATTTTCATCGCGGACGAGGATTTATACGTAGTAGATGCAGATTTGAGATGGCTTTGAACCGATTGTTGTTGTAGTTTACATTATTACCAAGTACTAAATAGAAAAATATTTCATCGAGGAGCTATGGACTTTGAATTGGTTTATACCTTCATTCATCTCTCTTTTATTCTCCCCTCTCTCTCTATCTAAAATAGTTTCTCACTCTTATATATATATATATATAGAGAGAGAGAGAGAGAGAGAGAGAGAGTGTGTGTGTGGGCTTTGGCGAGAGTGTTGACCCATTTTGTTTTTCATGTTGAGATTTTTTTCGTTTATGGCATAACAGTAATTGAGAATTTTATTTTTGGGAAATTTATCTGATTTAGGATTTTAGAACAGTAATACGTGGAAAACCGTGGCAGTATAGCCGCTGCGTGTGATTCAAGTTTGGATAAAATTCGATTTGTCTCCCTCAAATTATGCGTTTTATGTCATCTTGCCACTCATCTTTGTTATGGCAATATGCATTTGTAACCTTCTACTAATAAAATATTTTTTTTCTTCTTGAAATCTGTCACTATTTTCTTTTTTTTTTACGAAAAATAACATTAAAACTTTTAAACTTTATTTGCGCGATTTATTAAAATAAATCTAAATATTTAAAATTCATATATAATAAAATATAATTTTATTAAATAATTTTATTGATATTTAATATCTTAAGTAAAAATTATTATTTTTTAAAATAAAAATAAATTATTAGTTCAATTTATACATATTATCGAGCCTTTCACGAAAAATATTAGTTTTCCTCTAAAAAGTCTTCAATAATTCTCTAAAAATATTAGTTTTTTAATAAAAAGTATTAATAATCCCAACGAGCTTTTTATCGAAGTATTAGTAGTGATAAGGGCAAATTTGTAACCTTCTACTAATAAAATATTTTTTTCTTCTTCAAATGGCTATTTTCTTTTTTTTTTTTTAAAAATAACATTAAAACTTTTAAACTTTATTTGCAATTAGAAATCTAAATATAGATCCGGGATACTGATAAAATATCTTATTAAATAATTCATAGTATTTAATACCCCTAAAATTATTATTTTTCCGTAAAAATATTAGTAGTATCATATTAGGCCCGAAAAAATATTAGTTTTCCTCTAAAAGGTCCAATAATTCCCGAAAAATATTAGTTTTCTAATAAAAAGTATTAATAATCCCACGACTTAGTAGGATAAGGGCCAAAGATTGTCAGACTAAACCGACTGGCATCGAGCCTAAAGGCCCATACTCTTGGTGACTGTCGAGAATTAAGGGCCATTGTACTAAACAGTCACGATCTTCGGCATAAAATATGTATGAGGGAGATATATCATATTGAGGATGCCTTGAGAATTACAGGGGATTTATATCCATACATTGGGCGAGGTGTTTTGAAATATAAAGCGCCTTGGATAATTACTGGGGCTTTATATCCATACATTGTCGGCGAGGTTTTGAAACAGTCGAACCGGAGCCATGGTCTTACGAGCGTAAAATTAGGGTTTTTAAGAGATCCGATCCTAATCTAATGATGACTCGACACCAAATCGTAATGGAATCCCGGATTTTACGGAAACCCTAATCCGAGCTAAGGTATAAAAGGCCCAAGCCCAGTTCATTCTAACCTAATCTCATTTTTTTGTTACATTGCTATTTTCTCTCTCTAGCCTTTACTTCCTTTCCAAGACACGACTTAAGCATCGGAGAGGGCGCCGAGCCCCTCCGGCCCCCTTGTGCGGGTTTCACGGAGGACTTTGTCTTGGAAGGTGATCGGCGAGGAGAGAGATCGTTTTTGGAGCAACCAAGTGGCGCCGTCTCGTGGGAAACATTGAGCGAGAGACGTGAGATTCGAGTTTTGGCTATGGAGGACGTTAGGAGAAGCTTGGAGGATGATCTCAACCGTGCGCGCCGGGAGATACTCCGGCGTGGTCACGCAGAGGATGTTCCACCTCCGCCCCCACCACTCCCGGTGAACTGCGGAGGGCGGTGCGAGAGGACGGGAGGGATGGACAGACGCTATGTCCTGGGGAGTATAGATTTGGGTTCAATGTTCTTTGAACAATTGGGTGGCTTCATCACTAGAGCCGTGGAGCAAACGGTGGAAAGACGCTTGAGGGAGATGCTTCCACCACCGCTCTCTTGTGGTCCCCCTCCGGTGGTCCCCTCCTCGTGGTCCCCCTCCCAGGTGGTCTCTCCTCTTGTGGTCCCTCCCGAGGAGTTGGGAGAGAGAGGTCGGCGGCCAGCTATGGCGGAAGAGGTACATTCATCAAGGGCGGAGCATGTGTCCACTGAGGACCAGGATTGGTCGAAACGGATGGATGACCTTCACCGTGAGGTGCGAGATATTCGTCGGAGAGTGGCCGGAGTACCGGGAGCGAGCTGCGATTCGGGTGAGGAGGGGAACACCCTTCTCGGAAGAGGTGATGGCGAGGCGAGCTTCCGCCTCATACCGAGCTATGAGCTTGAATATGATGGTACCACAGATCCGTGGGACCATCTTTGCCATTTTGAGAACGCTGCTTTGCTACGCAGATTCACGGATGGCGTGATGTGTAGAGTTTTTCCTACCACTTTGACGAAATCGGCTCAACAATGGTTTAGCCAGACTTGCCCTGCTCCATTCGAATTTTGATGACTTCACTCGGCTTTCCTTAATCGAGTTCACGAGTTGCGTAAGTACCAAAAGCGCCCCGACTGTTTAGCATCAAACGAGAGAAGGGGAAGGACTTCGAGCTATATTGAGAGGTTTACCGCGGCAAAGTTGGAGGTGCCGTCGGCCATCCGAGAAATTTTGGCCAATGCCCTAGCTCGGGGCCGAGGGATGGGGAGTTCTTTGAATCATTAGTAATAGAGCCTCTAAGACATTCGACGAGTTGTTAGCTCGGGCGGAGAAATATATTAACCTGGAAGAGGCGAAAAAATAAAGAGAGAGAGGGAGAGAAGAGAAGAGATAGGAGGGAGGATCGGGAAGACAAGGGACCTCGGAAGAAGCCGAGTCCGAGGCAATGGGAGGAAGGCCGAGGTTTGAGAAGTATACGCCTTTGGCCTGTCCCCATCGGGCGAGGTGCTTGTAGCTATTGAGAGGCATCCGAGGTGGCCAAAGGCGCATGCAGAGGCACCATAAAGCGAAGTGTAAGGAATTTTGTAGATTTCACAATGAGTATGGGCACACCACGGATCGGTGCACACACCGAGGATGAGATCGAGCGGCTCATTCAGCAGTCACCTTAGGGAATTTGTGTACATCGACAAAAAGAGAAAAAGGGGAGTACAAAGAGGGATAACCGGGGGATATCATCAACCTCGGCGGGAGCCGGAGCGTAGGGGGGAGGAAAGGGAGGAGCTACCTCCACCTCCACCCCCACCTCGGCGAGAGGTCATCCAGATGATTGTTGGAGGGCCGACAGAAGGAGATTCGAGGCGGGCTCGAAAAATTATGTGAGAGCGGCACACGGATCGGGTGCAAGAACAGTTAAAGGTGGAACAGGTCGGTCAAGGGCCGAGTATCCAATTCGAACCAGAGGATTGCAAGGGTATCGTGACACCTCACAATGATGCTCTTGTGATCACAACGACGATCTCTAATTATGATGTGCAGCGGGTATTTGTGGATACTGGGAGATCAGCGGATATCCTATTCTATGATTGCTATAAGAAGATGGACCTCCAGGTCGGCTTGGAGGCGGTGGACACGGCGTTGGTCGGATTCGCTGGAGGGATGATCCAACCAATAGGTATGATTACTTTACCTGTCTCTTTGGGTAAGGAGCCTAATCGTAAAACTAGAATGATTCAATTTTTGATAGTTGATGCACCATCCTCCTATAATGTCATGTTGGGTAGACCGGCACTAAATGCTTTCCAAGCAGTGGTGTCGGTATACCATCTAAAAATGAAGTTTCCTGTGGGAGAGAAAGTAGGGGAGGTCGGTGGTGATCAATATATGGCTAGAAAATTGTATGTAGAAAGTATTCAGAAGGCAGAAAGGGGGAGTGCTTTTGATGATGATAGAAACAAAGACAAGCTGATTAGGTTGGACGAGCCGGTGGAGCACGTCCAACCTAATGAGGAAATGATGATGGTCGAGCTGGTGCCAGGTGACCCTGATAAGGTCACCAAGGTCGGGAAAGAGTTGACTGATGAATTGAGGGATGAGCTGGTGGAGTTTCTAAGGAGTAATGTGGATGTATTTGCTTGGACAGCGGAAGACCTGGTGGGGATCGATCCAAGTATTGCTGAACATAGGCTTAATGTTAATCCATCATATAAGCCGGTGAAACAAAAGAAAAGGAACTTCGGCCCTAAGAAGGATGCTATAATTCGGGCGGAGGTGCAAAAGTTGTTGAAAGCAGGGCACATCAAAGAAATCCAGTTTCCAGAATGGCTATCTAATGCAGTATTGGTTCCGAAAACAGAGGATGATTGGCGCATGTGTGTGGACTTTAGGGATTTGAATCGTGCTTGCCTTAAGGATTATTACCCATTACCCCGAATTGATCAGCTGGTGGATTCGACGTCGGGGTGTGAACTGCTTAGTATGATGGATGCGTCGCAAGGATATCATCGATCAAAGCGAAAGAAGACCAAAAAAGGGTGTGCTTCACCACCTCTTTTGGTACATTCTCATATGTAGTAATGCCGTTCGGATTGAAGAATGTGGGAGCCACATACCGAGAGGTTGGTGGATAAGATGTTTGGAGAGCGGCTCGGAACATGGAGGTGTATGTGGATGATATGGAGGTGGATGTGATATGATGTTTCGTCAAAAGCATAAAGTTGTGGATCATGTGCGTGACCTACCCCAAAAGTTTGACACCTGAGGAAGTATAGGATGAAGTCGTGTGCCTTTGGGGTCGGTCGGAAAGTTTACGGGGTACATGGTAATGGAAAAAGGAATAGAGGCCAACCGGAGAAGGTCGAGCCATCGAGAGATGGCACCGCCTCGGGATGCCAAAGATGTGCAATGTTTAACAGTCGGCTAAGCGGCGCTGAATCGCTTTATTTCGCGCCTCGCGGAGAGAAGTTTGCCCTTTTTAAGGTCTTGAGGAAAGCCAAAAGTTTGTTTGGGATGAGGAGTGCCAAAGGGCTTTCGAGGACTTGAAAAATTACTTGGGCGATCTATCATTGCTAACTAAGTCGTTGCACAGTGAGCCCTTATACCTCTATCTTTCGGTAGGGGAGCGGGGGTTAGCACGGTCCCGATCGAGAGAGGAGAGATCGGTTCGAGAGGCCGGTGTACTATGTCGATAAAGTTTTAAAGAATGCCAAGCGGCGATATCACGGAGATCGAGAAGCGGTTTGGCCTTGTGGTGAGTGCGAGAGACTTGGCCGTATTTCCTTTCGCATAAGGTAATCGTTCGAACTAATCTTCCGTTGAGAAATGTGATTAGTAAACCCGAAGTAGCGGGGAGGTTAGTGAAGTGGGCTATTGAGCTGAGTGAGTATGATATTGAATTTGAGAACAGATTGGCCATTAAAGCTCAGGCTTTGGCAGACTTTGTTCAAGAATCAACTAGGGATGATAGCAGAGAAAGAACTTGGGTGATTTATGTGGATGGTTCAGTAGGGAGCTCGGGATGTGGTGTTGGTATTGTCTTGATCAGCCCGCAAGGGATTGAAAATGACTTTGCTGTGAGGTTGGAGTTCAAGCTATCTAATAATGAGGCGGAGTATGAAGCATTCATCAGAGGAATGCAAATGGCCATTGAGATGGGGGCTGTCAGGATGGTAGTTTACATGGACTCTCAGCTCGTCCATAAACAGGTTATGGGAGAGTTTGAGGTTAGGGAGGAGAGGATGAAGAGGTATGTTGAAGCATATCGAGCTTTAGAAGGGAAAGTGAAAGAAATCAAAATATGTCAGGTCCCGAGGGAAGAAAATGGTCGGGCGGATTTTCTAGCAAAATTGGCCAGTTCGGCCTTAGAGAATCAAGCTAAACAGATTACACTTTTGGTGGCAAAAGAAACTGCACTGGGGTTGGAGGTCGGAGAGATTGAGGAGAAAGAGGATTGGAGGTCGGCTATCATAGCTTACCTAAAGGAAGGGGTCTTACCAACAGGTAGGCGTGAAGCAGCTCGGTTGAAAATTCGGGCGACACGTTTTTGCATTATCGGAGACAAGTTATATAAGAGAGGCTTCTCTATGCCTTTCTTGAGGTGTTTGAATGGAGAAGAGGGTACGTATGTGCTGAGAGAGATACATGAAGGGTGTTGTGGGAATCACATGGGAGCAAGGATTTTGATGAAAAAGGTACTTAGAGTAGGGTATTTTTGGCCTTACCTGAAGGGGGAAGCAGAAAAGTTGGTGAGAGCGTGTGAAAAATGTCAGATCCATGCACCTTTGGTACATCGACGCCGTGGAAGAGCTCATGAGGATGAGCTTGGCATGTCCATTTGCAAAGTGGGGAATTGATATAGTGGGTCCCTTTCCTCCGACTTGGTCGGAGGAAATTCTTGATTGTGGCAATCGACTATTTTAGCAAGTGGATGGAGCGAGAACCTCTTGCTAAGATAAATGAGGATGCAGTGATGAAATTTATTTGGCAAAGCATAGTGTGTCGGTATGGAGTGCCTCGGGTCTTGATATCAGATAATGGAACGCAGTTTGCGGGGGCAGAAATCCGAGCTTGGTGTGAGGAATTGAAGATCAAGCAAAACTTCACTTCGGTGGCCCACCCGCAGGCTAATGGGCAAGTGGAAGTGACTAATAGAATTCTTGTCCAAGGATTGAAAGCTCGGCTGGAGAAGGCAGGAGGAGCGTGGGTTCGAGAGCTCAGTTCGGTGTTGTGGGCTTATCGAACTAATCCGAAGGAGGCCACTGGCGAGGCTCCGTTCAGCTTGGTGTATGGTATGTATGCCGTGATACCGGCTGAGATTGGGATGGAAACACATCGGGTTCAGAATTTTGATGAAAATATTAATGAGCTGTTGATTCGAGAGGCATTGGATACGATAAATGAGAAAAGGGAGATGGCATTTTTGCAGATGGAAAAGACACGAGGAAGGATCAAAGCAGCTTATGACAAGAAAGTAAAGAAAAGGGCCTTTCAGGTCGGTGATTTAGTTTTGAGAAGGTCAGATGCTAGCAAAAACAAAGGGAAATTGGATGCGAATTGGGAAGGACCACTTCGAGTGGTGAAGGTACTGGCAGGAGATGCGTACGAGCTGGAAGAGATCGGAGGTCGAAAGCTCCCGAGGGCTTGGAATAGTTGCAATTTGAAGAAAAATCATTCCTAGAATAGAGAAATATCTGATGTAATCAATCTACTCATTTTGAATGAAATGATCCGCTGCTATACATTATGAGTCCGAAAGTGGAAAAGATAAAAAGTGACAAGTATTTGGAGCTCAGCTCGAGCTAGTCTCCAAATACTTGGGGCCACGAGGCCATGCGAGGAGCTCGGCTCGAGCCAGCTTCCTTTTGATGGAACTGACAAGTATTTGGAGCTCAGCTCGAGCTAGTCTCCAAATACTTGGGGCCACGAGGCCATGCGAGGAGCTCGGCTCGAGCCAGCTTCCTTTGATGAAACTGACAAGTATTTGGAGCTCAGCTCGAGCTAGTCTCCAAATACTTGGTGCCACGAGGCCATGCGAGGAGCTCGGCTCGAGCCAACTTCCTTTTGATGAAACTGACAAGTATTTGGAGCTCAGCTCGAGCTAGTCTCCAAATACTTGGGGCCACGAGGCCATGCGAGGAGCTCGGCTCGAGCCAGCTTCCTTTGATGAAACTGACAAGTATTTGGAGCTCAGCTCGAGCTAGTCTCCAAATACTTGGGGCCACGAGGAGCACAATATGCCAATCTTTTTGTAAAAAAAAAAAAAAAAATTACAAGAATAATAGACAAGAGATCGAGAAAATGAAAGTGCGAAGAAACTTCATTGATCATTCAAAATAAATACAAGTACATAATGGAAAATTACAAGAGCAGAACTAAACTCCTAAGCAGTAGGAGGAACATTCTCGGTGTTCGGTCGTCCATGGAGATAGTCACATCGTCTATGAGAGCGAGATCAGGATCATCATCCGGGATCTCCTGAACTTGAGAAGGGCCTGCGGGAAGCTGAGGGGTTGGCTGATCTCCAGGAGCTTGAGAAGGACCGGCCGAGCTGAAGGCAGGGTGGAGGATAAAAGGAGCAGATAAGGATTCTATGAACTCCTCCACAGGAGCAAGGTTGAGACACTCCGCCTCATCAGAAAACACGAAGCCCTTGGGGTCGGGCAAAATCCTCCTGGGACCTCGGCGATCGAAGGGCTCGGTAGTGATACCGCGTTCCCCGAAGCTCGGCTCGGCCCGGTCAAAAGCAAAGCCATAGTACTCCATGGCGGATCTGAGAGAGAACTTTGATAAACTCCCTGGAGCTCAGAAAGGCTTGCTTCACCCTCTCCCGAATGGCCTGAACTATTGAAGAGCCTTCGGGGGAGGTGAGGAAACTTTGTCGACCAGCTTCGACGCCCTCAGCTCGGGCTTGGTCGACATTGACAGTACAGCGGATCTGGAGATCGCTCAGCTCGGTCTTGAGATCAGCATTATCAGTCTCCAGAGCCTTTATTTTGGCCTCTAGAGAAGCCACGGTACCCTTGTTGACCTCCTCCCTGTCCTTGTACCGGCGGTTCTCCTCTAGGAGCTTAGTCTCCCGAGCTTTCAGCCGAATGACCTCCTTCTTAGAATTGTTGAGCTCGGCAATATGGGAGGGATCAGCAAAACCGACCCGAGCTCGGGAAATCAGTGCGGCTAGCTGTGCCTCAGCTTTCGAGTGGTTTAGGCAGAAGGAGCTCACCAGCTCAGCGTCATTGAGCTTCTCCAAGGCAGTTCGGTCGGGGTTCGGGCAGTTGCCTTGGACGTACTGGATAGCAAAAGTTCCATCCGTGTTCTTCAGGATGGAATTGCCCGTGAGAAAGGTTTGGTTGGGCGTATGAATTAGCGTGCGTGAGAGAGAGAGCAGCAGGAGGAGGTGTGGTGGTCTTCGCCCTCTTGGCGCTCTGTCTTTGGTGCCCGACAATGACCTCTTTGGAGGAGGAGGTCGGAAGGAAGGTTGAGCTCCTGGGCTGTGAGATCGGTCATCAACACATGGCAAGCGTGTGCAGTCGCCGAAGTAGAGAGAGGCGACCTCTCCGAGGGCTTGGGCGGCGATCTTTGGATGAAGGAGGTTGTGAGCCAGGAGCAATGGGTTGCTCCTCGTCATCCAGCTCGGCAACCATCTGTGCCATGAACATATCTGCACAAAGAGGAAAGATTAGCTAATGAGTAAGAATAAAACAAATCAACTGCAAAAATGACAATTACCAATGTCACAAGGCAAGGGAGCCACGATGGGGCTCAGCTCAAAGTAGTACAGAAGGGAAGGGGTTATAAGGCGAGAGAGGTCGTACTTGACCAAGGTGAGTTTATTTATCTGAGCTTGGAGATCGGGAGATCGATCTCTGGGGTTGTGTTTGCGTTGGAGTGGAAGGGTCCAGGTCCAAGCAATAGGAAACCCCCAAGCTCGGGGGGAAGAAATAAAAAAATATTTGTCCTTCCAGAATTTGTTGGAGGAAGGGTACTTGCTTAGAAACTGAGCATCACCTCGGGAGGTGATGTAGAAAAGGCCCTTGGTGGTCGAGCTCTTTATTTGGAATAGGGCGAAGAATAGTTCTAGAGTGGGTTCTATATCTAAGTACTTAGTCAAAATTATGAAGCCGGCTAGGATACGGAATGAGTTCGGGGCTAGTTGATTTAAAGGCACCCGGGAGAACTCAGACACCCCAGCCATGAATGGATGGATGGGAAATCGGAGGCCGCCCTCTATCTGACCTGCAAAGAAGGCTAGGGCATTGGGTGGAGGTCGGTTAGGTCGGTCGGAGCTGCTGGGTAGATAGAGTTTGAAAGAGGAAGGAATTTGGGCTGTTTTTTAATGGTTTGAAGATTGGAGGCTGATAAGGTGGTCTCCTTAAAATCGTGAGAGGCAAGGGACCCAAGCACGGAGCTCGGATCTCTATTGTATCGGAGTCCCGACCCAAATCAGAGCTGGATTCGGTTGCATCGGGGTCCGATGGACGGACTCCGGTCAGGGAAAGTGGTGGAGGAGCAGAGCCCGTCGTTATCGCCCACCGCTCTAAATCGGCGACGAGAGGGTCCGATGGCGTCGAATGAGAAGAAGAGGATGCCATATTAAAGAAAAGAAAAAACCGGAAAGGAAAGGGTTACTTACTGGATAGAAATAGGAGGTCGAAGGAGGAAAGTAGTCTGGGGCGTGAAACTTTCGCTTAGAATCGGAGAATCTCACGGAGAAAGAAGAGTGTTTGCTGGGGAGGAAAGCTCTAAAATTTGAGATGTGGGGAAAGTGAAAAATGGAGGAGGAAATGGCTTTTATAAGGGGAGGGAGAAGACAAAGGGGTGCCTCGATTTTCGAGGAGGCATTTGACGGTCTACGAGGCGTCAGGAAGCCGAAAAGACGTCTCATCAATCACATTCGTGTGTCAGGTACTCGAAAGGCCAAAGGGCGGCAGGAATTTCAAACGCCAAAAGTCGGCGGGAATGTGGAAAGAACAAACCCTAAATGCTAGGTCAGCTCGGCCTATCAGCAACTATGGTTGAGGTGCGGATCAATCCATAGTTGGGGAGAGGAATTGATAAGGGCAAAAGATTGTCTGGGCCGACCTGACCAGGCTTATGGCATTGGGCCGACCTGGAAAGGCCCATACTCTTAGGCTGACCTGTCGAGAATTAGGCACTGGGCCGATCTGGGAAGGCTTACAGTATAGGGCTGATCTTCTAGGGCTTATGAGTATTGGGCCGACCTAATGAGCCCCTAGGGGGAGGTATATCATATTGGGCCGATCTGTGAAGGCCCAAGTACGAGCGTAAGGATGTTCATTGGGCCGACCTGTGTAAGGGCCATTGTACTAAACCGACCTGTCGAGCCCTGCACGGCCAAGGGCCATTGTACTAAACAGTTCAGCTCGGCATAAAATATGTATGAGGCACTGAGGATGCCTTGGAGAATTACAGGGGCTTTATATCCATACATTGGGCCGAGGTGTTTTGAAACAGGTCGGAGCCATGGTCTTACAGGCGTAAAATTAGGGTTTTTAAGAGATCCGATCCTAATCTAATGATGACTCTGACACCAAATCGTAACGGAATCCCGGATTTTACGGAAACCCTAATCCGAGCTAAGGTATAAAAGGCCCAAGCCCAGGTTCATTCTAACCTAATCTCATTTTTTACTGTTACATTGCTATTTTCTCTCTCTAGCCTTTACTTCCTTTCCAAGACACTGACTTAAGCATCGGAGAGGGTACGCCGGAGCCCCCCTCCGGCCCCCCTTGTGCAGGTTTCACAGAGGACTTTGTCTTGGAAGGTGATCAGCGAGGAGAGGTCGTTTTTGGGAGCAACCAAGTAGGTTCTCTAAAAAGTATTAATATTCTGCTGGATCACTAGGTCGCTGGATTCCCGAGTCGATTAGATCCATTAGGCTAGAAACGTCTAACCGTTATACTGTCGAACATGAGACTACTTCTTCAATGTATTCTTCATCTCCTCATTTCCATTGGTTAGTTCCATGCATGTACATTTACCGTTGTCCATTTAGTAATTTTTTTCCTAAAAAAACTATTATTTAACGAATGTTTATAATAATTTGTTAATTCCAATGTGTTACAACGGGAAGCCTTCAACAATGGTTTTTACAAAAACAGAACAGAAAATTGCGACAAAAAAATAGAAACTGACTAATACAACTTAAATAGATAGAAGTCGAGTCAAGATGGAACTATTTCCGCAAAGACAAATACGTCGCGGCTAGTGCTCATGGTATGACGTAATGTCCCCAAAGATAAAATGGCTTAACCTCTTTTGTGCAGTAGCACTACTGACACAAAAGTACCTTTCAAACTTGAACGAGTGAGAACTGGTTGCTGGACACGAATGCAGAATGAGGTGTTCTTCGAGATGCTAACAACACTTTGAAATATGCAGAGAAGTATGTGATTTTTTAGTGTAACTTCTGCAATGGTAATCCAGACTATTTATAAGCAATAAAATCCAACCTGCAGGGAATTAATTCTGGTAAGTGAGTTGGCAATTACTTTCCTTGTAACAATCGGTGTTACAACTCCATGAATGACCACTATCCGAGGAGTTACAACTCCATCAATGCCATTATCCGAGGAGTTACTGAGACTCAGACACACGTATGAATCGGACACTTGCAATGTCTAGATTCATCAGAATAACATCGGCATACTTGAATCTAGGCCAAGCCCATTTTCGAGTGACAAAATAGTAGTGGACCTGGACCCGGCCCCGGCCCGGCCGGGCAGGCGGCGGAGTGTGCGCGTGCGTGTTGTTGTTTACTTGTGATCATCCATTATGTTATATTATATGCAACTAATAACATCTTCTAGTATTTATACTAGGATAAACTATGCTTTATAATCTATGTGGGACAAGGCTAACCTTTCAACTCCATTTACATAATGCCCATTCGTGTGGCCAACTTCGTGTATTAATTTCTCACTCACCAAAATTTAATTTTGAGAATAAAAAATACTACAAACATCTACTCGAAATGTAGATTAATAATTTACAATTTAATTCCTCCAGAATTAAATAATTAGCCACCGAAAGTTTGATCAAAATCGGGTCCACACCCACTTTATTAAAACCAAATTCCAACAATCTCCCACATGAGTGAAAATTAATTGATGTATGAATTCAGACACGCAAAACCAGTCCTCAAGAGACAATATTGCATCCCAAAAGGTAGCTTGTGGCTTTTAACCTTTCGTAGTCAATACTATCAGGTACACTGGCGGCTTAGTGGATGCAATGCCTTAAACTATTCCTCCATGGTGTATACCGGGTCAACAGTACTAACACAATAAGGTCTCAGCACCTTGTATTCTCACGTGTGATGTCCGTTTCGGCCATGGACACCCCTTTGGATTCATAAGTGTTACTTTGAAGTGACTCGCACTTCTCACTTACATAGGTGATCTCCTATCTGAATATCCTGCAATACTCAACCTCAACAATGTGTAGGAATCATTAAAAGTCAAATTACTTAACCTTGCCACAACTTTGAAGGTGTTTCAACACTTGGCTTTGCTTTCTAGGGATGAGTTGAAACATTATTTTAAAGTGTTACAACATAACCTTCATAGCTTAGTTTTCCCATCGAACCAAGTTCTTGGGATCATCAGTCGTCATGGTTGTATTACCACTATGATGGTTATTTTACTTTGTGGACTTTAAGCTCATTCCCTCTAGCAATTTACTCAATTGATCTCGATTCAGCCCTTTTGTCAAAGATCTGCCAAATTATCTTTTGACTTTATGTAGTCAATTGATATCACACCGTTTGAGATCAACTGTCTAATGGTATTTTGTCTCCGATGATTATGTCGAGACTTACCGTTATACATATTGTTATGTGCCCTTCCTATAGCCGCTTGACTATCACAATGAATCATCCACATAAGGCACAAGCTTTATATGCAATATCTTCCAAAAAGTTTCAAAGCCACTCTGCTTCTTCACCTGTTTTATCCAAAGCTATAAACTCATATTCCATTGTGGACCGAGCTATACAAGTTTGCTTCATGGACTTTCATGATACTGCACCACCTCCAATGGTGAATATGTATCCACTAGTTGAATAAGAATCTTTTGAATCCGAAATCCAACTAACATCACTATACCCTTCAAGTAAAGCTGGATATCTCGAGTAATATAGCCCATAATCCAGGGTATACTTCAAGTATTTTAACACCCTGGTTAATGTTTTCCAATGCTCATGGTTTGGATTGCTCGTGAACCTACTCAACTTGTTTGGCGTGTTTGATTTGACACTCGAGAGAGGTAATCGAACACTTGGCCATAGAATAGCATAACCTAGGATTTCATAGAACTGAGAAGTTTATGAATCTTTTGAAGTCTGTGATAGAATATTTATCGAGCATATGAGGGTTTAATTTATGATTATTATAGAGATATCGAAATCGGGTTGAAACCTATAATCACTTGGCACTCGAGAGAAAAGTGATAAACGGTAGAAATATTGGGATTATAGATTAATGACGTGTGATTAATAAACTAGATTGAGAACATAGGGGATAACTAGTTGAGTCAACCATCTAGAATTCATATCTACTAAGTGTTTGATAAATTGTCTAAACAAACTTTTTATTTTAATTTTAGTTTTATTTTTACTTTAATAAAAACCCACATCTTTGCGATTATCTTGATAGAGTTAAGCTATTATAATTACAATACTAGCATAAAATTCGATATCAATCTCGTGGAGACGATAACCCCACTTCTAAATCTATACTAAACTTGACACCATACACTCGCGGTAAGAAATTCTCGAACACATTGAATTTCTTGAGCACTTTCATAGTGAGATTGTGACAAGATTATTCCATCAAGAGTCCTGCTGATTTTTATCCCTAGGATTACATCAGTAGTCCCCATATCTTTCATGTCAAAGTTCTTCTTTAACATTCTTTTCGTGTCCATGATAGAATCATGACTACTGCCCATGATTAATAAATCAACTATGTATAGACAAACAATGACAAATGTTTCTAATGTCCCTTTGACATAAACGCATTTATCACACTCGTTGATTTTAAATATATTTGACAACAACGTATTGTCAAATTTAAGATGCCATTGTTTTGGAGCTTGTTTCAGTCCATACAAAGATCTTATTAACTTGTACATCTTGTTTTCTTGACCGGGTGCAACAAACCCTTCATGTTGTTCCATGTATATTTCCGCATCTATTTCTCCATTTAGAAACGTTGTCTTGACATCCATCTAATGAATCTCAAGATTGTGCAAAGTAGCAATCACGAGAAGCACCCGAATAGATGCAATTCTCGTTACTCGGGAATATGTGTCAAAGAAATCATACCCTTCTTTGTGTTTAACAATCAGATCCTCTAGTCCCATCTCTTTTTGCTTATTTCTGAGATAATTTTTAAAATCCCTCCAGGGCAATTTCTCAATCAACGCAGCCACTTGGAATGCCTCCGGCAAGGCCATTCCCTCGGCAGAGATTTCATGTAGGATCAACTGAAACTTCTGAACTTGCCCCATCACAATTTTAGAATCAACCATCACAAAATCCAAGAACTTGCTGACAACAATTTTTTTTTGCCGACATCCTCGATTTTGTACTTCTTCTCCAAAGATTCCCACAATTCTTTGGAGGATTTTACCGCACAATACACACACTGTTAATGCATTGCATTGCCTGCCCGTTTAGGCATAGTTACGTCCAGAAATCACCCTGGCCTCATGCATCAAACACAAACGCGTTTTTCAAAGATTAGTCTCATTCACAACCACCATAGGAGCGTCCTCGACAAATATTTCGCAAAGCTCGAGTGGTTAGGTAAAACAACATTTTTTTGCCACCTCTTGAAGTCGAAACCCATAAATTTCTCGGGTTTCTCGGCTGGCGGGAGGGATGATCGGGGTTTTGCTTATGCTCGCCATCTGAAGAACGATATTTGTCTTGCGATTGTGGATTCCAATATGTTACAATGGGAAGCCTTTAACAATGGCTTTTACAAAAACAGAACAGAAAATTACAACAAAAAATAGAATCTGACTAATACAACTTAAATAGACAGAAGTCGAGTTGAGATGGAACTCTTTCTGCAATACAAATATGTCCCGCCTAGTGCTCACGGTATGACGTAATGTCCCCAAAGATAAAACGTCTTAACCTCTTTTGTGCAGTAGCACCACTGACTCAAAAGTACCTTTCGAACTTGAAAGAGTGAGAATTGGTTGTTGTACATGAATGCAGAATGAGGTGTTCTTCGAGATGTTAATAATACTTTGAAATATGCAGAGAAGTATGTGATTTTTCAGTGTAACTTCTGCAATGGAAATCCAACTATTTATAGGCAACAAAATCCAAAATGCAGGGAATTAATTCCGGTAAGTGAGTGGGCAATTAGTTTGCTGGTAACAGCCAGGTGTTATAACTCCATGAATGACCACTATCTGAGGAGTTACAACCCCATCAAATGCCACTATCTGAGGAGTTACAGACTCCAATAGACACATACGAATCTGGACACCTGCAATGTCCAGACTCATCAGGCCCAACAATCACTTGAATCTGGGCCAAACCCATTTTCCAGTGCCAAAACAGTAGTGGATTTGGACCCGGGCCCAAAGGGTCGGGCCGATCCAAGGCCGAGGCGGGGCAGGGCGGGCGCGCGCATGTGACCTACTTGTAATCATCCATTTATATTATAGTATATCCAACTAATAACATCTTATAGTATTTATACTAGGATAAACTATGCTTTATAATCTATGTGGGACAAGGCTAAAACCTTTCAACTCCCTTTACATAATGTCAATTCGTGTGACCAACTTCGTGTATTAATTTCCCACTCACCGAAATTTGGTTTTGAGAATTAAAAATAATACGAACATCTACTCGGAATGTAGATTAATAATTTATAATTTAATTCCTTCAGAATTAAATACTTAGCCATCAAAAATTTGGTTAAAGTCGGGTCGACGCCCACTTTATCAAAACCAAATTTCCAACATAATTTAGAATATTATTGATTTATTGCATAAATTTTATTATTTTATATACTTTAATTATACAATCAATTAGAATTTCATATGTGATCTCTCCAAGTACAAATGAAATTCTAAAGTGTCCAATATTTTAATACTTAACTAAATGTTGAGAATTGAAGAATGGCCAAATGGAAAAGTAAATTACATTTTCTTAGTTGGAAGGAACAAGTTACATGTTTTTATAATTTGAGGGTAAAATAACAACAAGCATGCAGTTCGATCAGGGGGGAAATTAAAATCACCATGTATATCTTAGAATTCCTGGATCCTAGTATAGTTCAAGAAGATTCCTTGATAAAGTTCCAAAATTGCCCGAAAAAAAAAAGAAAAGGAAATATAATTTTAATTAGGGTAAAATACAATAACACCCGCTGAACTTGCAAGTATAACATTTACCCCCTCAATCAAATTAAATTATAATATTTAGACAAAACTACCCTTAATAAAAATGAAACTACATAATTTTTAGCAAATTTTGGATATTTTATACCTTATGTGATTTACATTCGTAATAAATTCAAAAGGTGATTTTTTTAGTTGTACATTAACTTTAAACTTTAAAAACCTAAAGCAGTTTACAATAAATACACAAAAAAAAATGTAAGATGAATGAAAAAAACAAAGTATTAACAATTTAATTTAAATAAACTTTCAATACTATAAAAATATGAATAAATTATATTTTCTTAAACCTAATTTAGTTATATATTCCACACTTCTTCATTTATTTCTTGTTTATTCAATATGATTCATAGTCCAAAACATAGCATTAATAAATTATTATTTTTAATGAATAATCGATATTATTAATGAAACGAATTGAAAGCACACACAATAAGTTGTTTAAACTATTTTAGACATTAAATCTTGTTATTTGAGAAAAGATTATTGAAAATATTTAAATATTACCAAAGGAAATATGTTTCTTACTAAACTATTACATATATCATTATATCAGAAATATAAATTATCAACAATTTAAAAATAATATGTATGTATATTCAGTATATACAAAAATATTCATTCATATTATTTGAGATATTGATAAAATTGAAAATTATTTTTAAATTATTAAACTCAAATAATAAAAATAATTTATCTCTTCAATATTTTTGTATATTTGTTATACCATCTAAAATTAAAATATTTTTAATATTTGAACTAGTCAAGTTACTAATTGTGTTTTCTAAAAAGAAAATTGATTAAATAAAGATCATAAATCAAAATTTAAGGTACAATTATTAAAATATGCTAAAAATAATTGTTATTAAAGGCAATTTTGTCCATACATTAATTTCTATTTTGATAATGGGAGGAAAGTATTACATTGACAAGTTCAGGGAGATAAATGAGTCATCAGGACAAGTTCAGGGGGGTATTATTGTATTTTGCCCTTTTAATTACAAGCTATAATGTGTGTGTGTGTGTGTGTATATATATATATATATTTAATCAAGTGTGGTAACATATTTGATTTAATTTTAGAGTGTCGGTACTATGATATATCATACTCTATTCCCTCCGGTTCACAATACAATATTGAAATACCATATATACCCTTAATCGAGTTGGATTAATATGACACATCATAAATACATTTGCTAAATGAATTAATAAGCAAAAGGGTAATTTAGGAAAAACTTTTACTCGTTAGTCTTGAAAATGTCAATAAATTATTCTTTTCAAAAGAAAATTTATCAGCCAAAAGGATACTTATTGTGAAGTGAAGGAGTATAAATTACTAATAAGTATACGCGGGTATTATCATAATCAGGGGTGTATGCTCCCTAAGAGCCCCCAAATTTTTTTGAAAATCAATAATTTTTATGTATATTTTATTTTAAAATATTAAGTTTTAGTACTAAATATTTATATTTCGTTGATTTAGCCCCCAACATTACACGTCTAGCTCCCCTGATCATAATATATATAAACTATTTGAATTATACATGTAACTACTTGGAAGTATATGCGCATCCCTCTATTTTTCATTCAAAAAATAAATAATTAACTTATTTTAGCCAATTGTTACATATACTTACATTTTTTTTATTTTATTGTATTCCATGATAGTCTTTACAAATATTAAAGTAAACCATTTGTTTATAAAACTCATAAGCTACATTGTTACTAGATCAAATCATTAAACGTGCTGATATATACTACTATAAAAGGAACATTAATGCATGTATTGACTAAATTCCTTTACTCATTCTCTCTTTTTCTTTTTCTTTACTCATTAATGAAGTAAGTGTTTATTGCACTCACAAGTCACAACTCACAGTAAGAAAAAATCAATTTACCTAAAAACAATCTGTAAGTATTAAGATAGTTGTTGTAGGTAAAATTATTATGGTAAATATTTACCAACAAAATCTAAAAATGTTGGTAATTACCTCAATATTTCTGTCAGTAAATTTAAAAATTGTTGGTGATTTGTCAGTAATTGGTCGGTATAGTTTGGGAAAAATAATAATTTTTATTTTGTAGTTATTATGTAGGCAACTGTACAATTTAGTGACAAAATTATTTATATTGATAAATTGGGACTTTCAGGTAGTGACTTTTGTGTTGTGTTTTGTAATGTATAATATATATGTACATTATGTCCACACAAACTGCAAGTATTTAAAACAAATAATATTTTAAGTACACATAACATACACAAACAATATTAATAGTACAATATAAAATTGTTAGAAGAACAAATTTGGTAAGGACTAAGGAGAACAAATTGGTCTACGAGGCATATTCTTGTGTGGTAATTAGATGCTAGTGATAAATTTTGGATGTAGATCACAGCATCATAATCATATTTTAGTACTACATGATGTGCCATGTCATGTGGACATTATTCCAATTGATTTCTGATGAGCTGGCTTTGATTAGTCTGTGATTCGTCAAGCATTAATTAATACACTATAGTCAATTATTTTAACCACTAAACATGAAATCCATGCTTGATGCTTCTATATGTTTTTCTTAATTAATTCTTTTAAGCATAATATAGAAAATGAACCAGGTCCAGACCTGAAATTGACAGCATATATTTTTATGTTATCCTTAGGAAGTTAAATTAGGTTATCCTTATATATGGCAGCTTGTGAATGAAGATAAAGTTGACTTTTATCCCAGTAAAAACAACAGTTGATTGGCATAACAAAAGTTTATTTCTTTCAAATTTTTTCTGAATATGAGAAAAAATTTCAATAAATTTCAATGATATATGTACTCTGAAAATTTTATAGGTCTCACATATTCAAGGATAAGCGCCCATAAAATTTGTGTACAAGTAAAAATATACTAGCAAATGTGCCAACAAGGCGAAAACTTCACTAGTTGGTCGAATCTCGTTAATAGAACTTGTTGGAATTTATTTTGGTAAAATGGATGTTGACTCAATTTTGACCAAATTTTTAAGTGATTTCCATTAGTGAAAAATGAAATTAAATTATTTGTAAGAATTCTACTAAGTGAGTAGATAAAAATAGCATTTGGAATTTCTCAAAACCAATTCCGGGTGAATGAGAAAATAATGCTAGAAGTTAGCCACTTAAAACTAAAAAATGGTATGGAAAATGGAAAATATGGGGAAGGAGAAATGCTCCATCCCACATAGGAGGAGAAGGTAAAGTTTGCTCACTTTATAAATCCCAAGTTGGACTTATGGGTTTGGGCCTTTGGGGGCACCCAAGTTTTTAAAGGGGTGAAGACCTACATGCTTGTGGGTTTGGTTCAAAGCGCACGCGCGCCGCCCCTGCCGCCCGGCCAGCTCGACCCGGCGAGGGTCGACGGCCGTGGGCTTGGGCTTGGGGGCCCTTATACTTTTTGGACCAAATTTATTTAAACCCTTTAAAATTAATTAATTAATTTTAAATAATTAATTAATAAAGATTTACAACTGCTGGAGTGCGCGGTCGTGCGTCAAGTCGAAACTTTGCACTTCCGTCGCAACCACGCATGGGCCATGCGCCAGTCGTCTTGTCAATGCGAACCTGCGACAGATACACCTGTTCGAGCAACCAGGTGCATCTTTTGGCTGTAAACATGTTTTTTCGAGCCAAAAGATATGATCTTTCCATCCGGGCACCTTGATGCCTATGAAACCGAACCCCTGTAGATGAAACAGAACATGAAATAATCAGTCTAAAATACGAGTCATTTGCATTACTGCATATTGATTTCACTCCCTTCAAAGCTTGAAAGTTTCAAACACTTCCTGATGTTCGCTGTAGTTTCGATTTTGCAAGTGCTGTAAACTCGATCAGAAAAGTTGTTGTATCTTAGGGATGAGCGTCGGAACCGTAAGCACTTAGTATATGGGGCGTTTTCAACTTGCGTAGACTGTATCAAATACAGGGCTCGACTAAGCCAAAAAAATCCAAACACTTAGCCAATTTTCTGAAACAGTAAACCTTCCTTTCCAACAATCGCAAGACGAAAATTACATTTTTTTCCTCGTTTCAAGCGATGGCTTGATTCGTTCACTCCGATGGTTCTTTGCCGCACTCGCTCACGAGAAAAGCCGGCCAAGTTCTCCAGCATTGACTACAAACGCTGGCAACAGAAGATGTTGTTCTACCTCACTACATTGGGTATGTCCCGTTTTATGAAGGAGGACCCTCTTACCGTTGGCGATGAAGAATCCGGCAACCAAGGAGAATCGCTGTGGATGCTTGGCATAACAGTGATTTTCTCTATTGGAACTACGTTTTGAACGGGCTAGAAGACACCCTCTATAACGTCTATAGTTCGTTTGGGAATCTTTGGAGAAGAAATACAAAACAGAAGATGCCGACACAAAGAAATTTATTGTCGACAAATTTTTGGAGTACAAGATGGTTGACACCAAGACGGTGATCAGCCAAGTGCAAGAAATTCAGATCATACTTCATGACTTAGTGTCTGAAGGGATGATTTTGAGTGAGTCATTCCAAATGGCTGCGATTATTGAAAAATTGTCACCATCGTGGAAAGATTTTAAAAACTACCTCAAGCACAAGCGGAAGGAATTGGGGCTTGAGGATTTGATAGTTCGACTTTGGATTGGGGAAGACAATCGTGATTCCGATTGGAAATTGACAATTGTGGGGGTGTGACCACACTTTATGGAACACCAGTGGAGCTTCTGTTGCATTTTTAAATGTAACAGAAGGTGTTGCCAAAAGTATTGTAACACCAAAACCACAGTTGCATGAAGTGTTGCCCAAAGTGTTGTAACACTAGAGGTAGACACACTATCAAGTTAAATCCGAAGTGTTACTAAAGATGTGATAGCACCGAAGGTTACACACGTGTTGGGACTAAGGTCTGAAATCTGTTAGAACGAGATTCTAACTGGATTGTTGGGACCATGTTCTAACAAAAGAAAATAAAAGTGGCCGAGTGCCATAAAAGTTCTGGATGTTAAACAAGGATACCAGAAGTTGGAAGGGGGAGCTTTACTTTTTAGCAAACCACATAAGGAGAATACTTTAAAGTGTGGGGGTGCTTTGGCTAAAGTAGAAGCACCCAAGGAAATAAATTCAGCATTCATGATATAAATGATGGTACGATCATTAAATCAAGAAATGTTGTATTTATTAAAGGTGTCTTTTCTTGCAAAGGAAAGAGGTAAGTCTAGACATTTTTGTCAAAGATAAAATACCATAAGACAACTGATTTCGAATGGAGTTATCTCGGTTGACTATGTGAAGTCAAAGGAAAATTTTGCGGATCCGCTTACAAAAGATATAAATCGAGATCAATTGTATAAATTGTTAAGGAAAATGGGTTTAAAATCCACAAACTAAAGAGTGTTCTTAGCGGTAACCCAACCTTGTGAATTGGAGATCCCAAGACCTTGGTTCAATGGGACAACTAAGTTATGAATGTTTAGCTGAACACTTGAAAAATGTGTTAGCTCATTCTCAAAACTTCTAAGTGAAATCGAAACCTGCTGAATGTGGTGAGGTTAAGTTTAAGACTTTTAATGATTCCTATACCGAAAGGTGGAGTATGGCAGGATACTCTTCAATAGGAGATCACCTATATAAGTGAGAAGTAATGGTCGCTTCAAAGAAACACTTATGAATCTAAAATATGGTCCAGGGCCGAAATGGACACAACCTGAGAACAACAAGTGTTAGAATTATTATTGTGTAAGTATTGTTATCTCGGTTTATACAAACGGCTAAGTAGTTCAAGACATCGCGTCACTAAGCAGCCGATAAATCCGATAGTATTTTACTAAGGAAGGTTCAAAGTCACAAGCTACCTATCCAGATGCAATAACAGTTCGTCGAGACTTTCAAGCGAATCTGCATACACGCATGCATTAATTTCATTCATGTGGGGATTGTTGGAATTTGTTTTGGTAAAATGGGTGTTGACCCGATTTTGACCAAATATTTAAGTGGTTTCCATTAGTGAAAAATGGAATTAAATTATTTGTAAAAATTCTACTAAGAGAGTAGATGAAAAAAACATTTCTCAAAACCAATTCCGGTTGAATGAGAAATTAGTGCTAGAAGTTAGCCACTTAAAACTAGAAAATGGTATGAAAAATGAAAAGTGTGGGGAATGAGAAATGCTTCATCCCATATAGGAGGAGAAGGCAAAGTTTGTTCACTTTATAAATTCCAAGTTGGACTTATGGGTTTGGGCCCTTGGGGGCATCCAAGTTTTAAAGGGGTGAGGACCTACATGCTTGTGGGTTTGGTTCAAAGCACACTCGCGCCACCGCCACCTACCGGCCAGCTCGGCCCGGCCTGGGTCCGAGTCGTGGGTAGTAGGCCGTCGGCCTGGGCTTGGTCTTGGGGGCCCTTATACTTTTTGGACCAAATTTATTTAAACTCTTTAAAATTAATTAATTATTTCCAACTGCTGGAGTGCGTGAACGCACGCACGGCCCTTGCGCTAGGTCGTGCGTCAAGTCGAAACTTTGCACTTCGTTCGCAACCAAACACGGGCACACGCACGGGCCATGCGCCAGGTCGTGCGTCAATGCAAACCTCTGGACAGATGCACCCGTTCGAGCAACCAGGTGTATCTTTTGGCTGTAAACATGTCTTTTCGAGGCAAAAGACATGATCTTTCCATCCGGGCACCTTGATGCCTATAAAATCGAACCCATGCAGATGAAATAGAACACGAAATAATCAGCCTAAAATACGAGTCATTTGCATTACAACATATTGATTTCACTCATTTCAAAGCTTGAAAGTTTCAAACACTCCCTGCTGTTCGCTATAGTTTCGATTTTGCAAGTGCTGTAAACTTGAACAGAAAAGTTGTTGTATCTTAGGGTCGAGCGCCGAAACCGTAAGCACTTCGTATACGGGGCGTTTTCATCTTACGGAGATGGTATCAAATATAGGCCTCGACTAAGCCAAAAATATCCAAACACTTAGCTAATTTTCTGAAACAGTAAACCTTCCTTTCCAACAGAACTCACGTGTATGACCCAACTAGTAAAAAATACTATTAAAACTTCTAAGTTGATTGAATCGTTTATAGAACTCACGTGTATGACCCAAGTAGTACAAAATACTATTAAAACTCCTATCTAGAGTAGATCTATGATGTATATAACAACTCGTCCAAAAAAGAGTAGATCTATGATGTATATAACAACTCGTCCAAAAAGAATAAATATAAAATATTCAATTATAACACAGAAAAAAAATGAATATAGAATATTCAGATTAGATCTAACACGAAACATCATAATGACGAAAAGCAAAACAAAGAATCGCCATCTTCAAAGGTGTTATGCTGAAAAGCAACAATACTTCTGATAACACTTTGATCTGTGTAGAACTTTGATCTTTGTTTCTTCTCTCTCGAACTGTAATCTCTGAAACTCTCATGTATTCTTCTTTCTAAGATTATAATTACGTGTTGTGTAATTTGTGAGGGATGGTTTCTCTTTATATAGGCATGCTCCAAGTCTCCAAGTCCCTAGCCTACAAACATGGAACGAGATATTTACAAGAACAATGATCCATATCTCATATAAGGTATGACTCTATAATCATTCCTTATCAATATGATCTCCATATTCAAATATTATTTGAGTCAAGTAACAATAAAATCTTTCCCTAAACCCTAAACCCTAAACCATGAACCCTAAACACTAAAACTCTAAACCCTAAACCCTAAACCCTAAACCCTAAACATTAATTTAACTTTCCTTATTTAATAGATCTTGTCATAAGTAAGTAACCAAGAAAGTCAAAACAAATAATTTTGAAAAAAATTATAGATGTGTAAATACACGATCTAACTTACTCATCTTAGGCAGCTTTTTATATGAAATTTTAGGGATTCTTTTACCAATTCCGAAATAAATTACTGCTTGGGATTCCTACATATATATGTAGATTGTGCAGATAAATTTGTTTAAACATATTTAATTATTCTAAAATTCATTTCTATTCCTTCAAAAAAGTTTATATTAAAAAATCAAGATGTGTTCAGATGATCTAATTTTTATTCAAATTAATAAAATAGCACTTATATTATTTGTGATATATATATATATATATAGGGATGTGATCTCATGTGGCAGTCTCTTACCATGTGGCAGTGTGGATGGATCCCTTCCATCCATCCCCTTCAATCAATGGTTCAGATTACTCTTAAAATACACCATTTATCAATTATTTAATGTGTAAAAAGGGCAAATCGGTAACTATCAAAATGGTGTAACAATAATACCATATTTACTTACCTAAAATCAAGGGAAATCATCAATATCACCTCCCATAACAGATCACGCCAGATCATAAGCCAAAATAAACGTCTTCATCATCTTCACTCCTTCATTGACACGAGACAACAAGAAGAAAAAAAGCTCTGCATCAAAAACACAAAATCCATCCTATCCACAATTATTGAACGAGGAAGAAGGTGTACATCATGGACGATGAGTATGCTCACTCACACCAAAGTGACATGTCAATAGACAATCCAGATGAAAGCTGCGATTTGGGAGCATTATGTGCTGGTATGTGCAATTCTCTTTCAAAAATAACAAAATTTTTCGAACACCGTCGTCCACAAACTATGATAAAATCTTACAGCGTAATTTTGACTGATTTTGGTGTATATATATGTATACGATGGTGTACATATAAGCTTACAATAGTGCATGTTTGCTGATTATGTGATAGAGTATGTGTTGATGCTTATTTAGGTATAAAATCATTGACAATATTGTTCTCTGTAAGCATAATTTTGGTGTATACATATGTATACAATTGTGCAAAGATAAGCATGCAATATGGCATGGTCTGCCATTTATTTGATATTATGCTTTGATGCTTATTTTGGTGTAAAAATGTTGAAAATATTGTACTCTGAAAACATTTTTTGGTGTATACATGTGCATACTTTGGTGCTAAGATAAGCATAAAATATGGCAAGGTTTGTTGTTTATTTGAGACTAAGCCTTGATGCTTAATTTGGTATAAAAACATTGACACTATTGTACTCTGGAAGCATATTTTGGTGTATACATATGTATATTTTGGTGCTAAGATAAGCATAAAATATGACATGATTTGCTGTTTATTTGAGACTAAGCCTTGATGTTTAATTTGGTATAAAAATATTGACAATATAGTACCCTGGAAGCATATTGTGGTGTATACATGTGCATACTTTGGTGCTAAGATAAACATTCAGTAGTGCATTGTTTGCTGTTTAATTGAGATAGAAAGCCTTGATGCTTATTTTAGTATACAAATATTGACAATATTGTACGCTGGAAGCATATTTTAGTATATACATGTGAATGCTTTGATGCAATGGTAGTCATCGAATAACGTTTTTAGGATGTTATCTGAAAAATGTGTACAAATTGTGCAGATTTTAATGATGAAAGTAGCCAACACGTTGAAGTGCGAGAGCGCCTAGTATCCAACACGTTAAAAGTAGGATACAGAGTTAGAAGGAAAAGGCAATCCGTGCAAGCACCAAACTAAAGAGAAAGTGTGGCAGGGTGGCAAAATTGCATCACACAACAACCGTATATGTCCCGAACAACCAACAGAATGAGAAAACTATTTTTCAACTATTTTCAATATTATACTATGCAAATACTCAGATCAAATATTTGTCTTGTGTTAATTGTATGTCATTTATTGTCTAGTTATATATCATTTCCATGCTAAATGTGCATCATTTTATGTCTGTATAACTAAATAAAAAATAACTGGGCAAAAATCATAAATGCTTCGGAAATATAAATGCTATATGTGTGCCTAGTTACTATTAAGTATACACAACTTCATCATTAATTATGCGCCAACTTATCTTGTCTTTATTTTTTTGTATTTTTATACCATTCTCAATTCAACACTATATGTGTGCCAAATTACTATTAAATATTTACCACTGCATCGTTAATTGTTCACTCAAAAATAAATTGAATTTTAATTTTTAAACGTAATCCAAAAATAAGCATAATGTTAGTACTAACAGTGCACATAGTGCTTATAAAATATGCACTAAAAAATTCATTAATACCTGTAAATAATACAAAAAGCTTCATTCTAACATGTATACACCAAAACGTTTTAAACATGTACCACAATGCTATTAACTGTGCACTATTTCTTCACTAACTATACAACATAAAATAAGTCACATCTTAAAACATAGAAAATATGTTTGCATCAATTTATTGGTAATAAGCCACCAAAATGTTGTCAAATTAGTATTTCAGCACTAGCTCCACGCCCTTCTCGCCAACACGAATAGACCTCCCATCCGGTAGCATTAACTCACATCTGAGAGAGTTAAAATTTTCTACCAACCAATAAATAAATCTCCCCGGGTACTCTTCGACCTTTAACCCCAGCAGAATTCCAAAGCCCATTTCAATTACACCTTTTGTCTGAAAATTGTTCAGACAACCCAATGCGTCCGATAGAGCTGTTGGCACGGATCTTATCCTCAACTTGGGCATCGCAAATTTCAAGGCAAATTTGGCAGTCTTAGAACTCTTATTAATGTACATGCACTCTCGTTCGCCCCTGGAGATGCCGGTCTTTCATGCTTCCTCTTGCCATTAAAAGATATCAACCTGGTATTTACAACATGAACAATATTAAAGGCAGAACTCAAGCATCAGGTATCAAATAAAAATACACAAATGACAAACTAACTGTGCACCATATGAAACTTATTTGTATACTAGATTAAAACTGTTTAAACACCATGTGCGATTATGCATTCATGGGATATATATACACATGACCAAACTTATCAATGCACCAAAACACACATTCATTACGCAATAACAAACCTAAATATGCACCAATATATATATATATATATATATATATATATATATATATCCATGGCTTTATTATGTTTTTTATTGTAGGGGTTAAACCAACAACACACTAGATTTAACTATACATAAAAAATAACTAAAGTTCATCATTCTTAAGTAAATGGTACACCATAAACACATAAAAAGGAATCACCAAAAAATAGCAAGGTATACTGACACATTTCACAGACCCAGTTTCAGGAAACATAAAAAAATCAACAAATCTGCAAAACAAATTACATACACGCATTTGACAATCGTAACTTCCACTCTATAACTAAACTCACACCATCCTATATCTATAACATAAAATATTACACCATTCAATAACTAAAAATACATCATTTTTATCAACTTTTATACCAAAAAAATCCCCAACAACTATGCCCTGTTCCGCACAAAAGCATTTCCAGAAACAAAAAAAAAACCATAAAACCGTCTAGACAAAATCGAAAATCAAAACCCTAGGTACTTCAAAATAAAAAAAAAACAAACAAGAATGCATACTCTTCTTACTACAAGTTACTTCAAATATCCAAAATCGACAGTTGAGTGGTTCAACAAAAAATGAAAAAAACATGTAAAGTAAAACCCCTTACTACCAAAATTTCGAACCAAAAACTGAAATAAAATGAACCAAACACTTACCTTTACCAACTATTGGAAGAATCAGTAACACTCTCGGTTCGGGTGTGTGTCGTTGTCGAAAAATAGAGAGGAACCTTCGAACAAAAAAAACTCAATTGTTTGAACACTGCCGTCGACCAGACCAAACAAGGAAAAGGGGAAGGAGAGAGAAACAAAATATGGGAGTTTTGCAATTTGATGAACTAGAGTGGAATGAAAAACGGGGATGTAGCAATTGAAATTCCAAAAGAAGTGGGATTATAGGGGGTTACCAAAACTGCCGAGTTATTTTGTGTACAAAATGACTTTTGTGCCCTTAATTGGGCGAAATTAATTAATTTTTTTTTAAAAAAAGCGAAAAAAATTGGGCCTTTAGATTTGTCAGATTAATGGCTTAGATAGATCCACACTGCCACATGGTAAGCCCCATGCCACATTTGATCATATACCTATATATATATATATTCTTTGTGTAGCATAATCTTGCGTAGTATGAAATACTGAATTTAAAATTTTACAGAGAAAGTTGACACAACTATAATTTTAAATGTGAAATGTAATTTAGTTGTCAATTTGCACTACAAGAAAAATCCAATTTACCGACAGAATTCATTGACAATTTATAATTTTGTCACTAAATTTTACATTTCCCAATAAAATACCTATACAATGAAAAACATTCTTTTCCCCAAATTATGCTGATAAATTATCGGCATATCACTGACAATTTTTAAATTTACCAACAATTGGAGATTTTGTAGGTAAATATTTACCTATAATAATTTTACTTACAACGATTTTACATACACTTCACGATTATCTTAATATTTATCTACATATTTTACTGTAGGTAAACTGAATTTTTCTTGTAGTGTTGGGGCCAGGGACGGATCCAGAAATTTTTTAGAAGGGGGGCACAAAATAAAATAAATATAAGGGATAATGAAAAAAAAAACCCGAGGTTCGGGCTAATTACAAAAAAACCAAGAGGTTTTTGAAAATTGTAAAAAATCTCTTGAGGTTTGATTTGTTTTATATTTTCCCCTTTTATAAGTAAAAAACATTTCAGAAAAATCCTTAACTTTTATTAAAAAAAAATTACAATTACCCCCTTAAATAAAAATCAAACCTCAATTTTTTTTTAATTTTCAAAAATCTACGAGTTTCTTGTAAATAACCTAAACCTTAGGGGATTTCTGTAATTATCCCTGAATATAATTATAAGTGCATCCCAAAAAAATTGTTCTAGTAATCTAGCAGTTACAAGGAGAGAACATCAATGGGGACAAACTTCATTTTTATTCCTAATTAATTTATAAAATAAATAATTAATAGTATTAAGAACCAAACAAAAAGTTGTGGGGCCACGTGCCCCCACAAGTGTGAATGTGCATCTGTCACTGGTTGGGGCTCAAATAAAATACCCCATAAGTGCTTGCACTACAAGAAAACAAGAGAATTCCAACGAAAAAAATCCGTTGGTATTTGGCCAATTTTTATTGGAATTGTCGATTCCAACAGAAATTCCAATGGAAAAGCACCATTGGTATAATGGCCGTTGAAATGACAAAATTCAATTGAAAATTTCAATGGAAAAAATATTCCAACAGTACCAAATGGTTTTGGTTATTGTTGAACTTTTTGTTGGAATTTTCCAATGGTATGCTGTAGCATTGGAATTTCCATTGGAATTTTGAAAATTCCAACAGTTTTTTATTCCATTGGAATTATTTCGTTGAAATTTGATTGTTTTCTTGTAGTGTTGGTGTAATTTTTCACTCCCTAAATATATTTAGATCTAGAAATTTGAAACTCTATAATATATTAAAAACCATATGATTTAGGTGGGGGTTTATTTTTTTCATTTTATTAAAAAATCCTCGTAGCTTGGAGATTAGAGCTCATCCACAAAGGTGACGATTAGCTAGCTCGCGAGATTGCGTGCGCGATGCTTACGTGGCAAAACTGCCCTTTGGATTTCTCCAAAAGCCATATTTACTTGAAATTATTTATTTAATCACTTTTTATTTTGAAATTAAAATAACCATGTTTTATGGAAATTTAAGAGACATATTTATTGGGGAATGAACATTGAACATGGGGAATCAGCGCAAGCGGCGACTTGATGCCGCTCTAAATTAGAATATGCCCACTCCTAACTCTAAACGCATCACCCCAAATTGTTATTTTATTTATTTATTTATTTATTATTTTGAAGACCACCCCAAACTTTACTAAAACTAGGTGGATTATACATGATATAATATGTAGTAGAGTACATGTACATCCCACATTATTTTTTAGTACTAAATCTATGGGTTGTAATTTAGTAATTTTTTTAGAGAAGTCCATGGGTTGTATTATAAAATATTATCTGCACAATTGGAGCAAAGTAATTTATTATAGACATGTATTGTTTGTAATTTTTAATTATAAACAGCTGTTATCAGTAATTTCATTAATATATATTAATAAATTATAATGGCAAATCTTACACTATCAGATTTCTAGAGTTTATATCTCAATAATCTACATTAACGCCGATGTCAGATTGTAGATTATGGCATTTGAATTATAGTACATGTGTACATGAACACCTAGAGGTGTCTAAAGGCCCGAAAGAAACAAGGTTTTTTGACTTGATCGATCCGATCTTTTTGTGTGTATTTTTATGGACCGAGTCGAAACAGTCCTAAAAAATTGTGTTCAGATGGAAATTCCGAACCGATCCAATCCGATTTTTCTCTTTGCCGGACCATCAGCTGACTCAACCCGACAACTCTATGTACAACCCATGCAGTATTTGGTTAGAGTATTGTACTCTATAATTTATTTGACGTCATTTTAACATTTTTTCTCATTTCACGACGTAATATCTCATTTATCAACAAATCTCAGTGTCAAATGATATTCCATAATAAATCTAGAAATGTAGATCATGAAATTATACTAAAATTTTGAGAACCCTTATCCACACATGTGAATTAGAAATGAGAACATTTGTTTATACTAATAAGGAAAATATTATCGGGGCAAAAAAATCCCAAAACTATGATGTCTTGACATGACTTATTGGATGAAATACATTCTCGTGAACATTTCAATATGAGTTGTACAATGTGCACTTGTAAAAAACATAGTGGTCCTAAAACTTATATTAGTAAAAGGGACCCGGGAAAAACATTGACATTAATAAAGTGGAGGAATGGTCATTGTCACCAGTAGTCTTGGCGTAGCCACCTATGATTCATCATAGCAAAACAAAACCTAATTATGTTTCGACCACCCCGATCTACTAATAACGGTTGAGTTCCTGCGATTATAATTTATAGTCAAGAAAACTAATAACGATCTCTCCCCAACCTCCAACCCACACAATTTGAATTTCCACTGTCCAATTTGATGGTGACCAGTCACTCCACCCAGAGTATGATGCATTTAACCCCGATGGCCAAAACAATTTGACGATGACATGGACCCACAAACAATAAAAATTTGGCATGGAACCGCACTCCAAAATTTAGTCCAAGGTCTAGTCCATATAAAAAAAAAAACCTTGAGTAAAACATAAAAAAGAAAAAAAATCAACCTCCAACATTAAGAATCACTATTTCCAATTAAGTATATGACTATATGAGTGTATGAATGATTTACTTGTTTATTAAAAAAAAGTTGAGTAAAACAAAAAAAAAAACTGAAAAAATTAAGAATGTATGTTCCAAACTTGATAATGATTTACTTGATTATCAATTTTTTGGGAGAATTTTTTCATATGAACTTTTGAATCAAAAAGTTCATTTTCCGTAATAATAATAATTATTTGTGGTTGAATAATAACCTTTTGGATAAATCACTTCTCCAAAAGGGCAAATCTAGATAAGCTAGAATTGGAAAGTATGAAAACCCTCAAAGAATTATTGCACTGGTTTATTGCAATATTTTTTATTTTCTCTGTTTTAAAATTCCGACCGATATTCGCCCGGCTAATCGAAAAAATTTCTGACAGCACTGGCCGGAAATTCTAGCTACGCCTAGGCCTATTCCCACAATGTTTTTTATCATCAGTTTTTTTAAATTCGTATTTCTTATTAAGAAAATAAAATTTGTTTATATTTTTCACACACACATTTATATTTATAAAAGTTATGAGTTAGTTATTGATATTAATTATAATTATATATTCAATCATTATATAAAACAAAATAGGAAAACTTTGCAATAAGGAAAGCTGAGTTGACATAAGATTTAGTACTTATAAGACAATTACTAGGTCAAAATTATCATTTTAATCTCGCATCGCCTGAAATTATCAAAATATCCTCAAGACCCGCACCTTTTTAATATGGGTCCCGATCCAATCCGAAAGTCCGATTCGGGTTGCTTGAGGACTTTCCACCATAGATGAGGCGAGCCAATAATCCATAATCACTACACGTGTAAAAAAATCCACATAACACGGTGAACATTAATACCTTAAACATGCATATATGGCACGGAAATGCATGTAAAAGATAACTGACAATTATTGCTAAATTATGTTGTTCTCTACCTAGTTTTTGAGTACATCATAATCTGATCCGATTTAAGTATCAGAGTGTATTAGCTGGAACTAGACGTAAAAGGATATATATTGGGAGGCAAATGTGTCATCTTCTCAATATCTGTCTACT
Source organism: Rehmannia glutinosa (assembly GCA_016081115.2). NCBI lineage: Eukaryota > Viridiplantae > Streptophyta > Magnoliopsida > Lamiales > Orobanchaceae > Rehmannia > Rehmannia glutinosa. The sequence goes on along the minus strand of CM071937.1, from coordinate 66,201,261 downwards.
GATAGATATGTCATTGTTCAATCCTAATGCTTTTTGTTGTAATTCTGAAAAAAAATTGATTATATCAGTTAATGGATTTTAATTAACCTTCATAATCCTGCAATGTCATGACTAAATATTGGAAGGAGATTCTAATTACTTGGAAAGAGTAAGCAACACTTAATAATGGATTATTTATCTATTATTGTTTAATGTCCCCTCACAATTTGGTGATGATGAGTCAACAATGAGGGATATATGAATACATTCACTGAACATAGACATATAGGCAGGTTCATTGAATCTGGACATTCGAACGTATTCTTAGAAATATGAAGTTATCTCATGTTCTTCCATTTTTAGCAAAACAAGAAGTGATAACTGGACCCAATCATTTGCCTTATTAAAGCATGAGATGAAGAATGGAATTTAATCCATTATCCAGTCTATGTACAATATTGGTTCTAACTAAAATTTTGTATTACATACAAGTTGAGAACTAGACGTAAAATGGATAATCTTATTTGTAATCGCCTCACAATGCTAACTCATTAAAATAATCAAGATTATGAAAAATAATACATGCGTTTACACTAACTGAGGAGCAAAAATATTCAAATACATCACGCATCAGGTTATCTGCTTTTATATTATTTAAGGTTAAAATTTTAAAGTGTAGACCATATGTGTGGGCTTAGATAACAGAGCATGGACCTAATTTCATTTAACCGTTACATCATCAAGTTTATTTTAGATGGCCCAGAAATAGACGGCCCAGATCAGGGTGAACATAGTATTTCGTAAGAAACGAGGATGAGAACCTACAAATTTATCTGCTCTTGGTGGGCTTACCATCATAGTCGGGCAAGTGCACATTAAATCAAGGCCCATCTCACATTATCTGGGAGAAAAAAATAGAGGAAATTACACAAAATACCCTGATTTTTAGAAAAAAGACAAAAATACCCACCATCACAAAAATATCCCACCCGTTTCATCCCATGACAAAAATACCCTACCTTTGGTTTCATCACATGTTTGGATTAAGATATTCTTCCCCATTTTTCATTCCACAACAACAAAGAAACCCTAAATTCCAGAAGCTTCTGTTCTCCGTCTCTTGCACCATTTGTTCGATCATCCTTCCAATGGAGAACCGCCGTTCTGCTGGAGTGTCGTCATTCCGCCGGAGCACCGCTCGTTAAGATAATTTTTGATTCCCCCTTCTTGTCGATTGACAGTGAGGCTTTTACCAGTGTTGCAGAAGGAGCAGTCCTTACTTTGATATATATTGTTAATATTTTAATATTACATTGATTGGCTTGAGAATTTTGCTAAAATATCTTACTGTTGCTTTAATGCCTTTAATTTAATGAAGCAGCAATAGAGTAATTGATATTATTCATACTGCCAAAGTGTAATTGATGCATCCTTGATGTTCCTTGAAATCTTTGAACTGACAAGTTGCCTATATTATATAGGAATTGGATGATCCTCTAATTTTAATTTACGAGAAGAAAATATCAAGCATAATGCTATTGTAAAAGTTCTGGAATTCGCACAAGAGAATTCGTCATCGCCGATCTCCTCGAAGTTGCTGAGTGGATCCCGCTTCACGAACCCGCCTTGCTTTCCTTCTTTTTCTCTCTCTTGCCTGTCTCGCAGAATGAATATGTTTTCCTTCAGTGATTTGGATTCCTGGTTTTCTTCTTTTTTTTGTGTTGAATGCAAATTTGAATGATTTGTTGATTTTGTGTTGCTGATGCATGATTTTTCTGTGTTCTTTTATTATTTTGTGATTTGAAGTTTTTCGTTTGTTTCGATGTTGTTTCAAAGTTGTTTCTTTTATGTTTCTTTTGTTCTTTTATGTATTTTCCATTTATTTTCTTCTTTTTTATTGTTTTTGATTTGTTGTGTTATATATCTGACTGTGTATCTTTTTTTAATTTCTTTTGTAGTGAATGTGGGTTTTTTTGTTGCTTGTTATGCCAAGCACTTTATTGTTGGGAAGGCTATGGACGTCGAAGTGTTCGAGATAGAGAATGAACAAGAAAGACTCGGTCATCTGCTTCACAATCATGCTAAGTTGAAGCTGCAAAATGGTGATGAAGATGACAACGACATTGAGATTCTACCTCCACTTCCTAATGATTTTAGAGAATTGTTATTACGTAAATCTTAATGATGGTGTAATCAGTTGAAACATGTAAGCAACATAAATGAAACATGTAAGAAACAATTGTGAAACAGGGGATCATGTGATAAAAGTTTGTAGTAAATTGCTTTTAAATTTAGAGAAATAGTGTAGTTTTTCCCCATATACTCTTCAACTTTTTTTTTTTCATCCTTGTAAATGTTGATCTTGCTTCATTTCGATGTCTGCATGCCTAATCTTGAACTAAAGATCTCACGTACTCTAGCAAAGTTGTTACTAGTAGGTCTTTCCCTGCTACAGTTGATGCATTCAATAATTCTACGATGTTGTAAGTCAATACAAAGTATTTTTTGGTATGACAATGGAGTCGTGTCCATTTCTCGTAGGCGATGATGGACAAGTAAGCTCAAATTTTCTGAATTGAATTTGTTGTTCCAAGATTTCGTTTAGGGTCTTTGAATGTGCGATCCATTGAAATCGATATTCTTGTTATTTCAAAGTTGGTATACTCTCTATTTTCTTCCCATTGTCCATTGTGGCATACCACAACTGAGATTTTCTCCATGCAACTGTGGAATTCAATGAAAAGTTGGCTAAGTGAAACATATAAGAAACATATTATTAAGAAAACACAAATTTATAAATTAAAGTGATCCCAATAATTATCAACAGTTGGTTTAGAATTTTAATTCTTAAGGAAAAAAAAATATAATGATGATGATAATAATAATATTAGTTGTAGTAGTAGTAGTAGTAGTAGTAGTAGTAGTAGTAGTAATAATAATAATAATAATAATAATAATAATAATAATAATAATAATAATAATAATAATAATAATAATAATAATAATAATAATAATAATAATAATAATAATAATATTACATCTTACGAATTAAATATCCAACAATTATTCCAAGCATAAACCGGAAAAATTAAAGACATAAATCTAAAATTTAGTTCGATCATAATGGTTTCAAATATAAATATAACATTATTTATTCCATCATCCACAACATCATATCTTCAGCCGGATTCCTCAACCTGAAAGTCATGATAATAATAGGGGTGAGCTTCATCTCGCTCAATAGGGATATATCTATCAATATTTTATATAACATGAAAAGCATTCACATAATTACAACAATAAATTCATTAATTTTCTCTTTTTCATCTGACTGGCCAGTTCCTGCATATAGCATTGCGGGTTCACCCCGAAGATACGTTTGATCCCGGACCCTTTTCATGGCCCCTAGCTTATATGAATTTATTTCCTCTTGACATATATTGCAATCAATGAAGTATAATCATGAAACATTAAATAAAGACAAATAATATAGAAATTCCTACCTTAATAACCGCAGATAGTTGATGTAGAAAAATTGAACAATAAAAGTCCTAGTCCTCGATCCCCTCATTTTCTATTATAGAGAATTTAGAAAGTTATGAAAAGATATGTGGGTTAACCATGTATTTATAGGCTAATTTTTATTTTTATTTCTATATTTGTTTTGTAAAATCCTAAATTAACCCCTAACATAACCCCTAAATTAACCTATAAACTAACCCCTAAAATAACTCCTAAATTAACCCCTATTTATTATTATTTTTTTCTGTTATCACATTCTACTTTTCTTAAATAAAATTTCGTCCTCGAAATTCGATATCTTACCTGGAATTGAAAATTTTGGATATTTGACACGAATATCCTCTTCACGCTCCCAAGTAGCTTCATTTCTGCCATGACGTCTCCACTGTACTTTGATCAGAGCAATATCTTTATTTCTCAAATGGTGAATCTTGCGTTCCAAAACAGCTTCAGGTGCTTCCTCATAAGTTAAGTCATTGTTGATTGTCAAATCTTTATAATTCACAATGTGACTTGGATCATGGACGTACTTTCTTAGCATAGAGACGTGAAAAATATTGTGCACACTTGATAGACTCGGTGGTAATGCTAGATGATAAGCTAAATCTCCAACTCGTGTAAGGATTTCAAATGGTCCGATATATCTTGGTTTTCAACTTTTCCTTTTCTCCAAATCGGATAACACCTTTAATTGGAGCTACTTTCAGAAATACTTTTTCTCCTTCATCAAACTGTATATGTTTTCTCCGTCTATCAGCATACGACTTTTGTCTATCTTGAGCCATCTTTATTTGATCTCGTATCATAGCTATCTTCTCAATAGTTTTCCTAATTAATTCAGGCCCCAAAATTTTTCTTTCACCAACTTCGCTCCAATATAATGGTGATTAACACTTTCTTCCATATAACGCCTCATATGGAGCCATCCCAATAGTCGCTTGATAACTGTTGTTATAAGCGAATTCTACCAAGGGTAATAATGTTTCCCAATTACTTCCTAGTCGAGCACACATGCTCTCAATATATCTTCCAATATGTGTATAGTTCTTTCAGACTGTCCATCTGTTTGCGGGTGATAAGCCGTACTAAAGTTTAGCTTTGTTCCCAAGGCACTTTGTAGACTTTTCCAAAACCAAGAAGTAAAACGCGTATCTCTGTCTGAAACAATTGACACGGGAACTCCATGAAGTCTCACTATCTCCTCAATATAAATTTGTGCATATCGCTCCATACTAAACGTCATCTTAACAGGTAAGAAATGAGCTGACTTTGTTAACCGATCTACTACAATCCAAACAACTTTGTTTCCCTTGACTGATGGTGGAAGCCCTATCACAAAATCCATTGTTATGTGCTCCCATTTCCATTCTGGAATGTCAAGGGGTTTGAGCAAACTAGATGGTCTTTGGTGTTCAGCTTTAACTTGCTGACAAATCAAATATTTTTCTACAAAAGTTCCAATATCTCTTTTCATACTTCGCCACCAAAATACTTCTCTTAAATCTCGATACATTTTTGTACCTCCAGGGTGAGCTGTGTACGGTGTACAGTGAGCTTCTTTGAGAATTTCTTTTTTAAGCCCTTCTTCTTTAGGAACGCATAATCTCCCTTCATAAGTCAAAGTACCATCATTTGTTATAACAAATCCTTTTACATTCCCTTCACAAGCTTTTTCTTTCATTTTTCTCAAAAATTTATCTCAAGGTTGAGCTTCTTTAATTTTCTCTCTCAGAGTAGGTTGCACCACCAAAGATGTTAGTACTATCTCTGTGCTTTTTGGTTGTACCACTACTTCAATTCTCATCCTGGCGAATTCTCCCACAAGATGTTCTTGTTCAGATATCAAGCTTGACATTTCTCCTTTTGTTTTACGACTTAATGCATCAGCTACAACATTAGCTTTACTCGGATGATAGCTAATAGTGCAATCATAGTCATTCGCCAATTCCAACCACCTTCGTTGTCTCATGTTTAGCTCTTTCTGAGTAAACAGATATTTCAAGCTTTTGTGGTTGGTGAAGATTTCACATTTCCCTCCATATAGGTAATGGCGCCAGATCTTTAATTCATGCAATACAACAACTAACTCTAGATCATGAGTAGGATAATTTAACTCATGTGGCTTTAGTTGTCTTGAGGCGTAGGCAACCACTTTACCATGTTGCATTAGCACGCATCCTAAGCCTTGTTTTGATACATCACTATAAATAACAAAGTCTTTAGTAGGGTCAGGAATTGTTAATACTGATGCAGAAGTTAGCCTTTGCTTCAACTCCTGAAAGCTTTCTTTGCATTTCTCATTCCATTGGAACTTCTCCCCTTTTCTTGTCAGTCGAGTCATAGGCACAACTATCTTTGAGAATCCTTCAATAAATCTCCGATAATAGCCTGCCAAACCTAGAAAACTGCAAACTTCATTCGCATTCATAGGTGCACTCCATTCGTTGATTGCTTCAACTTTAACTGGGTCCACTTTAATTCCTTGAGCAGTGATTACATGTCCGAGAAACACCACTCGATCTAGCCAAAACTCGCATTTCTTGAATTTTGCATATAACTTTTCCTTACGAAATGTTTCTAGCACTATTCTTAAGTGCTCAGTATGTTGCTCTCTATTCTTTGAATATACAAGTATATCATCTATAAAGACTATGACAAATTGGTCTAGATACAGATGAAACACTCTATTCATCAAGTCCATGAATACTGCTGGTGCATTACTTAGCCCAAATGGCATTACTACAAACTCATAATGTCCATATCGGGTTCTAAATGCCGTTTTCGGAATATCACTCTCTTTAACTTTTAACTGATGATATCCGGATCTCAAGTCAATCTTAGAGAAAGTGCTGGCACCTCTCGTCCGACTCAGCTTCTTCACAGGGCAGCTGCCTTGCTACTTCAGCTCACTTTCTCAAGCTCTTGGATTTGATCACAAAGCCCTCCAATAACTTGATACTGGTTCGACCTTGAACCTTCCTACAATCCTCCTTGGAAAGTAGACCCCTTTTGATTCTTCAAAAGTTTCCTCTTCAACAGTTTGAAGTTTTCTTTCCTTCACAGCTTTGTGTTGGATTGATTTCCTTCGAGTTTCAGGCTTGAGGATTTACTTGAATATCTTTGAGAATATTTGCAAGTTTACAGCTTAAATATTGCTTGCTAGTTCGTGGTTCAGGTAACCTATTCTCAATGAGTTTCCTCAGCCTTTTATAGTGAACTTTCAAAAATATGCCCGTTGAAGAGATAGGCTGATTTTCAAAAGACACTTGTGTTCGTTGGCTTGTCTTTTCTTGGTCTTCAATCTTGAGATGTAGACCTTTCCTCGTATTAAATGAATGTGCAACTTTTCAGATTCTGACACGAGGTGCAGTGCTTCCCATTGGTTTATTCCTTTTGCACGCTTCTGGGATGAGCACTTTAAGACCTGGCAGCATGAATGTATTACTAATTTAAGTAATGTTCTTAACTTCGTACAAATGATTCTTTTCGATTAACTTCTCTTGTCACTGCCTATTTCCCCAGAGTGACTTGAATCGCTCCAATCATTTAAAGACTCATCTGTCACTTTCAAATTATGACTTGGCTCCTTGAGATGACTTTGACTGACACTTCACACAGATGTTCCTTAGCTGATACATCTTCAGTCAAGTTCTTGATCTCCCTTCTTGGCCATACTCGGTTGTTCCACAAATGAGTCTTCACTTTAGTCTTGATTGACTTCTTGTATTTCTAGGCATAGGCGACTTGACTCGCTTTTCCACCCTTATCTATTACAATAAAATTTACAAGCAAAATGGGGTGCCAACTTTCTAGTCTAAGTTTTACATGGCATTCATCAAAATCTATACAATAAATTTCCCAACATAGATTGATAGGTGACACATATCAGTTGACGGCTACGGCTAATGAGTACCACCAGGAGTACTCACAACGATTCAATGCCATCACCCAGTAACAACAACATATATACGAGATGATGTCTCGTATGGACCAGTGACATATCGCACAGGGCCACTACCCTCCACCTCAACCACCACAGTGATCCATGTAAATACTTATTACGCATTCCTCTTTCTTTTGATAATTTCCTCATACGTTCGGGACGAAGCATATTTTAAGTTTGGGGGGATTGTCAAGAATGCGTAATTTAGTACTTTCTTGCATTTTGCATTGCAATTAGGATTGCATGTAGAGCACTTTGCATTAAAATTTTCGAAAAATAAAAAATAAAAAAAATCATTTTTTTTTTGTTTATTTTTCGATTTTTAGTGTTATTTTATAATTAGCACGTTTATCACTTTAACACATTTAATTGCTTTTGTGTGTGATTTTAATTAAGTTTTTAAATGCCCAGCTCCCTTATGATTTTACTATGAACATCTTATAGAATAAGATAACATACTTCTGGGAATAGTGTGATGAATTGTTGGGAAGAGGTCATTTATTTGTTTGGCATTAGTTAAGAAAATTGGGTATTTGAGCATGTTGCGAAAAATAAGCCTGTGAGCTTTTGTGCCTGCTTTATATGATGCAGACTTATTTTTTTCTTGAGTGTGTCATTCATGATTGATAGATCTCTAGAACTTGCTCTGGTATCTTCATTGAAGCCATGTGTGTGTGCAATTTTTGAAAATGATCTAAGGCCATCTTTGTTTAGCCTACTTAGCCTAAAAAGCTGACCTATGAACTCATGATTCCCTAGTTAGACAATTTTGAGCCAAATTTTTTATTCTGAGCCACATTGATCTTTAAAATTTAAACATGATTTTATCCCTGAAATTTCTTGAGCTTATAGAAAATGAATAAGTTTGGGGGAGATGTGGTGAAAATATATGAAGAAAAAAAGAGGAAGTTGGCAAAAGAAAGAGGGATGAGCAGTATCTGGGTAAATAGAAAAATACATGAAGCTCAAAAAAGAAAGAAATATCTCTGAAAAAGAAGAGAAAAATCGAGCAAAGAAAAAGAAAAATTCTTAAAAATTGTGAAAAAAATGAGAGCTTGAAGGCTAGGAAAAAAAGAAAATGTAAGTCCAAACGGCTACGATAATCTAGAGGGGGGGTGAATAGATTATCTCCATCTTTTTGATTTCGCCCTCTTTTTCGAATCAATTACGCCAAAACAATAATAAAGGTGCGGGAAGTAAACAACACGCGTCGATTTATAGAGGTTCAACCCACCTAGGGCCTAATCCTCTACCACCCCAGTATCTCTAGGATGGATTTCAAAAAGAAAAAAAGATTTTATTAATTACCAAAATTAATACAACATCTTACAACATCAACTTGAAGAGCACCACACTCTTCTACAACACCACCTTTGAGATTACCACAATCTCTCTTGAAGATTACCACAATCTCCAACGGCACCTTGTGAAGATTACCACAATCTTCAACCTTGAAGAATACCAAATTCTTCAATACCTCAAGAGCACCACACTCTTGAAACACCTATCACCTAGATCACCCAAGTGTATTCTTTCCACAAGAATACTCACAAGGATGTCTTGTGTTGAATGATGACAAAAATCAAGATTACAACTCAATAATGAATATTACAATTTGAGTGCAAGTGTAATCAAGAAATAAAGCCTAGACCTCAAGATGTGAAAGTGAAATACTTAGGCTATAAATACAACAAGAGTGTTGAATATGAAAGCTTGGAAATTTGCAGATTTCTTGTTGTGTATTTGCTTGTGTTGTTCTCTCTTGTGTCTTCAATTCATCCTCTATTTATAGGAGAGTCTTCACCAACATAGGCTCCCAACATAGGCTCCTTCTTCTTCACTTTTGTCTACAAAAAGAGGATCACAAGATGTAGAAATATTGTACAAAATTGACAAGCAAATCTTGCTGTCAAGGAGTTCAACGGTACAAATTTTGCTGTCAAAAGATCACACAGCGCGACCGGTTGCCCTGTATAAGATTTCGAACGTTTTGAAAAAATAGTGCGATCCAGGTATAGGTGAAGGGGGTCGACCGGTCAATAGGGGGGTGCGACCGGTCGACCTCCATCTTGACCGGTCCCCTCCTCAAATTTTGTGTTCCAGAGTGTTCTGTTTCATATACGCACTCTTTCAGGTACCGATCGACCTCTTGTTCGACCGATCGACCTTCAAATTGAAATGTTGTCCGATTTTTATCAAAAATAAACTTCAAGAAATACTCCAAAAAATTAGTAAAAACATTTTAAATCACTTGGGAGTATTTTGACAACATTTATAAACATAGTAAACTCATTTAAACAAAACCATCAAAAGTGTTCCATTTTTATCGAATAATAAACTCTAAGAAATACTCCATGAAATTAGTAAAAACATTTTAAATCTTTTAGGATTATTTGGACAACATTGTTTTTGGTGTAAAAACCAATTAACATAAAATCATCAAAAATGTTGTCCAATTTTATCGAGTAATAAACTCTAAAAAATACCCCAAAAATTAGTAAAAACATTTTAAATCATTTAGGAATATTTGGACAACATTTATACACATTGTTTTGGTATAAAAACTCATTTAAACATAATCATCAAAATCTTGATAAAAACATTTATCTAACAAACTCCCCCTTTTTGATGATTACAAACCAAAATAATTTTAGGAAGTTGATTTTAAAACGAAACAAATTTTCCGGTCTAAAACATCAATCCATTATAAGCAAGATTCATCATAAGTACAAACACACAAGGATAGGAGCAAAGATTTTTCAAAATCATTTTTGCACAAGCTCCCCCTATCAACAAGCATAGCAAGAGTAAGTATAGAAGCAACAACTAAAAGCTTAAAGCTTTAGCTTTTACAACTTAAGCTTGAATATCATGAGCTTATAAGCTCCCACTGTCACAAAACATCATTAGTCAAGCATAAAAGTCCACAATACATCACATGGACTAAGTATTGTTCACAACTTTTGGCTTTTAAGAGCCCTAGCTTATAGCTTTTCTTGCGAGCTTATTTTCGCTTCTTTAAGCATATGAGCGTTTTTTCTGTTTCTCTCCCTTTGGAATCATCAAAAATAATGTTAGCACGATAAAAACATCATACAATTATATCAAAGTGCGCAATTTAATCGATTTATCGAGCATATTGAGCATTTAAGCTTAAATTCCGAATAAAAGGAAAACATTTGCTCATTTGATTTGTAAAAGCTCATTTGATTGATAAAACATGATTTCTATAAACTTATAAGACTTTTCAAATCAAAAGAATCATGTAGGTGATAAGTTTTTCATTGAAACATTTTGTCGAACACTTGGCGTGCATTGAATAAAACAAGAGAAATATAACGCCTTTGTGATTCGTTTAAGCCAAAAATTTTCATCACCAATTTCAATACAACAATATTCATTCATCATCAATCATCATAAACACCATATTAATACAAGAATTTCAACAAGATATCAAGATACAAACACATTCTCAAGGGTTCAACCCAATTGAGATTAAAAGGAGAAATTCTTACCATTTAATCGGTAAAGATGAGCAATGATGATAATCGAGCCTCATGAAGTCCAAAATATGCAATGTATGCAAGAAAACAAATTTTGAGTGAAATTTGTGTGCAATTGGCCAAGGGGACGAAAAATGAACAAAAACAAACCAAAATGACAAATGCTGAGAACATAAACGATTTTATCCAAATTTTGGGCATGGGCGACCGGTCAGGGGCTAGGGCGACCGGTCGACGTCATGGGCGACCGGTCGACCTTGCCCCAGTCAGCCCAGTTGTTCAATCTGTTTCCCAAAATCCGAAGTTTGAACCAAAAATCCGATTTTTCGCTCCTAAGTTTTAAAAACGTGCAAAATGCAAACGTAGACCTCATTCAATATACATTATGTCAAAGTCAAGCTCGAAATGAGGTAAAATACTCGGCGATTAACAAATATCCGCGAGTTATCTTTGAGACAGAATTAAACACATCTCAAGTTTTCATTTTAGAAATGCAATCCCTTAGAAAAATATATCGAATCTCAATATGTTTAGTTTGAATACGAATAACCGAATAATATATACCGGACTTGTTATCCCGAAAAATAAGAACGTTTTAAACTTTGGATATACAAGTCATAAGAAAAAGTGTCTTTCAAATATTTGAAAATTTCTTTTAACGGCACTTTAATGAGATTCGTTGGGATATTTTAAAATTCGAGCATAGAGACATAAGGCATAGAAAATGTCAAGTCTAATGAAATACGAAAAGTTAGTGAACATACCTCGAATATATTTGTCAATCAATATGCCTTCCTCAACCTTTGTCAAACTTTACATTGGTAGCCATAGAGGTTGAGATGATTATTCCTTCTTCAATGCCTAACTTCTTCAAAGGTACTTTTGTATACTTTGATTGTGAATTACAACCACTTTCTTGGCATTGTTTAACTTGAAGTCCAATGAAGAAATTTTAGCTCCCCCTTCATGATCATCTTAAGTTCACCTTGCATCAACTTAGAAAATAACTTGCACAATAATTCATTAGTAGCACCATAAATGATATCATAAATTTGTACAAGTAAACAATCTTGCCTTTTTTTTTTAAAAAAAAAGAGTAGTATAAACTTTACCTCTTGTAAAACCATTTAGCAAAAATAGCTAAGTCTATCATACCATACACGGGGTACTTGTTTTAAATCATACAAGGCCTTTTATAAAAATTATTTGGCCAAAAAAAATTTTAAACCCCGGAGGTTGTTTTATATAGACTTCTTCTTGAATAAAACCATTTAGAAAAATGGATTTAACATCCATTTGGTAAGGCTTGAAATTATCTTAAAACAAGAATGGGCAAGTAAAATGCAAATAGCTTTTAAATGTGCTACGGGTGCAAATGTTACATCAAAATCAATACCTTGACGATACTTTCGAGCTACTAACCTTGCCTTGGTCAACAAGCTTGTTCCAAAATTCAAAAATTTCTGCAAAATCTTAATCAAGATATCTTGCACAAGAGCATAGTAATATCGAAAAATAGAGACATAATAACAAGTAACACATACTATGCTTTCAAACAAATCATCAAGAGTTTCATAAAACATGTAAGTTCAAATAAGCTTATAAGAAGCTATATAAGGTCTCTTTTGAAATTTGAAAAATTCAAGAGCATATAGTTGAGACCTCATTTACAAGAAGCATATGAACAAGAGCTTTGACAAAGCAACCAAGAATAATTTTATATGTGCAATAAAATGCATAACTTAAAAAATCAAATGTTTTATCAAAAACAAAATATAATCCTTTACAAATCTTAGATAAAACAAGCTATGTCAAATAATGCCTTTTAAAAATCAAAAAATCCTCTTAATAGCACTTGTATAAAATACTTTGAAAAACAAGCACGAATGACAAAGATATATCGAGTCTATAGGATGAATACCAATGATGAGCGTACTTCGATAGCTTATGGTCCTCTCTTGAGAAAATAACCATTGATGAAAATATATATGTCCTACACAATTCTTAAACACGTTTTGCACAAACATAATAATACAAGTGTAGGCTAAGCAATAAGAGATAATAAAAGCACCTTAGTCTATGTAAATGCACAAGAGTTGAGAACAAAATATACAAGATCTCCTTTTCAAAATATTTAAAAAGACAAATATATATTGAAGACCTTAATATTAAGAAATATTTGAAAACTCATTTTACAATTAAGGCACAAATAAAAACATGCATAACAAAATAAAATGCATATTTAAATGAGGAGATACGGTTTACCAATTACGCCATTTTCATGGGTTGTGTCGTTCCCATTGTTGATGATATATTCCCCTTTGAAAATCATCTTGTTGATGATAGCTTCTCCAATTGCTCCATTTCCAAGGATTATTTCCTTCCCATTGTTGATAATGCCTTTCTCTTGGAAATTCATTGTGGTGATGTCTTCTACTTTGATCAAATGAAATGGTCATTTGATGTCTTCTAGGCGGCATAAATTTTCTTTGATTATTATTCCGTCGGGTACCTAATATGACATTATATTGTGGTACCCTCAAGTGTTTGGGTCCTTTGGAATTAGCTTTGAGACTTTTCGGTCTCCAATAATAATTAGAGCTATTTCTAGCCCGACAAGTATTAACCGTGTGACCCGTTTTACCACAATAAAAACAAGTAATAATTTTGGGAGCATAATGACCAACATGCATAGGGACTTGATTTCTTTTCACATAATTAACAACACTAGGCTTATGATCAAGTCCTTGTTTCAATTTATCACAACTATGAACATCAATAATATCGGTCATTTTATCGGTACTCAAGTTGGATTTTGATAAATCATTTTTCATGCAATTAATATCCTCAACAAGAGTACTATTTTCTTTTTCAAGGTTTCTAACCTTGTCAAGTGTGGTGGTGTGATCACATGAAAGTGGTTCAATAGAGGAAAATAAATTATCCTTATCAATTTTCAAAATATTGAATTCCTTTTTCAAATTTTTGTATTTAACAAGTAAGCTTTGGAATTCATTTTGAAGTTCATCAAAATCATTTTGCAAATCACTATAATCATTTTGTAATTCATTATCATAAGAAGTGGAGGGTTTTGAACTTACCTCATTTTCTTCTTCGAATCCCATAAGACATCGTTCGTTTTCATCGACGTCGGAAGTTGTAGGAAGCTCATCCCATGTTGAGTTTGTATCCATTTGAGAAGTAGATGCTTTTGAGTGGCTCCTTTCATTTGCATATACTTCTTCTAATTTTCTCCATACTTCATGTGCCAATTTAATTCCTACAATATGATCATATTCCAAAATGGTAAGTGAACAATACAAAATATTAAGAGCTTTACCATTTAAGGAGATGATTTTCTTTTCTTCATCATTGAGCTCTTTGAGGCCTTTGTGTGGTGTGTCCATCATTGGAATGGATTCTTCATTTACGACCATGTTCCAAATATCGAACCCGCAACCTTGTAGATAGCATTCCATTCTTTCTTTCAAAATATAAAATTTTTGGAATCGAATAGTGGTGGCTTGGTGGTGGAGGCGCCGGTAAGGTAGACTTCGTTCGTAGCCGATGATCGTTCCTCTTTACTCGCGATGTGGAACGAGCTTGCCAAAGAGTTTGGCTCTGATACCACTTGTAAGTCCAAGCGGCTACGATAATCTAGAGGGGGGTGAATAGATTATCTCCATCTTTTCGATTTTGCCCTCTTTTTCGAATCAATTACGCCAAAACAATAATAAAGGTGCGGGAAGTAAACAACACGCGTCGATTTATAGAGGTTCAATCCACCTAGGGCCTAATCCTCTACCACCCCAGTATCTCTAGGATGGATTTCAAAAAGAAAAAAAGATTTTATTAATTACCAAAATTAATACAACATCTTACAACATCAACTTGAAGAGCACCACACTCTTCTACAACACCACCTTTGAGATTACCACAATCTCTCTTGAAGATTACCACAATCTCCAACGGCACCTTGTGAAGATTACCACAATCTTCAACCTTGAAGAATACCAAATTCTTCAATACCTCAAGAACACCACACTCTTGAAACACCTATCACCTAGATCACCCAAGTGTATTCTTTCCACAAGAATACTCACAAGGATGTCTTGTGTTGAATGATGACAAAAATCAAGATTACAACTCAATAATGAATATTACAATTTGAGTGCAAGTGTAATCAAGAAATAAAGCCTAGATCTCAAGATGTGAAAGTAAAATACTTAAGCTATAAATACAACAAGAGTGTTGAATATGAAAACTTGGAAATTTGCAGATTTCTTGTTGTGTATTTGCTTGTGTTGTTCTCTCTTGTGTCTTCAATTCATCATCTATTTATAGGAGAGTCTTCACCAACATAGGCTCCCAACATAGGCTCCTTCTTCTTCACTTTTGTCTACAAAAAGAGGATCACAAGATGTAGAAATATTGTACAAAATTGAAAAGCAAATCTTGCTGTTAAGGAGTTCAACGGTACAAATTTTGTTGTCAAAAGATTACACAGCGCGACCGGTTGCCCTGTATAAGATTTTGAACATTTTGAAAAAATAGTGCGATCCAGGTACAGGTCGAAGGGGGGGTCGACCGGTCGACAGGGGGGTGCGACCGGTCGCCCTGGGGTGCGACCGGTCGACCTCCATCTTGACCGGTCCCCCTCCTTAAATTTTGTGTTCCAGAGTGTTCTGTTTCATATACGCACTCTTCAGGTACCGGTCGACCTCTTGTTCGACCGATCGACCTTCAAATTGAAATGTTGTCCGATTTTTATCAAAAATAAATTTCAAGAAATACTCCAAAAAATTAGTAAAAATATTTTAAATCACTTGGGAGTATTTTGACAACATTTATAAACATAGTAAACTCATTTAAACAAAACCATCAAAAGTGTTGTCCATTTTTATCGAATAATAAACTCTAAGAAATACTCCATGAAATTAGTAAAAACATTTTAAATCTTTTAGGAGTATTTGGACAACATTGTTTTTGGTGTAAAAACCAATTAACATAAAATCATCAAAAGTGTTGTCCAATTTTATCGAGTAATAAACTCTAAGAATTACTCCAAAAATTATTAAAAACATTTTAAATCATTTAGGAGTATTTGGACAACATTTATAAACATTGTTTTGGTATAAAAACTCATTTAAACATAATCATCAAAATCTTGATAAAAACATTTATCTAACAGAAAAGAGGCAAAAAGGCCTAAGAATGAAAAATGAGAAATAAGGGTGGAACTGAGTTGAAAAAAAAGTATTATGATGAAATTGAGTTGGTGAATCGCAAGTCTGTATGCTTAAATTCTATTTGCTCAAAGTCAAGTCACTTAATCCAAATTTTTCCTACCCTTACCAAAGAGCCTACATTACAACCAAATGAAAAGTCCCTTTTGATTCTTAGATTGTGCATACTAAAGTGGTCGAGATGTTAGACGATTTGCAAGCCTATGGTAGTTCTACTTTCAGTGAATTGAATTTGAGCGTAAACACTATCCATACACTTTTGAGAGTCAAGTGATATACTATCTACTTGTGAGTGGCGATGTAGAGTACCCAAGAGAGTAATAATTATGCCGAGTTTATGAATGATGACTTCTTGATAATGAATTACATGGTTTCCTTGAGTATGGAGTCAAATGCTATTTAATGTTCATAGTGTTCTTGGGTGTTCGTTTTTACCCCTTGATATTATTTGTCTTAAATTGCTCGAGGATGAGCAATGCTTTAAGTTTGGGGATTTTGATGTGTGTAAAATATACGTGCATTTTGGGGCTTAAAATAATATATAATAGATGTATTTGCCCGCATATTTGATATGTTTTTACTTGGTTTCCTTAGAAGGGCATGATACTGCGTATTCTTGTAATTTTTACAGGAAACAGAGCTTAAAATGAAGAAATATCAGTTGGAATGCCCGACAAAGATTGACGAATGCGAAGAGAAGATCGAAACAATGAAGAAAATGGAAAAAAACACTTCACACGGCCGGACCGTGTGGTGCCACACGGCCGTGTGAAAATGCCGGTGTGGAATGACACAACCGTGTGAAGTGGGGAAAAATAGGGGACGGAACCAGGCCCGCACAGCTAGACCGTGTGATAAAGAAGCTTTGAGACTTCCTCTCACAACTGGTCTTTCTTTTGCTGCCTTCTGCCTTCCCAGTGTTCAAAACTCACACAACCGTGTGGGAAAGGGCAACGCATCGCACCACCAACCCATGTGAACTCACACAACTTTGTGGAAAGGGTTGTGCAACAAACCACACGACTGTGTGGTGCCACATGGCCAGGCGTATGGGACTCTGCCAGACACGTTTTTCGGAGTTCTTTTCCCGTTCCAACTCTACAAGTGATCTCTCCAAGCATCTATAAAAGGGACTCAAGGCTTGAACGAAATTACATGACTTCATACAGGGAAACATATCAAATTACACAGGAACGCAAGAATTGAATAACTTCTGAGAGAGGAAGGCTAGGTCGCAAAGAACACAACAAGACCTTTCGCATCTACGGGAGCACAAGAGCTTTGAAGGCTTAGGAGGGGAATCCATCCTGACAAGAAAGGGTTTTCTTTCTATGTCTAAGATCTTTTGTCTGTGCTTAAACGATGTCATAATGTTGATTTCGAATTTGTCTATGAATTTGTTATCGATGTTTGGCTAATCTTTCGGATCTTAGAGGCATAATCAAAGTTGTGGATTCATGTTAAATCTTGATTAATTATTTTCTTAATTGATTCATGCTTTCTATTTTATGAATTCGAGTGCTTATTTATAATTGCTTTTTATTTGACCAATAATTTGCATGTCATATTTGTTAGTGCGAAATTCGGAAGAGGAGTTCTAACAAAGACGAAATCAAATTCAGACATAAATGGGTGTATCGAGTCGGGAGACCTACAACTGTTTGTGGGGAGTCATTCAATTCATAAATATTTTAGGAGTTAATAATAGTTGTATCGAGTTGGGAGACATACAATTGTTATTAATCTACTATTTATGCGCCGCCCGGGAGGGGGAATAAACTATCTTAGGAGTTGAACCCATAGAATTGCATGAATTGGTTTTGAAACTTTAATTGGATTTAATATTAAAAAAACATGTTGAGATTATGTGCCTAAGGATGCTCCTCTAGTTGTTGAAAATACTTGTGGGGTTCACAAATTTATTTTTTTTATTTCTTTATTTTTGATTTTAACATAAATTGGATATTCGATCGCTTCAATAAAATTAGAATGCAATGTTATTGTAGCCTAAGTGTTTCACATATCAATCCCCGAGGAATACAACCTTGCTTGCCATTATTCTATAAACTACACTATACACTTGCAGTTGTATGATCCAAAATATTTTTGGCGAACAGTCTACTCTCTAAGGTTAAAGGAGAAGTAGTGAGGTTCCATCGAACCAGAGCTTTGAACCTGTTGAAGGATTAAATGATTAAGTCCAAAGATTTGAAGGAAGCTGCAGTAGCAGGACAACCGCTTGTGAAGAATCGAGTCCCAGGAGCAGCAGACTGTGTGATCAAAGCTGACTCGGACTCTTAACTACTTCGTAACCAAGTCAAGTTACCTAGTGGATTCCTCCAGGGGTTGGAGAAAGTGGACTAGAGGAATTACCCATCCTCGAACTACTATAATTTGCTTGTGTCTATTTACTTTCAACGTAAATTATTTCTCGCATTATTTTCATATCTGCTGAAAAGTTACGTTGCTTAAGTCTACTGATAATAACACTTCTAAAACAAGTATTGAAAAACGTACTCAAAATTCTAAGGGTGAAAGTTTTCCGCTGGTAAAACCAAGTCAACTGCATTTCTGAGTGTTAACTGAAAATAGCTAAGTTATACTATCAACAGCTGAGTCGAGTCTGTTGAGTGGGTAACATTGATGTGTAAGCCAACCTAGTTGTCCCTCAAGGACTTAGCTGACTTGAGTTAACTCTGAAATTATTTAAAAGGACTAAAATCGAAAGTTGGTAAAGTTTATTTAACCCCCCTTCTAAACTTTACACATCACCCCTTGGGACCTACAAGTGGTGGTTCATTGAGCCTTCCGCACATGATGCGCACATGATGGCATCTTTTCGATATATTCTGCCACCTGGATGTTTGAGGTTGCAATTTAACAATCCCGTAAAGTTTAGGCACTAAATTCCAAAAAAAAAAAAAAAGTATAGGTACCAAATTCGCAAAATGGTCATAGTACATCTTGCAGAAAATAATTTTTCCTTTTAAAAATTGATATTCTGAACCATATAGTAGATAAAAAAATATCCGTACCATACTGTCCTGAATTTCGGGATGGCTCGGTATGGATATTCGGTTCTAATGGATCAGTTTGGTTCAGAATTGGAGAATCGGAGATTATCCATGCTTTAAAAAGAGACAAAAAAGATAATTAACATGAATTATTAATTAAATACTACTTTGACTGTTTAATCCATCACACAAAAATATGCATTTCAATATGAATTGACAAAACATCTCTAGCAATACTGCTCAAGTTTTGATAAAGTGGTATTGACTTTCCAGCAACCCAACACATTAAAATTATGTGTGTATTTTTCTAAAAATTCCTCAAGATACCTCTCTGATTCCCCTTTGGTGGCAAATATTTGCATATTCTCAATTAGGAAAAAATTTTGATATATGAAACGAAAGTTTACATAAGTTTATAGTCTCACTATCTCAATTTCTTGATTAGAATATTACTCTAGTTTAGGTGCAACTTGCTAATTATTTAACTAATTTAAAATATGAATTAATTTTCTTGATGAAATGATGAGTCTAGTTATGATCATTGGTAAGTCAAATCATCAAATTAAAATGTTTTATACAAATCACATATAATTTTCAATTTAACTTATTGAGTATATTTAAATAAATTAATATGACAACAATCATTTTTTTTTTGATAAATAATTAAACCAACGCCTAGTAAAAGGATAAAAAAAAACTTTGTTGTAGGCGCTCACCGGTTGACGCCTACTTTAAAGGCTAAATCCGGATTAGTGCTTACACTTGGTTTTTTAAGAGCCCTCCTAAATACACAACAGTCTCGCATGGGGATGATGAATATGGACGAGAAAATGATCAAATTTGTGTTGATGGAATTTGGGAGTTAAAGACTTCAGAATGAAGTTTTTGAGTTCTCAAAAAAACAAGGAAATTTGACCCGTCAATTAAATCTAGACCCGTGAAAATATGACATCAAATAACATTATTTTTCTATATTACAAATATTTAACATTTATTGTTAAAATGGAAGAGAAACTGATCAGTTTCATGGACCCGTGAGAAAAACATGAAACCCAAGCCCCGTTGCAAACCCAAGATTCATTAACATGCCTCCAAGCATTTAAGTTCCTCTTTATTAACATTATTTCCACTTGCTTTGTGCAATGATTATGATGAATATGGACAGAAAATGATCAAATTTGTGTTGATGGAATCTTGGGAGTTAAAGAAGTTTGTCTTCTGAGAATGAAGTTTTTTTGCTGAGTTCTCAAAACTGCTGCTGTGAAATTTGAGAATCAATTAAATTTTTCATTGCCTTTTTGTGAAAATATGACATCAAATAACATTATTTTTCTATATTACAAATATTTAACATTTATTGTTAAATTTATAGAGGGGCGGTTAAGTGAAGTTTTACCCGCGATTTTTCTTTCGCTCTCTTTTTTTCTCTCTTTTTTTCCCTTTGGTAAAAACATTTCAAACCCGCAACCCAAAAAATTGAGAAAAATACCCATTGGTGGTGAAAAGTTTTTGACACATGTTTAAAGTGGTAGCATTTCATCCAAAAAATCGTATTTGGCATGTTCTTATTAATTAATACCTTCCCATCAATTAATGTGAACCATACATTTGGATAACAATTTTTTTTTTTCGAACGATAGACTTATATTAAAACTCAAAGGGAAAACAAAGTTTTCAATTAGTAAAAGCCCAGGCCTAGGCAAGTACCTTTTTGTAATTAATCAACGAAATGAACTGGCTACTCTATTTGACCAAATCACACTTTAACCCCAAAATTGGGCTGAATCGATTGACCCAATTTTTCAATACTTTGTGGTCAAAAAGTAAAAAAACAACAATCAAAGAATATTGTGAAAGATGTCTTCGGCTATAATTAAAACTTGATCTTCAAATCCGATTTTTTGTTTAGCTTTTCACTATACACCTCATCACTCATTTTCACAATCATCTTTTTAATAGCATTTAGAAACCAAATTAAGTGAAGTTTTGGTGGCGATTTTTCTTTCTCTCTTTTTTTCTTTCTTTTTTTCCCTTTGTAGTAATTCCATTTCAAACTGGCGGAAGTAAAAAAATTAGAAAAATACATTGGTGGTGAAAATTTGTCTTTTGACACATGTTACACAAGTGGTAGCATTTCATGCAAAAACCAGTAGACTTATTAATTAATACCTTCCTTTAGTTTAATGTGAACAAGAAGTGGCTAACAATTTGAAGTAACAAAATTTAAACTATGAGTGGATATTTTTAAATTTGTGTAGTATGCGAGTCAGTTCTCACATGGTAAAAATTTTAAAATGTTCATTTCAATTTGATTTCGTTTCTCTCCTAGTTACGTACCAGCAACTATATGTAGGGATGACCACAGTTTCGGAACCGCCGGTTCCGGTTTCTCGTTTTGGAGAAATTGGAACTGGAACCAAAACCTGTTGGAAATTTGGGTTTGACAAAGTGGGCGTCGTCCCGACTTTGACCAAATTTTCGGTGGCTAAGAATTTAATTTTTGAGGAATTAAAATGTGTATTATTGATCTACTTTCCGAGTAGATGTTCGTAGTATTTTTTATTTCTCAAAACCGAATTTCGGTGAGTGAGAAATTAATACACGAAGTTTGCCACATAAATGGACATTATGTAATGGGAGTTGAAAGAATTTTTCTTCATCCCACATAGCTTAGAAAGCTAAGTTTATCCTAGTTTATAAACTAGAATATGTTATTAGTTGGATATACTATAATATAAGTGGATGATCACAAGTGGGCCACACGCGCGCGCGCCCGCCCCGCCCGACCTGGGCCTGGGACGGCCCGACTCCTATTGGGATCGGGTCCAGGTCCACTACACTTTTGTCACTCGAAAATGGGCTTGGCCCAGATTCAATGGCATCTTAAGTTTGACAACACGATGTTGTCAAATGGGTTTAAAATCAACAAGTGTGATAAATGCGTATATGTCAAAGGGACATCGGAAGCATTTGTCATAGTTTGTCTATACGTAGACGATTTGTTAATCATGGGCAGTAGTCATGATACTATCATGGACACGAAAAGAATGTTAAAGAAAAACTTTGACATTAAGGATATGGGGATTTAGCGATGTGATCTTGGGGATAAAAATCAGCAGAACTCTGATGGAATTATCTTGTCACAATCCCACTATGTGGAGAAAGTGCTCAAGAAATTCAATGCTTTTGACAGTTCACCATCAAAGACGCTCATTGATTTAAGTGTAAATCTGGTTGCTAATGAAGCGAGAACCAAGGTGGATCGGATGGAATACTCACGTATTATAAAAATCGATGTACATCACAAATTGTACACATCCAGACTTAGCCTACCCTGTAAATATGTTGAGTAGGTTCACGAGCAATCCAGGCCACGAGCATTGGAAAGCGTTAACCAAGGTGTTAAAATACTTGAAGTATACCTTGGAGTATGTGCTATATTACTCGAGATATCCGGTTGTACTTGAAGGGTATAGTGATGCTAGTTGGATTTCGGATTCGAAAGATTCTTATTCCACTAGTGGATACATATTCACCATTGGAGGTGGTGCGGTATCGTGGAAGTCCATGAAGCAAACGTGTATAGCTCGGTCCACCATGGAATCAGAGTTTATAGCTTTGGACAAAACTGGTGAAGAAGCAGAGTGGCTTCGAAACTTTTTGGAAGATATTCCATGTTGGAGGAAGCCTGTGCCTTCTGTGACGATTCACTGTGATAGCCAAACGGCCATAGGAAGGGCACAGAGCAATATGTATAACGGTAAGTCTAGACATATTCGTCGGAGATATAATACCGTTAGACAATTGATCTCAAATGGTGTGATGTCAATTAACTACGTAAAGTCAAAAGACAATTTGGCAGATCCTTTGACGAAAGGACTGAATCGAGATCAATTGAGTAAATTGCTAGAGGGAATGGGCTTAAAGTCCACAAAATAAAAATAACCATCATAGTGGCAACCCAACCATGATGACTGGAGATCCCAAGAACTTGGTTCAATGGGAAAACTAAGCTATGAAGGTTATGTTGTAACACTTGGAAATAATGTTTCAACCCATCCCTAGAGAGCAATGCCAAATGTTGAAACACCTGCAAAGTTTTGGTGAGGCTAAGTCATTTGACTTTTAATGATTCCTACACCTCGTTGAGGTTGAGTATGGCAGGATACTCGGATAGGAGATCACCTATGTAAGTGAGAAGTGAGGGCCGCTTCAAAGTAACACTTACGAATCCAAAGAGGTGTCCATGGCCGAAACGGACACAAAACGTGAGAACAGGAGGTATTGAGACCTTACTGTGTTAATGTTGTTGTCTCGGTATACACCGTGGAGGAATAGTTCAAGGCATTACGTCCACTAGGCCGCCAGTGTACCCGATAGTATTGACTATGGAAGGTTCAAAGCCACAAGCTACCTATCCTGATGCAATATTGTCTCTTGAGGACTGGTTTGCATGTCTGCATTCATGCATGCATTAATTTCCACTCATGTGGAGGATTGTTGGAAATTTGGGTTTGAGAAAATGGGCGTCGTCCCGACTTTGACAAATTTTTGGTGGCTAAGAATTTAATTTTTGAGGAATTAAATTGTATATTATTGATCTACTTTCCGAATAGATGTTCGTAGTATTTTTTATTTCTCAAAACCGAATTTCGGTGTGTAAGAAATTAATACACGAAGTTGGCTACATAAATGGGCATTATGTAATGGGAGTTGAAAGGATTTTTCTTCATCCCACATAGCTTAGAAAGCTAAGTTTAACCTAGTTTATAAACTAGAAGATGTTATTAGTTGGATATACTATAACATAAGTGGATGATCACAAGTGGGCCATATGCGCGCGCGCCCACCTGCCCGGCCCGGCCTGGGCCTGGGCTTGGGATGGCACGACCCTATTGGGCTCGGGTCTAGGTCCACTACACTTTTGTCACTCGAAAATGGGCTTGGCCCAGATTCAAGTGACTGTTGGGTGTTGGGCCGCCCGATGAGCCTGGACATTGCAGGTGTCCAGATTCATAGTTGACTGTTGGAGTCTGTAACTCCTCAGATAGTGGGGTTGTAACCCCCAGGATGTGGTCATCAATGTGTTGTAACACCTGGCTGTTACAAGGAAGGTTAATGGCCATTAACTTACCATGTTTAATTCCATGCAGGTGGATTTTTGTTGCCTATATATAGCTGGTTTCAGTGCAGTGTTCAATACCTAAAAATCGCATACATTCTGCATATTTCAAAGGTGTCGTGAAAAGTGTTGTAACATTTCGTATCACGTTTTCAACAACATTTCACTCTGCATTCAAGTCCAATAGCCAGTTCTCGCTCCTTCGAGTTCGAAAGGTGCTTTTGTGTCAGTGGTGCTACTGTACACAGAGGAGGTTGAGCCGTTTTATCTTTGGGGACATTACGTCGTACCGTGATTACTAGTCGGGACGTATTTGTCTTGCGGATAGAGTTCTACTCGACTCGGCTTATGTTATTCAAGTTGTAATAGTCAGATTCTACTTCTTGTAATTTTCTTATTCTATTTTGTAAAGCCATCTTGAAGGCTCCCGTTGTAATCACAATCACAATATAATCAACAGAACCGTTATCTCACGGTTCTCGTTCCAATACTAAAATCGACGGTTCTGGTTCCGGTTCCAATTTAGAATCAAGTTTCTCCACGGTTCCTGTTCCGATTTTAACCGGAACCGTTTATTTATCTTTTGATAATTTTTTATTTTTTTAAAAATAATTTATCAATTTTAGTTACAAAAAATGGGGGAAAAAAAGACTTAGACTTAATATTTAATTGAGTTTTATATTTAATATTAATAATAATATTAAACTGTTTATATACTATTAGAGCATAAAGGAATCATAGTTCACATAGCTTGCTTACAACATTTGGTTTAAAATGTGTCTCATATAGTTACGAATATACAACATCATAATAAACATTTAACATTTCTTCTAGCATATTTTACCAAATAAAATTAAAAATCATTGGTTTTAATCTTATAACCGCCGGTTCTACCACGGTTCCACTGATGGTTAAAATTGCCGGTTCCACGATTTTTGAGACCAAGAAAATAGGCCTACATTAGGTTCCGATTTGATTTGACGAACCATTGACGATTGACCAACAGTTCATTCGAAAACTTGATTGACCATGGTTCTAATTCTGGTTTGAAACTCAGTTTCGATTCCATTTAGCTACCCCTAACTATATTGTTGGAAAATTTATGTAATAGGTTTTGATGATACCATGTAAAACTTAGTTTAGGAAGTTGACACCCAAATTGTACTGTAAATCAACTTGTAATAGATATGGCTCTATTAGTTGGTGGAAGCAGCCAAGTTGAAGAATGCAGGAGTCGATTTAGACCAAGATGAAGAATTAGTTGTGTGGCAGCTGATTGAAGTGAAGACAAGTCTCAGTCAAAAATGTATGAAAAAATGTCTCGGTCGTAACAGACAGTTGAGTCACTCCTAGATAAGTGGAGTTGACTGTCAAAGGGGTTATGCAGCAATAAGGACTCAAGAAAGCTGAAGAGATCCGTTGTCAAAGCAAAGTCAAATGTTTGCTGAAAGTATGTATATGTCAGACTGCCATCTTTAAAACTGTTTTGTTGAAAGAGTGCAAAAAGCAAGAACCATAGAATGTCCCTGAAAATCTGCAGAGATCCGGAAAGGTTGCAAAACATTAATTAGAGGATTAGTCTACATCAAAGTTGCAAGACAAGACAAGCCAACGACCTCAAAGTGTAGTTTAAAAAATACATCTATCTCTTCAATGGATATATTTTTCAAACATGCACTATAAAAAAGGTGTTGAGAAATACATCTAAGAGAAGGTTACGAATGCAAGCAAAGCAATAGAGACTAACCTGCAATCAAGAGCAAAAATCCCTCAAGCATTCAATACTATCCTCAAGCCTAAATCTCGATGTAAATCAATCCAATACACTCGAATGAAGGAAAGACAACTTCAAACTCATTGAAGAGAAAAACTTGTTTAAAGATAAAGGTCTGCACATCCAAGGTTGAAGGAAGTGTAGTGAGGTTCCGAGTTTCGGCTTTGGACTTGTTGGAGTCTTTGTGTGAACAAATCCAAGAGTCTAAAAGAGCGAGAAAGTAGCGAGACAACTGTTTTGTGAAGAATTGTCCCGTGAAATGTGTTTCAATCGTGTGATCAAGGCCTAGCTTGGACTGTCACCATTTTGTAACAAAGTCAACATTACCTAGTGGATTACCTCCAGGGGTTGGAGAATAGTGGATTAGAGGAATTACCCCATCCTCAAACCACTATAGAAATTGATCTAGTCATTTACATTCAACACTTTATTTCTTGCATATCTTAATTGTTGTTTGTTATATTTGCTAAGTCAATTGATAATAACTAAGTTTAAAACAAGCGTTGAAAAATGTATTTTAATAAAAGGGTGAAAATATTTCGCTGTAAACCAAGTCTACTGAATTTCTAAAGAGTTCACTGAATCAACTGAGTTATCTTATCAATTATCGATCAATGAGGGCTAACTTTAGTTGAGCCTCGGCTAACTTTAATCTTTTTGAAAGATAAAACATTTTTGTATTAATTCATCTGTCTACCAAGGACCCAAAATTACTTGATGACTTGTGACTAAACTACTAAAATAAAAAATCTAGTAAAGTCTATTCAACCTCCCCTTCTAGACTTACATTATCATCCCTTGGGACCTACATATATGGTACCAGTGAGAAGCTATTCCCAGTTTCTAAGTTTTTTTTCCATCTTCAACCCATAATATCACCATTCTCAAAATGTCTCTTGGCCCTTCCTCCCAGTCGGTATTCCTTTCAGCATGTTCCATGTTTTGTCATAACATAATAAACTCATAATCAAGTGCCACTAATATATTTCCGGATACAACTATCATCCCCACTTGACTGCTTTATGCTAATAGCAAATACTGGATGCACACAACTCCAGGAGAGAGATATATATCAACTTATCAAGAATTATCCTTTTTTCATATATGTTAAAGAGAAAATTACAAAACCACTATGAGGTTTAGTCTAATTACTAAAAAAAAAAAAAATCCAGGTATCTCCAAAATTACAAACACCTCCTTAAAGTGTTACAAATATCCATTGAGGTTTGTATTTATCTAACACTCTAACACATACCCCCTCCTCCTCCTGAGAGTGCAAGTTGTAAAATAGTAAAAACGTAGTAACAATATAAATAAACCAATTTTTTGTACCCATTTTAAAGCCTTAAAATCGTAAAGTATCTTTGTATATTTGTAATATTTTGTAATTTTAAAAGAAAATTGGGTTTTTTGTAATTAGGCTAAACCATAAGAGTATCTTTGTATATTTGTAATTTTAAAAGAAAATTGGGTTTTTTGTAATTAGGCTAAACCATAAGAGTATCTTTTGCAATTATCCCTATGTATAATGCATCCGTCCACTGACTTACTCTATTCTGGAGCGGGTTAATTACAAAATGTACCCTTGAGGTTTGACCTAATTAGAAAAATCCAGCGGGTTAATTACAAAATGTACACTTGAGGTTTGACCTAATTAGAAAAATCTTTCAAAATTACAAAAACACCCTTGAGGTTTTACTTTATCTAACATTTACCATCTTCACAAGCAAAAAAATTTCAAAATCCACCTCATATTTATGAAAATATCGCAGTTTACCCTTTAATTTTAACACTGATCAAACCTTAGGGGTACTTTTTGTAATTTTGAAAGTTTAACTAGGATTTGTATTTAGGTCAAACCTCAATGGTAATTTTTGTAATTATCCCTTCTTGAAAAGAAATCTCTATATGGAAATCAGAGAACATAAAGAAATACTACATACAAACGAGTGCACTCTTTCATGACAACTAAATACACTTTGCTCCGCCATAGCGAATAGTACTCTATAAAAAGGTGCAAGTAGGATCATTTAGATATTATTATCAATCAAACTGGTGCGGCAAAGCTAAAACCTCTATCAGCAGCATAATCAACAAAGCTGTATAATGGCAAAACCTTCTCACCATATTTCTCCAATGCATCCAACTCTTTCTTAGCCTGGGACCTCAGATCCTCGGCTACCTCCATCGCTTTGTCTACTCCATATAACGATACATAACTTTTACCCTTCTTTTTGTTTTCCTCTGTCTCTGTTTTCGCTTCAAGAATGTCATCCACCACCTGATACAAAACACCCACAGCCCGACCGTAATTTCTCAGCCGTTGGATCTCATCATCTGATGCACCAGCCAGTAGACCTCCACAAACAGCAGAGCACTGGCCCATTTCACCAAACTTCTTTTCTTGGACGAAATCAACCGCATTGGGCCCACCTTCGAGGTCGATGAACTGACCGGCGGCCATACCGGTGGACCCCACTGCTCTTGCGATCTCCGCGATGACTCGAAGGAGGCGAGTTTCGGGGACGAGATCGGTTGGGGTGTGTGAGACGATGTGGCGAAAGCCGAGAGGGAACAATGCGTCTCCTGCTAATATTGCCATGTCCACGCCGAATATCGTGTGGTTGGAGGGCTTGCCTCTTCTAGATGGGTCGTCGTCCATGCATGGCAAGTCATCGTGAATTAATGAAGCAGCATGAACCTATATAAAAGCATGCACATGATAAGGAATGAGGAAATACTAACAAAACTAACCGGTGTTTTGATTGCTAAAGCAAGATGGGAAAAGGAAATTGAGTTATATAGTCTTCTTACCTAGAATCTGGATCATTCTATTTGTGTAACGAAAAAAGGGATAATTACACAAAAAAAGAACACTGAGGTTTGGACTAGTTACAAAAAAACCCAGAGATAATTCAAAATTACAAAAAGTCCCCTTAGGATTGATTATGTCTCAACTTTAATTGGGTAATAAATATTAGGGGGTATTTGAAACATTTTTTGCTTAGGAAGGGGAAAATATAAGACAAAAATCAAATCTCAAGTTTTTTTTTGCAATTTTCAAAAATTCTCAAGGTTTTTTTTATAATTAGCCCGAACCTCAGCCCTAATATTTTGTAATTACATCCCCCCCAACCCCCCAAAAAAAAATATATATTCCAGATACTACAGGGGTAGGTTTCTTTAGATATTCCCAGTTCAAACAAATAAGTAGAAAAACATAATCAAGACGGCAAAACTTAAAATTGACATCATAAAAGCTCAAAACAAAAGAAACTTATGTAGTGTACCAATCACGAGATTTACAGCTACAACACTAGAAATTGTATATTTGGTTCGCATATGTACTCATTTTAGTTTGAGCAATAGGGTGTCAGCCAGGTCTGGCTTCTTCTGTTCTTCACTCTGAACTGTCTGTCAATGGATTAGAATATACTGTGTCGTTGAAGTAAAACAACTTATGGTGTATTTCGATTCGTTTTAGGATGCTTTGGGAAAATGTAAATATTTAGTATGTTAGTTCTACTTTGGAATATTTTAGAGTGTATTAGTTGGGTGTTTTCAAATATTTTGGGGGGAAAAAGATTGTGTCGTATGAGTAAATGTAGTAAGGAATGGCAGCATATTTGGTTATTTTCGAGGAATGAAAATGGCTGTTGGAGTAACAAAACCTTGGTTTTTTTATAATTAGTGATTGATATAGAAGTCCAGTTCATGAGTTTAAAAACCCTACAGAAGGTAAAAACATATGTTTTTCTATAACAAATGCGGAGAAAACTGAATTATATATAAATCTAAGTTTATGAGTTAAAAAAATCCATACTTAAAAAAAAAAAGAAGTGTAGTCTTCTTCCCACTTGCAGTCTGTGTGAGGTCCTTCCCAAAACTACCCGTACCTTTCCTTTGTTTATGCAGTGTGTGCTTGCTCTAAATTTATGCAGCTTAAAAGTAGGTTAAAGCTCCAATGGCAATGAATCCATTAACCGTGCCTATAGAATCCAAATTGATGATTTAATTCCAATAAGAAGATAACAGTATTGATATCAATGATCATGTCCAAAACATTTTAATCAGAATAAAACTTGATTCTTATTGATTTCCTTTTTCCTTTACCTGTTTATTGATCTCAGGCAAACATACACGAAACTCAAACAAATTTGAAGTAAAAAATATATTGCGTAACTGTTACTAAGATATAATGGCAAAATTAATTAAACTTCAGGTGATATGAGTCCTTTGATAAATTCATATATAACTATAAACATTTTATACACTAAAAAAAATTGCAAATGTTGTCTCCCTATCCATCCACATTTGAATGTTTAAGTGGTGCTTGACCACATTTTAGAGTGCACACCAAAATCTGTAAGCTTTTTGAAACCAAAATTACCAAGAAAATGAAACATTCCAAAGTAACTACAGATAAGTTAAAAGATAGAAAGTAACTGATAGATTTCTAATCATATCTTGCATTGACACTCATAAGATCTCATAACTAAGATTTCGAACGCAAGTACCCACTAATTGGCTCCGAGATTGGGAATATAGCTTACCATAAACAAGATATAGAAAAAAGAAAATGAAAAATGAAAATCCAGAAAGCTTAAAAAATTAGAAATCGAACCATTTCAAGAGCGCAGGCTGTAGGGAAGGCGGCAAGGCGGTTTCCGCCGAAGAGCTCACAGGCAGCGACGCACATCACCGGCGGCGCTCTCTTAGCGCCTTTCGCCAGAACTGAATAGCGCATGGCTTCATAGATCTGGTTCGGGTACTGCACAGGTATTGCCTCGTCGAGTTTCTGATCGATTTCTTTAATCAAATCCGTCCAATACGTCTTGAGATCAAACCTAGGCGAAATTGAGGTCGCCGAGCACCGGATTGTGCGGCGAAAGATAGGTCGAGTGGCCTTCGGTAAGCAAACATGTGGAGAGGAAGTTATTACTGTTGAGAAAATCATAACTGAAGATTCTAGCTTTTTCCTGTTGCTTGTTCCAGTATTTTTCTTTCTGGAATTTAGGTTATGTTCTTGATTTCGCAGAGGAGAATTGAACAAGTGGGCTTAAGACTGAGAGCAAAGGGTGGTGATGGGGAAAGAGATGAAAGATGGGTTGACGAAACCGAAGCAATCACTAAAAATGGGAACTTTTATGCGTATGGCTACGTGGGGCTTGGTGATTGGTTAGTACCTCAATAACTGAAAATTACATTTTTTACATTATCTCACCATTATTTTGCATATAAGCAATAAAATATTGATTAATGTTTCATTACTGTACTTAAGAAACTAATCAAATTTCATAGGTCACAATGTTCCAGATTGAGCAAGGTCGCCGACCCTTAAAGAAATAAGAATACACAAGATCCAAACTTGTCAACTTCATATATGCTAAATTTATATAGCCCAAAAATTGTTTCAAATGTGAAATTTATATAATTTTATATATATTATATGCATTATGAAATAAATAATAATAAATATACAAATCAATAGTTGTACAACAATAATATATACAATCCGTAATTTATATATATAGTAATTATATGGGTCTAGTCTAGGATGAGTTTTACTAAATTCGTTACGGCTCAAACCCATCAAGGACTAAAAATTGATACCCACTATCCATCTCACACCCTTTTGTTTATCTAGACTTGCACCAAATGAGGCGGAATCAGTTCAAGTTTGGGTCTTATCCGAACCCACTGCCCTTCCTAAAAATAACACAATGATTTTTTATTTTTATTTTTTTGGAGCAGTGTTAATTCTACTCCTAAGACTCGTTTTGAACAAAGTTTGATAATTTTTTTTTGAGGGGAATAAAATTTGATAATTGATTTTCAATGTTCACTAATTCCGATGTCTTAATGTAACACCCTAGAATTTCTATTATAAAATAAACAAGCATGCACCTAATTTTTAACAATGAAACAGAACACGACCAATTTAAAAATAAAATAAACTAATACAATAGTAGCTGAAGCAATGTATTTCATAAACAAAATTTAACCATTGTCTAATCCTACCATTACCAATTACTAATGAACTTGAAATGAAACTAATGACTTAAATAACATGAAAGAAATCAAATAGTTCGACATTTTTTTTAAACATTCATAAATATTCTTAGGCCTTCTCATATCCACCGCCCTTAGTCAGCATCATCTCATTCACCTGAAAAGTTGGATATATATATATATATGATATATATATATATGGAATCAAAATTGTCAAAATTGCTAAATACACAGAAATTTCACATTAAATGCAAATACAATCCAATAGAACATAACATAGATTCTTTAAAAAATCATAGACATAGACATAGCTCGCACTGTCGGTTTCAACCAAGGGATACATTGATCACAGACCTCTTGAGTCCCTGGCGACAGTAGGCGTCTAAAGCAACCGTACTATACATCACGCAAAATAACTAAGCATTTAACGAGGACAATAATAGTTTAGAAAACAAACCCCACTTTGAAACGTAGTTTTAGAAAGCAAGTAGGAACTAAGTGTGTTGGATGCAAGTACACCTAATCCTCGCCGATAAGTCGCCTAAAAAGATATAATACTAGTCAAAATCTCGAAATATTCTAACCTAAAAAATTTAGAAAAAAAATAATAATCTAAAATTCTAATTTAGGGGCGTAGTAAAATATAAATAAGTTTGAGGGTTAAATTGAATTTGAAAGTCAAATTGGGGTCAAAGGT
This sequence comes from Rehmannia glutinosa, assembly GCA_016081115.2. NCBI lineage: Eukaryota > Viridiplantae > Streptophyta > Magnoliopsida > Lamiales > Orobanchaceae > Rehmannia > Rehmannia glutinosa. Next base: position 66,168,449 of record CM071937.1, on the reverse strand, counting down.
TAAAAATCTGAAGATTGAAATAGGGTCCTATTGCTGTTTCAAAGAAAAGCTGGGAAATAAATTCCCGATTTGGTTTAACTCTACATCCCCAATACAACCACACCCACTTTTATTATCTCTCTCTTCATATTTCATTCCTCTCTCTCTCTCTCTCTCTCTCTCTCTCTCTCTCTCTCTCTCTCTCTTTACTCTCCTTACTTTCTTTCCTTACTTTTACTTTACTCGCAATGTGACCCCACCCCCAATTCCCTTTTCTTTCCATTTTCTTTGTTTTTCCCTCAGACTTCTCATATCCGCTTCTTTTCGTATTCTTTAGTTTTTTTAATCTACTTCTTCTGCACAACTCCCCCTTTTTTTTATCTCGGTTGAAACTACTCGCATCACAATGACATGAAATGGCAGAACCACAAGTGAGTTCGGCAGTTAGGAGAAGAACATGTTGGTTTTGGGCTGATTCGGGAATTTTTCGGCGACAGCTGGGTTCGTCGGATTCATGACAGACTGAGTTTAGATTTGTTTAGTTGGTTTTTTTTTTTCCGTTTTGGGTGAAATCTGAAATTAGTTGAATTTTGGGTTTTGGATTTCTGGTGGTTGTCAACAATGGCCAACGACGACAATGAATTGAAATTGAGAAGAATTCTACTTTGAGATGAGTTTTGGGCTGATGGAAAAATTTAGAGGGATTGAAGAGTTGAGAGATCATACCTTTTCTGAAGTATGATTTTTTGTAGGTCCCAAGGGGTGTGAGTGTAAGGTTTAGAAGGGGGGGGAGGGTTGAATAAACCTTACCAAATTTTTCGATTTAGTCCTTTTAAAAGTTCGAGTTGATACTACACAACCGTGTCCTTAGTGGACAACCAATTTAGTTAATCGATAGAGTTAGTCACTCAACGGACTGATCGAGCCATTGATAGAATAACTCAACTCATTGTTAAGACCGAATTAGCTCAACTGTGGTTTGATTTATTGGAAGACTTAACACCCTTAAGTTTGGTTTAGTAGAGATTTAAAGCTTGATTTAGTACTTAGAAATTATCTAATGGATAGCAAATATGTCACAGAATTAAACAAATATGATGCGGAATTTAAGTCTTTGAAATGTAAATGACACGATAAGTTTTTATAGAGGTTCAAGATGGGGTAATTCTTCTACTCCTCTCTTCTCCAACTCCCGGGAGGAATCCACTAAGTATTGATCGATACAAAGTGGTAAATGGTCCGGATACAAGTCTTGATCACACAAATGACTTGATCCTTTGGGACTCGATCCGAGACGCCTTGATCACTCACCAAGGCTTCTCGTGCGACTCGGCTTCTTCACAGGGCAGTGCGCTTTGCTACTACGGCCCACTTGCTTAAGCTTTTTGGATTTGATCACGAAGCCCTCCAAAAGCTCAAAACTTGGTTCAACTCTTGAACCTTCCTACAATCCTTCGTGGAATGTAGACCCGCGATTCTTGATAATTTCCTCTTCAACCGATTGAAGTTATCTTTCCTTCACAGGTGAGTGTTGGATTGATGTTCTTCGTAGTGTAGGCTTGAGGATTGAGCGTTTAATAACTTGAGAATATTTTAGGTTACAAAATGTTTCTTTCTTGCTTGTATGGTCAAGGTAACCTATGTAATCTTCGTATATTTCTCGAGTTATTCCTCGGCCTTTTATAGTGATCTTTCAAAAATCGCCCGTTGAAGAGATAGCTTATTTTTGAAAGTCACTTGTGGTCGTTGGCTTGTCTTGTTGCATCCTTGGAATTGCCATTTCCTCGTATGAATTGTTCTTCACCTTTTCGCAGTTCGACACGGTGTAGTGCTTCCCATTGGTTTATTCCTTTTGCACGCTTCCTCGGGACTGAGCACTTCGAGAAAGGTAGCATGGAGATATTACTTGTTTAAGTAATTCTCTTGATTTACAAGGCAATGATCTTTTTCAGATTATCTCGACTTGACCGCATTTCCTTGCTTTCCCCAGGTGACTTAGAGTCGCCTTCCAATCATTGGATGACTCTTCCGTCACTTCAACTTGAGACTTGGCCTTTCTTGAGTTGACTTGACGATACTCCACTCACCGCATCTCACCGCTCCTTCATAGAGTTCCCGTCTTCTCTTCTTTGCCATACTCAAATGTCTTTGCAATGAGTCTTCCTTCTAATCTCCATTGTCTTCTTGCATGTTTGGGCATAGGCGACTTAACTCACTTGACCAAATTCTATTTATTACAATGCGTTTACAACAAAATTGGGGTGCCAACTTCCTATTCTAAGTTTTACATGGCATTCATCAAAATCTAAACAATAATTTTCCGAACAATTTCCCCTTTTTGATGATGCCAAAACTTAAAACATTCAAAATGTAAATAGCAAAGATACATACGGATAGTGCATTCACATAGAATGTATGCGTAGAATCAATTTTTTTATTGATCATAACATTCTTGTTCTTTTACACAATCAAGTTACAAGGTGTATCGGAGCAAACATTTATCTATACAAAAAATAAAGAATTTACTGACTTTATTGCGGAAGACTTACATAGTATGTATTTACATAGTAAAATACATGAAGGGGTGGACAACAACACTTCATCTCCTTCGCCGCCTCCTTCTTTCATCTTCCTCGATTCACATCTTCTCTTCTTCTCTTTTTCTCATCTCCACCGCCTTCTTCTTCTTTTTCATATGCTTTCCGGCAAACTTCATCTCTTCTTAATCTCTCTTGTCTTTCCTCCCATAGCTGAGTTTGTCTCTTATTTTCTTCTTCTATTCTTTTCGCATACTCAAGATTGCTTTTAGCCACTTGCAAATTGGCTACTTGGTCAAGACCACCCCAAAGAGATCACTCCTTTCTTGCCGGATCTACGTCTAAATGTTTTTGGGCGAGAGGCCTAGTCTCAAACCTCTTCCTCCACCACGCTTCTTCCTCTTCCTCTCTGGCGTGTATTGTCTTTGGGGTCTTCTTCTTTCCACTGAGTGACCAGCAGAGCGATCGCTGGTAGTCTGGCCGCTGTCGCCTTCTTCACATAACGTGAGACCCTTTTCCCAAGATGAAGTCCCAAGCTTGAGCCATGACATATTTGCAAAGTATCCTTCGGATGCGGCGTTTTAAATTCATCAACCGATCGTGGCTCGGTCCCAACATCCGAGATGGCATAAGTGTCTCTGTCTCTTTGAATGCCTCCATGTTGTTTCAAGATGTTCATAACCGGGCATCCATTCTTCCTTCCACTTCCTCCATCCCTCGCTTCAATTGTCTTTCTCTTTTCGGCCATAGATATAGCAGAGTGTTGGAGTGGCGAGTCATTGTGGGAGTTTGTCACGATAATATCACCGTGTGACAAGACCTTGTTGGGGGTTTGTGCAATCATCAAGGTCACATCTTTCGATCCTTCCCCAACGGACTTTCCTTTCTTTTGTTTTGACACTTCCTCAATCGTCTTTCCCTTCACAATCGCTTCCTCCTTTTCACCTTCAGGATCTCTTTAGCGCTTTAAAGTATTCCTCTTCCCCTTTTTGGCATCATCAAAGGAGAGAGGAACACTGAAACATATCTTGTGCAAGCGGGAAATTGAGCTCGCGATAGTCGAAGTTCGTCTCGAAATCTCACTGCGAGTATGCGGCACGAAATTCGGAGCGAGTAGCGTTGGACTCTGCTAAAATTAGCTTCATTTCAGCCATGAGAAGGCTGAATTTTCTATCCATATTTTCTTCCGTGACGCAGAGATCACTCTTATTTTGCTCACGCAGCACTTTATCTCGGCGATGTGAGCTTCATGCATGTGCTCAATGTGTTCTCTCAATTTCGTCTTTGCATCGGCATTCTCATTTCGCCATACCAATGACTTGTTGAACAATGTCCTGAAGTATCTAACTTGTTCCACACGCATTGTTTGCCTTTGTTGCCACCATTCCTTATCCCCGATCAAGTTATGCCTCTCAAGTCGCTGATAAGGTTGGCATCTCTGTTGTCCGGTCCGCATGTCCATAGAGGCCTGGTGCCTCTCCATCCGCTCAATTTCAAGAAATAATGCTTTGAACACCTCCCGAACTTCACTTGTTTCTTCCGTTGCGGTGATGGCCACGCAGGCGTCAAAAGTCATAGTCACCGAACGATGGTACTGACGGAATGACAGGAGAGCTGGTGCAGTGGAAGCGTGCGAGTTCGTTCTCGACTCTTCGGGAGGTCGGGTACTTCCGGGGGAAAGGAAATGATTCTACAAAGGAATCATCACGCCAACTCGGGATTTGTTAAATGATGAGAGGTGCGCGTGAAGTTCCTTTTGGAGTAGAACTCCGCTGCGGCTGGGAGCTGCGCATGGACTCTGTTTGGTGGTCTTGTGAAGTGGACCCGACTTTGCCGAGCCTCAATCGTCTCAACCTTCGTGGTCTCAAATTTGGTTTCTCCAATTGAGTGGATGTCCTCGGCCTTATCGAAGCGTCATCGGACGATGATGAGATTTCCATTGGTGGCTCATCATCAAAATTGAAAGTTTGACGAGTAGTCTTGAGATCGAGACTTGCTCGTCTTTGGGAACATCCTCACCGAGTCTTTTGGATCTGGCACACAGGAATGACTCGGCTTAACTTCGTCGCTTCCGATCCCGGAAAGGTTACATCAGGATTATCCTGGGAATCATGAAGCGCTTATCTCTTTTTCGATGGATCAATGATAGCGGGAGGGATGTTCTCTACTTGACTTCTTTACCCCTGGAAGTTTCAACCTCCCGTGGGCCTTCATTACCTCCTGCAGTCTCAATGCAATGAGGCACTGACCTCCCTTTCGGCGATTATGTCACTGTCTTAGGGTCTTCGTGGTGGCATCCATTGGAGTCTCAACCCCATGGATTGCACTTTCATCGCCAGTGTTAACTCCCGGGGTTGTTCCTTCCTCGTGCCTCGATCGCATCGCAGCGTCATTAGCCTTCGAGCGGTTGGCACCTCACCGAGACAGTCTCAATCGGCCGGCGTCCGTTGATGGCAACTTGCTTTCGTTTTGTGTTTGTACTTTCTCCACTTTGCCTCCTAGATTCGTTGTGGAGTCATCTGCGCATTCTCCGACCTTGCTGCGGTGGAGGAGTTTCCCCCTCGGTGGCGCCAGGTGAGTGACTTGAATGGGGTCACTCGTCTCCAAACTCCCTTTGTTTCAATTGATTGTTCACCAGTTGGGGCGGTGGTAAAGACACCTTCAATAGGGGTTGGCTCGACCGGGGTCCCCACTAACCCGTTTCATCGCCATTTCCCTTAATTCCTTCTTCCGAGTGAGTCGGGAAGTGGTGGCAAAGAACAACGGTGGCGATTTGTTTGCACTACTCCCATTGGATCGATTTCAGTGTGTTTTGGAGGACTCTCCTGGTCCCTCCATCATACTTTTCTCATGAAGAATTCGGGATTCACGCATTGCTTCTTTGCATTTGCAACTCTTACGTAAAGGCGGGTCCCGATCCTCATCACTTTCGATAGAATGTCGAAGTGAGGATGTGTATGTTCTGTGGTGCCGGTGAGAGGGCGGAGATCTTTGGCCTTCTCTCTTGCCTCGGCCTTCCTCTCCGATCTCTCCTTCTCCTTATCCTTGAAGATCTACAGGATATCTCGTGCGCTTTTCTTCATCCATCTTTGAGATCACGAGGTTAGTCCAAGGAAGTTTAGCGCTTCCTCTTCTTCTTCGATAAACTCAGCCGTTGGAACTGTTCCTTGATCGACTCAATTTCCACTTCCTCCACTCACGCAGACGATTTTGGATGTCCGGGTAAGGTGGGGATAGGATCATCACATCACTATCATCTCTATCGCTTCTTCTTGTGTCTCACCATTTGTGCGAACTAAGTGTGTCTTGATTGCCTCTGATCGCGTTCAACAGACTTACTTAGTTTCATCTATAATATCTGAGACTCTACTTCTCCAGCCTCTCCTGATATCTGCTCGGTGAGTGGCTGACTCAAATTTCTTTCAAGCTCGAAGTGCTTGATGATTCTTCTTCGTATCTAGTTTGTACCGAGGGATTTACGGTTCGAGAGAGTTTTCTTAGTCTTGGGGCGGCGGGGGCCGTCTTTGGTGTTTTCTTACGAGGAGCTGGCCGTCTTGGCTTATCGGATCTCCTCTTTTGACGATCGGAGAAGGTAGTTGAGAGTCCTTCTCGATTGCTTCTTCTTTGGGGCGAGACACACGGCCGGGGCGGGTGACTCGGCTGCGGGGCGGAGTTTTGACTTTCTTTCTTTGCGCAGAGCAACAATCTTCTTAGCGGCTGCAGGGGCACTTTCTTATTTGGTGGAGAAAACAATCTGTATCTTGAGGGTCACCGATTCCCCTCACTCGTGTCGGCTCTCTTGGCGTAGGCTCTCTTCTCAGCGCGCCGAGAGGTTTGATCTCAACATCCTCTTGTTTACATGGAACGCCTTTCCATGTCTAAGAGGGACTCCTTTCACCTCCATCACCCGGCCAATCACCGAGGCCATATCCTGAGGATCCTCCAAATGCACCATCTTCCTTGAAGGATTTGTTCCCTACATTCTCGGCATAGTCCGTAGACAAACTCAGCCATTTATTTTCCTTTCTTCAATGATCGCAGCCCATTCACGATCAACTTTGCTTTTGATTGGTCAAAGCCGCCAAATTTGATGTCTATGCATTTGGCAACTATGTCCAACGACTTGTGATAATCCTCCTTCAAGCCCCTCTTGTTTGTTGTGTAAACTATTTTATCAAAGATAGTCGGGCTTGGCTACTTCCTTCCAAGCGGCCGGGGTTTACATCAGCCTTCGTTGATTTCTCGATGCTCCTTCCGTCGGTAGTGAGCGGTGTTCACCAAATCCTTGGCGAGAGATGATGAACTCCTTTCCGTGAAATGAGGATTTGATCCCCTCATCATGAATCTCGGCGTTCACATAGAATCGTGCGATCTCCTCCACATAGGTCATCGGATATTCCAACGTCAAAACGGTTTCAGCCGGGCGTTTCCAATTTCGCAGCAATTTTCTTCACTAGGGTGTCGTCGGACCCCTGTTTCACCATGCCGTCGAAATCCACAAGAGACCCGCTGTGGATTTGCTTTCCTAACTTGACAAAATCATAGGTTGATGCCATTTTTCGGATTTCACCGAAGAAAACTTAGAGGTTGATTTGAAGATAGATAGGGTTTTGAGAGAGTTTTGCCTTTGCTTCGAGAGAAGTGAACGGTTTTGGTAGTATGAGAGAGAGAAGAAAGAAAGCTTAAGTATGGTTTATGAAATGACGTGCGGTGGTTTTTGAAATGTGATCGAAATCAACGGCTTAGATGTTGCACGCCGATTTAGCATTTAATGTCTCGTATTTAATGCGGCATCATTTATATCCAATCATAAGCTTGGTGTGCGGCTTTTGCTGTTTACACGTCATAATTATCTTTGGCGTAATTCTTAAAAACATTCCCGCTTAGTAAAAACGATTGCGTTTTTGTCACTTTGCTCATAAATGACTCGACTTTTACCTCACCGGTTTAACTCTTCTTCTCATAGTTCTCTTCGTGACTAAATTTGTCACCCGACTCGGTATAGTCATTTCTTTCCGATCGGTGATTTACTTAGGCCGATTTGTGAGTTCAAACTCTTTTTCCCTTTTTGTGTTCCATTTCTTTTCTTTGATTCTTCCGAGTGTCACCACCAATTAACCCTAACTCATGCTTGAGTTCTTCAAATCTTGACTCACATAAAGGTTTTGTGAAGATGTCGGCCCAATTGTTTATCGGTTGAGATATATTCCAAGATGATGTCCTTCTTTTCAACATGATCTCTTATGAAGTGATATCGACATCGATATGCTTTGTTCTTGAGTGCAACACAGATTTTGAGTGATTGCAATTGCACTTGTGTTATCACACATGATTGGAATTTCCTTTTCTTCAACTTCATAATCTCTCACCTTTGCCTCATCCATAGGACTTGGGCACGGCGGCTGCACTATGTATTCTCGCTTCGGCCGTAGAGGTGGCTATTGAATTTTGCTTCTTGCTAAACCAGAAATCACTGTTTCTAGCATTTGACATGTGCCCGAGGTACTTTTCTGTCAACTCGCATCCAAAGATAGTCGTAGTCCGAATAGCCAATTAGTTTGAATCCACCTTTCTTTGGATACCATAAGCCAACTTCTTGGCTTCCTTTCAAGTATCTCAAGATTCTCTTAGTTTCTTTGTCATATGGCTATCTTTTGGAGCAGATTGAAATCTTGCACATACACCTACAAAGGTGATGTCCGCCCGCTTCTTTGAGATAGAGCAATGATCCAATAAGTGCTCGTATCTTGTTTGATCTACGAGCTTGCCATCCGCATCCATGTCCATTTTGATGATGTATTCATTGGTATTTTCACGAAGACTTCTCCTCCATACCAAATTTCTTCATTAAATCTCCTCGGTGTATTTTGTTTAACTTATGAAGGTTCCATCCTTCGATTGTTTCACTTGGAGTCCAAGGAAGAATGTCGATTCTCCCATCATGCTCATTTCAAATTTACTTTGCATGAGGTTTGAGAATTTTTCACACACTCTTTGTTTGTGGATCCAAAAATGATGTCATCCACATATATTTGAACAAGCAAAGATACTCTTCTTGTCTTGAATTACAAAAGTGTTCTATCTACTTTTCCTTTTGTGAATCCATTCTCTGTTAGGAATTGTGACAAGGTATCATACCATGCTCTGGGTGCCTGTTTCAATCCATACGAGCTTTCTTGAGTTTGTAAACCTTATCTCCAAGAGTCTTCCGCTCAAATCCTGGAGGTTGTTCAACATACACTTCTTCTTCCAATAAACCATTTAGGAATGCACTTTTTACATCCATTTGATATACAATGAAATTCTTGTGAGTCGCATAGGCAAGAAACATCCTTATTGCTTCCAATCTTGCTACAGGAGCAAATGTTTCATCAAAATCTATTCCTTCTTCTTGCAATATCCTTTGGCTACTAGTCTTGCTTTGTTTCTTACCACGAACCTTCCTCGTTCATCTTGTTTTCGAACACCCATTTAGTACCAATAACGTTTTGATGGGTGGGTCTTTGAACTAATTCCCATACTTTATTTCTTTCAAACTCGATTCACTCTTCTTGCATAACTTGAATCCAATGTGTGTCATCCAATGCTTGTAACACATCTTTGGGCTCTATTTGCGAGATAAAGCATGTGAACATAGCTTCTTGTTGAGTTACGGATCTTGTTTTGACACCTTCTCTTATATCTCCAATGACAAGTTCTCGTGGATGGTCTTTCACCATCTTACATCCGGTTGAAGCAAGTTAGCTGGGTTCGATCGTCTAGCACTGTGTTGCTTTGATCAGCTCTCTCGTAATCACTTAGCTGCAAATTTTCCAAAGATTTTATGAGACTCGGCTATCTCATCTTCTTCCGAGTTTACAATTCCGAGTTTCGACTTGACATAGGGATTTTTCTCGTATGTTTGGATGATTCACTTATCACCGACTCTTCAATATCTTCTCCATTTACATTTGGCTCATCGAATACCACATGAATGGATTCCTCTGCAACCATAGTTCTTTTGTTGAGTACTCTGTAGGCTTTGCTTTCACCGAGTATCCCAAGAAGATACCTTCATCGACTTTAGCATCGAAGGCCTTTAGATTGTCTTTGCCATTGTTGTGGATGAAGCATTTACATCCAAATATTCTAAAATATGCAACATTTGGTTTTCTTCCATCCAAATCTCATAGGGAGTCTTTGTCACCGTCTGTTTATCATACATCTGTTTTTTGAGTGTAGCAAGTTTGGTTGATTGCTTTAGCCCAAAATCTTTTTGGTAACCCTACTTGACTAACATGGTCCTCGCTTCTTTGAGAGTTCTATTCCTTCTTTCTCGCAACTCCATTCTCACTGCTGGAGTCTTTGCCGCAGATAATTCATGACCAATGCCATTTTCAATACAATCTCGAGTTATTATCCCATTGACAAACTCGGTTCCTTTGTCCGATCTTATTTTGATAATGGTTTAGCTCTTTTCATTTTGAATTTTCTTCATTAATCGTAGCGGCGTTTACAGAGAGTTTCTTTCTTTTTACACATGAATATAGTCCATGTATATCTTGAGTAGTCATCTACTACCACCAAGGTGTATTTCTTTCCACTTATGCTAGCTGGTTCCACTTTGGGCCAAATAGATCCATATGTAGCAGATGTAATATTCTTGTTGAAGATGGACATGTCTTTTCTTTGAATGAAGATTTGATTTGTTTTCCTTTTGACATGCATCACATATACTCTCCTTCTTGTATCGAGTCCGGAAGTCCTTCCACAAGATTACTTCTTGCAAGCTTGTTAATCGTTTTGAAATTCGGTGACTCGGCTTTTTGTGCCACACCAACTTGATTCAAATTGTGCTCTTTGCTAATAGGCAGTCTTTGGTGTAGCGGTTGACCAATCTACTACATACATGTTTATTTGTCTCGCATCCTTGCAACACAACTTCATTCGATTGAAGATCCTTGATTTGGCATATACCCATGTTAAATCCAACATTATAACCCTTGTCACGAGTTGGTGATGCTTAGCAAATTGAAGTTGAGTCCTTCAACATATGCAACATCATCTGTGATTTCTAATCCATTTTTCTTGATGGATCCAATGCCTCTTATTTCTCCCCGGAGCTTCATTTCCTCCAAATATGACTTTTGCTCCTTTAACTTCCTTGAATATTGACAGATTTTTCTTATTTCTGTCATATATGTCCTGGAATGACCACTATCCATGTACCAGGTTCCTTGGCACTTAGTTTCCTTGAACCCGCAATCAAGGAAATTAAGTTTTAGGTACCCATACTTGTCCGGTCCCGAGGGGTTAAATTGTAAGATGATCCAACCAACTTATAGCCAAATGATTTGACTCTAAAGGGTTGCCATCTATCATTGCCATAATCATAATTAATCTTGGCAAATTGCTTGGAGATTCTAGGTTCATACAAATCTCTTTTGTCCGTATGCCTGTGTATGTGTTTTAGCAATCGCCTTCTTTGGGGTAATTGTGGTGTCTCTCGAGTGTAGTGCCTAGGTGCATATGTGTCTTTGATGAAAGCTCTTATACTTTTGGAATGGCCTTTCTTTGAGTTCTAGGCCTTTGCCATTTGGGCTTATATTCCATAAGTCTATCTTTGATAGTTCACATCATTCCAATCACTTGCTTGGATATTTTCTACCATTCCCATCATATGTATTTCTTTTATAGATTTTCCGGGATTTTTGGTAGCTCTGTTTTCTTCTTTACAGAGTATTTTACTTTGGAGTTTTTGAGGAACTCGGATCTCTTCTCACCGTCCTTTCAGTAGCACTCAATCGGTCATTTTCCTTTTCCTTTATAACCAAGGCCGTTTGCTTGTAATTGTGCTTTGGAGTGAATGTGTGTGCACCCTTTGGAGTTTTGGATTTTTAGACTCTTCATTGCTTGAAGATCCTTTTTCCAAAATTTCTTTTGGAGCTTGACATAGCACGAGAATTAAATCCTAAGCTTTGTCTTCTCTCCACATTCTCTTTGACTCATAATAAGATGATCCAATGATTTGGATGCCTTAGTGAATGAGGCAATCACATTTTTGAGGTCATTCTCCCTCTTTTCTATGGCGCTATTTTCGCTGTAGCTTGACATTTTCAAATTTTTAAACTTTCATTCTCATCGGCTATTTGACTTAGAGTGCTCAACTCCTTAGTCACCGTGTGAGTTTGGCTCTTGAGTAGGCTGTTTTCCTCATTTAGTAGTGTGTGTGAGGATTTAATGTGTTCAAAATCTTTAATCATTTTGCCTAATGAATCATAAAGATCGAGTGGGTGATGAAGTGTGTGTGTCACGAGTCACTATCACTAGAATCTGTGTTTGATGAGTTGGAGTGTACCTCATCTTCTTGGTCGAGGTTGATCTTGTTCCTTGGCCATCAAACAGATCACGGCTTCTTCTTCGAGTCACTTGAGTAGTCGACTTCACTACTCTCGACTCGGTATGTCTTTTGACTCGGCATTTTTTTCTGACAGCCAACATTGCCTTTTTCTTTTCTTGTCTTTTTCTCTCAAGACCTTTCTTTCTTCTTCATTCCCCGTATTTGTTGACTACAGGATATGGGCGATCAATGGCATAGTGACTGGTTGCCTACAGTTCAAAGATAGATATTCAACCTTTTGATCGGCTCTTTCCGTTCTTGGATTGTCGGCCATTTGATATTCACTTTTTGATGATCTGTTCTCTTGTTTGCCTATCTTCCCTTGACTTGGAGGAGGAGTGTGTCTTCCGGAAGATTCGCCCTTGCCTCTCTTGTAGTTCTTATTGAAGAACTTGTTGAACCTTTTAACCATCGTGCTATTTCTTCCGGATCATTGACTTCTTTGACCTCGGCTCTCTTTCCATCCTTAACAATTAGAGCAAATTTTTGGGTACATCTGTCTCTTCCTCGATCTTTTCTTCTCATTTCAAATTCGTAGGCTTTGAGATCGAGAATAGTTCATGGTTGGAGGTCTTCGATAGGTCCATGGAATGTCTTAGTGCCATGACCTACATTTCCCATTCAGTTTGGGAGACTTTTTAGGATCTTCATACACATTTCCTTCGTGTATATTCCTTTCCAAGTGCGTATAGCTCGTTCGTGATTTACGTGAACCGAGCATCCAAAGAGAGATCCAGGTTTTCTCCTGCGATCATTTTGAAATTCTCAAATTTTTGTACAGACCACGATAATTTATTTTCTTTGATTTGCTCCGAGCCTTCACAAATCAATGTTAGTTTGTCCCAGTTTCTTTAGCCGTTTTGCATGATTTGACTTTATTGAACATGGCTTTGTCGAAGGTTTTGTAAAGGATGTCCTTGGCTACATTGTCGTGGTTGTATCTTTTTCTCGTCATCATTTGTCCATTCGGTTCTTGGTTTTCAACCATAGGCTGGTCTAGGGGCAACATCCTCTTCACCTTCAAACTGCAGACTCTTCTTACAATCTGTGTTCACCTTTAAAATTTGCGAGTGTCCCATCCTCTATCACTATCCACATCTCATCATGTAATGCTTTGATAGATGAGCACGCATACGAATTTTCCAATCATCAAATTCTTCAATTGTGAACATAGGGATGCGTGTCAAATTTGCTTCCATGATAATAAATTTTAATGATAAAAGGAGTTTTGAAAATTTAAGTACTAAAGCGGACTTTGAAAAGTTTGGAGATCTAGTTCAGAACCGGTCACGGAAGGCTCAATGAACCAACCGCTCGATACCACTTGTAGGTCCCAAGGGGTGTGAGTGTAAGGTTTAGAAGGGGGTTGAATAAACCTTACCAAATTTTTCGATTTAGTCCTTTTAAAAGTTCGAGTTGATACTACATAGTCAGTGTCCTTAGTGGACAGCCAATTTAGTTAATCAAGAGTTAGTCACTCAACATACTGACGGTATGAGTTGATAGAATAACTCACCGTTAAGATCGAATTAGCTCAACGTGGTTTGATTTCATTGGAAGACTTAACACCCTTAAGTTTGGTTTAGTAGAGATTTAAAGCTTGATTTAGTACTTAGAAATTATCTAATGGATAACAAATATGTCGTGAGAATTAAACAAATATGATGCAGGAATTTAAGTCTTTGAAATGTAAATGACACGATAAGTTTTTATAGAGGTTCGAAGATGGGGTAATTCTTCTACTCCTCTCTTCTCCAACTCCTGGAGGAATCCACTAAGTATTGATCAAGATACAAAGTGGTAATAGATCCGATACAAGTCTTGATCACACAGGTGACTTGATCCTTTGGGACTCGATCCGAGACGCCTTGATCACTCACCGTGGCTTCTCGTGCGACTCGGCTTCTTCACAGGCGTTTGCTTGCTACTACAAACCCACTTGCTTAAGCTTTTTGGATTTGATCACGAAGCTCTCCAAAAGCTCAAAACTTGGTTCAACCTTGAACCTTCCTACAATCCTTCGTGGAATGTAGACCCTTGATTCTTGAAATTTCCTCTTCAACCGATTGAAGTTATCTTTCCTTCATAGGTGAGTGTTGGATTGATGTTCTTCGTAGTGTAGGCTTGAGGATTGAGCGTTTAATAACTTGAGAATATTTTAGGTTACAAAATGTTTCTTTCTTGCTTGTATGGTCAAGGTAACCTATGTAATCTTCGTATATTTCTCGAGTTATTCCTCGGCCTTTTATAATGATCTTTCAAAAATCGCCCGTTGAAGAGATAGGCTTATTTTTGAAAGTCACTTGTGGTCGTTGGCTTGTCTTGTTGCGATCCTTGGAATTGCCATTTCCTCGCATGAATTGTTCTTCACCTTTTTAGAGTTCGACACGGTGTAGTGCTTCCCATTGGTTTATTCCTTTTGCACGCTTCCTCGGGATGAGCACTTCGAGAAAGGTAGCATGGAGATATTACTTGTTTAAGTAATTCTCTTGATTTACGGCAACGGATCTTTTTCATTATCTCGACTTGACGCATTTCCTTGCTTTCCCCAGGTGACTTAGAGTCGACTTCCAATCATGGATGACTCTTCCATCACTTCAACTTGAGACTTGGCCTTTCTTGAGTTGACTTGATGATACTCCACTCACCGCATCTCACCGCTCCTTCAAGATAGAGTTCCGTCTTCTCTTCTTTGCCATACTCACTTTCTTGCAATGAGTCTTCCTTCTAATCTCCATTGTCTTCTTGCATGTTTGGGCATAGGCGACTTAACTCACTTGACCATCCCTATTTATTACAATGCGGTTTACAACAAAAATTGGGGTGCCAACTTCCTATTCTAAGTTTTACATGACATTCATCAAAATCTAAACAATAATTTTCCCAACATTTTTGCCGCTAGGAGTTTGACGTATTTTTTTTTTCTGATTAAAAGGGCTATGTTAAATAGGCTTGGTTCAACAACCATGTATTATTAGGAGTCTAGAAACCCATATAGAGATACATTGGAATTTAAAAATCTGCTAAATTGGGATTATTTGAACGATAAGGCTGGAGTTAAGATTTTAACAGATTTCAAATTGTGTATCTGCAAATCTAGAATCCTACTTGGAGTAGGATTTGTTAATAGGTTAATTTAATAATGGGCTAGGCTCAAACTTGGCCTTGGGTAATGGATATTGGAATGGACCTAAACTTGGGTTAACTTGGATTTGGGCCTATGTGATTTTTAGACTTAAGAAAAATTGGACTAGATTTTAAATAAGGAAATTAGCCCTAAAAGTATGACCAAAATCAAATAAATAATAAAAATTCCAAAGTGTCAATAAAATTCCTAGTAAAAAGCTCGGTTATTTCATATTATCCTCCTTAAAAATAATTTCGTCCTCGAAATTAAACTTACCTAACAAAGATTGAACCTCTGGATGTGCTGCTAAGATTTCGTCCTTGCGTTCCCAAGTAGCCTCTTCTTGCTACGCCCCACGATCGAATTTTGTAACTTGTGCACCTTTCGATCCGTATTGCCACCGATTTCTCCTCATATGATATCTGCTTATCCAATTCTAATGGTCTCATAATTAACGACATAGTTCGAATCGACATGTACCTCCGTATTATGGACACATGAAAAATATTGTGTATTCCTAACATTGCTGGCGGCAAGGCCAGTCTATATGCTACTCTTTTGACTCGCTCCAAAATTTCATAAGGTCCAACATATCTTACCAAACCTGAAAATCTCTTTCGTCAGTGATACTCTCAGAAAAACATTCTCGCCTACAACAAACTGTAACTCTTTTATTCTTGGATCGGCATAAGACTTATGTTGATCCTGTGCCACTTTAATCCTTTCTCTTATCTTCTCTATAGGTTCAACTGTTCTTTTGACAATGTCAGGACCCAAAATTTTCTTCTCTCCAACTTCATCCCAATGAATTGGCGATCTACATTTCCTCCCGTATAATGCCTCGTATGGTGCCATCCCAATAATTGACTAATAATTGTTAGCAAACTCAATCAGTGGCAAGTTTGTTCCCAACCTCCTCGAAATCCAACATACACGCTCTAAGCATGTCCTCTATTGTCTGTATCGTCCTTTCGGACTGCTCATATATTTGGGGATGAAAAGCCATACTGAATTGTAATCTCGTCCCTATTGCTCTTTGCAATCATTTCCAAAAATTTGAAGTAAACCTTGTGTCTCTGTCAGACACAATTAAAACTGGCACCTCGTGTAGCCTCACAATCTCCTCAATGTACAACTGAGCAAACTGGTCCATGTTGAAAATTATCTTAACCGATAAGAAATGTGCAATCTTCGTCAATCTATCAATGATAAACCATATAGCTTCATTTTCTCAATTCGACCTCGTTAAACCAGTTACAAAATCCATTGTAACATGATCCCACTTCCACTCTGGGACCTCAAGTGGCTGCAGGAACCCTGATGGTCGTTGGTGTTCTACTTTGATTTATTGACAAGTCATGCATGTTAGAAAAAGTTATGTTTAGATTTTGATGATACCATGTAAAACTTAGAATAAGAAGTTGGCAACCCATTTTCAATGTAATTCAACATGTAATAGATATGACTGAATAAGCTGAGTTAGAGTCAGCTAAGTTGAAAATTACAAGAGTCGACTGATGATCGAAGAGAAGACCCACCTGTGTGTCAGCTGTGTGAAGCCAAGTGAAGTAAAAGTCATGTGACAAAAAAGCTATCTTATCAGCTGACTGACATCTAAGCCATTCCATAATGATTGGAATCGAATGTCAAAGGGGTATGCAACAGACAAGACTTGAAGAAAGCTGAAAGAGATCCATTGTCATTACAAGTCAAGGTTTTGCTGGAAATAGACCTGTGTTAGGCTACCAGAAATAAAGCTATTTTGCAGAAAAAGTGCAAAAAACAAGGAACAAATGAGATATACCCGAAAACCTACAGAGACTAAGGAAAGGCTGCAGAGCATTGAATTCATGGTACGATACTCATTAATGCTGCAAAGACAAGACATTCCAACAACCTACGAGTGATATCTGAAATATATGTCTATCTCTTCAACGGACATATTTTCGAATCTACACTATAAAAAGCTGAGGAAGCAAGTGAGAGAAAATTACGAATTTCATAACACTATCAAGCATTCAAGCAAGCAAAAACCTGCAAATACTCTCAAACTTTCAAAGACATCCTCAAGCCTAAAATCGAAGGAAGTCAACCCAACACACTCAGTGAAGGAAATATTACTTCATCAAGTTGAAGAGGAAATTTGTTTGAAGAACAAAAGGGGTCTACTCTCCAAGGTTGAAGGAGAAGTAGTAAGGTTCAAGTTCGAACCAAAAGCTTTGGGCTCGTTGGAAGGCTGTGTGATCAATTCCAAGAGTTCAAGGGAGCTGAAGTAGAAAGACAACTGTTTTGTGAAAAAGCTGAGTCCCAAGAGTAGCCAACTGTGTGATCAAGGCTGACTCGGACTAGTGACTGCTTTGTAACCAAGATCTGTTACTTAGTGGATTCCTCCAGGAGTTGGAGAAGAGTGGATTAGAGGAAATACCCCATCCTCGGACCACTATAAAAATTACTTGGGTCTTATTTACTTACAACATTTTAATTTCTTGCATATATTTTATATCTGATGTTAAGTTATAATTGCTTTGAACTCTCCGATGATAACCATTGGTAAAACAAGTGTTGAAAAACAAGTTTAAATCAACAAGGGTGAAAAGTCTTCCAAATAACATAAACCAAATAAACTTGTTAAGTTAAATGTTAGTTGATACAAGCTGAGTAATAGATATGACTGTTCTCATCTCAGGTCTGTTGAGTGGGTAACTTTGCTGAGTAAGCCAACCTTGCTGCCCCTCAAAGATTAAGCTGATTTGTGTTAACTCTGAAAGTATTTAAATGGACTAAATCGAAATTCTGGTAAGATTTATTCAACCCCCATTTCTAAACCTTACTACTCACCCCTTGGGACCTACCAGTGGTATCAGAGCGGTTGGTTCCTTGAGCCATCCGCACTGGTTACTGAACTAGATCTCAGTCTTTTCAAAAAAAACAACACTTGAGTTTTCAAGCTTTTATTTCAAAAGCAAAGTAATTATCATGGAAGTAAATTCAATTCACATTCATATGTTTATTGTGGAAGAGTTTGATGACTGAAAAATTCATATGCAGGCTCATCTATCAGCCCTGCACGATGAGATGTGGCTAGTGATTGAGGATGGGCCACTGCAAATTCTAAAGGCTAATACTGCTGTGAGAAGAGCACCTCCTGCTGAAGGAGAAGATGCTGCAGGCCCAAAACTGCTATGGTTGAAAAGCCTCATTGTGAATGGACCAACGAAGATAGAAAGAGATATAATCTTGACAATGTTGCCAAGGACATTCTTTATAAAACCTTGGATAAGGCTATGTTTAATAAAGTCAAAGAAATTTGGGAAAAACTTACTTTGATTTGTGAAGGATCTGATCAAATCAAAGAAAACAAATTAACTGTTGCAGTCCAAAAATTTGAAAATTTTAAAATGATTGCAGGTGAAAGTCTGGATCACCGATGCCGTTTACGAGAAATCACTAATGAGCTTTCAGCCCTGGGAAAGGAGTACAAATAGAAGGAGATGTGTATGAAGATTCTAAGGTCTCTCCCAGTTGAGTGGAAATGAAGGTCATGGCCTTGAGACATTCCATGGACTTCTCCAAAATATCAAACCATGAGCTATTCTCAGACTTCAAGGCATATGAGTTTGAGCTGAGAAGAAAGGAACAAGAAGAAGCAGATGTGCCCAAGACAACTGCACTTATGGCCAGTGAAGGGAAGAAAGCTAAGCCAAAGGAGACAATAGACTAGGAGAAAATTTCCCTAATGGTAAAAAGGTTCAACAAGTTCTTTAATAAGAACTACAAAAGGAACAAGGGTGAATCCTCAAGAAGACACTAAGCACCCTCCAAATTAAGGGAGGACAGGCCACCCAAGAGAGTTGAACATCAAAGAACTGAATATTAGAGAGCGATAATCAGAGGACTGAAAGAGCTGACTTGCAGAGAGCTGAGAACCCGTGTTGGAACTACGCATAACTAGGACATTTTGCTATTGATCGTCCCTTATCCACCATCAATAAATACGAAATGAAGAGGATAGAAAAGTCTTGAGAGAGAAGACAAAAAAGAAGAAAGCCACATTGCACAAGACTGAGAGACGAGACAACCAAGTGCAAGGAACCAACAGACTCGGATAAGCGGTGAAGCGGACTACTCAAGTGATACTGAGGGAAGAGGCAATGATCTCGTCTCATGGCCAAAGAACAAGATCCAAAGATCAAGAAGATGAGGTAGACTCTAACTCATCTCATTCGATTCTAGTGATAGTGATTGTGACACAAACACTTCATTACCTCTGATCTTTAATCAATTGGCCAAATGATGAAAGATTTTGAGCACATCAAAACCTCACACACACTATTAAATGAGGAAAACAACCACTTAAAAACTAAAACTCACAAAATGACTAAAGAGCCGAGTACTCTAAGTCACATAGGCGATGAGAATACTGAGTCAAGGCCGAAATTGCCAAGATCCAAGCATAATTAGTCACTACTGAAAAGAGGGAAAAAGATTTTAAAAATGTGATTGCTTCATTCACTAAGACATCCAAATCATTGGATGAAGTTATAATGACTCAGGAAGAAAGTGGGGACAAGACAATCATATGATTCAATTCCTTTGTGCATGCCTAAGTTCTAAGAGTGATTATTGAAAAGGATCCTCAAGAAATGAAGGAATCCAAAAATCCAAAACACTATATATTGCACCAACACCCACTCCAAAACACAATCACAACCATACTAGCCTTGGATATAAGGGAAAAGGCAAGAAGCCAGTTGAGTATGCTGACAGGACAACTGAAACAAAATTTAGAAAGGTCCATCAGCAGACTCCAAACAGGAAATACTCTGTGAAAGCTAAACAGAGCTAACAAAAGTGCTAGAGATTTGAGCAAAGAAAATCATATGATGGGAATGGTAGAAACTATCCAAACCAAGCTGATTGGAATAACCAAGTGAGATATCAGCCAAGACCTATAGGATACAAGACAAAATGGCAAAGACCTCAGCCTCATCATAGGTCATTCCCAAGGCGAAAGAGCTATTATTAGCACACCTATGCACCCAGACACAAAACCCAACAATCACGAAAATTCCTCTATTACCCCAAGAAAGCAAATGCTCAAACATACAGGCATACAGACAAAAGAGACAAATGTATGATCCCAAAACCCCAAGCGATTTGCTAATGTGCATTATGATTATGGAACTGATAGATGACAACCTCTTAGAGTCAGGTCATCTGGCTATAGGTTGGTTGGAACATCTTATAACTAACCCCTCAGGACCTAAGCAAGTATGGGTACCTAAAATCTAATTTCTTTGATTGCAGGATCAGGGAACAACTGAGTGCCAAGGAACCTGGTACATGGATAATGGCTATTCCAGACATATGACAGGAAATAAGAAATATCTATCAAAGTTCAAGGAAATCAAAGGTGCAAAAGTTATATTTGGAGGAAATGAAGCTCCAGGGGAAATCAAAGGCATAGTATCCATAAAGAAAAATGGATTGGAGATCACAAATGTTGCATACATTGAAGGTCTCAACTTCAATCTACTGAGCATCAACCAACTTTGTGACAAATGCTACAATGTGGGATTCAACATGGGATTTTGCCAAATCAAGGATGCTGAATCAAATGAAATTGTGCTTCAAAGAACAAGGCAGAAGAACATGTATGTAGTGGACTGGTCAACTGCTACACCAAGCACATGTCTTCTAGCAAAGAGTACAACCGAGTTAAGTTGGCTGTGGCACAAGAAGTCACCCACCAAACTTCAAGACAATCAACAAGTTGTAAAGAGTCATCTTATGGAAGGATTTTCTGACTCTGTGTACAAGAAAGAAAGTATTTGTGATGCATGTCAGATGGGAAAGCAAATCAAATCATCCTTTAAGGACAAGCCAAGTCCTTCTTCGACAAGGATATTACATCATTCACATTACGATGACTTATTTGGTCCTGTTGAACCAACCAACATCAGTGGAAAGAAATACACCTTAGTGGTGGTAGATGATTATTCAAGATATGCATGGACTATTTTCATGTGTAAAAAGAAAGAAACATTGCAGAGATTGCCTCAGCTGATGAGAAGAGTTCAAAATAAGAAGAGTCAAACCATTATTAAGATAAAGTCTGACAGGGGAACTGAGTTTGTCAATGGGATTATAACTCGATTGTTGTGTTGAAAATGGTATTGCTCATGAGTTATCACCAAGAGGACTCCACAACAGAATGGAGTAGCTAAAATAAGGAACATAACTCTCAAGGAAGTCGCAAGGACAATGTTAGTCAAGGCTCGGATTGCCTAAAAGATTTTGGGGTCAAGCAATCAACACCGCTGCTACACTCGGAATAGGTGTATGATAAATAGGCAATAGACCAAAACTCCCCATGGCAAGGACAACTTAAAAGCTTTTGATGCTAAAGGTGATGAAGGTATCTTTTTGGGATACTCAACTGAGAGTAAGCTTATAGAGTGCTGAATAAAAGGACTATGGTCACAATAGAGTCTATCCATGTGGTTTTTAATGAACTTAATGTGAATGGAGAATACATAGATGAGTTAGCTGAGAAGAAAAATAAGCCAATCTTGCAAAAGTGTCCTTATGCTGAAGCAGATGTAAGAGCACTCAACCCTGATAAAAAATGAGATAGATGAATCTCAGAGACAGCTAGAAGGTCTGCAGCTGAATGATGATGAAGAAGCTGTTCAAGACAACTTAGCTGCGAGACGGCTGAATCCAACAGGCTTACTCCAACCAGATGTGAGATGGCTGAGAGACCATCCACCTGAGTTAATCATTCGATATGTTAGAGATGGAATAAGAACCATATCCAGAGCTTAACATGAAACCATGTTTACATTTCCCAGATAGAGCCCAAAGATGTGTCTCAAGCATTGGATGACACACATTGGATTTAGGCTATGCAGGAAGAGCTGAATCAGTTTGAAAGGAACAAAGTAAGATTGGTAGCCAAAGGGTATTGCCAAGATGAAGGTATAGATTTTGATGAAACCTTTGCTCCTGTTGCTAGATTGGAAGCAATAAGGAATTTTCTTGCTTATGCTATTCACAAGAACTTAACTTGTGTATCAAATGGATGTGAAGAGTGCATTGTTGAATGGACTTTTAGAAGAAGAAGTCTATGTTGAGCAACCTCCAGGTTTTGAGCAGAAAACTATTAGAGATAAAGTCTAAAGTTCAAGAAAGCATTGCACGGATTGAAACAAGCACCAAGAGTCTGGTATGATACATTGTCTTAGTTTCTAATTGACAATGGATTCACCAAAGGCAAAGTTGATAGAACACTCTTCAGAATTCAAGATGGGGAGAGTATATTACTTGTTCAAATCTACATGGATGATATCATATTTGGATCCACAAATAAAGAGCTGTGTGACAAGTTTTCAAACCTCATGCAAGGGAAGTTTGAAATGAGCATGATGGGAGAGCTGACTTTCTTCGTAGGTCTTCAAGTCAAGCAATTGAAGGATGGAACCTTCATAAGTCAAACCAAATATACCAGAGATTTGATGAAGAAATTTGGTATGGAAGCAAAGTTATCAGTGAAGATCCCCATGAACACATCAGTTAAGATGGATATGGATGCAGATGACAAAGCTGTTAATCAAACCAGATATAGAGCCCTCATTAGATCATTGCTCTATTTAACAGCAAGTACGCCAAACATCACCTTTGCTGTAGGTGTATGTGCTAGATTTCAATCTGCACCAAAAGAGAGTCACATGACTGCAACCAAGAGAATCCTAAGTTATTTGAAGGGATGCCAAAAAGTTGGCTTATGGTATCCAAATGATGGATGATTCAAGTTAGTTGGCTACTCAGACTCAGACTATGCTGGATATAGAGTGGACAAAAAGAGTACATTAGGTACCTGTCAAATGCTTGGAAATAGATTAGTTTTTTGGTTCATCAAGAAACTAGCTACATCCACAGATGAAGCAGAGTACATAGCTGCAAGCAGCTGTTGTGCCTAAGTTCTATGGATGAGGCAACAACTGAGAGACTATGACATAGAAGAAAAAGAAATTCCAATTATGTGTGATAACACAAGTGCTATTGCAATTACTCAGAATCTAGTATTGCATTCAAGAACAAAGCACATTGATGTCATATATCATTTTATAAGAGATCATGTTGAAAAGAAAGACATCACTTTGGAATACATCTCAACAAATAAGCAGTTAGCCGACATATTCACTAAGCCATTATGTGAATCAAGATTCGAAGAGCTTAAGAATGAGCTAGATTTGATTGAGCTGAGTTAGGAGACTCAGAAGACTCAATCAACAGAGTCAAGAACAGAGAAATGAAAATTTGCAAAATTTCACTTTTCTGCCAAGTGAAATAGCCAAGACGGGAAATCAATTGTATCGAGTTAGCTGACAATGGAGTGATCATCATGTGAAGAGCGAAGGAGAGTTAAGTCACTTTTGGAAGATAGCTGAGTTATTTATGAGCTAAGTGACAAAACACAGTCGTTTTCTGCGAGCGGGAATGTTTTTGGGCATTACATCTGTTAGATAAATGTTTTTATCAAGATTTTGATGATTTTGTTTAAATGAGTTTTTATACCAAAAACAATGTTTTTATATGTTGTCCAAATACTCCTAAATGATTTAAAATGTTTTTACTAATTTTTGGAGTATTTCTTAGAGTTTTTAATTTGATTAAAATTGGACAAACACTTTTGATGATTTTGTTTATATTGGTTTTTACACCAAAACAATGTTTGTAAATGTTGTCCAAATACTCCCAATTGATTTAAAATGTTTTTACTAATTTTTTGGAGTATTTCTTGAAGTTTATTTTTGACAAAAATCGGACAACATTTCAAATTGAAGGCGACTGTCGCCCAAAGCGTCGACACATGCACGAAGAACACGAACTTGAAAGCAAAACAATTTACGTACAAAAAAGAGGAGGGGACGGTCCACCTGGGGCGGCCGTCGCACCCTCCGTCGACCGGCGACCCCCGACGACCCGCACTGGATCGCACTATCTTTTTCAAAACGATCAAAATCTTATACAGGCAACCGGTCGCCCTATGTTATTTTGTGACAGCAAAATTATACCGTTTGAATTCTTTGACAGCAAGATTTACTTTTCAATTTTGTACAATATTTCTACATCTTGTGATCTTCTTTTTGTAGACAAAAGTGAAGATAGAGGAGCCTATGTTGGTGAAGACTTCCCTATAAATAGAGGATGAATTGAAGACACAAAAAAGAACACACACAAGCAAAATACACAACAAGAAATCTGCAAATTGTTCAAGCTTTCATTTTTACATTCTTGTTGTAATAGCCTAAATACTTTCACTGGCACATCTTTGAGGTCTAGGCTTTTTACACTTGCACTCAATCTTTGTATTGGTTTCATAGAGTTGTAATCTTGAATTTTGTCCATCATTCAACACAAGACATCCTTGTGAGTATTCTTGTGGTAAGAATACACTTGGGTGATCTAGGTGATAGGTGTTTGAAGAGTGTGGTACTCTTCAAAGGTGGTGAAGGAAGATTGTGGTAATCTCCTTGAAGGTTTTGTAAGAGGATTGTGGTGATCCTCAAGGTGTTGTATTAATTGTGGTAATTAATAAAATCTTTTTTCTTTTTGAAATCCATCCCGGAGATACTGGGGTGGTAGAGGATTAGGCCCTAGGTGGGTTGAACCTCTTTAAATCAATGAGTGTTGTTTAATTTCTGCATTTACATTCTTGTCATTTGCTTGTTGATTCGAAAAAGAGGGTGATTTGCGAAAAATCGGCATAATCTATTCACCCCCCTCTAGATTATCGTAGCCACTTGGACTAACAAGTGGTATCAGAGCCAAACTCTTTGGCTAGCTCGTTCCGAGTAAAGAGGAAAGATCCATGGCTACGAATGAAACTTATCTCACCACCGGCGCCTCCACCAACAAGCCACCACTATTCGACGCCAACAACTACGCATTTTGGAAAGACCGCATGGAGTGCTTTCTACAAGGATGCGGATTTGATATTTGGAATGTGGTCATTGAAGGAGTTACTCAACCAACAACAAAATTGGAGGATGGTACCACGACCCCAAGCCGTTCAAGGAATACGATGAAAATGACAAGAAGGCTTTCTCTTTAAACGGTAAGGCCTTAAACATTTTACATTGCTCTCTTACCGCCACCGAATATAATCGCATAAGAGGCATACGGTCGGCACATGAAGTTTGGGAAAAATTAGAAACCATCTATGAGGGCACAAAGAAAGTAAAGCAAGCAAGAAAAACAATGCTTGTGAAAGACTTTGAAAATTTCAATATGCATGATGGTGAAAGCATATCAAAAATGGTGGAAAGGCTTGACAACATTGTCAATCCTCTTGTGGCTCTTGGAAAGGTCATCTCCGAAGAAGATAAGGTGACCAAAGTCTTAAATGCCCTTCCCACTCATGGTCCGAAAAGGTGACGGCAATCACGGAAGCTCAAAATCTTGAGACACTCAAGTTTGATGAGCTCATTGGGAACCTCCTTATTTATGAAGTATATCTCAAGGAGAGGAAAAATTCTCAACCATCCACCTCTAAACCGGATGCACGCAAAATATTATTAAAGGCTTAGCATCTTCTTCTAATAATGTTTATTATGCTAGTGATGAGGATGATGAAGAAACGCAAACGCTCTTGTTAGAAAATTTTCAAAATTTGTAAACAAAAATAAAGCTAGAAAGCCAAGAGACAATTCTTGTTTCAAATGCGGAAAATCCGGGCACTACATAGCCGATTGCCCAAAATTAGCGGAAGAGGAACAAAAGAAGAAAAAGCCTTTTCCGAAAAAGAAGGCGTTAAATGCGGACATCAAAACTTGGGATGAATTACTTGAAACAACCGACGAAGAAGGAGAATCCGAACATGGTCTTATGGCCATAGACGATGAAAATATCGAGGTACGCTCTAATGCTTCATCTTCTTCCCTAGTTGATGAATTACAATGTGATTTTGATGAATTGCAAAATGAGTTTCAAAATTTGATTGTTAAATACAAGAATTTGAAAAAGGAGCATAAAGAGCTTAAACTAGAAAAGGATAAATTATTTACTTCTTATGACTCTCTTGATAAGGCTCATGCTATTACTCTTACTATGGTTCGTACTCTTGAAACCGAAAAACAAACGCTCACAAATGATATTGAAAATTTGAAAAAGGATGTGCATCGATTCAATTTAAGTACGGATAAAGTCACAAAAATTTTAGATGCACAAATAGGTGAGCATTCTAAATTAGGACTTGGTTACAAACCTTTTCAAAATGCTTTTAAGAAAAAGACCAAGGTCCAACCTCTGTGCGTGCTAGTAGTCCTCGTATTATTACTTGTTTTTATTGTGGTAAGAATGGACACTATGCTAGCAATTGTAAATTGAAGAATAATTTTAGATATTATTGGAGACCTAAAGGTCTCAAGGCTAACCCCATGGACCCCAAAATTATAGGGTACCTAAAAATAATTCCTTAGTAGGTTATAGGGGCTATAACAACAATGGAAGATTCAAAATGGCTCGTGGACAGCGGATGTTCACGCCATATGACCGGAAAGAGAGAACTTTTTACCAACATCAAGCTCCAAGAAGAGGGTATGGTCATGTTCGACAATGGCAAAGGAAGAATTCTTGGAAATGGAGAAATTGGTAACTCTTCTTTCTCTCTTAGTAATGTTCTTTTAGTAGAAGGGCTTAAGTTCAATTTGATAAGTGTTAGCCAACTTTGTGACTCAAATTATAATGTTGTTTTTAATAAAGAAAAATGCCTTATTTCCAAAAATGATAAAATTATTTGTGAAGCAATTAGAAAAGGCAATCTTTACAAAATTTGTACAAGTGATTTGGTTAGTCAAAATGTTTCTTGTATTGTCGCCAATAATGATTTAACTAGTTTATGGCATAGGCGACTTGGACATGTTGGATACAAAAATTTGCAAACTATTTACAAAAACCAACATGTAAAAGGACTACCCAAATTGAATTTTGAAAATCTTGGCTTATGTGACACTTGTCAAAAGAACAAATTAGTTAAGAGTAGTTTTAAGCCCAAAAATGAAATTTCCACTACCAAACCCCTACAAATGCTTCATCTTGATTTGTATGGGGATATTGGTACGACAAGTCTAGGTGGAAAACATTACACTTTTGTTATAGTTGATGATTTTTCTAGATATACTTGGGCTCTATTTCTTACAAATAAAAGCGATGCCGTTAATGAGTTTGTTAAGTTGTGTAGACTCATTGAAAATGAAAAGAAAGATACTATTAAGTCTATTCGAAGTGATCGAGGTGGAGAATTTGACGGCGAATTTAGAGTCTTTTGTGAAACCAAGGGATATAGTCATAATTTTTCGGCTCCAAGGACACCTCAACAAAATGGAGTAGCCGAAAGGAAGAATCGGACACTTCAAGAAATGAGTCGGTCCATGTTAAATGAATTTTCACTTCCAAAATATTTTTGGGCCGAAGCCGTAAGTACCACTTGCTATGTCATTAATCGAGTTTATATTCGTCCTAAAATGAATAAAACTCCATATGAGCTTTGGAAAGGAAGAACTCCAAATATTAGTTATTTCAAAATATTTGGATGTAAATGTTTTATTTTGAATACTAAGGATCAATTAGACAAACTTGATCCTAAGGCCGATGAAGGAATATTTATGGGGTATTCAACCAAGAGCAAAGCATATCGGGTTTACAATAAGACTAGTGGGGTTGTTGAAGAATCCATTCATGTCAAATTCAATGAAGCTTCGGGTGTTGAAAGGATACCCAATGATGAAAGTGATGAAGAGGATATTGTTGAACCCATTGTTCAAAATGAAACTCAAAATGATCAACCTTCAAGCTCAAATGATCCTCAAGAAGATAAAGGTGATACTTCGAATCTTCCCGTAGCATTGAAATTTAAGGAGATCACCCAAAAGATCTTATTTTTGGTGATCCCATTGATAAAGTAATGACTCGAGGAAAATTTGCCGAGAAAGCTCTTATTTCTCAAAAAGAGCCTAAAAATGCTAAGGAAGCCATTGAAGATGAGGATTGGTTTTTAGAAATGCAAGAGGAGTTGAATCAATTTGAAAGGAATGATGTATGGGAATTAGTACCTTGTCCTCCATCTCAAACCATTATTGGTACAAAATGGGTATTTGAACAAGCTCGATGACCAAGGCAATATTGTTCAAACAAAGCAAGGTTAGTAGCTCAGTTATTGTCAAGAAGAAAGTATTGATTATGATGAAACATTTGCACCCGTAGCACGTTTAGAAGCTATTCGTATTTTACTTGCCTATTCTTGTTTTAAAAATTTTAAGCTTTACCAAATGGATGTAAAATCCGCATTTGTAAATGGTATTATTCAAGAAGAAGTCTATGTAAAACAACCTCCGGGGTTTGAAAATTTTTCTAGGCCTAATGATGTTTATAGACTTAAAAAGGCCTTGTATGGTTTGAAACAAGCACCCCGTGCATGGTATGATAGACTTAGCTCTTTTCTTTTGCAAAATGGTTTTACAAGAGGTAAAGTTGACACTACTCTCTTTGTTTTTGAAAAAGGGCAAGATTGCTTACTAGTGCAAATTTATGTTGATGATATTATTTTTGGTGCTACTAATGAATCCTTGTGCAAGAAATTTTCTAAGTTAATGCAAGGTGAATTTGAAATGAGCATGATGGGGAGCTCAACTTCTTCCTTGGACTTCAAATTAAGCAATGCCAAGAAGGAATTTATATTTCTCAATCAAAATATACAAAGGAGCTTTTGAAGAAATTTGGCATTGAAGAAGGAAGAACCGTCTCTACCCCATGGCAACAAATGTCAAGATTGACAAAGATGAAAAAGGCAAGTCGGTTGATGAATCCAAATATAGAGGTATGATTGGTAGTTTACTTTATTTAACCGCAAGTAGACCGGACATTCTTCATGCCGTATGCCTATGTGCTCGTTTTCAAAGCAATCCCAAAGAATCTCATATGAGTGCCGTTAAAAGGATTTTTCGATATTTGAAAGGCACTATTCAATATGGTTTATTCTATCCAAAGAATGAAAATTTTTCTCTAAAAGGTTATAGTGATTCGGACTATGCGGGAAATATTGATGATCGGAAAAGTACTTCCGGATCATGTCAATTTTTAGGCGATTGCCTAGTATCTTGGTTTTCAAAGAAACAAAATTGTGTTTCACTTTCAACGGCCGAAGCCGAATATATTTCCGCAGCATTTTGTTGTACTCAACTTCTTTGGATGAAACAAACTTTAGCGGATTATAAATGTTCTTTTGAAAATGTTCCTATCTTTTGTGATAACATATCCGCTATAAATATTGCTCAAAACCCGGTTCATCATAACCGTACTAAACATATTGAGATTCGACATCATTTTCTAAGGGATTGTGTCTCAAAACGAAAAATTGAGATATCTTTTGTACCATCTCAAGATCAATTAGCGGACATTTTTACTAAACCGCTAACTTCCGAGACTTTTGCATCAATACGAGCTCGGTTAGGCATAATGCATATTGAATGAGGTCTATGATTGCATTTTGCACGTTTTTAAAACTTAGGGGCGAAAAATCGGATTTTTGGTTGAAAATTCGGATTTTGGAAAAAGCGACAGTGAAATGGAAAAGGAGAGGGCAACCGTTCGCCCTCAACGTCGACCGGTCGCCCTCAACCTCGACCGGTCGCCCTAAGCATAAAATTGGTTTAAAACCGTTCTGTCTTCAGCATTCTTCATTTTAACTTATTTTGGCCATTCTTCGTCCCCTTTGCCAAAATCACACAAATTTCGCTTCAAATTTGTTTTCTTGCATATGTTTTATATTTTGGACTTCATTAGGCTCGATTATCATCATCATTGCTCATCTTTACCGAATTAATGGTAAGAATTCTAATCCATTTGCTCAATTGGGTTGAACCCTTGAGATTTTGACTTATTTGCAAAATTCTTGATGCTAGTTTCATATGAATGTGATGAGCTTAATATTTATGATGTATTGAATATTGTTTGAACTGAATTGGTGATGAATATTTTTGGCTTAAATGAATTTCAAAGGCGTTATATACTTCTAGTTTTATTCAACGCACGCCAAGTGTTCGACAAAATGTTTCAATGAAAAATTCATCACCTACGTGATTCTCTCGATTTGAAAAGTCATATAAGTTTATAGAGATCATGTTTTATCAATCAAATGAGCTTTTGCAAGTCAATCGATCAACTTTTCCCTTTTATTTGGAATTTAAGCTTCAATTTTCAATAAGCTCGATAAATCGATAAATTTGCGCACTTTGATATGAATATATGATGTTTTTATCGTGCTAACATTCTTTTTGATGATTCCAAAGGGGAGAAACAGAAAATGCTCATACGCTCAAAGAAGCGAAAATAAGCTTGCAAGAAAAGCTATAAGCTAGGGCTCTTGAAAGCCATAAGTCATGAACAATGCTTAGTCCATTTGATGTATTGTGGACTTTTATGCTTGACTAATGATGTTTTGTGACAGGGGGAGCTTATAAGCTCATGGAATTCAAGCTTAAGTTGTGAAAGCTAAACTTTTAGCTTTTAGTTGTTGCTTGTATACTTGTTCTTTATATGCATGTTGATAGGGGAGCTTGTGGAAAAATAATTTTGAAAAATCTTTGCTCCTATCCTTGTGTGCTTGTACTTATGATGTATCTTGTTTGGAATTGATTGTTTTTTTAAGACCGGAAAATTTGTTTTGTTATAAAATCGACCTTCTAAAATTGTTTTGGTTTGTAATCATCAAAAAGGGGAGTTTGTTAGATAAATGTTTTTATCAAGATTTTGATGATTTTGTTTTAATAAGTTTTTATACCAAAACAATATTTTTATATGTTGTCCAAATACTCCTAAATGATTTAAAATGTTTTTACTAATTTTTGGAGTATTTCTTAGAGTTTTTAATTTGATAAAATTGGACAACACTTTTGATGGTTTTGTTTAAATTGGTTTTTACACCAAAACTATGTTTATAAATGTTGTCTAAATACTCCCAAATGATTTAAAATGTTTTTACTAATTTTTTGGAGTATTTCTTGAAGTTTATTTTTGAAAAAAATCGGACAACATTTCAAAGGGGCGGTCGACCAGTCGCCCAAAGTGGTCGACCGATACCGAAGATTAGAAACTCGAAATGTAGAACTTACAGTCTTGAAAAAAGAGGGAGGGGGACCGGTCAAGGTGAGGGCGACCGGTCGCACCTAGGGTGCGGCGGTCGACCTCACCTTGACCGGCCGCACCCCCGCAACCCCTACCCGGATCGCACTATTTTTTCAAAACGGTCGAAATCTTCAACAGGGCAACCGGTCGCCCTATGTTATTTTTTGACAGCAAAATTCCAACCGTTGCAATCTGTGACAGCAAGATTTGCTTTTCAATTTTGTACAATATTTCTACATCTTGTGATCTTCTTTTTGTAGACAAAAGTGAAGATAGAGGAGCCTATGTTGGGAGCCTATGTTGGTGAAGCTTCCCTATAAATAGAGGATGAATTGAAGACAAAAAATCACAACACATACAAGCAAAATACACAACAAGAAATCTGCAAATTGTTCAAGCTTTCATTTTTACATTCTTGTTGTAATAGCCTAAGTACTTTCACTTGCACATCTTTGAGGTCTAGGCTTTTTGATTCTTGATTACACTTGCACTCAATCTTTGTATTGGTTTCATAGAGTTGTAATCTTGAATTTTGTCCATCATTCAACACAAGACATCCTTGTGAGTATTCTTGTGGTAAGAATACACTTGGGTGATTTAGGTGATAGGTGTTTGAAGAGTGTGGTACTCTTCAAAGGTGGTGAAGGAAGATTGTGGTAATCTCCTTGAAGGTGTTGTAAGAGGATCGTGGTGATCTTCAAGGTGTTGTATTAATTGTGGTAATTAATAAAATCTTTTTTCTTTTTGAAATCCATCCCTAGATATCTTTGGGGTGGTAGAGGATTAGGCCCTAGGTGGGTTGAACCTCTTTAAATCAACGAGTGTTGTTTAATTTCCGCATTTACATTCTTGTCATTTACTTGTTGATTCGAAAAAGAGGGTGATTTGCGAAAAATCGGCATAATCTATTCACCCCCCTTTAGATTATCGTAGCCACTTGGACTAACAGGAAGAACTGTCTCTACCCCAATGGCAACAAACGTCAAAATTGACAAAGATGAAAAAGGGAAGTCGGTTGATGAATCCAAATATCGAGGTATGATTGGTAGTTTACTTTATTTAACCGCAAGTAGACCGGACATTCTTCATGCCGTATGCCTATGTGCTCGTTTTCAAAGTAATCCCAAAGAATCTCATATGAGTGCCGTTAAAAGGATTTTTCGATATTTGAAAGGCACTATTCAATATGGTTTATTCTATCCAAAGAATGAAAATTTTTCTCTTAAAGGTTATAGTGATTCGGATTATGCGGGAAATATTGATGATCGGAAAAGTACTTCCGGATCATGTCAATTTTTAGGCGATTGCCTAGTATCTTGGTTTTCAAAGAAACAAAATTGTGTTTCACTTTCAACGGCCGGCGAATATATTTCCGCGGCATTTTGTTGTACACGACTTCTTTGGATGAAACAAACCTTAGCGGATTATAAATGTTCTTTTGAAAGTGTTCTATCTTTTGTGATAATATATACGCTATAAACATTGCTCAAAACCCGATTCATCATAACCGTACTAAACATATTGAGATTCGACATCATTTTCTAAGGGATTGTGTTTCAAAACGAAAAATTGAGATATCTTTTGTACCATCTCAAGATCAATTAGCGGACATTTTTACAAAACCGCTATCTTCCGAGACTTTTTGCGTCAATACAAGCTTGGTTAGGCATAATGCATCTTTGAATGAGGCTTACGTTTGCATTTTGCACGTTTTAAAACTTAGGGGCGAAAAATCGGATTTTTGGTTGAAAATTCGGATTTTGGAAAAGCTCGACAGACAAGGGCTCAAGGGTTGAGGGCAACCGCCGCCCTCAACGTCGACCGGCCGCCCTCAACCTCGACCGGCCGCCCTAAGCCTAAAATTGGATTAAAACCGTTCTGTCTTGAAAGATTCTTCATTTTAACTTATTTTGGCCATTTTTCGTCCCTTTGCCAAAATCACACAAATTTCACTTCAAATTTGTTTTCTTGCATATGTTTTATATTTTGGACTTCATTAAGCTCGATTATCATCATCATTGCTCATCTTTACCGAATAAATGGTAAGAATTCTACTCCATTTGCTCAATTGGGTTGAACCCTTGAGATTTTGACTTATTTGCAAAATTCTTGATGCTAGTTTCATATGAATGTGATGAGCTTAATATTTATGTTGTATTGAATGTTGTTTGAACTGAATTGCTAATGAAAATTTTTGGCTTAAACGAATCCCAAAGGCGTTATATTACTCTTGTTTTATTCAATACACGCCAAGTGTTCGACAAAATGTTTCAATGAAAAATTCATCACCTACATGAGTCTCTCGATTTGAAAAGTCTTATAAGTTTATAGAGATCATGTTTTATCAATCAAATGAGCTTTTGCAAGTCAATTGATCAACGTTTCCCTTTTATTTGGAATTTAAGCTTCAATTTTCAAAAAGCTCAATAAATCGATAAATTTGCGCACTTTTGATATGAATATATGATGTTTGTATCGTGCTAACATTCTTTTTGATGATTCCAAAGGGGGAGAAACAGGAAAAACGCTCATACGCTCAAAGAAGCGAAAATAAGCTCGCAAGAAAAGCTATAAGCTAGGGCTCTTAAAAGCCATAAGCTATGGATTATACTTGGTCCATGTGATGTATTATGGACTTTTATACTTGACTTATGATGCTTTTGTGACAGGGGGAGCCTATAAGCTTATGATATTCAAGCTTAAGTTGTAAAAGCTAAGCCTTAAGCCTCTAGTTGTTGCTTGTATATTTATTCTTGATATGCATATTGATAGGGGGAGCTTGTGCAAAAATGTTTTTGAAAAATCTTTGCTCCTATCCTTGTATGCTTGTACTTATGATAAATCTTGCTTGTAATGGATTGTTGTTTTAGACCGAAAAATTTGTTTTGTTTTAAAATCGACCTTCTTAAAATTGTTTTGGTTTGTAATCATCAAAAATGGGGAGTTTGTTAGATAAATGTTTTTATCAAGATTTTGATGATTTTGTTTAAATGAGTTTTTATACCAAAACAATGTTTTTATATGTTGTCCAAATACTCCTAAATGATTTAAAATGTTTTTACTAATTTTTGGAGTATTTCTTAGAGTTTTTAATTTGATTAAAATTGGACAAACACTTTTGATGATTTTGTTTATATTGGTTTTTACACCAAAACAATGTTTGTAAATGTTGTCCAAATACTCCCAATTGATTTAAAATGTTTTTACTAATTTTTTGGAGTATTTCTTGAAGTTTATTTTTGACAAAAATCGGACAACATTTCAAATTGAAGGTCGACCGGTCGCCCAAAGCGTCGACCTGCACGAAGAACACGAACTTGAAACAGAAACAATTTCTGTACAAAAAAAGAGGAGGGGGACCGGTCCACCTAGGGGGCGACCGGTCGCACCCCTCCGTCGACCGGTCGACCCCCCTGACGACCCATACCTGGATCGCACTATCTTTTTCAAAACGGTCGAAATCTTATTATACAGGGCAACCGGTCGCCCTATGTTATTTTGTGACAGCAAAATTATACCGTTTGAATTCTTTGTGACAAAGATTTACTTTTCAATTTTGTACAATATTTCTACATCTTGTGATCTTATTTTTGTAGACAAAAGTGAAGATAGAGGAGCCTATGTTGGGAGCCTATGTTGGTGAAGACTTCCCTATAAATAGAGGATGAATTGAAGACACAAAAAAGAACACACACAAGCAAAATACACAACAAGAAATCTGCAAATTGTTCAAGCTTTCATTTTTACATTCTTGTTGTAATAGCCTAAATACTTTCACTGGCACATCTTTGAGGTCTAGGCTTTTTGATTCTTGTTTACACTTGCACTCAATCTTTGTATTGGTTTCATAGAGTTGTAATCTTGAATTTTGTCCATCATTCAACACAAGACATCCTTGTGAGTATTCTTGTGGTAAGAATACACTTGGGTGATCTAGGTGATAGGTGTTTGAAGAGTGTGGTACTCTTCAAAGGTGGTGAAGGAAGATTGTGGTAATCTCCTTGAAGGTGTTGTAAGAGGATTGTGGTGATCCTCAAGGTGTTGTATTAATTGTGGTAATTAATAAAATCTTTTTTCTTTTTGAAATCCATCCCGGAGATACTGGGGTGGTAGAGGATTGGGCCCTAGGTGGGTTGAACCTCTTTAAATCAACGAGTGTTGTTTAATTTCTGCATTTACATTCTTGTCATTTGCTTGTTGATTCGAAAAAGAGGGTGATTTGCGAAAAATCGGCATAATCTATTCACCCCCCTCTAGATTATCGTAGCCACTTGGACTAACAACATCAGCGTAATTATGGTGTCAGAATAAAGCCTGTACACATCTAGCCTATGATTGGATATAAATACTACTGCATTTAATGCGGGGAAATTAATGCGGTTTCAAATGTTTAATCTCAACCGTTGATTTTGATCAACCTTTTCAAATTCTAAAAACCGTCCCCTTTCGTCCTTTATATACCAAAATCCAATTTTCTCTCTCCTCACAAAACACTCTTCTCGCTCAAGCAAGTTCAAGTTTTTCTCTGCAACCAAAGTGAAACCTTAGTTCTTACAGCGTCCGTTTTACAAGTTTTCACCGATTATTTTTGAGAAATGGCACCTAACTATGATTTCATTAAGATGGATGAGAAAATCCACTCTGGCACTATAGTGGACTTTGAAGGTTTGGTGAAACAAGGAGTAGACAAGGCCCTGGCTCAGAAGATTTCTACAAAGTTAGAGAAATCTGGTCTCAAGGGATTTCTCACTATGGAATACTTGCACACATACCTCGAAGAAGTTGCTATATTTTACGTGAACGCTGAGGTTCAAGACGGAGAGATAAGGTCATCGGTCCACAACAAGGACATCAAGATTACTGCTGCAGACTTAACTGCTCATTTCCATCATCCTTCAGAAGGGATGAAGGATATTACTGAGAAGAATGTGATTCTGGCTGTGGCATGGAAGGAGATTGCCAAGCCAGAGTCTGCTGCTAAAGCTGTTTACACAGCCAAGAAGTCGTCAATCAAGGACGACTATCACAAGTTGATGGATATCGTGTCCAAGTGCGTGGACATGAAGTTTGGCAGTTTCAATCAGGTATCTAGGACGAAGCTGACTGTCATGGCTGCTATCATGGAAGAGAAGAAGGTGAACTGGGCTGAGTTCATCTTCCGCCGAATCTGCCAGAATGTCATGAACAAGACCATAAAAGATGATGGTCTGTTCGTGAGCTCACTGGGGTATGGCCTGGTCCTTGGCCATATAATGGAGGTGAAAGGGATTCCGCTCAGGCATGGGAAGCCGTTCCACATGAACAAGAAGATGTTTAAGGCTAACCTGTCCGGTGCTCAGATGCAAGCACATACACGAAGAGCTGACACTAGCGAAGGTGAGTCAGTTGATCCTATCCCTGAGGACACTGCTACAACCGTCCCAGCTCCTTCTCCAAAGCCTTCGTTAAAAAAGAAAATAGCTGCTGCGCAAAGCATGCACTCCGCCCTACGATCGTCTCGGAGAAAACACACCTTATACAATGTCCCAGTACCATCACTGCCCCAAAGCCGAGATCGAGAAGGAACCTCTTGTACCTTCTCGGTCGTGAAAGAAGAAGTGCATCACGATGCCAAGGAAAGAAGTTGCGCCAAAGAAGTAGAAGATTGGTGAAAAAGCTTTAAATTTTGATGAACCTAAGGATGTGGAATCAAAAGTTCCCTTGGTTCCAACCAAAAGATGGAGATTGGTAAAACTATCGGACCTTAAAAAGCCAAATTTGAATTTGGCATTAAACTCCGTGAGGAGACTCAAGCTAAAGTCAAAGAAGAAGCGATCTAAAGAAGTTGAGGGTGGTGAGGGAATCACCACTGAAGTTGAGAAAATAGGCGACGAGGTCACAGACCGAAAGAAAAAAGTCATTCGTGAAACAATGAGGAGCAAGGAGTTGACACCGTTGACCGGTCTGAAGAGTTAGTTGTCCATCCCCTCAAATCGATGCTAGAACAATTGAGGAGGAATCGCTTCCCTTGCACCTATTCGGAGGAGGGGCGATGATGTGATAATGTTGTCTCCTGTCTACCTTGATATCCACGAAATATTAAGGATCTGGAGGCATTGGAAGCTGAGCTTGGCCAGACATAAATTCTGGAGACCTGAATTTGTCGAGGAGGAAGAAGAGCTCCTAAGCTTCCTGGGAAACATATCTATTAGCTCCGCCCTTAACCCTGATCTGTGAATATCTATCCTTTCTGAAAAGAAGGATGAAGAGAAGTTGAGAGTCAGTGAGAAGGCAAAGGCTATTGAAGAATCAAAGAAGCCTCATTCATGTGCATTCACAGATGTACCTGAGTATGCATTAAAATCAGCTGACAGCAGTGATAGTGACATTGAAGAAATTGACCCTGCTGTTGCAAACGAGAAAACTTGAGTTTCGACAAGCAATAAGGGAATCCAAAGTGATGCATGAGCAACAAATGAAAAAGGGCCCTGGAGAATCTTCATTCGTTATGATTACTTCTAGCCCAGACATTATGGAGATGGTGAGAACCATTGATGCCACCACATCTCATGTACACTCAGAGGATGATAATACCAGGAATGTTGGCGATGAAGCTAAGGAAGGTGATGTAGAGGGCACCGTAGCCAAGCCACGCCCTGAAGAAGGTGTTAAGACACTTGTCTCAATGGTTGAACACTCATAGCCGTGTCTCAGGTTTCGAGTGACCCCGGTGCTTGGGGAAACTCAAACCACCACAGCTGGGTCAGAGGAGGCTATGGGAGACCAACCACAAGAGGAGTTAGGAGGCGATGATGAGAATGTAACAGTTCAGCATACTGAGGTTGACGAAGCTCGGATGGTTCATCTGTCTCACCAAACTTCACCGGCATGCAGCCGATGAAGGCTCAGCGATGCAGCTAAGGCAAATGATTCTAGTGAGGCCATGGGAGTTGAGACTCTTGGCCATGAAAGTGCAATCCTAGGAGTTGAGACTCCGAAGGATGCCACTGAAGACCCTAAACCAGCTCCGTCTCCTGAAAGGATATCTACTGAAGACCCTGCTGCGGTTGAGACTGCAAAAGGGAATGTACAAGGCCCATCAGCAATTGAGACTGCTGAGGGTACCGAAGGCCTAGAGGAGGTTGAGACTTCCCTAGGTAAGAAAACTGTTGAAGAAGTTCCTGCCCCTCATGATGAGATCCATGAAGAAGAAGAGATCAGTGCTCTTCATGACTCCCAAGAGAATGTTGATGTGGAATTATTGGGAATCAACGATGAAACTGAGTCCAGCCCTATCGAAAATTTCACATGAGGACACAGTTGCAGAGGAGGCACATGCAAAAAGGAGGCAAGCCAGTAATAAGGCTACTCATATGAAATTCACAATGGTCGATGGCCCACCCCCAATGGTGCCATCACCCTCCAATGAAGCTGATAAGTCAGCCGAGGACCAGACTACTCAAAAGAAAGACACAAATGATGCCAACAAAGTCATTAAGGCAGACAACAGGATCGATCGGCCGCGCAGCTAACACAACTACACAAGATGCCGATGACGTTGAAAATGTGAGGCGATAGAGCCGAGGAAATTTTGAAAGAGAAGGAAAAGCTCTCTACAGGTCGAGGGCGTGGAGATTCCTATTTTCCCCGAGGATATGTTTCTTTGAATACTTTCCATTCAAAGCCCATATACCCTTCGAAGCATAGTCAGCCGTGGAACGTGCCAAATATACCGTCCAAGTCTCTCCTGACGAATTTGGAACTCTAGTTGATACAACCATGGTGCCGATTGGATTCGACTTTGATGCTGTATGGCCAGAGGAATAGTCTGCTGATGCAGCCGACTTCCACAAAGCCTTCAAAGCAATCTGTGCAGAAATTGAGCGTATGAAGCACAAATCTGCAGCATTAGACCAACGACTAGACAACCGCAATGCCAACATCACTGGAGATATCCAAGGAATTGTTATGAGAATCATAGAATGGATCGGGCAGACAAAGGCATTAAGGCATGAGCATGTCACCTACTTCAAATCTTTATCCGCAAAAATGGTGATCTGGAGCTCAGACAATGCCAAGTTTCAGCAGCGTCAAAGGGACCACATATTTAGGATGGATCAATCCCATAAAAGTGACATGGAGTTGTTCAAGGCTCAGCATAAATAAGAAATTCAGAGGATGGAGGCTAATGTGGAACATCAAATGAAGGTGCTTCAAACTGAGATGAAGCTGATGGCAGCTGAGACCATGGCTTTGAGATCCGAATTCCACACATCACACACCATGACTCACGATAAACATGATATGATGAACAATAAGATTGATATACTCCTAAGTGGAGTATTCCCTAATCTGGCTCTACCCCTTGGTGATGATGCCAAAAAGGGGGAAGATGAAAGGAAAGAAGAACAACAAAGGAGTGATAAGGAAGGATTGAAAGGGAAAGCAAGCAAGGGGAAAGGCAGTTAAATGAAGAATCCACCCTTGAAAATCATGTTTTCCAAGATCCCACAACAAGGTGAAGTTACAACCTCAATTCTCAGCAAACTACCGAAAGAGCTGTCCGTAGAAGAGAAAGCTGATTTGGCAGTTAAACAGTCAAGAAAAGCCATTGAAGCTGAATTCGACAAGGTAGCTAAGAAGCACTCTGAGAGGATAAAATATATAAAAGCAAGGTTCGACGGCCCCCCAGCTGGTTTATTGAAAGATTCCCCAACTGTAAGACCCCCTCAAGGAATCACGATGCCTGATGCACGATCTGAACCTAGATCACTAGAGGAATTTCAAACTCTAGAGGCAGAAGGTTACTTCAAGAACATAACTCTACCACAGGCATGGGACTTGTATTGGGAGAAAGGACTCGATTTATGCAAATCAGCTGAGAGGCAGAGGTACTCCACCACAGCAAAGACCCAAAGATGTAAGATACATTGATCCATAGAAGAAGGGAGTCAACTACTTGGGGGTATGACACTCTTGCTAATATTGAAGTGGAGAAAAATAATGAAGAGGCTAGAAGAAGGCAAGAAGCTCAAAATGAAAGGCTCACACGCAAATGGGAAGAAAGGCGGAGAAGGAAGACCTGCTTGCTAAACGAGCTTATGAGAAGAAGAAGAAAGATGAAGAAGACAAGAAGAGGAGGAAAGCTGAAGAAGATAGAAGAAGAGCTGAAGATGAAGAGAGAAGAAGAAAGCAACTGAGGCGTTGAAGATGGCTGAAACCCCTTCAGTGTATTTTACTTAGCTGTAAACACAAAATTTGCAGTATTCTTGCAATATCATATGGCTCTGAGACCTGTTGTATATTTAGAGTTTCGACTCTGATACAATTGTATATATAGTATAGCTCTGATACAGTGTATATGGTATACTTTGTAAAAGCGTTGTAAAGTGCGTTTGTAAAGTACAAGAATAATATGATCAATAAAATGGACATATTCTAAACATACATTCTTTGTTACTGCACTATTTACTTTGTCTGTAATCATTTAAGTTTTGGCATCATCAAAAAGGGGGAAATTATTAGGAAAATTTATGTAGATTTTGATGATACCATGTAAAACTTAGATCAGGAAGTTGGCACCCCATTTTCAATGTAATTCAACTTGTAATAGATAGGACTGAATAAGTTGAGTTGGACTCAGCTAAGTTGAAGATTACAAGAGTCGACTGATGATCGAAGAGAAGACCCAACTGTGTGAAGGCAAGTGAAGGATCACTCAAGTGACAGAAAAGTTGTCTTAGTCAGCTGACTGACAGCTAAGTCATTCTATAATAATTGGAATCCAATGTCAAAGGGGTATGCAATAGACAAGACTTGAAGAAAGATGAAAGAGATCCGTTGTCATCACAAGTCAAGGGTTTGCTGGAAATAGACCTGTGTCAGACTGCTAGAAATAAAGCTACTTTGCTGAAAAAGTGCAAAGAGCAAGGAACCAATGGGATATACCTGAAAA
Organism: Rehmannia glutinosa; assembly: GCA_016081115.2. Taxonomy (NCBI): domain Eukaryota; kingdom Viridiplantae; phylum Streptophyta; class Magnoliopsida; order Lamiales; family Orobanchaceae; genus Rehmannia; species Rehmannia glutinosa. The sequence continues at coordinate 66,127,305 of CM071937.1, read as the reverse complement.
CCTGCATAGACTAAGGGAAGGCTGCAGAGCATTGAATTCATGGTACGATCCTTATTAATGCTGCAAAGACAAGACATTCCAACAACTTACGAGTGAGATATGAAAAATATGTCTATCTCTTCAATGGTCATATTTTCGAATCTACACTATAAAAAGCTGAGGAAGCAAGTGAGAGAAAATTACGAATTTCATAACATTATCAAACATTCAAGCAAGCAAAAACCTGCAAATACTCTCAAGGTTTCAAAGACATCCTCAAGCCTAAAGTCAAAGGAACTCAATCCAACACACACAGTGAAGGAAAGATTACTTCATCAAGTTGAAGAGGAAATATGTTAGAAGAACAAAAGAGGTCTACTCTCCAAGGTTGAAGGAGAAGTAGTAAGGTTCAAGTTCGATCCAGAAGCTTTGGGTTCATTGGAAGGTCAGTGTGTGATCAATTCTAAGAGTTCCGGGGAGCCAAGAAGTAGCAAGACAACTATTTTGTGAAGAAACTGAGTCCCAAAAGCAGCCAGCTGTGTGATCAAGGCTGACTCGGACTGTTGAATGTTTTGTAACCAAGATCTGTTACTTAGTGTATTCCTCTAGGAGTTAGAGAATTAAAGAAATTACCCCATCCTCAAACCACTATAAAAATTGCTTGTGTCTTATTTACTTACTGCATTTTTATTTTTTTCTTATATTTTATATCTGATGTTAAGTTATAATTGCTGAACTCAACTCATAATAAATAACCATTGCTAAAACAAGTGTTGAAAAACAAGTTTAAATCAACAAGGGTGAAAAGTCTTTTGCTGAACAAAAACAAAATCAACTGTTAAGTTAAGTGTTAGCTGATACCAGTTGAGTTATACTAACAACAGCTCGGTCGAGTCTGTTGAGTGGGTAACTTTGCTGAGTAAACCAACCTAGCTATCCCTCAAGGACTAAGCTGATTTATGTTAACACTGAAAATATTTAAAAGTATTAAATTGAAAATCTGGTAAGGTTTATTCAACCCCCCCTTCTAAACCTTACTACTCACCACTTGGGACTTACAAAGCATCTCTCCAAGAACGATGCAATAGACCCCTTCATGTTTCTCCACTATAAAATATTTCTCAAGTCACCATACATCTTGTACCTTCCGGATGTACGGTGTAAGGTGTACAATGAGATTCCTCTAAGATTTTCTTGGGTTCTCATCTTTTGGCACACAAACTCTCCCTTCATAAGTAAGTGTATCGTCACCGCTTCAAAGAAAACCTCTAATGTTTACAACTAAAGATCGCTCTTTCATTTTGCACAAAAGCTTATCCTTTGTTTGTGCCTCCTTGATCTGATTCCTCAAAGTCGGCTCTGCCATCATAGAAGATATGATAGCTTTGGTGTTAGTTGGCGGTACTACCACATCAATTTTCATGTTGGTGAATTCCTTGATCAACTGCTCTTGCTCTGTGATCATACTCGTCAATTCACCACTGTTCTTCCAACGCAAGGCATCTACCACCACATTGGCTTTACCTGGGTGATAGTGGATTGTACAGTCATAATGTATGACTAACTCCAACCATCTTCATTATCTCATGTTCAATTCTTTCTGTGTGAAGAAGTACTTGAGACTTTTTTGATCCGTATAGATATCACATTTCCCTCCGTACATGTAATGTCGCCATATCTTCAGGGTGTGTACAACGGCTGCTAGCTCCAAGTCATGCGTGGGATAGTTAAGCTCATGTTGCTTCAATTGTCTCGAGCGTGGCTATTACATCCTCTCGTTGCATGAGTACATATCCGAGATCTTGTTTTGATGCATCACTATAGATAATGAACCCTTCCGATCCATCGGTATTGTCAAAACAGTCTTGAACCAATCTTCATTTGAGCTCTTGAAACTATTTTGACACTTCTCAGTCCACTGGAATTTTTCTCCCTTTCTCTTCGGTCGGGTCATTGGGCCAGCAATCTTGGCGAAACCCTCAATGAACCATCTGTAATATCCAGCAAGTCATAAGAAACTGCGTACTTCACTTATTGTCGATGGCGCTTTCCATTCTTTTATAGCCTCCATTTTGGTTGGGTCCACTTCAACACCACGAGCGGTAACTACATGACCCAAGAACACCACTCGTGCCAGCCAAAATTCACACTTTTTGATCTTCACATAAAGTTTCTCTTTGCGAAGTGTCTCAAGCACGATCCTCAAATTCTCTTCGTGCTGTTGTTTATCCTTTGAATAGATCAAGATGTCATCTATGAAATCAATGACAAATTGATTCAAGTAAGGAAGAAACACTCGATTCATCAAGTCCATAAAGACTGCAGGTGCGTTTCTTAACCCAAATGGCATCACAGTAAACTCGTGATGTCCATATCAGGATCTAAACACCATTTTGAGTATATCTGTTTCTTTGATCTTCAGGCGATGATACCCAGATCTTAGACCAATCTTCGAGAAAACTCCAGCTCCTCTTAATTGATCAAACATATCCTCAATGCGGGGTAAGGGGCATTTGTTCTTGATCGTGAGATTGTTTATCTCTCTATAGTCAATACACATCCTTAGTGTACTGTCATTTTTATTAATGAACAATACATGTGCTCCCCATGGAGACACACTCGGTCTCACATATCCATTATCCAACAATTCTTGTAATTGCACCTTTAGTTCTTGCAACTCCTTAGGTGCCATAGTGCATGGTGCCTTTGACATTGGTGTTGTTCCCAACACCAGATCAATCTTGAACTCCACCTATCGATCTGGTGGAATTCTAGGTAAATCCTCTGGAAAAACATCAGGGTACTCTCTGACAATTGGGATATCAACGACTGTTCTCTCTTCACTCGGGGTAGCCATTACATTCACAAAGAATGCTCAACATTCTCTTTTCATCAACATCTTCACGGCTTTCATTGCTGATATAACTCGTGGTGAAACACCAGATTGAGTCCCATGGAAAGTGAAATTAACTTTTCCAAGTACATGAAAATCTATTTCCCTCTTGTGACACTGGATGTTTGCTCGGTTCTATCTTAACCAATCCATTCCTAGGATCACGTCAAAGTCCTTCATCTTTATGATGTATGGGTTCACTTCTAGAGTTCTTCCCTCTATGTTCAATTGTACCTCACTTACTCTATGTTCAACAACTATAGTTTTACCCGTTGGTATGCTAACCCCCAAAGGTTCCATAGACTCACATAGCACATTATTCACTCTTTCAATAAATCTTGCAGATATGAAACAGTGCATAGCACCAGTATCAAAAGTACAAGAGCGGTATATTAAAAACTCGTTACATACCTATCATTGTCTCGAGATCCTCTTACTCGCTTCCCCGCTCGGTCATGGTATACATTCTGTCCCTCCTGTGGGTCTCTAATCCCCTCTGGCTAATGGCATCGGAAACAAACATGATGCCCTGGCTAATGGCATCGGAAACAAACATCCTTTCTAAGAAAACATTCACCATTATGATATTTCCCGCATTGCTGGCATTGTGGCCTCGTCTGCTGACCTTTCTGACTAGGGGCCTCACCGACTCCCTGTTGTTTGTTTTTATTGACAACTTTTCCACTGCTGGAACCTTCCCATTTCCTTTTGGGAGCCTCATATGCCTTTTTATGACTTCCCTCTAATCTTATATTGGAAGCAACTATTCGAGTTCCTTCCACTACTGCAGAATAAGATGTGTTCCGCAGTAGACTCACTACCCCACCCAGCTCAGGGTGTATACCTGACACAAACCACTTTGCCTTCTTCTAGTCCGTGTCTGTCAAGTGGATAGAATATCGCGCTAACTTATTAAATTTCCGCTCATATTTGAATGTGGGAAAAACTATTGCATGACTAACTCCTTGAAGTCATTTCATCCCATACAATTTCACTGCTAGTCACGGATAGTGCATCGGTGTGAATTCCACCAATGCCTTGCATCTTGTTTCAGTTGATATAATACATAAGAAACCCTCTGTGCATCAGTACACTCGATCAGTTCATATATCCCTTACAACTCTGCAATCCATTCTTCAACAGTATGTGGCTCTTCCTATCCCGTAAGGGTTGGAGGTCTGTAGCGACAAAACTATTCCACCAATTGTGACGTGTTGATCGTTGGAGCTGGCTGGTTCTGCGGACTCATACCACCCCTTGGGTCAAGCCTTTAATGACCGTGGCCAAGCGTGCCACTACGTCTCCCAAATTATCAAGAGTTGCTGAATTTGGGGAAGCCCGGTTCTACGACCTCTAGGCATCATCCTATAACCATGAATTGAAATATCTCAAACTTATAATATCCAAAAATTAAACCAACACAATAATAGCAAGCACCCAACGTAATATAAGAAAATAATCATCAATTTATCTCAAAATTCTTACATCGAATCCGATAAATAAATAAGCAACTGGTAGCTTGAAAATTGAAAACTTAAACCAATATACTAAACGAAAGGGAAAAAAAATCCAAACATCGACTACTAAAATAAATAATAAAAAATGCTATCTAATTAATTATTTTCCTCTGATCCTCCTCCGGTCTTCCTCTGGGTCTTCCTCCGGATTTTTGTCCCCACTAGATTCGAGTGAAGGGGTATCGTCATGTATGTCCTGTTTCTCAGGCCAGTAGTGAGGATCATTTATCGTGAGTTGTATATGACCCACCCACCATCGCCGGAAAGCCGAAGTAAAATCCTCATAACTAACTTGCGATCAAACACCTTGGACATCCGCTATCATCTGGTTATAGATCTCTCTTGCCATTTGCAGGGGTATCTTCGAGAAGGTATTAATAAATCTGAGTATGCCTTCTCGATCGAGTACCTAGTGACCAACGTATCTTGCTTCTCTCCATAATTCAAACATGGTTGTTAAGTGCAATCCGACGTTATGACTTGGATCTCATTGATATCGTTCATACCTTTCTATCAATGAGCTCCTATTAACGCTTATTAACATTGGATTTTCGTCGTCAGTATACCACCTACGTGCCATCTATAGAGCATGAAAATAAATTAAGTCCTCTGAGTTCTGTCTAGCTATCGATATAGTTCACAAATATCTCGTAATAGTTCAATGGCATACTATCATATGTGTTGTGCATCCAAGAAATCTTAGTTAATCATATTCTTTTTTTTCTCTTGCAATAGAAATCATAAAGTTTGTGACAACAATATTAATAAAAATACTAGAGCAAAGGCATTTAGCAATAGCAATAGCAAAGAGCAAAGAGTGATGATATTAGCAAAGAGAAAACGAATTTGAAGAAAATTTGTACCTTGACTTTGGAGTTGGCGTGGTGTAGCGGTGGTGGATAAGTCGACTCCTTTCATTTATTTTCAAAAAATTAATTATTCATTTATCAGAGTTCACACACGAAAACTACATATATTTATTTTGCAAGTCTACAGGAAGGTAGGCTCCGCGCTCGGGTACCACTTGTAATGCTCTAGAATTTCTATTATTAAATAAACAACTTATGCACCTAATTTTTAATAATAAAAAAGTACACGACCAATTTAAAAATAAAATAAACTAATCTAATAGTAGTGGAAATAATATACTTCATAAAGAAAAATTAACCATCTTCTAATCCTACCAATTACAAATGAACTTGAAATGAAACTAATGACTTAAATAACTTGAAACAAAATCAAATAGTTCGACATTTTTTAAACATTCATAAATATTCTTAGGCCTTCTCATATCCACTGCCCTTAGCCAGAGCCATCTCCTTCACCTGAAAAATTGGATTATATATGGGGTAAGCGACACGGCTCAGTGGAGTCAAAATTGTCCAAGCTAAATACACAAAAATTTCACATCAACATGCAAATACAATCCAATAGAACATAGCAGATTCTTTGAAAAACCATAGATATAGACATTGTTCGTATTGCAGGGATTCCACCCAAGGGATACTTCGTCCTCGAACCTCTTGATTCCTTGGCGATAGTAGACGTCTAAAGCAACCGTACTACACATCATGCAAAATAACTAAGCATTTAATGAGGACAATAAGATTTTAGAAAATAAACCCCACCTTGAAACGTAGCTTTGAAAAGCAAGTACGAACTAAGTGTGTTGGATGCAATCATGCCTAATCCTCGCTCGATAATTTGCCTAAAAAAATAATACTAGTCAAAACCTCGAAATATTCTAACCTCAAAAACTTAGAAAACAATTATAATCTAATTAAAATCCTAATTTAGGGGCTTAATAGAATACAAATAAGTTTGAGGGTTAAATTGAATTTGAAAGTCAAAATGGGGTCAAAGGCTAAAAAACTGAAGATTGAAATGGGGCCCGATTGTTGTTTTGTAGAAAAACTGGGAAATAAATTCCCGATTTGGTTTAACTCCAAATCCTCAACACAACCACCATCACTTTTATTATCTCTCTCTCTTCATATTTCACTCTCTCTCTCTCTCTCTCTCTCTCTCTCTCTCTCTCTCTCTCTCTCTCTCTCTCTTACTTCTATTTCTGCAACAGCCCCCACCCTCAATTCCCTTTTCTTTCTATTTTCTTTATTTTCCCTCAAATCTTCCCTCCCCCACTCTCTCTCTCTCTCTCTCTCTCTCTCTCTCTCTCTCTCTCTCTCTCTCTCCTTACTTCTATTTCTGCAACAGCTCCCGCCCTCAATTCCCTTTTCTTTCTATTTTCTTTCTTTTTCCCTCAGACTTCTCATATCTGCTTCTTTTCGCATTCTTTAGTTTTTTTAATCTACTCCTTCTGCACACAACCCCAAACTCCCCCTTCTTTTTTTTTTATCTCAGTTGAAACTACTCGCATCACAGTGACAAGACATGGTAGAACCATGAGTCAGTTCGGGCGGTTAGGAGAAGAACATGTTGGTTTCAGGATGATTCGGGAATTTTTCGGCGGTGGCAGGGTTTGGCGGATTCAAGACGGACTTAGTTTGGATTCCTTTATTTGGGTTTTTTTTTGTTTGTGGTGAAATCCGAAATTGGTTGAATTTTGGGTTGGTTGGATCACTAGTGGTTGTCGGCGAGGGACAACGATAGCAATGTATTGAAATTGAGAAGAATTCTCCTTTGAGATGAGTTTTGGGCTGATGAAAAAAATTTGAGGGATTGAAGAGTTGAGAGATCATACCTTTTCTGAAGGATGATTTTTGGTTCTAGGAGTTTGACGTAAAAAAAATTTTGTGACTAAAAGGGCTATGCTAAATAGGCTTGGTTCAACGCAACCGTATAATATTAGGAGTCTAGAAACCCAATTAGAGATACACTGGAATTTAAAATTCTGATAAATTGGGATCTTTTGAAGAGATAAGGATGGAGATAAAATTTTAACAGATTTGTAAGATTGTGTATCTGGAAATTTAGAATCCTATTTGGAGTAGGATTTGTTAATAGGTTAAATTAAATAACGGGCTAGGCTCAAAATTGGCCTTGGGTAATGGACATTGGAATGGACCTGAACTTGAGTTAACTTGGATTTGGGCCAATATGATTTTTGGACTTAAGAAAAATTGGACTAGATTTTAAATAAGAAAATTAGCCCCTAAAAGTATAACCAAAATCTAATAAATATTAAAAATTCTAATCTGAATAAAACTCCTAATAAAAATCTCAGTTATTACATCTAATAATATATAAATATATATATTTCCAGTATTTTCTCTCATTAACTATTGGAGTAAAAATGACATTTAATAATTAATATATTGAAATAATATTAATTTGCCCAATGGGCTATTAATAGAATAACCCGGCCCAAAGAAGTTAGGGACCGACCCATTGGCCAATTTCTCCTACACGGCCCATGAGGCCCATCACCAAGATATAAAAAGGTCACTCCTCTTCATTTGTAAGTTATCTGATTAATAACTCTATTATTCAATATTCAATTCATCGTCTTATATTCTCTCTTGTTCACTGTCTTGACTTGAAGGCCGGAGGGGCCTCCCGGGCAGCCCTGTGGACCCCTAACGTTTGCTTGTGTGTAGGCAAGTTCCCATTAGAAGTCTTCCCCCTTAGGTAGAAGAACTTATTTAGAAACCTTGACTTGGAGTGATCTGCCCTAAAAAGAAGTATTATTTTAGCGCCGTCTGTGGGAATCAGCCAAAGCACACGAGGATGCAGACCCTATCTCAAGATCATGAAGCCGGATCTCAACCTGTTGGTCCTGGAGCCGGGGAGCAGCAAGAAGAACAACCACCTAGAAGACAAGGGGCCAGCCCCTCATCCTCTTGGAGAAGTGCGGTCCCCACCACAAGAAAGAGGGGTTTTGCTCCATGAAGAAGCTCACCTGACCTGGAATGCCCCGAGGCATCAAGCTGCGACTGAAGCCACAGGGAAACCGCCTGGGGCTCCATCCGCCACTGAACACCCTGATTTAGTAGGTTACAGAAGAAGAAATGAAGGATGCGGAGAGAATCGTGAAGAGCTGCCATTAGCTGAAGAATCCTAAGATGCTAGATCTGGAGCCATGAATCAGCAAGAAGAACTATCACATTGAAGATGGGAGCACAGCCCCTCCTACGGTGGAGGCATTGTGAAGATGGGAGCACAGCCCCTCCTACGGAGAGGCAATGCCTCCACCACAACCAAGGAGGGCGCCACCCCCTCCTCCTCCGGGGGGCTCCGTCATAATGAAGTTCGCTTGACGCAAAAAGCCCTCCAAGCCCTCGGCTCGAAGAAGCTGCCTGAGCTGCTTTTAGAAATCATACTACAACGAAAGTCGCAGGAGACCTCCCTCAAGCTCCTCCAGATGTTGAAGACCTTAGCTTTAGGGAAGAAGATAAAAGAAATGAAGGACATGGAGAAAATCAATGAGACCAGCACAAGAGAAGCTGGGAAGGAGCCCAACATTCCCAAGTCCACACTCACAAGCCCGCAGAAGAGTCATAGGTGGTACACATTAGCCGAGATAACTCGTGGGCCATCGCTATAGGGAGGAAGTTTACTAGCCTTTTCCATCCTAGTCAAGCCACTGCCTTCGGACATCAAGATCTCCAGCCTCTCGGAGTATGATGGGACCAGATGTCCCCCAAAAGCACTCATATAAATTCTGTATGAAGGCGCATCTCTACAACTTGATGTACGCTTCCTATTGTAAAGCATTCCAGACAACTCTGATCAAGCGTGCACTGACTTGGTTTAATCAGCTCCCAGTTAGATCAATCACTGGGATGGACAAGCTCTCTGGTACCTTCATACAATAGTTCTCCATCAACAGGAAATATCTAGAGACCATTGTTGACCTTTTTCAAGTAAAATAAAAGGAAGGAGAGTTACTGTAAGATTTCTCGAAATGATTCATGGAAGCTGTTAACTCTAAAACCGGGATTACTAAGTAAGAAGGCAGACCGCCCAGAAGACATGAGGATAACTCCTTCTTTCCAGAGGGGCACAATTCAACAACTTGGGGAGCTGAAGAAGGTGACCTTCCCTGCGAAAGGTGCGCCTTGCTCGATCAAGGGACGCCCTCACCCGACAGGGGGGCGCCTTCCTCGTCAAGAGCCTTCCCCATCAAGAGGGCGCTTTGTAGGTCCCAAGGGGTGTAAGTGTAAGGTTTAGAAGGGGGGGTTGAATAAACCTTACCAAATTTTCGATTTAGTCCTTTTAAATCTACAGAGTTGATACTACACATTTGTGTCCTTGATGGACAAATAACTTAGTCACTCAAGAGAGTTAATCACTCAACAAACTCAATCGAGCCGTTGATGGAGTAACTCACCGTTAGCTCTAAATTAACTCGATCGTGGTTTTGTTTTTCGTTGGAAGACTTAACACCCTTAAGTTTGATTAAGTAAGAATTTAGTGCTTGGTTTAGTACTTATAATTTATCAAGTGAATAGCAAATTTATCGTGAGATATAAGCGATTAAAATTGCAAGAATTAAAGTCTTTGAAATGTAAATGACACAATGAAATTTTTATAGAGGTTCAAGATGGGGTAATTCTTCTACTCCTCTCTTCTCCAACTCCCCGGAGGAATCCACTAAGTAATGATCGATTTACAAAGTGGTAACAGTCCGAGATACAAGTCTTGATCACAACAAACTTGATCCTTAAGGACTCGATCGAGATGCCTTGATCACTCACCGGCTTCTCGTGCGACTCAACTTCTTCACAGGCACAGCTTTTGCTACTACAAAACTCACTTGCTCAAGCTCTTTGGATTTGATCACGAAGCCCTCCAAAAGCTTAAGACTTGGCTCAACCTTGAACCTTCCTACAATCCTTCCCGAATGTAGACCCTTGTAATCAATAGTTTCCTCTTCAACTAATTGAAGTTCTCTTTCCTTCACAGAGTGTTGGATTGATGTACTTCGTAATGTAGGCTTGAGGATTGAGAATGTTTCGGTTTTTCGATATGCTTGTATATCTCACGATGTGTCATTTATGTATCTCCTCTTTCTCAAACAAACTCCTCGGCCTTTTATAGTGAACTTTCAAAAATTTGCCCGTTGAAGAGATAGGCTTATTTTTGAAAGTCACTTGCGATCGTTGGCTTGTCTTGTTGCGCTTCTTGGAATTGCCATTTCCTCGTATGAATTGTTCTTTCACCTTTTCGTAGTTCGACACGGTGTAGTGCTTCCCATTGGTTCATTCCTTTTGCACGCTTCCGGGACTGAGCACTCCAAGAAAGGTAGTATGAAGATATTACTTGTTTAAGTAAATCTCTTGATTTACGTACAACGGTTCTTTTTACGATTATCTCGACTTGATCGCTTTTCCTTGCTTTCCCAGGTGACTTAGAGTCGACTTCCAATCATTGGATGACTCTTCTGTCACTTCAACTTGAGACTTGGCTTTTCTTGAGTTGACTTGATCATTGCTCCACTCACCGCATCTCACTGCTTTCTTGAGAGTTCCCGTCTACTCTTCTTTGCCATACTCAAATGCTTTCAATGAGTCTTCCTTCAAGTCTTCATTGTCTTCTTGCATGTTAGGGCGTAGGCGACTTAACTCGGCTTGGCCACTCTATTCATTACAATGCATTTTACAACAAGAATTGGGGTGCCAACTTTCTATTCTACGTTTTACATGGCATTCATCAAAATCTAAACAATAAAATTCCTAACAATTTCCCCTTTTTGATGATGCCAAAACTTAAACCATACAAAAATGCAAATAACAAAGATACATACGGATAGTGTATTGACATAGAATGTATGCGCAGAATCAATCTTTTTATTGACTATATCATTCTTGTACTTAACACAATCACAAGGTGTATCGAGTATATAATTGTCTTCACGAGAAAAATAAAGAATTTATAGCTTTATTACGTAAGACTTACATTGTATGTATTTACATAATAAAATATACGAAGGGTTGGACAAAGAACACTTCATCTCCTTCGATGTCTCCTTCTTTCATCTTGTTCAAGATCTTCTTCTCTTCTTCTCTTTTTCTCGTCGTCGTCACCGCCTTCTTTTTCTTCTCATATGCCTTCCTGGCGGCTTCATCTTTTCTTATTCTTTCCTGTCTCTCCCGCCATAGCCGAGTTTGTCTCTTGTTTTCTTCTTCTATTCTTTTTGCATACTCGGCGTTAGTTTTAGCCACTTTCAAATTTGCCCAGGTAAAGATCCCTCCTTTCTTTCCCCGGATCTACGTATTCAATATTCTTGGGCGAGAGGCCTAGGTCCAAGCTTCTTCCTCCACTCTTCTTCCTCTACCTCGGGCGTATCTCATCGGGGTCTTCTTCTTTTCCAAACTGAGTGACTAGCAGAGTGACCAGCAGAGCGATCGCTGTAGTCCATTTGCTGTCGCCTTCTTCACATAATGTGAGACCCTTTTCCCCGATAAAAAAAGTCCCAAGCTTGAGCCATAGACATATTTGCAAAGTATCCTTCGATTCGAGCGTTTTGAATTCATCAATCGATCTTGCTCTGTCTCCGACATCCGAAATGGCATAAGTATCTCTCGCTCTCTTTGGAATGCCTCCGTGTTCTTTCAAGATGTTCATAACCCCGACATCCATTCTTCCTTCCACTTCCTTCATCCCTCGCTTTAATTGTTTTTCTCTTCTCGGCCATAGATACAACAGAGTGTTGGAGTGGCGAGAGTCACGGGGAGTTTTTGCGCTTATAATTTCAAATGTGACAGACCCCGTTGAGGGGTTTGTGCAATCATCAAGGTCATATCTTTTGATCCTTCCCCTCAAAGATTTTCCTTTCTTTTGTTTCAAAATTTCCTCGCTTGATTTTCCTTCTCACTTGTTCCTTCTCACCGCTCCTTTCTTTTTCAAATGATTTTGCCGCTTAAGGTATTCCTCTTCCCCCTTTTTGGCATCATCAAAGGATAGATGAACCCCAGGGAACATGCCGGCAAGCATGAAGTCGAGCTGCGGATAGTCGAGTTCGCTTCAAGTCTCCCTGCGTTATAAAGATGGAATTCAGACGAGTAGCGTTGGACTCAAATCGCTTCATCTCACCATGAGAAGGCTGAATTTTCTAGTCATGTGTTCTTCCAAATGCTGTATATCATTTGTATTTCGCTCACGCAGTAGCTTTATCTCGGCAAGATGAGCTTCATGCATGTGCTCAATATGTTCTCTCACCGTTTTGCATCAAGATTTTCACTCTCCACACTAGCAAACTTGTTGAACAATGTCCTCAAGTATCTCACTTGTTCCACACGCATTGTTTGTCATTGTTGCCACCATTCCCCGATTCGGATCACTGTTATGCCTCTCAAGTCGGCCGTAGTGGTGGCATCTCTGTTGTCGGTCGATATCCAAAGAGGCCTGATGCTTCTCCATCCGTTCAACCTCAAAGAAATAGTGCCTTGAACACTTCTCGTGCTTCACCGATTCTTCTTCATTGCGGTGATGGCCATACAAAGATCAAAGTCATAAGCAATGAACAATGGTATCTCAAGAGAAAACGGGAGCTGGTGCGTGATAGCGTATGCGTTCATTCTCTCGACTCTTCATGGAGTTCGGTACCTCCAGGGAAAACGGAAAAGATTCTACAAAAGTTTCATCACCGCCAACCGGGATCTGCTTCAATGATGAGCGGTGCGCGTGAAGTTCTTTTTTTGGGAATCGATCTCGCCGCAGCTTGAGGAGCCTCGGTGGATCTTTGGTTCACCGGTTTTTGTTGTGAAGTAGTCCCTTTTCGAGCCTCACTGCCTCAACAACCGTTGGTTGGTCTCGTTCTTGAGCCTCAATTAACCTTAATGCCTTCGTTGGTCTCACCGATTTTTCCAATTGCGTAGATCGGTCCTCGGCCTTATCGGTGAGCGTCATCGGACGATGATGAGATTTCCATTGGTGGTTCATCATCAAAGTTAAAGGTTTGACGAGTAGTCTTGGGATCGACTTACTCGTGCTTGGAACACCCGCAATGAGTCTTTTGGATTTGGCACGGGGATGACTCAGCTTCTTCTTCGCTTTCCGATCCCGAAAAGGATACATCGAGATTATCCTGGGAATCATGAAGTGCGCTTATCTCCTTCTCGGATGGGTCGATTATAGCAGAGGGATGTTCTCTACTTGACTTCTTTACCCCGGAAGTCTCAACCTCCCGTGGCCTTCATTTCCTCCAAAGAGTCTCTACTATGCGAGGCCTTGTCCTCCCTTTCGACAAAGTGTGTCACTGTCTTAGGGTCTTCTACAAAGATGGCATCCATTGGAGTCTCAACCCCATGGATTGCACTTTCATCGCCTGCAGTGTTAACTCCCAGGGCTGTTCCTTCCTCGTGCCTCGATCGCATCGCGCCACATTAGCCTTCTGAGCGATTGGCACCTCACCGGAGACAGTCTCAATCGCCTGAGCTTCGTTGATGGCAACTTGTCAGTTCTTCTTGTGTTTGTATTTTCTCTACTTCGCCTCCTTGATTCGTTGTGGAGTCATCTGCGGATCCTCCGACCTTGCCGCAAAGTGGAGGGAGGTTCCCCTCACCGGCGCACCACCGAGTGACTTGAATGGGGTCACTCGTCTCCAAGCTCCCGGTTGTTTCGATTGATTGTTCAAAGTTGGGGCGGTGGTAACACACCTTCAATAGGGGTTGGCTCGACTGGGGTCCCCATTGTCCCGCCATCGCCAGCCTTTATTGCCTTCTTCCGAGTGAGTGGGAAGTGGTAGCAAGAACAACATTGGCGATTTGGTGAACCACTCCCATTGGATCAATTTCACCGTGTTCGAGGACTCTCCTGGTCCCTCCATCAATCTTTGCTCGTGAAGGATTCTTGATTCGTGCAATGCTTGCTGCATTTGCAACTCTTCTCGGGCATTCTCCGGATCCTCATCACCGTCCGAGAAGACATCAAGGAGAGGATGTGTGTGTTACGGGTGCCGAGATAGGCGGATGCTTGCCTTCTCACGTTCTTCGGCTTCTTCACTTGCTTTTCTCTCTCCTTGTCCTTGTAGATCTGCAGGATGTCCGTGCAGCTTGTCTTCATCCGTCGAGCCGAGCACAAAGAGTTAATCCAAGGAAATTTAGCATTCCTCTTCTTCTTCTATGAACTCGGCCCGTTGGAACTGTTCCCTTGACTTACTCAACTTCCATTTCCTCCACTCACGCAGACGATTTTGGATGTCCGGGTAAGGTGGAGATAGGATCATTACATCACTATCCGCTCCGCAGGTTCTTCTTGTGCTTGGTGTGTGAGCTACAAAGTGTCTTGGTTGCCTCTGCTGATCGCCTCCAAACAGACTTGGCTGTTTCATCAACTACATCCGAGACTCTACTTCTCCAAGAGTCTCCTAGTATTTGTGCTAGCCGAGTAATCGACTCAAGCTGGTTTCTCGATTCGGGCCTTGGATCGCTTGACGATTCTTCTTCGTCTCCTAGTTTGTACCGAGGGATTTCTGGTTCGTAGACGGTATCCTCTCGAGTTTTGGGCGGCCGGGGCCGTGCTTTGTGTGCCTTTTTCTCGAGGAGCAGCCGTCGTGGCTTCTCGGTTCTCCTCTTTTTGACGATCGGAGAAGGTATTTGTGAGTCCTTCTCGACGGCCGCAGAGCAGGGAGCAGACACGGCTGCTGCAGTGACTCTCTGCAGGGCAGGAGCATGTTTGGTTTTCTTTGCGCAGGGCAGCATCTTTTCTTAGCACCAGGGGGCTTTCTTCTTCTTTGGAGAGGAAACAACTGTCTTCGGGGTCACCGATTCCCCCTCACCGTGTCGCCTCTCTTGGCGTAAGCTCTCTTCGTGCGCCGAGAGAGGTTTGCTCAAACATCCTCTTGTTAACATGGAATGCCTTCCCATGTCTAAGAGGGACTCCTTTCACCTCCAATAGCCGCCAATCACTAGGCCATATCCTAGGGATCCTCCAAATGTGCCATCTTCTTTGAAGGACTTGTTCCCCACGTTCGGCGCAGAGTCTGCTGTAGACAAACTCAGCCCATTTATCTTCTTTTCTTCGATGATTGCAGCCATTACAATCGCTTTGCCTTTGACATTGTTGGTCAAAGCTCGCCAAATTTGATGTCGATACATTTGGCAACTATGTCCAACAACTTGTGATAATCCTCCTTCAGCAGTCTCTTGTTTGTTTGTGTATATTATTTTATCAAAAAAGTCGGACTTGGCTATTTCTTTCCATGCGTCACCAAGTTTACATCGCTTCTTTAATCTCGGATGCTCCTTCTGCTGGTAGTGAGCAATGTTCACCAAATCCTTGGCGTGATAGTCACCGCTTTCCGTGAACAGATGACTTGATTCCTTCATCGTGAATCTCAATTCACGAGAATTGTGCGACTTCCTCCACATATGTCATCGGGTATTCTAACGCCGTCGGAAACGGTTTTGCATCGGACGTTTCTAACTTTTCAGCGATTTTCTTCACTAGGGTGTCGTCGGACCCCTGTTTCATCATTCCGTCAAAATCCACCGTAGAGCCGGTGTGGATTTGCTTTCCTAACTTGGTAAAGTCATAAGTTGGTGCCATTTCTTAGGATTATTTCAAAGAAAACTCGTAAAATGATTTGAAGATTGATAGGGTTTCGAGAGTATTTTGCCTTTGCTTTTGAGAGAAAGAGATGAACAGTTTTTAGAAGTGTGAGAGAGAAACGGACGAAAATGGTTTAAATATGGTTTATGAAAGGACGTGCGGGTGGTTTTTGAATTGTGATCGAAATCAACGGCTTGGATTTCGCACGCCTATTGAGCATTTCATGTCTCGTATTTAATGCGGCAACATTTATATCCAATCATAAGCTTGGTGTGCAGCTTTATGTCTGTACACATCATCATTATGCTGACGTATTCCTTAAAACATTCCCGCTTAGTCAAAACGACAGCGTTTTTGTCACTTTGCTCATAAGTTATTCAGCTTATCCCTTAGCTGATTTAACTCTACTTCTCACAGTTCTCTTAGTGACTCAGCTATCACCGACTTTCTTGTCTTTCCGACACACGGTGATTCTTGGTGATTTAATGATTTCTTGCTTTTTTTCACCCCTTTTCTCGCTCCATTTCTCTTCTTTGATTCGCCTGGGAGTGTCACCACCAATTAACCCCAACTCATGTTTGTGTTCTTCAAATCTTGACTCACATAATGGTTTTGTGAAGATGTCGGCTAGTTGTTTATCGCTTGAGATATATTCCAGGATGATGTCCTTCTTTTCAACATGATCTCTTATGAAGTGATATCTCGACATCAATGTGCTTTGTTCTTGAATGCAACACAGATTTTGAGTAATTGCAATTGCACTTGTGTTATCACACATGATTGGAATTTGTTTTTCTTCAATTTCATAGTCTCTCACCGCTTTGTCTCATCCATAGGACTTGGGCACAAACAAATTTGCCTGCAGCCTATGTATTCTCGCCACCGTAGAGGTGGCTATTGAGTTTTGCTTCTTGCTAAACCAGAAATTAGTCTGTTCCTAGCATTTGACATGTGCCTCAAGTGCTCTTCCTATCAACTCGCATCCAAAGATAGTCGAATCAATAGCCAATTAGCTTGAATCCACCTTCCTTTGGATACCATAGGCCTACTTCTTGGCTTCCTTTCAAGTATCTCAATATTCTCTTTCTTTGTCATATGGCTCTCTTTTGGAGCAGATTGAAATCTTGCACATACACCTACAAAAAAGGTGATGTCCGGTCCGCTTGTCGTGAGATAGAGCAATGATCCAATAAGTGCTCAGATCTTGTTTGATCTACGGGCTTGCCATCCGCATCCATATCCATTTTGATGTGTTCATTGGTATTTTCACGTAAGACTTCTCTTCCATTCCAAATTTTTTCATTAAATCTCTCGGTGTATTTTGTCCGACTTATGAAGGTTCCATCCTTCACTTTGTTTCACTTGGAGTCCAAGGAAGAATGTCGCTCTCCCATCATGCTCATTTCAAATTTACTTTGCATGAGGTTTGAAAATTTTTCACACAAACTCTTTGTTCGTGGATCCAAAGATAATGTCATCAACATATATTTGAACAAGTAGAATACTCTTCTTGTCTTGAATTCTCAAAAGTGTTCTATCTACTTTTCCTTTTGTGAATCCATTTTCGCTTAGGAATTGTGACAAGGTGTCATACCATGCTCTGGGGTGCCTGTTTCAATCCATACAGGGCTTTCTTGAGTTTGTATACCTTGTCTCCAAGAGTCTTCTCGCTCAAATCCTCGGAGGTTGTTCAACATACACTTCTTCTTCCAATAAACCATTTAGGAATGCACTTTTTACATCCATCGATATACAATGAAATTCTTGTGAGTGCGTAGGCAAGAAACATCCTTATAGCTTCCAATCTTGCTACGAGGGCAAATGTTTCATCAAAATCTATCCCTTCTTCTTGGCAATATCCTTTGGCTACTAGTCTTGCTTTATTTCTTACCACAGAGCCGTCCTCGTTCATTTTATTTCGAATACCCATTTGGTGCCAATAACATTTTGATGCATGGGTCTTTGCACTAATTCCCACACTTTATTTCTTTCAAACCGATTCAACTCTTCTTGCATAGCTTGAATCCAATGTTTGTCATCCAATGCTTGGGACACATCTTTTGGCTCTATTTGCGAGATGAAGCATGTGAACATAGCTTCTTGTTGAGTTCGATCTTGTTTTGACACCTTCTTTTATATCTCCAATGACAAGTTAAAGTGGATGGTCTCTCCGCCATCTTACATCGGGTTGGAGTAAGTTAGGTGGATTCATCGACTTGCATTTTGTGTTCTTTGTGGGTCGACTCTCTCATAATCACTTAGCCGCAAATTTTCCAAATTGTTTTTGAGATTCACTATCTCATCTTCTTCGAATTGATAATTCCTTGGCTTGAAAGATAGGGACTCTTCTCGTATGGTTGGATGATTCAAATTATCACCGACTCTACAATGTCTTCTCCATTTACATTTGGCTCATCGAATAGTACATGAATGGATTCTTCGTAACCATAGTTCTTTTCTTGAGTATTCTCAGAAGGCTTTGCTTTCACCGAGTATCCTAAGAAGATACCTTCATCGCCTTTAGCATCGAAGGCCTTTAGGTTGTCTTTGCCATTGTTGTGGATGAAGCATTTACATCCAAATATTCTCAAATATGCAACACTTGGTTTTCTTCCACCGGATCTCATAGGGAGTCTTTGTTAGTGTCTGCTTATCATACATCTATTTTGGGTGTAGCAAGTCGTGTTGATTGCTTGACCCAAAATCTTTTTGGTAACTCGTCACTAGCATGGTCCTTCTTTGCTTCTTTGAGGGTTCTGTCCTTCTTTCGCAACTCCATTCTCATGTGGAGTCCTTTGCTCATCATGACCAATACCATTCTCAATACAATACTTCGAGTTATTATTCCATTGACAAACTCGGTTCCTCTATCTCGATCTTATTTTGATAATGGTTTGACTCTTCTCATTTTGAATCCTCTTCATCACCGTGGGTAGTTTTTGTAGAGTTTCTTTCTTCTTGCACATGAATATTGTCCATGTATATCTTGAATAGTCATCTACTACCACCAAGGTGTATTTCTTTCCACTTATCTTTGGCCGGTTCCACTTTGGGCCAAATAGATCCATATGAAGTAGATGTAATATTCTTGTTGAGGATGGGCATGTCTTTTCTTTGAATGACGATTTGATTTGCTTTCCCTTCGACATACATCACATATACTCTCCTTCTTGTATATCGAGTCCGAAGTCCTTCTACAAGTTGACTTCTTGCTAGCTTGTTAATTGTTTTGAAATTCAGGTGACTCACTTTTTGTGCCACGACCTAACTTGATTCACAGGTGTGCTCTTTGCTAGTAGACAGTCTTTGGGTGTTGCGATTGACCAATCCACTACATACATATTTTTCTGTCTACATCCTTGCAAAGACAACTTCATTTGATTCAATATCTTTGATTTGACATATACCCATGTTGAATCCAACATTGTAGCCCTTGTCACAGTGCAGCCGATCGATACTCGATGGGTTGAAGTTGAGTCCTTCAACATATGCAACATCCGTGATTTCTAATCCATTCCTCTTGATGGATCCAATGCCTCTTATTTCACCAGGAGCTTCATTTCCTCCAAATATGACTTTTGCTCCTTTGACTTCCTTGAATTTTGACAGATTTCTCTTATTTCTGTCATATGTCCGGAATACCACTATCCATGTACCAGGTTCCTTGGCACTCACTGCTCCTTGAACCCGCAATCAAGGAAATTAAGTTTTAGGTACCCATACTTGTCCTGGGTCCCGAGGGGTTAGAATTGTAAGATGATCCAACCAACTTATAGCCAAATGATTTGACTCTAAGGGGTTGCCATCTATCGCTGCCATAATCATAATTAATTCGCAAATTGCCTGGGGATTCTAGGTTCATACAAATTGTCTCTTTTGTCCGTATGCCCGCATATGTGTTTTAGCAATTGCCTTTCTTGGGTAGTTGTGGTGACTTTGAGTGTGATGCCTAGGTGCATAGGTGTCTTTGATGAAAGCTCTTATACTTTTGGAATGGCCTTTGCTTGAGTTCTAGGCCTTTGCCATTTGGGCTTATATTCCATAAGTTTATCTTTGATGGTTCACATTATTCCAATCACTTGGCTTGGATATTTTCTACCATTCCCATCATATATATTTCTTTTATGGATTTTCTGGGTTTTTTGGTAGCTCGCTTCCTTTTTACGAGTATTTTCGTTAGGAGTTTGCTTTGAGGACTCACCGAATCTCTTCTCACTGCCTTTCAAAGACACTCAATCGGATGTTTTCCTTTTCCTTTGTAACCAAGGCCAGTTTGCTTGTTATTGTGCTTTGGAGTGAATGTGTGTGCAACATTTAGAGTTTTGGATTTTTCAGACTCTTCATGACTTGAAGATCCTTTTTCCAAAATTGCTTTTGAGGTTTGACATAGCACAGAGGAATTAAATCCTAAGCCTGTCTTGTCTCCACATTCTCTTTGACTCATAATAAGATCATCCAATGATTTAGATGCCTTAGTGAATGAAGCAATAACATTCTTGAGGTCATTTTCCTCTTTTCTATAGCAAAGCAATTTCTCGCTACTAATTTAGCATTTTCAAATTTTTAAACTTTCATTCTCATCAGCTATTTGACTTAGAGTACTCAGCTCCTTAGTCAGCTTTGAGTTTTGACTTTTGAGTAGGCTGTTTTCCTCATTCAATAGTGTGTGTGAGGATTTAATGTGTTCAAAATCTTTCATCATTTTGCCTAATGAATCATAAAGATCAAAGTGGGTGATGAAGTGTGTGTGTCACAATCACTATCACTAGTGTCTGAGTTTGTTGAGTTAGATTGTACCTCATCTTCTTGATCTTGTTCTTTGGCCATCAAGCGGATCAAGGCTTCTTCTTCGTAGTCACTTGAGTAGTCGGCTTCACCTCTGCTTCCTCGACCAAGCTCTTGACTTGGTCAAGCTTCAAAGGCCTCTCGGCACCATCATTGCCTTTTTTTTCTTCTTGTCTTCTTTCTCTCAAGATCTTCCTTTCTTCTTCATCCCTCGCACTTGTTGACTACATGATATGGACAAATCAATGGCATAGTGACCTGGTTGTCTACGGTTCCAACATAGATACTCAACCTTTTGATCACTCTTTCCATCCTTGGATTGTCACCCTTGATACTCAACTTTTTGATGATTTGTTCTCTTGGTTGGCCTATCATCCCTTGATTTGGAGGGAGCCGAGTGTCTTCCGGAAGATTCACCCTTTCCTCTCTTGTAGTTCTTATTAAAGAACTTGTTAAATCTTTTAACCATCGTTTATTTCTTCCGGGTCAATGACCTCTTTGACCTCACTCTCTTCCCATCTTTAACAATTAGAGCAGCTGCTTGTTTTGGGTACATTGTCTCTTCCTCGTCTTTTCTTCTCCAAACTCGTAGGCTTTGAGGTCCGAGAATAACTCATGGTTGGATGTCTTTGATAGGTCCATGGAATGTCTCGGTGCCATGACCTTCATTTCCCATTCACCGAAGACTTTTTAGGATCTTCATACACATTTCCTTCTCGTATATTCCTTTCCAAGTGCATGTGCTCATTTGTGATTTCTACGTGAACCGAGCGTCTAGTTGATCCAGGTTCTCTCCTGAGATCATTTTGAAGTTCTCAAATTTACGTACAACCACCGATAGTTTGTTTTCTTTGATTTGCTCACGAGCCTTCACAAATCAATGTCACTTGTCCCATTTCTTTAGCCGTTTTGCATGATTTGACTTTGTTGAACATGGCTTTGTCTAGGGTTTTGTAGAGGATGTCCTTGGCTACATTGTCCAGGTTATATCTTTTTCTCGTCATCATTTGTCTACTCGCTTCTTGGTTTTTCAACCATGACTGGTCTAGAGCAAAGATCTTTTTCTCCTTCACCGCAACTCTTCGTGCAATTTGTTGTTTCACCTTTAATATTTGCAGAGGCCCATCTTCTATCACTATCCACATCTCATCATGTAATGCTTTGATAGATGAGCCGCATACGAATTTTCCAATCATCAAATTGTTCGATAGTGAACATAGGGATGCGTGTCAAATTTGCTTCCATGATAATAACTTTTTTAAAATTTTTGAAGGTTTAAGTACTAAAGCGGACTTTGAAAAGTTTAGAGATCTAGTCCCGAGAACTGAACAGGAGCGTTCAATGAACCAACCGCTCCGATACCACTTGTAGGTCCCAAGGGGTGTAAGTGTAAGGTTTAGAAGGGGGGTTGAATAAACCTTACCAAATTTTCGATTTAGTCCTTTTAAATCTACAGAGTTGATACTACACACCAGTGTCCTTGATGGACAAATAACTTAGTCACTCAAGAGAGTTAATCACTCAACAAACTCAACGAGCCGTTGATGGAGTAACTCACCAAGTTAGCTCTAAATTAACTTGACTTGTGGTTTTGTTTTTCAAATGAAGACTTAACAACCTTAAGTTTGATTAAGTAAGAATTTAGTGCTTGGTTTAGTACTTATAATTTATCAAGTGAATAGCAAATTTATCACAGATATAAGCAGTTAAAATTTCAAGAATTAAAGTCTTTGAAATGTAAATGACACAATGAAATTTTTATAGAGGTTCAAGATGGGGTAATTCTTCTACTCCTCTCTTCTCCAACTCCCGGAGGAATCCACTAAGTAATGATCGGTTTACAAAGTGGTAATGATCCGTATACAAGTCTTGATCACAACAAATGACTTGATCCTTAAGGACTCGATCGAGATGCCTTGATCACTCTGCGGCTTCTCGTGCGACTCGGCTTCTTCACAGGGCATTTGCTTTGCTACTACAACTCACTTGCTCAAGCTCTTTGGATTTGATCACGAAGCCCTCCAAAAGCTTAAGACTTGGCTCAACCTTGAACCTTCCTACAATCCTTCCCCGGAATGTAGACCCCTTGTAATCAATAGTTTCCTCTTCAACTAATTGAAGTTCTCTTTCCTTCACAGTGAGTGTTGGATTGATGTACTTCGTAATGTAGGCTTGAGGATTGAGAATGTTTCGGTTTTTCGATATGCTTGTATATCTCACATATGTGTCATTTATGTATCTCCTCTTTCTCAAACAAACTCCTCGGCCTTTTATAGTGAACTTTCAAAAATTTGCCCGTTGAAGAGATAGGCTTATTTTTGAAAGTCACTTGCGATCGTTGGCTTGTCTTGTTGCAATTCTTGGAATTGCCATTTCCTCGTATGAATTGTTCTTTCACCTTTTCGTGAGTTCGACACGGTGTAGTGCTTCCCATTGTTCATTCCTTTTGCACGCTTCGGGGATGAGCACTCCAAGAAAGGTGGTATGGAGATATTACTTGTTTAAGTAAATCTCTTGATTTACGTACAACGGTTCTTTTTCGCTTATCTCGACTTGATCGCTTCCTTGCTTTCCCAGGTGACTTAGAGTCGCTTCCAATCATTGGATGACTCTTCTCTCACTTCAACTTGAGACTTGGCTTTTCTTGAGTTGACTTGACTATTGCTCCACTCACCGCATCTCACCGCTTCTTCAAGAGAGTTCCCGTCTACTCTTCTTTGCCATACTCACTTTTTTTTGGAGTCTTCCTTCAAGTCTTCGATTGTCTTCTTGCATGTTAGGGCGTAGGCGACTTAACTCCGCTGGCCACTCTATTCATTACAATGCATTTTACAACAAGAATTGGGGTGCCAACTTTCTATTCTAAGTTTTACATGGCATTCATCAAAATCTAAACAATAAAATTCCTAACACCCTTTCTCGGCTTAAGGGGTGCCCTTCCCCAAGCTCCTCTGTCTGAAGGGCTCCGCCCATCGAATAAGCCCGCTGGACCCTGGAAGTTCCCCAAATCAATGAAGTTACCCGGAACATTCTGAGATGCCATGCGGCCTGTGAAGCCACCCGAAGACATCGCCGAGATCCACCAACTATTGAAGATCCCTCATAAGGGCTCCTTGCCATAGCCGGCTGCAGCAACAACTGTATAAAGAATAACCCTCACTCGACTGGAATGGAAGAGAGGAACAACAGACTAGAGGACTACTAGAGTCGATAAAAACCATCATGTTTCTAGAACATAAGCAAGCAATGAAACCAGTATGGGCGCCACTCCCATGCAGAGGGCACAAAACTTCAACAGAGATAAGAAGGTGCCCACAACATTTGAAACACAAGACTCAGGAAGACACAGTCTGAACCAACCAAGGGCTCTCGCACCCGGGATTTGGCTGGTGATACACAAAATTCTCCTCCAGAACTCCCGGAAGGGAGAGGCTCCCCTACAGGGGAGTACTCTTAAATAAACCTCTCTAGTAATGCTACGCGCTCCTATAGAGAGGATCCCTTATGGGAGAGTTCTCGTAAATAAACATCTCTAGTAATGCTACGCTCTCCTAGAGGGAATGCTCCCCAATGGGAGAATCCTCGTAAATAAACCTCTTTAGTAATGCTACACGCTTCTAGAGAGAGAGGTTCCCCTATCAAAGAGTCCGAGGCTCCCCTACAGCGGAGTCCTCTTAAATAAACCTCTCTAGTAATGCTACGCGCTCCTATAGAGAGGATCCCTTACGGGAGAGTTCTCGTAAATAAACATCTCTAGTAATGCTACGCGCTCCTAGAGGGAGACGCTCCCCTATGGGAGAATCCTCGTAAATAAACCTCTTTATTAATACTACACGCTTCTAGAGGGAGAGGCTCCCTTTTGGGAGAGTCCTCATAATTAGAGGGAGAGGCTCCCCTACAGGAGAGTCCTCGTAAATAAACCTCTCTAGTAATGCTACACGCTCCTAGAGGCAGAAGCTCCCCTACGGGAGAATCCTCGTAAATAAACTTCTCTGGTAATGCTACGCGCGCCTAGAGCGAGAGGCTCCCCTACGGGAGAGTCCTCATAAATAAACCTCTCTAGTAATGCTACGCGCTCCTGTAATGCTACGCGCGCCTAGAGCGAGAGGCTCCTCTACGGGAGAGTCCTCATAAATAAACCTCTCTAGTAATTCTACGTGCTCCTATAGGGAGGCTCCGCTACGGGAGAGTCCTTGTAAATAAACCTCTCTAGTAATGCTACGCGCTTCTAAAGGGAGAGGCTCCCCTATGGGAGAGTCCTCATAAATAAACTTCTCTAATGATGCTATGTTCTCCTAGAGGGAGAGGCCCCCCTACAGGAGAGTCCTCGTAAATAAATCTCTCTAGTAATGCTACGCGCTCCTAGAGGGAGAGGCTCACCTGCCCTTGTAAATAAACATCTCTAATGATGCTACACGCTCTTATAGGGAGAGGCTCCCCTACGAGAGAGTCCTCGTAAATAAATATCTCTAGTAATGCTATGCGCTCCTAGAGGGAGAGGCTCTACTACGGAAGAGTCCTCGTAAATAAACCTCTCTAATAATACTACGTGCTCTTAGAGGGGGAGGCTCCCCTACGGGGGAATCCTTGTAAATAAACCTCTCCATTAATGCTATGCGTTCCTGAAGGGAGAGGCTCTCGTACGGGAGAGTCCTCGTAAATAAATCTCTCTAAATAATGTTACACGCTCCAGGAAGGGAGAGGCCCCCTCACGGGGGAATCCTTGTAAATTTGTCCTCATCCGTTACTCCCGAAGGGGAGAGGCTCCCTCACGGGGAAGTCCTCGTAACTTCTTCCTCCTCCAGTGCACCCGGAGAGGAGAGGCTCCCTCACGGTGGAGTCTTCGTAAACATAAGTCACAAAAATGTGCAACAAAAAGAGAGTGAAAAATGCTAACACCAGCGCTGAAGGAATGAATGCATGATTAGAAGAATAATGTAGATAAGGGCTTCAGAAAGAAACCCCAAGGCTGCTGAAGGGTGCCCCTCCGAGCCACGGGAGAGTGCCCCCTTTGGGCCACAGAAGGGAGCCCCTAACTTCCGTACAAACATCTCTGGCCATCCCGGAAGAACTAAGGCTTCCTCCCGAATGGAAGGATCCATCTCTGGACAAAGTGTGAACAAGTCTCCACAAACAAGAAATCATATGCAAAAACTACAAATCAAGCATGACGAAGCAAATATGAATAAGAAAAAGTACAAGTACAAGTGTAACATCAAAGCCAGAATAAATTGTCACTAGTTATTGCCTTCCCAAATAGGGATGGCAATAGAGGCAGTCGACCAGGACCCATACCCGCCCTTGCATAAAATGGGGCAAGGCGGGTCGACCCGCTCTGTCCGGTTTTTAAGTTAAATTAAATAAAAAAAAAAAATGAAAACAATATATATATATTTATAAAATATTATTTACAAAATTTATTGTTATCAATGTATAAATATTATATATAATATAAGAATACATAAAAATTATATTATATATGCAAAATATATATTTAAATATATTTTAAAAATAAAAATCATTGGCAGGCCAGGACGGGGCATGTACCAACGGGGTGAAAGTGATACCCCACTTCGCCCCGGGTGTAGGTCCCAAGGGGTGATGTGTAAAGTTTAGAAAGGGGGTTGGATTTTAGTCCTTTTAAACATTTGCAGAGTTGACTCAAGTCAGCTAAGTCCTTGAAGGACAACTAGGTTGACTTACACAACAAAGTTACCCACTTAACAGACTCGACTGATCTGTTCATAGTATAACTTAGCTGTTTTCAGCTAACACTTAGAAATGCAGTTGACTTGGTTTAACCAGCGGAAGACCTTCACCATTAGAATTTTAAGCACATTTTTCAACCTTGTTTTAGCAATGTTATTATCAGCAGAATTAATCAATTTAACTTATCAGCAAATATGAAAGTAATGGTAGAAATTAAATCGCTGAAAGTAAATGACACAAGCAATTATACTGGTTCGAGGATAGTGTAATTTCTCTAGTCCACTCTTCTCCAACTCCTGGAGGAATCCACTAGGTAACTTGACTTGGTTACAAAGTAGTTAACAGTCCGAGTTACCTTTGATCACACAACCTGTTGCTCCTGGGACTCAACTTCTTTACAAGACAGATGTCTAGCTACTTCAGCTTCCTTAAAACCTTTGGACTTGATTACGTAGCCCTCTAATAGGATCAAAGCTCTAGTTCGATCTGGAACCTTACTACAACTCCTTCAACCTTGGAGAGTAGACTCATTGTTCTTGAAAATAATTTTTCCACTTCAACTGATGAAGTTGTCTTTCCTTCACTGAGTGTGTTGGACTAATTTTCTTTGACTTTAGGCTTGAGGATTTCTTTGTATGCTTAAGAGATATTTTTGTAGGTTATTGCTTGAATGCTCGTATGCTTGTGTTAAACTCAGTAACCTTCTCTCAAATGACTCATCTCGCTTTTTATAGTGAACGTTTGAAAATATGTCGGTTGAAGAGATAAACACATTTTTCAAACAAAGACTTCGTAGGTTGTTGGCTTGCCTTGTCTTGCAGTATTGATGGAGACCGTACCTTGTATTTAATGCTCTGCAGCCTTTCCATAGCCTCTGCAGAATTTCATTTACATCCCATTGGTTCCTTACTTTTTGTACTCTTTTAGCAAAACAACTTTATTGCTGGCAGCCTAATACATGTCTATTTCCAGCAAAACATTGTCTTTCTTTCAGCTTTCTCGAGTCCTCACTCACTGCATACCCTTTGATATTCAATTCCAATTATTTTGGAATGACTTTGCTGTCAGTCAGCTGACTGAGACAACTTTTCTGACACTTGACTGATTCTTCACTTCACTTCCCTCGCTGCCACACAACTGGGTCTTCTCTTCAATCTTCAGTCGAGTCTTGTAATCTTCAACTTGGCTGTCTTCAAATCAGCTCACAGAACCCTATCTATTACAAGTTGAATTACATTTGAAATGTGGTGCCAACTTCCTAATCTAAGTATTACATGGTATCATCAAAATCTCTACATAAATTTACCAATAATTTCCCCCTTTTTGATGATGCCAAAACATAAATAAACATAGCAAAGCAAATATTGTAGAAAATAAAGAATGATTGTATAATATGTCATTTTATTTAACATATCATTCTTTGCACTTCACAACGCTTTTACAATGTATAAACCTATACAAGGTATTAGAGCTATACAAACGTATCAGAGCATTACTTGTAACAGAGCATCAACAACTGGTATTAGAGCATTAAAGTACAATATGGCGTATACAGTGTACTGACAAGTATGTGTATTTACAGTTAAGTAAAATACAATATGAAGGGGTTCAACCGTCTTCAATGCATCGGCTGCATCCTTCTTCTCTCAGCATCCTCTTCTGCTCTCCTGTGATCCTCTTCTGCTCTTCTTCTCTTTCTATCATCTTCCTCTCTTTTCTTCTTTTCGTAGGCTCTTTTTGCAGCAGGGGCATCCCTCTACTGTCTTTCTCTCCATTCTCGATCAATCCTAGCATTCTCTTCTTCATGCCTCCTTCTTGGTTCCACATTTATCCTTTCTACCTCTAAGTTGGATAGCTCATCCAGCCCAGCCCAACCCAGTAGATCAACCTTTTCTTGTGGGGATCCACATAGTGAACATCTTTAGGCCTTGGCTGTGATGGAGTACCTCTGTCTCTTCCACCGCTACTAAGCCTTCCCCTTCCTGATTCTGCTACTCCTCTTGGAGTGTACTGTACGGGCGCCTTAGTAGTTTGCTGACTACTTGAACTCTGCTGTCTCTCAGCTGATTGGCATATTTCTAATCCCTTCTCCCAGTACAAGTTCCACGCCTGAGGTAGAGTCATATTCCTTTAAAATCCTTCTGATGTTAGAGTTTGAAATTCCTCTATGGATCTTGTCTCAGATCCTGCATTAGGAACAACTAACTCTCGAGGGGGTTTCACAGCAGGGTAATTGTTCAATAGTCCTGCTGGGGGGCCATTGAACTTCACTTTTAGGCTTTCAATCCTGTCTTGATGCCTTTCACTTACTTTCTCAAAGTCAGCTTCAATGTCTTCTCTAGATTTCTTGAAGGCCAAAGCAGCTTTCTCTTCCACTGAAAGATCTTATGGCAGCTAACTCAGGATAGAGGCGGTGACATTATCTTGTTGAGCGGTTTGGGCTAGCATAATTTTCAAGGGCGGCTTTTTCATATCCTTTCCTTCCTCCTTGCTACTTGCTTCTCCTTTGCTATCATCTTCTCCCTTACTTCCATCTTCTTGTTAGTCATGTACATTTTATGATGACTTGCGTAGTGTGCTGTTCTAAATTCTCGATTGCGAGTTTTGTCTCACCGCCATCAACTTCATCTCAATCGTAGCACCATTATCTCTGTATGTATGGTGGCCTCTGTTTTAAGAAGGTTTGCCTTGTGTTGTGCCTTCAACAACTACATATATGTCTTGTGCGACTGGTCTATCTGGAAGATGTGACCTCTCTATCTTTACTGAAATTTGGCGTTCTCTACACTCCAAATTACCATTTTGGCATATAGAGGTATGAAATAAGTTACTTGCTCACGTCCTCAAGATTTTTTTCTGCGTGATGTGCATTCCTTATCCTCAAAATCGTGCCTCGGATGTCTCCTGTGATTGTAGCATCTATGTTGTCCAACCGTTGGTTAAGTGCTGCGAATCCCTTTTCCATATTTTCTATTTCATTGCAAATGGACTTGAAGGTTTTTCTGAAGTCGGCTGCATCAACCGACTGCTCTTCAGGCCGCACAACATCAAAATCAAAACCAAATGGTACCATTGTATAGTCATCAGGAGTTCAAATCTCTTCAGCAGGGACTTGGACAACAGATCTCTAGCACTCTCACCGACTCTGCTTCCAAAGGACTTCCGCCTCGAACGGGAAATATTCTCGCAAATAGGTCCTCATGGAAAATGGGAATTTCTCCCCCTCTTGCTTCGGGAGCCTTACCATTTCCCTTCAAAAGTTCTTTAGCTCTATGTGCCTTGGTTGTCTCAGCGTCATCGGCAGTTTCTGCATCTGCTGACTGACCCTCAGCTGTCTTAACAGTTTCATTGGCATCAGTTGATTCTTCCTATTGAGTAGTGTGTTCCTCAGCTGATTTATTAGCATCATGGGAAGGTGATGTCACCATAGGTGGTGGGCCATCAACCAAAGTGAAATTGATAGGAGCAGCTTTGTCACTAGCTTTCCTCATGTGTGCCAAGGCCTCCTCAGCATCTGGGTCCTCTTCAAATTTCTTTTTAGGACTGGACTCAGCCTCATCATTCGTCTCCAAAATTCGACGTCGGCGTGTTCCAGTGAGTCATGAAGGGCACTTATCTCTTCTTCTTCCACTGAATATTCTTGAGGGACATGCACTTATTCTTCTCCTTTCTTACCCATGGAAGTCTCAACCTCCACTGGGCCTTCTTTACCCTCAACAGTCTTAACTACTGATGGACCTTCAACACTCCCTTTTGCAGTCTCAACTGCAGCAGGATCTTCAACAATCCCTTCAGCAGACTAAGCTGCTTTAGGGTCTTCTTTGGCATCCTTTGAGGTCTTAACCTCATAGATTACACTTTTAGAGCGAGGAGTCTCAACTCCATTGGCTTCCATTTCATTATTTTCCTTAGCTGCATCAGCAGCTTCATCAGCCTTCAGGGCAACTGGGATTTCAGCTGAGACAGTTGAAACCTTCTGAGCCTCGTCAACCCCACTCTACTGGACGTTTAAGTTCTCACCTTCTCCTCCAAACTCTTTTTGAGTGGTGTATTTCACAGCCTCCTCTGACCCAGCTGTGGTGGTTTGAGTTTCTCCTCTTGAGCAGTGGGGTCACTCGAAACCTAAAACTCGACTTCTTGTCTAATTGAGTGAGCGGCCGATAGGGCAGGTGTCTCAACACCTTCTTCAGGGTTAGGCTTGGCTAAGGTGTGCTCTTCTACTCCATCCTTAGCTTTATCGCCAATCCTCCTGGTATCTTGTTCCTCTAAGTGCATTGGGGAAGTGGTGGCATCAATTACCTTCACCATTTCCATAATATCTGGGCTAGAAGAGATTCAAATTGAAGAAAACTCTACCGGGCCATTTGCAATCTTTTATTGTGCAACTCTTTTGATTCTTTCAAAGGTTTGCTTAGCTCACTCTTTTCCACCTCATCAACAAGGTTCAATTCTTCCACATCACTGTCACTGCTGACAGCTGGCTCTAAGGCATGTGTTGGGAAAATTTATGTTTAGATTTTGATGATACCATGTAAAAACTTAGATTAGGAAGTTGACACCCCATTTTCCATTTAATTCAACTTGTAACAGATAGTGTTGTATAAGATGAGTTGAAGTCAGCTAAGTTGAAGATTACAAGACTCGACTAAAGATCAAAGAGAAGACCCAGCAGTGTGGCAGCTGAGTAGTCTCAGTCAAGTGACAGAAAAGCGATCTCAATCAGCTGACTGACAGCTAAGTCAATCCAAAATGATTGGAATCGAGTAATAAAGCTAGAAATAGATCCATTGTCAAGACAAGTCAATGTTTTGCTAGAAATATGCATGTTCAGGCTACCAGTAATAAAGCTATTTTGCTGAAAGAGTGCAAAAAGTAAGGAACCAATGAGATGACCAAAAAACCTGCAGAGATTAAGGAAAGGCTGGCACATTTAATTTATGGTACGATCCACATCAATGCTGCAAGACAAGACAAGCCAACAACCTACGAGTGTGATTTGAAATTTGTGTCTATCTCTTCAGCGAACATAATTTCAAATGTGCACTATAAAAGGCTGAGGAAGCAAGTTAGAGAAGGTTACGAAATTCATAAGACTATCAAGCATTCAACCAAGCAATAACCTGCAAATTCTCTCAAGCTTTTCAAAGAAATCCTCAAGCCTAATTTTGAAGGAATTTAATCCAACACATTCAGTGAAGGAAAGATTACTTTATCAGTTGAAGAGGAAAACCTGTTTAAAGAACAAATGGGTCTACTCTCCAAAGTTGAACGAGAAGTAGTAAGGTTCAAGTTCGAACCAGAAACTTTAGACTCATTGGAGGGCTGTGTGAACAAATCCAAGCGTTTGAAGGAGTTGAAGTAGCAAGACAATTGTTTTGTGAAGAAGCTGAGTCCCAGGAGCAGCAGGCTGTGTGATCAAAGTTGACTCGGACTGTTGATTGCTTTGTAACAAAGATCAAATTACTTAGTGGATTTTTCCATGAGTTGGAGAAGAGTGGATTAGAGAAATTACCCCATCCTCGAACCACTATAAATTGTTTGTGTCTTATTTACCTCGCAGTACATTTATTTCTTGCGTTTATATCATATTTGCTGCTAATTTAAAATTGCTAAACTCTGTTGATAATAACTATTGCTATAACAAGTGTTGTAAAACATGTTTAAAAATTGTTAGGGTGAAAAGTCTTCCGCTGACAAAACCAAATCAACTGTAATTCTAAGTGTTAGTTGAGAGCAGCTAAGTTATACTATCAACAACTCAGTCGAGTCTATTGGGTAGGTAACTTTGTTGTGTAAGCTAACCTAGCTGTCCCTCAAGGACTTAGCTGATTTGTGTAAAACTCTGAAAATATTTTAAAAGGACTAATTCGAAAATTTGGTAAGGTTTATTCAACCCCCCTTCTAAACCTAACACATCACCCCTTGGGACCTACAAGTGGTATCAGAGCGGTTGGTTCATTGAGCCTTCCGCACTGGTTACCGAACTAGATCTCATTCTTTTTCAAAAGAATCAACACTTGAGTTTTTAAAGCTTATTTCAAAATCAAAGTTATTATCATGGAAGCAAATCTAACTCGCATTATAATGTTTACTGTAGAAGAGTTTGATGACTGGAAAATTCATATGCATGGTCATCTATTAGCCATGTATGATGAAATGTGGCTAGAGATTGAGGATGGGCCACTACAAATCCTAAAGGTCAACACTGCTGTAAGAAGCGCAACTCCCGCCGAAGGAGATGATGCTTTTTGAAGCAGAGCCTAAACTCCGCATGGTTGAAAAACCTTGTTGTCATGGACCAACAATGATCGAAAGAGATACAATCTTGATAATATTTCCAAGGCTATTCTTTATAAAACTCTTGATAAGGCTATGTTTAATAAATTCAAATCTTACAAAACAACCAAAGAAATTTGGGAAAAACTCATTTTGATTTGTGAAGGGTCTGATCAAATCAAAGAACACATATTAATCTGCTCCACCAAAAATTTGGAAATATTAAATGATTGTAAGTGAAAGTCCGGATCACCGGATGCCGATTAACATAGATCACCAATGAGCTTTCATCTCTAGGAAGGATTACACACATAAAGAAATGTTTATGAAGATCCTAAGGTCTCTCCCAGCTGAGTGGGAATTGAAGGTCATGGCCCTGAGACATTCCATGGATCTCACCAGGACATCAAACTGATAATTGTAAAATATACGTGTATTTAGGGGCTTAAAATGGTATATAATTGATACATTTGCATGTATATTTAGTGTGTTTTTACATGGTTTCCTTAGAAGGGCATGATACTGCGCATTCTTGTAATTTTTATATGAAACGAGCTTAATTAAGGAAATATCAGTTGGAAGACCCAGATAGGATTGATGAGTGCAAAGAGAAGATCGAAAAGATGAAGAAACCAGACAAAAACTAGTCACACGGCTGGACCGTGTGGGACCACCCAATCATGTGACCTGCCCATGCGAAGATGACATGTCCGTGTGAAGTTGGAAAAAAACAGGGGACAAAAACAAACCGCACGGCCGAACCGTGTGAGAGCCACACGACCGTGTGGAGTGACCGTGTGAAGATACACGGCTGGGCCGTGCGACGAGATGGGGCAGATTTTTTGTGTCATTTTCCCATTCAAACTCTACAACTTATCTCTCCAAGCACCTATATAAGGGACCCAAGGGCTGCACGAAAAGAACAACATTCATACACCATACAACACACCAAAATACACAGGAACACAAGATCAAAGGTCTTCTGAGAGAGGAGGTCTAGGTTACAAAGAACACCACAAGGCCTTTCACATCTACGGAAGCACAAAAGCTTCGAAGGCTTGGAAGAAAGATCCATCCTGACAAAAAGGGGTTTTCTTTCTTAGTTTAGATCTCTTGTCTGTACTTAAACAATGTTACAATGTTGATTTCAAGTTTGTCTATGAATTTGTTATCAATGTTTGGCTAATCTTTCGGATCTTAGGGCATAATTAAAATTGTGGATTCATGTTAAATCTTGATTAATTGTTTTCTTAAATAATTCATGTGTTCTATTTATGAATTTGAGTGCTTATTCTTAATTGGTTTTTATCTGATCAATAATTAGCATGTCATATTTGTTAGTGCGAATTTCAGAAGAGGAGTTCTAACAAAATCAAATTCAGACATAAACAGGTATATCGAGTCGGGAGACCTACAATTGTTTAGAGGAGTCATTTAATTCATAGATCTTTTGGGAGTTAATAACAATTGTATCTAGTCGGAAGACCTACAATTGTTATTAATCTACTGTTTATGTGCCGCCTGGGAGGGGGAATAGACTAATTTAGGAATTGAACCCAAAGAATTGTATGAATTGGTTTTTGAAACTTTAATTGGATTTAATATTGAAGAAACATGTTGAGATTATATGCCTAAGGTGGCTTTTGTAGTTTTTGAAAATACTTGTGGGGTTCGCGAATTTATTTTTCTTTTATTTTTTGATTTTTGTAAACTCTTGATATTCGGTCGCTTCAATAAAATTGGAATGCGATGTTATTATAGCCTAAGTGTTTCGTCGTCAATCCCGGAGGAATACGACCTTCCTTGCCATTATTCTATAAACTACACTGTACACTTGCAGTTGTAAGATCCAAATAAATTTTTGGCGAATAAGTTTTGGCGCCGTTGCCGGGGATTGAAAGATCCTACTTAGATATTGTAATAAGTAGTCCAATCTTAATTGAAGCATTTTGTAAATAATATTTTTTTTTCTTTTTTTCAAATTTTTTTCTTTTTTTCATTTTTTTTTTTTTTTTTCTCTTCTTCGGTTTCTAACATTATTTTTGTTAAGTGCAGGTAGTGCATGATCACTCGTTCCAGATATACCCAGCCAATTCCCATTGATTTGGAAATCGAGAAAACAACGAAACAACTAAGTAAAAGATCTAAAGCAATGGCGGATGGGACTAATCAAAATGCCGTGAACAACAGAAATAATGAGGAGCGCCCACCTGGGGCAGATTGGGCTGAACTAAGTCAGCGGTTTTTAGCCAAATGCTTTCCTACTTGTAAGACGCTGCAATTGAAATTTGAAATCACCCACTTTAGGCAGTTAGATTCAGAGCCGCTATATGAGGCATGGGATAGATTCCGAGAATTGCTAAGGAAGTGCCCTCAAAATGGATATCTCGACTGCCAACAGGTTCACTATTTTTATAATGGTTTGAGTGGCAACACAAGAACTATTATAGATGATGCATCTGGGGGTGCACTGCTAGGGAAATATCCAAAGGAGACACTAGAATTGTTAGAGGATATGGCGAATAATAGTTACCAATGGCCATCAGAGAGATCTAACGTTCGACGTGTGGCAGAGGTTCAAGATGAGAAAGTCGCCGTGCTCAAGGAACATATATCCGTGCTAAAGATGAAATTAGATGTGATGCAGATAGTGACTCCAAGAGATCTTGCTGTTATTGAAGAAGAGGCAAACTTTGTGGGACAACAAAGAAACTTCAACAACAATTATAGAAATAACCAGACACCCAAGATGAAGCAAAGATAGACATGATCGAGGAACATGTAACTCAGTTGAACACGAATGTAAATGCAAGATTGAAATCTCTAGAAACACAAGTTGCCCAGATCGC
The DNA here is from genome assembly GCA_016081115.2 of Rehmannia glutinosa. Taxonomy (NCBI): domain Eukaryota; kingdom Viridiplantae; phylum Streptophyta; class Magnoliopsida; order Lamiales; family Orobanchaceae; genus Rehmannia; species Rehmannia glutinosa. Next base: position 66,091,843 of record CM071937.1, on the reverse strand, counting down.
AACTGCAGTGGGAGGCGAACATCAAAAGGGCAAATTCCCAAGCAACACGGAACTGAATCCGAGAGAACAATGCAATGCCATTTGTCTGATGGATGGTACAAATTTTGAGGGCTCACAGATTTCAATCGATACGGGCCGTGCAACACTGCAAGCGGATCATCACCACATGGCCAGGCCGTGTGGCTCCACACGGGTGTGTGGATTTTGGCAGGCAGCAAGGCATGGGCGCCAAGGCCGAACGGGCGGCCGTGTGGCCCGTCAGACGCGAATTCTCCCTTATTTCACTCCCAAAACTCAATTTTTCTCCTACTTTCTCCTACCCAAACCCTACAACTCGAAAGTTCTCTCCCAAAATTCTCAAACTCTTCTCCAACTTTCTTCCAAATTTACTATAAATATCACCCCAAAAACACAAATTCTTCAACTTCTCAAGAAACCCATCACCTAAAACTTTCAAATTTTCAACTTTTTCAAGTTCTACACCAGGTTTGGGGATTTTCAAAGTTTCAAATTTCACATTTTTACACCTCATAAATTTGGTTTTTATGGCTTCTAGGGGAGAAAAAGGAACAAAAAGGAACACGAGAAGAAGAAGGGAACCAACTTCGGAGCCCGAACCCGAGCCACAATGGGAATACGCGGCCGACGAACCGGAAGCCTCAAATGTCATCTTGCCAAATGAAACGCACCGGGCTAGATGGGCGGTACTCTATTACCGACCATGGATAAATACAATGTATCCCGATGAACCTACTCTTACTAATTTGGGTTTATTGGAAGATTTTCGGGCTATGTGTGGTCGGGTGGATTGGCATGAATTATTAAATGGTAATTGGGCTACTTATTTGATTTATACGCTTGAGTTCTTGAGTAGTTTCGAATTAGTAGTTCGAAAATGGAATTTGATGGAGATTCTATTCCGGTTAGTGAATGAGCCGATGGAGTTGTCAATTGATGATTTAAATGCAATATATAGAACTCCGGCTTATGGGGTAGAGGAGTATGAGGATTTTGATAATGATAGATTTTGGAGGGAGATAACTGGTAAAAGAATCTACACGTCGGGTACTTCGAAGGCATCTAGCATTCAAAATCCCATATTTTGCGATGTACAAAGAGCAGTAGGGGAAACAATTCTTGCCTGGGAGGAAAGTAAAGGGGCCTTGCGAGTAGATGAGTTATTCATTATTTGGTGTATGGCGTCGGGGACGGAGGTTGTGCCTAATGCCGGGGCAATGATACCCCGACAATTTGATAGAGTGAGAAAATCTGATAGGGGAGGAATTTGTATTGGGGGGATGATTACTCCTATTGCTGAATATTTTAATGTTAGCTTTGAAGGTTATGCGGAGGCCGGAGGGACAAAACTAATTGATTTGACTGTTTTATCTGCTATGAAAATGATTCAATTCGATGGGCATAATTACTGGTTAAACCAGGAGGATAGAACAAAAGTTAGGCTCCCTAACCCAGAAGCTACTTCTATAAGAAATAGGGGTAATTGATTAATGAGAGGTGAACAGGGGGCTGCTGCTCCAGAAGAGCAAGATGAGCCTTTGAGGGATGTGCTGGAATCCTCTAGACAAGGGGTTAACCGGCCATGGAGCATGATAGGCTAGAAAAGGTGGAAGCCAATGTGGGAAAGTTGGTAGATGATACATATCAATTATCGGCTACAGTTGATGAGTACCACACTTAGTACTTACAACGATTCGAGACTATCACCCAGCAACAACAGTACATGTACGAGATGATGTCTCGTATGGATCTGTGGCATATTTCACAAGGCCACTACCCTCCACCTCCACCACCACAATGATTTATGTACGTACTTATTACACATTTCTCTTTACTTTTGATAATTTCTCATATGTTCGGGACGAAGCATATTCTATGTTTGGGGAAGGGGGGTTGTCAAAAATACGTAATTTAGTACTGTTACATTTTTGCATTGCATATAGAATTGCATGTAGAGCATAAAATTGCATTAATTCAATTTTTTTATTTTTAGCACCTTTATTGCTTCAGCATGTCTAATTGCTTTTGTGTGTGATTTTAATCAAGATTTTCGAAAAAGTACAAGACTTCCGTATGATTTTTACTATGAGCATTTAGTTTTATGAGATGACATATTTTTGTAAATAATGTGATGAATAGTTGAGGAGATGTCATTTATTTGTTTGACAATAGTTAAGTAAATTGGGTATTTGAGCATGTTGCGAAAAATAAGCCTGTGAGCTTTTGTGCCTTTAAATGCTTTTATATTATGCAATCTTATTTTTTTCTTGAGTGTGTAATTCATGATTGCTAGAACTCTAGAACTTGCTCTCGCATCTTCATCGGCTGCCAAGTGTGTGTGCAATTTTTGAAAATGATTTAAGGCCATCTTTATTTAGCCTACTTAGCCTAAAAAGCCTACCTATGAACTCATGATTCCCTAGTTAGCCGCTTTGAGCCTTAACTTTTTATTGTTAGCCACAATTTGATCTTCAAACTTGAAATTATGTTTTTATCCATAATTACTTGAGCTTATAGAAAATGAACAAGTTTGGGAGAGATGTGGTGAAAATTCTGGAAAAGAGAGATAGTTGGCAAAAGAAAGAGGGATGAGCAGTATCTAGGTAAATGAAGGATTTGTGAAGCTCGAAAAAGAAATAAAATCTCTGAAAAGAAAGAGAGAAAATCGAGCAAAGAATGAAAAGAAAAGAAACAAAAAATCTGAAAATTTTGAGAAATTGAGGCTAAAGAAAAATAAAAGGAAAAAAGGGCAAACAAGCCTAAGAATGAAAAAAAAAAAGAAAAAGGTTGGAGTTGAGTTGAAAAAAAAATAAAAAATATCTTGAAAGAATGATTTTAGATAAAAATCTGAGTTGCAAGTCTGCTTAAATTCTATTTGCTCAAGTCAAGTCACTTAATCCAAAATTTCCCTACCCTTACCAAAGAGCCTACATTACAACCAAATGAAAGTCCTTTTTGATTCTTAAGTGGTGCACACAAAAGTGGTCGAGATGTTAGACAATTTGCAAGCCTATGGTAGTTCTACATTCATTGAATTGATTTTGAGCACAAACACTTACGATACACTTTGAGAGTTGAGTGATACACTACTTCTTGTGATTCGCGATGTCAAGTACCCGGGAGAGTATTAATTATGCCAAACTTATGAATGATGACTTCTTAATAATGAATTGCATGGTTTACTTATATATGAAGTCAAATGAGATTGAATGTTTATAGTGTTCTTGTGTGTTATTTGTACCCCATGATATTATTTTCTTAATTTGTTCGAGGACGAGCAATGGTTTAAGTTTGGAGGATTTTGAAACTTGTAAAATATACGTGTATTTAGGGGCTTAAAATGGTATATAATTGATACATTTGAATGTATATTTAGTGTCTTTTTACTTGGTTTCCTTAGAAGTGCACGATACTGCATATTCTTGTAAATTTTACAGGAAACAGAGCTTAATTCAAGATATATCAGTTGAAAGGACCGAATAGGATTGATGATTGCAAAGAGAAAATCGAAAAAATGAAGAAACCGGACAAAAACTAGTCACACGGACGGACCGTGTGGGACCACACGGCCGTGTGACCTACCTGTGCAAAGATGACATATCCGTGACGTTGGGAAAAGAAACAGGGACGAAAAAAATCGCACGGCCGAACCATGTGAAAGCCACACGGTCGTGTGGAGTGACCATGTGAAGCTACATGGCCGGGCATGTGCGACGAGTCCGGGCGGATTCTTGTGTCTTTTCCCATTCAAACTCTACAAGTGATCTCTCCAAGCACCTATATAAAGGACCCAAGGGCTGCACTAAAAGAACAACATTCATACACCATACAACACACCAAAATACACAGGAACATAAGATCAAAGGTCTTGTGAGAGAGGAGGGCCAGGTTACGAAGAACACCACAAGGCCTTTCACATCTACAGAAGCACAAGAGTTTCGAAGGCTTGGAAGGAAGATCCGTCCTGATAAGAAAGGTTTTTTTTTCTTAGTTTAGATATCTTGTCTGTACTTAAACGGTGTCACAATGTTGATTTCAAGTTTGTCTATGAATTTGTTATCAATGTTTGACTAATCTTTCAAATCTTAGGGCATAATCAAAACCGTGGATTCATATTAAATCTTGATTAATTGTTTTCTTAATTGATTCATGTCTTCTATTTTATGAATTCGAGTGCTTATTCTTAAATGGTTTTTATCGATCAATAATTAACATGTCATATTTGTTAGTGCAAAATTCAAAAGATGAGTTCTAACAAAGACGGAAAACAAATTCGACATAAATGGGTGTATCGAAGTCGGAAACCTACAATCTGTTTGTGGGGAGTCATTCAATTCATATGTCTTTTGGGAGTTAATAACAGTTGTATCGTCGGAGACCTACAATTATTATTAATCTACTTTTTATGCACCGCCCGGAGGGGGAATAGACTAACTTAGGAATTGAACCCATAAATTGCATGAATTGTTTTTTGAAACTTTAATTGGATTTAATATTGAAGAAACATGTTGAGATTATGTGCCTAAGGTTGCTTTTGTAGTTGTTGAAAATACTTGTGGGGTTCGCGAATTTATTTCTTTTTATTTTTGAATAAACTTGATATTCGGTCGCTCCAATAAAAATGGAATGCGATGTTATTATAGCCTAAGTGTTTCGTAGTCAATCCTTGAGGAATACGACCTTGCTTGCCATTATTCTATAAACTGCACTGTACACTTGCAGTTGTAAGATCCAAATAATTTTTGGCGATCATAAACCATGAATTGTTCTCCGATCTTAAAGCATACGAGTTTCAAATGAGAAGGAAAGAACAAGAGGATATAGCTATGCCGAAGACAATCGAACTCATGGTCAAAGGAAAGAAAGTTGAATCTAAGGAGACCATAAACTAAAAGAAGATTGCCCTTATGGTAAAAAGGTTCAATAAGTTCTTCAATCAGAACTATAAAAGGAACAAGGGTGAGTTATGAAGAAGACATTCAACACTCTCCAAAGCTAGGGAGGACAGACCGCCCAAGAGAGCTAAACATCTGAGAACTGAGTAACAAAGAGCTGATAATCAGAGGACTAATAGAGCTGACTTGCAGAGAGCTGAGAACCTATGTTGGAATTGCAGCCAACCATGACACTTCGTTGTTGACAGTTCCTATCCACCAATCAACAAGTACATAAATGATGAAGAATGAAAAGTCTTCATTGAAATAAGACAAGAAAAGAAGAAAGCCATGTTGGCTGCTGAGACTGCTGAAACAACCAAGTGCAAGGAACCAACAGAGTCAGATAGTAGTGAAGCAGACTACTCAAGTGATACAGAGGAAAAGGCTTTGATATGCCTCATGGCCAAAGAACAAGAATCCAAAGATCAAGAAGATGAGGTACACTCTAACTCATCTCATTCTAATTCTAGTGATAGTGATTGTGACACAAACACTTCATCACCCACAAATCTTTATGATTCCATTGGCAAAATGATGAAAGATTTTGACCACATAAAAACCTCTCACACACTGCTAAATGAGGAAAACAACCAACTTAAATTCCAAAACTCACAACTGAGCAAAGAGCTGAGTACTCTAAGTCCCATAGCTGATGAGAATACTAAGTAGAATGCTGAAATTGGTAAGATCCAAGCAGTCTTAGCTGCTACAGAAAAGAGGGAAAATGATATTAAAAATGTGATTGCATCATTCACTAAGGCATCCAAATCATTGTATGAGCTTATAATGTTTCAAAAAGAAAGTGGTGACAAGACAGGCATTGGATTTAATTCCTTTGTGCATGCCTAAGTCCCAAGAGTGGTCATGGAAAATGGATCCTCAAGCAATGGGAGAATCCAAAATTCCAAAGCACCATATATTGCACCAACTCCCACTAAAAAACACAATCACTACCACACTGGCCTTGGATAAAAGGGAAAAGGCAAGAAGCCAGTTGAGTATGCTGACAGTACAGCTGAAACTAAATTCAGAAAAGTCCATCAGCAGACTCCAAACAGGAAATACTCAGTGAAATCTAAACAGAGCTACCAAAAGACCCAGATATTTCAGCAAAGAAAATCATATGATGGGAATGGTAGAAATTACCCAAGCCAAGCTGATTGGAATAATCAAATGAGATATCAACCAAAACTTATGGGATACAAGCCAAAGTGGAAAAGACCTCAACCTCATCATAGGTCTTTCCCAAGGCAAAAGAGCTATAATCAACTCACATATGCACCCAGGTACAAAACCCAACATGCACATAATTTCCATTATTAGCCCAAGAAAGTAAATGCTCGTACACACACACATGCATATAGATAAAAGAGACATCTCGTATGATCCTAAAACCCCTAAGCAATTTGCTAATGTGCATTATGATTATAAACCGATAGGTGGCAACGTCTTGAGTCGATCATCCGGCTATAGGTTGGTTGGAATACCTTATAACACTAACTCCTCGGGACCTGTGCAAGTATGGGTACCTAAAATCTAATTTCCTTGATTGCGAGTTCGTGGGAACAACCGAGTGCCAAGGAACCTAGTACATGGATAGTGGTCGTTTCCCGGACATTTGACAGACACAAGAGTAATCTGTCAAAATTCAAGGAAATCAAAGGTGCAAAAGTCATATTTGGGGAAATGCAGGCTCCGGGAAATAAAAGGCACATGATCCATAGGGAAAATGGATTAGAGATCACAGTCACGATGTTGCATGTGTTGAATGTCTCAACTTCAATCTGTTGAACATCAACCAACTCTGTGACAAAGGCTACAATATTGGATTCAATATGGGTGTTTGTCAAATCAAAGATGTTGAATCAAATGAAATTGTGCTTCAAGGATCAAGCAGAAGAACATGTATGTATTGGATTGATCACTTGCTACACAAAGCACATGTCTGCTAGCAAAAAGTACAAATTAATCAAGTTGGTTGTGACATAATAAGTCGAGTCACCTGAATTTCTAGACAATCAACAAGCTTGCAAGGAGTCATCTTGTGGAAGGATTGCCTGACTCAGTCTACAAGAAGGAAAGTATTTGTGATGCATGCCAGATGGGAAAGCAATTCAAATTATCTTTCAAGGATCATCTATTGCAAATGGATTTATTTAGTCCTGTTGAACCAACTAGCATCAGTGGAAAGAAATACACCTTAGTGGTGGTGGATGATTATTCAAGATACACGTGGACAATCTCTATGTGTAAGAAGAAGAAAACCTTGCAGAAATTGCCTCAGCTGATGAGAAGAGTCAAACCATTATAAAGATAAGGTCGATGGGAACCGAGTTTGTCAATGACATTATAACTCGAAATGTGTTGAAAATGGTATTGCTCATAAGTTGTCACTTCAAGAACTCCACGACGAATGGAGTAGCCGAAAGAAGGAACATAACTCTCAAGGAAGTCAAAGGACCATGTTAGTCAAAGCAGATTGCCAAAGAGATTTTAGGATGAAGCCATCAAAACTACTTGCTATACTCCGAACATGTGTATGATTAACAGGCAATTGTCCAAAACTCCCTATCAAATTTGGACAGGGAAGAAGCCAAATGTTGGATATTTTTGAATCTTTGGATGTAAGTGCTTCATCCACAACAATGGCAAGGACAACCTAAAAGCTTTTGATACTAAAGTTGATGAAGGTATCTTTTTGGGATAAGCAGCTGAGAGAAAAACTTCTATCCATGTGGTTTTTGATGAGCCAAATGTTAATGGAGAAGATATAAATGAGTTAGTTGAGAAGAAGAATCAACCTCCTATTCGAAAGAGTCCCTATGTTGAAGCAGATGTAAGAGCACTCAACTCTGATGAAGATGAGATAGCTGAATCTCAGAGACAACTGGAAGGTTTGCAACTGAATGATGATGAAGAAGTTGTTCAAGACAACTTAGCTACAAGACGACTGAACCCAACAGACTTACTCCAACCAGATGTGAGATGGCTGAGAGACCATCCATCTAGTTAATTATTCAAAATGTTAGAGATGGAGTAAGAACCAGATCCAGAGCCCAACATGAAGCCATGTTTACTTGTTTCATTTCTCAAATAGAGCCTAAAGATGTGTCTCAATCATTGGATGACACACATTAGATTCAGGCTATGCATGAAGAGCTGAATCCATTTGAAAGAAATAAAGTTTGGGAATTGGTTCAAAGGCCCATCCACCAAAATGTTATTTATACTAAGTGGGTATTCAGAAACAAGATGAATGAGGAAGGATCTGTTGTAAGAAACAAAGCAAGATTGGTAGCCAAAGGATATTGCCAAGAGGAAGGTATAGATTTTGACCAAACCTTTGCTCCTGTTGCTAGATTGGAAGAAATTAGGATGTTTCTTGCTTATGCTTCACACAAGAACTTCACTGTGTATCAAATGGATGTGAAGAGTACATTTTTAAATGGACTTTTGGAAGAAGAAGTATATGTGGAGCAACCTTCAAGTTTTGAGTAGAAAACTATTGGAGATAAAGTCTACAAGCTCAAGAAAGCTTTGTGTGGATTGAAACAAGCACCAAGAGCCTGGTATGACACATTGTCTCAGTTTCTCATTGACAATGGATTCACCAAAGGTAAGGTTAATTGAACACCCTTCAGAATTCAAGATGAAAGAGTATATTGCTTGTTCAAATTTTTGTGGATGACATCATATTTGGATCCACAAATAAAGAGCTATGTGATAAGTTTTCAAACCTCATGCAAGGGAAATTTGAAATGAGTATCATGGGAGAGATGACTTTCTTTCTAGGTCTTCAAGTCAAACAAATGAAGGATGAAACCTTCATAAGCCAAACCAAATATACCAGAGATTTGATGAAGAAATTTGGTAAGGAAGAGAAGTCATCAGTGAAGATTTCCATGAATACTTCAATCAAGATGGATATGGATGCAGATGGCAAAGATGTTGATCAAACCAGGTATAGAGCCCTTATTGGATCATTGCTCTATTTGATAGTAAGTAGGCCAGACATCACCTTTGCTGTAAGTGTATGTGATAGATTTCAATCCGCACCAAAGGAGAGTCACTTGACTGCAACCAAGAGAATCTTACGGTATTTGAAGGGATGCCAGGAAGTTGGCTTATGGTATCCAAAGGATGGAGGATTCAAGCTAGTTGGCTACTCAGACTTAGACTATGCTGGATGTAGAGTAGACATGAAAAGTACATCCGGTACCTATCAAATGCTTGGAAATAGATTAGTTTATTGGTTCATCAAGAAACAAAATTCGATAGCTACATCCACAACTGAAGAAGAGTACATAGCTGCAGGCAGCTGTTGTTCCCAAGTTCTATGGATGAGGCAACAAGTGAGAGACTACGATGTAGAAAAAAGGTAGATTCCAATTATGTGTGACAACACAAGTGCTATTACAATAACTCAAAATCCTGTATTGCATTCAAGAACCAAGCACATTGATGTCAAATATCATTTCATAAGAGTTTATGTTGGAAAGAAAGACATCACATTGAAATACATCTCAATTGATAAGTAGTTAGCTGATATATTCACTAAGCCATTATATGAATCAAAGTTTGAAGAGCTTAAAAATGAGCTAAGATTGATTGAGCTAAGTTAGGAGACTCAGAAGACTCAATCAGCAGAGTCAAAGAAGAGAGAAATGAAAATCAACAAAGTTACATTTTCCAGCCAAGTGAAACAGTCAAGACGGATAGTGAGCTGTATCGAGTTAGCTGACAACTGAGTGACCATCATGTGAAGTGAGAAGCAGAGTTAAGTCACCTTTGGAAGATAGCTGAGTTATTTATGAGCTAAGTGACAAAACGCAATCGTTTTCTGCGAGCAAAATGTTTTTGAGCATTATGTCAGCGTAATTATGGTGTCAGAATAAAGCCTGTACACGTTTAGCCTATGATTGGATATAAATGCGGTTGTATTTAATGCGGGGAAATTAATGCGATCTAAGCTTTTAATCTCAACCGTTGATCGTGATCAACCATTTCAAATTCTAAAAACCGTCCCCTCACATCCCATATATACCCAAAATCAAATGTCTCTCTCCTCAAATACACTCCTCTGTCTCAAGCAAAGACAAAGTTTTTCTCTGCAACCAAGCAAAAACCCCTAGTTCGTACATCATTCAAAGTTCGAGTTTTCAAAGTTCATTTTCTGAAATGACTCCAAGTTATGACTTTGTGAAGATGGCTGAGAAGATCAACTCCAGTTCGACGGTGGATTTTGATGGTCTGGTGATGTAAGGGGCTGAGAAAGCCCTTGATAAAAAGATGCTGACAAACTAGAGAAATATGGCCTAAAGGGATTTCTACCATGGAGTTCTCTCACACGTACCTTGAAGAGGTCTCCATGTTCTACATAAACACTGAGGCTCACGATGGAGAAATAGCGTCTTCTGTCCATGGCAAGAAGATTAAGATTACTACTGCGGATTTGGCTACTCATTGCCACCTTCCTTCGAGTGGGCTGAAGGAAATTGTTGAAAAAGACGTCAATCTGGCTGCAGCATGGAAGGAGATCGTCAAGCCAGTGTCAGTTGCTAAGGCTGTTTACATAGCCAAGAAGTCGCTCATTAAGAACGAGTATCATAAGTTGATGGATGTTGTGTCCAAGTGTGTGGACATGAAGTTTTGCAGCTTCAATCAGTTGTCTCGGCGAAGCTGACTGTCATGGCTACTTTCATGGAAGAAAAGAAGGTGAACTGGGCTGAGTTCATCTTCAGCCAAATTTGTCAGAACGTAATAAACAAGACAATTTCCGATGATGGATTGTTCGTTAGTTCACTGGGGTATGGTCTTGTGATTGGCCATTTGATGGAGGTGAAGGGCATTCCTCTTAGGAATGGAAAACCCTTCCATGTCAACAAAAAGATGTTCAAGGCAAACCTCTCTGCTGCACAGCGGCAAGCCCATGCAAGAAAGGCTGACACCAGCAAAGGTGAGTCAACTGACCCTATCCCCAGGACAATCTTTGCAATCGCAAAGCTACCTCTCCAAAGCCCGCACGAAGAATAAGAAGAAAGTTGTTGCAAAGAAAGCCCGTCTTGTCCCCCGTAGCCGTCCAAGAACCAAAGACCTACCCCAAGAAAGCCGAGATCGAGAAGGATGCCCCCGACCTTCTCCCTACCATGAAGATAAAGCGCTCAACTGTGCCTGGCAAACTAGCTGCAGCCAAGAAGATAAAGATGGTGGAGCAAGCTACCATCGAAGAAGCTGAAGAGGAAGAGATCCTCTTGTCAAAACCAAGAGAAGGCGATTAGTAAGAAGATATGCCTTGGAAAATCCAACTAAGTCCGGCACTCAAGTTGAAAAGGAGACTGTTGATGTAGAGGAACATCAGTCTAAGCAAGCCAAAAGTCAGGGAACCACCACTATAGTCGAGAAGACTATTGATGAAGGTCAACAGACTGAAGAAGAGACAGTTGCTCGCGATACAGCTGAAGAAAGAGAAGTGGACAAAACTGACTAGTATGAAGAGTTAGATGTCAACTCCTCTCAAACCAATGCTAGAACCACTGAGGAAGATAGTGCTCCTCTTTAGCCCATACTGGAGGAGGACGATGATCTTTTGATACTGTCATCTGCCTACCCTAACATTCAAGAGAGACTAAGGATTTGGAGGCATTAGAACTTAAGCTATGCCATATATCAATCCCAGAGTCCTGAATTCATTGAAGAGGAAAAAGCGCTTCTAAGCTTTCTGGGGAACGTCTCTAGTTAGCTCTGCGCCGACCCAAATTTTTGTTCTGCTACCCTTATTGATAAGAAGGAAGAAGAGAAAGCTAAGGAGAAGGCTAAGGCAAAAGTTGTTAAGGAATCTCTAAAACCTCACACCTATTTCCTAACAGAATGTCTAGAACATACCCAACAGACAGCCAGCAGTGACAGTGACATTGAGGATATTGACCATGCTGATGCAGTGGAGAAGGCTGAGTTAATGCAAGCTTTGAAAGAATCCAAAGAGCTGCACGAGCAAAGTATGACAAAGGGCCAAGGAGAATCTTCTTCTATAATGATTACTCCTAGCCCAGATATAATGGAGATGGTAAGAACAATTGATGCCACCACATCTCCAGCGTGCACTCTGAGGATGAAATAACCAGGAAGATTGGCGATGAAGCTAAGTAAGGTGATGAAGAGGGAACCTTAGCTAAGCCACTCCCTGACGAAGGTGTTGAGACACCTTCCCAAATGGCTAATAACTCAAGAGGAATCACAACCGTGTCCTAGGTTTCGAGTGACTCCATCAAGCTCGAGACTCACGGTGCGCCACCGAGGGGGAAAACTCAAACCACCACAATAGGGTCGGAGGAGGCTATGGGAGACCAAACTAAAGAGAAGTTTGGAGGCGAAGGCGAGACAACTGAAGAACAACAAATTGAGGTTAATGAAGCTCAGACGATTCCAACTATTTTAGCTAAAACTTCAGCTGCCATGCATGCCAACGAAGTAACGATGCAACCAAGGCAAAGGATGGTGTTGAGGCCATGGGAGTTGAGACTCTTGGCCATGAAAGGTGCAATCTAAGGAGTTGAGACTCGATGGATGCCACCAAAGACCCCAAAATAGCTCCATCTCGCTGAAGGGATTTCATTGAAGACCATGTTGTGGTTGTGACTCGCTAGAGGGAATGTTTGAAGGCCCATCGGCGTTGAGACTGCTGAAGGTAATGAAGGCCTAGAGGAGGTTGATACTTCCCTACGTAAAATGGTCCACGAACAAGTGCCAGCCCCTCAGGAAGAAATCATTGAAGACGAGTAAACAAATGCTCTTCATGATTCCCAAAAGAATGTTGATGTTGAATTCTTGGGAACCGACGATGAAGCTAAGTCCAGTCCAATTGAAAATTCATCCAAGGACAAAGTTGTTGAGGAGGAACTAGCAAAACGGAGGCAAGCAAGTGACAAAGCTGCTCCGATCAATTTTACAATGGTTGATGGCCCACCTCCCATGGTGCCATCACCTTCCATTGACACTGATGAGTCAGCCGAGGATAATCCAACCCAAAAGGAAGCTACTACTGATGCCGACGAAGCTGTTAAGACAGCTGAGGATTAGTCAGCTCAGAAGGCTAACACATCTGCACAAGATGTCGATGACGCCGAGACGGTCGAGGCACAAAGAGCTGAAGAAATTTTGAAGGAAAAGAGAAAGGCTCCACAGGTTGATGATGTGGAAATTCCTATTTTTCCAGAGGATTTATTCACTGACTACTTTCCTTTCGAGGCTCATGTACCCTTGGAAGCAGAGTCAACTACTGAAAGTGCGAGGTATACCTTCCATGTTCCAGCTGAAGAACTTGGAACTCTTGCTGATACAACAATGGTGCCGATTGGGTTTGATTTTGATGCTATGTGGCCGAAGAGCAAACTCATCGATGCATCCAACTTTCGCAAAGCCTTCAAGGCCATTTGTACAAAAATTGGAAATATGGAACATGGGTTTGCAACACTCAACCAATGGCTTGACAATCGAGATGAAAACATCATAGGAGATATCCGAGGAACTGCTTTTTGAATATAAGGGAATGGATAGGGCGGACTATAGCACTCAGGGCGTGAGCATGTCACAAACTTTAAATCTCTCTTTGCAAAAATGGTGATCCGGAGCTCGAGAGAATGCCAAGTTTTAGCAAACAAAAAGGGACCATATCTTTAGGATGGATCAATCTCACAAGAGCAATATGGAGTTGCTCAAGGCTCAACATAAGTCGAACTTCTCGTAAATGGAGGCCAACATGCATAAGGAGATCATGGTGCTCCAAATTGAGATGAAGCTGATGGCAGCAGAGACGAAGGCTCGAGATCCGAATTTTGAGTAGCATACTCCAAAAGTCATGACAAGAAGGACATAACCAACATCAAGATTGATCTACTCCTTAGTGGAATGTTCCCTCAATTGGATCTACCCCTTGGTGTTGATGCCAAAAACAGGAAAGATTAAAATAAGCAGCAGAGGAGTTATATGGATTGAAGTAAGGGGAAGCATGCAACAATGGGAAAGCAAAGTGATGTGAAGAATCCGCCTTGAAAATTATTCTTGCTAAAACCCCTCAACAAGGCAAAGTGACATGCCTCCCATTCTCACCAACTACCTAAAGATATGCCTATTAAAGAAAAAAATGATTTGGCCTACAAAAAGTCAAGACAAGATTGAAGCCGCATTTGAGAAGGTAGGTGAAAGATTCTCGGAAGAATTGAAGATTTGAAAGCAAAGTATGAAAGCCCCCAACCGGGTCGTAAAGGACTCCCACTGTGAGACCCCCTCGTGAGATTACTTTGCCTAATGCAAGATCTCGAGCGAGATCCCTAGAGGAGTTCCAAACTCTAACCGCATGATACTTCAAGAACACGACTCTATCCCAGCGCGAATATGTATTAGGAGAAAGGACTTGACTTATGTAAATCAGCTGATAGGCAACAGAGTTTGAGCAGTCAACAGATTGGTAAAGCACCCGTACAGTACACTCCTAGAGGAGGAGCTGAGTTGCAGCGAGGAAGGGGAATGTTTGGCAGTGGTGGAAGAGGCATAGATACTCCATCACAACAGAAATCAAAGGATGTTAGATATGTTGATCCGCAGAAAAAGGAATCAACTACTGCGTTGGGTCTGATACTCTTGCAAACATAGAAGTTGAGAGGAAGAATAAAGAGGCAAGGAGGATGCAAAAAGCTGAAAATGAACGGCTCAATCGTGAATGGGAAGAAAGACAGAGAGAAGGAGGACCTTCGCAAATGAGCCTACGAAAAGAAGAAGAGGGGAGAAGAAGACAGAAAGAGGAGAAGAGCTAAAGAAGACAGGAGGAGAGCCGAGGATGAAGAGAGAAGAAGGAAAAGTCGAGGCATTGAAGACTGACCCCTTTAGTGTATTTTACTTAGTCAGAAATACAAAATTGTAAGTACTTGCTCGTATACCGTTGTAAACTTTTAAAGGCTCGATACATTTCTATAAGATTCCATAGCTCTGACACGTCTGCATACATATGTATAGCTCTGATATAGTGTATAAGGTATACGTTGTAAAAGCTTTGTAAAGTGCGTTTGTAAAGTACAAGAATGATATGTTCAAATAAAATTGACATATTCTACACATACATTCTTTATTCTTGCACAATTTACTTTATCGTATTTATATAAGTTTTGGCATCATCAAAAAAGGGAAATTGTTGGAAAAATTTATGTTTAGATTTTGATGATACCATGTAAAACTTAGATTAGGAAGTTGGCACCCCATTTTATATGTAATTCAACTTGTAATAGATAGGGCTGTATAAGCTGAGTTGAAGTCAGCTAAGTTGAAGATTACAAAACTCACTTGAAGATCGAAGAGAAGACCTAATGTGTGGCGGTGAGTGAAGTGAAGAGAATCTCGAATCAAGTGACAAAAGATGTCTCGCCAACTCGATTGACAAAGTCATTCTAAAATGATTGGAATCGAAGGTCAAAGGGGTATGTAGCAGATAATACTTGAAGAAAGTCGAAGAGATCTTTGTCAAGACAAGTCAAGGTTTTGCTGGAAATAAGCATGTGTCAGGCTGCCAACAATAAAGTTGTTTTGCTGAGAGAGTGCAAAAAGCAAGGAACCAATGAGATGTACCAAAACCTGCATAGATTAAGAAAAGGATGTAGAGCATTTAATTCATGATATGTTCCACATAAATGCTACAAGACAAGACAAGCCACCAACCTATGAGTGTGATTTGAAATTTGTGTCTATCTCTTCAACAAACATAATTTCAAATGTGCGAAATAAATGGTTGAGGAAGCAAGTGAGGGAAGTGGTACGAAATTCATAAGACTATCAAGCATTCAAGCAAGCAATAACCTACAAATTCTCTCAAGCTTTTCAAAGAATCGTCAAGCCTAATTTTAAAGGAATTCAATCCAACACATTCAAAGAAGGAACGATTACTTCATCGATTGAAGAGAAAACCTATTTAAAGAACAAAGGAGTCTACCTCTCCAAGGTTGAAGGTGAAGTAGGAAGGTTCAAGTCCTAACCGTGCTTTAGACTCCTTGGAGGGTCAGAACAAATCCAAAAGTTTGAAGGAGTCAAGTAGCAAGATAACTATTTTGTGAAGAAGTTTCGAGTACCAGGAGCAAGCAGACGTGGTGATCGGTTCGACTCGAATCAAGGATCGCGTTGTAACAAAGATCAAGTTACTTAGTGGATTCCTCCAGGAGTTGCGAAGAGTGGATTAGAGGAATTACCCTATCCTCGAATCACTATAAATTGCTTGTGTTTTATTAACCTTACAACACATTTATTTCTTGCGTTTATATCATATCCTTTCCATGTTAAAATCTCTAATCACGATAATAACTATTGCTAAAAAGTGTTGTAAAATATGTTTAAAATCATAAGGGCGAAAAGTCTTCCACCGACAAAACCAAATCATCAGAATCTAAGTGTTAGTCAGTGAGCTAAAAGTTATACTATCAATGTCGAGAAAATTGAGTCTCGTTGAATGGGTAACTTTGTTATGTAAGCCAACCTAGTTGTCCCTTCAGACTTAGCCGATTTATGTAAAACTCAAAATATTTTAAAAGGACTAATTCAAAAAGTTGGTAAGGTTTGTTCAACCCCCTTCTAAACCTTACACATCACCCTTGGGGCCTACAATATGTTTTGATGCATCCGTGAAGGCACAAGAATGGGGCTTCTTTTTCTACAATGGCCTTAGCCTTCTCAATTTCTTTAAGCCTCTCATTCTCCTTCCTATCAATCATAATGTTGTTGCAATTGTCTTTATCCGAGCCGTGCGTACACCAACGTCCCCAAAACTATAGGAGGTATTCTTCCTCCTCAATGAATTTCGGGCTTTTAAATTGGTGCCTAGCCAAATTCAACTTCCAGGCCCTCCAAATTTTAAGCCTTTCCTGTATGTCCGGATATGCAGGGGACAACATCATAAGATCATCGTCATCCTCCGCAAGGGCTCAAAAGAGCCCTCTCCACCTCACTTGTTTCTAACATCTTTCTAAGGGAGCGTACAAACGAATTCCTCTTCTCGTCACCGGTCCAACTTTTGTTTCTTCAGCTGTCTTCCTAACAACTGTCTCCTCCAAACTCTGCTGATCTCCACTAGCAGTCTCTTCTACCCTCTGCTATTCACTGACATCAATTTCTTTCTCAGTGGTCTCATCACCACTCTTTTCCTTCGAACTTTGTCAGCCATCACCAAAGCAGCTACCTTCTCAACATTCGTGGCGTACTCAAATTTCGCTTGACCAAAGCGGATTATTTCACCAATCGCTCCTTCTCTCGTGTTCGGAGTAGAAGAATCTCTTCATCTTCTTGTTCCTCTTCTATGGTTATTGTGGGCTCTACCATCTTTATCTTCTTTTCTACAACTCGGCTTTCTCGCACAATCGAGCATTTATTCTTCACGATAGGAGAAGGTGCGGGGCATTTCTTCTCTGTCCTCCCTGCCATCGGGCAGGTGCAAGGTGTTCCACGGCTAGGGGCATGTGCCGACTTTCTTGGAAGGGCTTTCTTTTTTTTTTTGCACGGGCTTAGGAGATGGAGCCTTAATAGTTGCAAATGTCCTCTGCGACAGGTCAGTTGACTCCCCTTTACTTGTATCAGCTTTTCTTGCATGGGCTTGTCTCTGGGCAGCTGATAGGTTGGCCCTAAACATCTTCTTGTTAACGTGGAAGGGTTTCCCATTCCTGAGAGGAATGCCCTTCACCTTCATCAAGTGGCCTATCACCAGGCCATATCTCAACGAGCTCTCGAATAATCCAACATCATTAATGCTCTTATTCATCACGTTCTGGCAAATCTTCCCAAAGATGAACTCAGCCCAGTTCACCTTTTTCTCCTCCATTATAACATCCATCACTGTCAGCTTAGTCCTTGGCAGCAGATTAAAAATGCCAAATTTCATGTCGATGCATTTGGCTACCACGTCCATGAGTTAATGGTAGTCCTCCTCGATTAGAGACTTCTTCGTTGTATAGACAACCTTCACAACAGAATCTGGCTTCGCAATGTCCTTCCATGCAGCAACCAGGTTTATGTCTTTTTTAGTAATCTCCTTCAATCTAGATGAACGCACATGGCATTTATAACTAAAGTCTGCATCAGTTATCTTTATGTCCATACTGTGGACAGAGAAGAGGATTTCACCGCTATGAACCTCAGGGTTTTCCTTCTCGTTGCATAGAAAAAGCTTTTGCTTGCTTGAGATGAATGAAAGTAGTGTGAGGAGAGAGAAATAAAAATTCCTCTATATATGGGATGTGAGGGGACAGTTTTTGGAATTCAAAAAGTTCGAAAATGATCAACGGTTGAGATCGAGTCTTGAAACCATATTAATTTCCCCGCACTAAATGCATCAGCATTTATATCCAATCATAGGTAAAACGGGTATAGGGTTTTTACTGACACCATAATTACTGCTGATGTCATGCCCAAAACATTCCCGCTTATAGAAAATGACTGCATTTTGTCACTTAGCTCTTCATAACTTAGCTATCTTCTATAAGTGACTTGACTCTGCTTCTCTCTTCACATAATAAGCACTCGGTTGTCCAGCTAACTCGACATACCGACTAGCCATCTTGGTCAAGCTTTCACTTTGCTAAAAATAAAACTTTATCGGTTTTTAATACTCTTTCTTTGACTCTTGATTGAGTCTTCGAGCCTCCTAACTCAACTCAATCAATCCAAGTTCATTTTTAAGCTCTTCAAATCTTGATTTAGATAACGGCTTAGTGAATATATCAACTAACCGCTTATCGCTTGGTATGTCTTCCAATGTGATATCTTATAGATTGATATCCGACACCAATGTGCTTGGTTCTTGAATGCACATACGGTCCGAGTAATTGCAAAGACTTTTGTTATCATACATAATTGGAATCTCTTTTTCTTTATATCATAGTCTCTCACCAAATTGCCTCATCCATAACACTTGGGCACAATATCCGCCACGACTATGTACTCTACTTCACCGTGGATGTAGCTATTGAATTTGTTTTTCTTGAACCAAGAAACTAATCTATTTCCAAGAATTTGACAAGTACCGATGTTCTATTCCTTTCCACTCCATATCCATTATAGTCCGAGTTTGAGTATCCAACTAGCTTGAATCCTTCATCCTTTGATACATAGGCCAACTTCTTGGCATCCCTTCAAATACCTTAGATTCTCTTGGTTACAGTCATGTGACTCTCTTTTTAGTGCAGATTAAAATCTTGCACATACACCTACAACAAAGGTGATGTCTCGCCTACTTGCTATTAAATAGACCAAACATCTAATAAGGGCTCTATATCCGGTTTTATCAATAACTTTGCCATCTCGCATCCATATACGTCTTGACCGATGTATTCATGGGAATCAGACAGATGACTCCTCTTCCATACCAAATTTCTTCATTAAATATATGGAATATTTGGTGTGACTTATGAAGGTTCCATCCTTCATTTGCTTGACCGAGACCTAGGAGAAAGTCGCCTCCCCCATCATACGCATTTCAAATTTTCCTTGCATGAGTTTTGAAAATTTGTCAAACAAATTTTTGTTTTTGGATCCAAAGATAATATCATCCACATAAATTTGAACAAGCAATATACTCTCCCATCTTGAATCCTCAAGAGTGTTCTATCAACTTTGCCTTCGTGAATCCATTGTCAATAAGAAACTGAGATAATGTGTCTTACCAGTGCTCTTGGTGCTTGTTTCAATCCACACAAAGCTTTCTTGAGCTTCTAGACTTTATCTCCAATAGTTTTCTACTCAAAACTTGGAGGTTGCTCCACACGTACTTCTTTCTTCCAAAAGTCCATTTAAAATTCACTATGCACATCCATTTGATAAACAATGAAGTTCTTGTGTGCAAAGATAAACAAGAAACATCCTAATTTCTTCCAATCTATCGATAGGTGCAAAGGTTTCATCAAAATCTATACATTCCTCTTGCAATACCCTTTGATACCAATCTTGCTTTGTTTCTTACTACGCATCCCTCTTTCATTCATCTTATTTCTAAATATCCACTTAGTACCAATAACATTCTGTGGGTAGGCCTTTGATCTAATTCCCAAACCTTATTTCTTTCAACTGATTCCGCTTTTTCGCATAGCTAGAATCCAATGTGTGTCGCTTCAATGCTTGTGACACATATTTAGTCGATCCGGAAATGAAACAAGTGAACATAGCTTCATGTTGAGTCCTCGATCTGGTTCTTACTCTATCTCTAACATCTCCAATGATAAGCTCGTGGATGGTCTCTCACCATCTTACATTCGGGCAGAGTAAGTCTCATCGGATTCAAATCTCTCACCTAAGTTATCTTGAATGATTCCTCATCATCATTCAAACAAGAGATCTTTCAAATTGCCTCAGATTCAGCTATCTTATCTTTATCATGGTTGAGTCTTCTTATATCCGCCTCAACATATGACTCTTCTGAACAATCGGCTCCTCTTGTCAGCCTAACTTATCTATGTCTTCTCCATTAACATTAGTTCTTCAAAACCACGTGATAGACTCTTCTCGTGACAATTGTCCTCTTGTCCAAAGACTCTAAAAGCTTTACTCTCACTTTGAAAGATACCAAAAGATACCTTCATCATTTTTAGCATCAAAGCTTTTAAGTTGTCATTGTCATTGTTGTGGATGAAGCACTTACATCCAAAGATATGAAAATATCCAACATTTGGCTTTCTTCCTCCGTCCAAATTTCATAAGGAGTTTTGGACAACCGCTTGTTGATCATACACCTATTCTGAAGTGTAGCAAGAGAATTGTAGCTTCAACCCAAAATCTTCTGTGCAAACCAAATTTTCAGCTTATATGGTCCTCGCAGTTCCTTGAGAGTTCTATTCCTTCTTTCACTCATTCCATTCCACTGGGAGTTCTTGTAGCGATAACTCATGAGCAATACCATTTTCAATGCAATATCGAAGTTATAATCCCATTGACAAACTCGCCTTCCTCTATCGACCTTATCTTTATAATGGTTTGACTCTTCTCATTTTGAACTCTTTTCATTAATCGTGGGAGTTTCGTAGTTTCCTTCTTTTTACACATAAAGATTGTCCAAAGTGTATCTTGAATAATTATCTACCACCACTAAGGTGTATTTTTTCCACCGATGCTCATCGCTTCAACAGACCAAACAAATGCATGTGCGATAAGCGCAATATCCTTGTTGAAGAAGGACTTGGCTTGTCCTTGAAAGAAGACTTTATTTGTTTTTCCATCCTCATGCATCACAAATGCTTTCTTTCTTGACTAAGTTAGACAATCCTTCCACTAGATGACTCAAGTTGCAAGCTTGTTGATTGTCTTGAAATTCAGGTTACTCAGCTTCTTGTGTCACAACCAACTTGATTCGGGTGACTCAGCTTCTTGGTGTAGCAGATGACCAATCCATTACATACATGTTTTTTAGCCTTGATCCTTGTAGCACAATCTCATTTGATTCATCATCCTTGATTTAGCATACACCCATGTTGAATCCCACATTATAGCCCTTGTCACATAGTTGGATGCTCACAGATTGAAGTTGAGGCCTTCAACATATGCTTCATCCGTGATCCCCGGTCTAATCTTCCGAGGATCCAAACTTTGATCTCCTTGAGCTTCATTTCCTCCAAATATGACCTTAGCACCTTGATTTCCTTGAACTTTGAAATATTTTTCTTGTTTCCTCGTCATGTGTCCGGAACAACCACTATCCATGTACCAGGTTCCTTGGACTCAAATGCTCAACCTACAATCAAGAAAATTAGTTTTGTACCCATACTTGTCTCTGGTCTTGAGGGGTTAGTACTTTAAGGTGATCCAACCAACCTATAGCCAAATGATCTAACTCTAAGAGATTGCCACCTATCAGTTCCATAATCATAATAAACATTTGCAAATTGCTTGGGACTTTAGGCTCATACAACTGCTCTCTTTGTCAGATGCCCGTGTGTGTGTTTGAGTATTTGCTTTCGAGGTAATAGTTGATCTTTTGTGCATTTTGGGCTTTGTGCTGGGTGCATATGTGTGCTCGATTATAGCTCTTTGCCGTGGAATGACCTATGTTGAGTCTTCGAGGTCTTTGCCACTTAGGCTTGTATCCCATTGGTCTTGGCCGATTCTCATTTGATTATGCCAATCACCCCCGGCCAGGTAATTTCTACAATTCCCATCATATGATTTTCTTTGATGATATCTCCGGGGCTTTTTGGTAGCTCTTTGTATTTTACAAAGTATTTCCTATATTTGAGTCTCATTGACACTCTTCTCAATTTAGTTTGGTATCTCACAAAGATACTCACCGCTTTTTTGCCTTTTCCTTTATATCCAAGTGCCAAGATGGTTGTGTAGGTCCTGGGGTGGGAGTGTAAGGTTTAGAAGGGGGTTGAATAAACCTTACCAACTTTTCGATTTAGTCCTTTTAAAACGCTCGAGTTAATACTTCACAAAAGTCCTGATGGACACTAAGTTAGTTAATCAACAGAGTTAGCCACTCAACGCACTGATCGAGTTGTTGATAGAATAACCTCGACCTGCTTTTGACTAGAACTTAACTGATTGTGATATGTTTTATTGGAAGACTTAACACCCTCGAATTTGGTTTAAGATTGTTTTAATACTTGGTTTTAGACCTTTTTATTATCAATCGACAACAAATTTATCAGCAAATATTGAAATAATGTGCGTAAATTAAAAATGAAATGTAAATGACACAATAAATTTTTATGGGTTCAAGATGGGGTACCTTTCTAATCCTCTCTTCTCCAACTCCTAGAGGAATCCACTAAGTATTGACAAGATAATAAAGTGGTAATCAACGTCCGCATGCAAGTCTTGATCACACAACCGACTTTGATTCTTCGGGACTCAAATTGAGATGCCTTGGTCACACAAATTGGGCTTCGTGACGATCGCCTTCTTCACAGGCACTGCCACACATGTACCACTTGCTCAATCTTTTGGATTTGATCACGAAGCCCTCCAAAAAACCTTGAGATCGGGTTCGCTGACTTGAACCTTTCTACAATCCTCCTTGAATGTAGACCCTTGATTCTTCAAATGTTTCTCTTCAACTGATTGAAGTCGCTTTCCTTCATAGGTAAGTGTTGGATTGATTCCCTTCGTAGAGGTTTGAGGATTGAACTTGAATGATTTGAGAATAGTTTAGGTTACAAATATCGCTTTTCTTGTAGTATTTGTTTTCTTCTCGATTGTCAAGTTAACCTTTTTCTCAAAGTGATTCTCCTTTTATAGTGTTTTTGAAAATTTGCCCGCTAAAGAGATAGGTTAATTTTCAAAGACACTTGTGGTCGCTGGCTTGTCTTGTTGCAGCTTCTTGGAATTGACATTTCCTCGTATGAATGATTCTTCACCTTTTCGTAGTTCAATAAAAAAGCTTCCTATCGTTTATTCTCAGACGCTTCCGGATCGAAGACTTTAAGAAAGGCAAGGGAAGTAATTCTCTTGATTTCTCAGGCAACGACCCTCTTTCTTCTTGTCTCGACTTGATCGCATTTACTGATTTTCTCTGTGACTTCGAGTCACCTTCCAATCATCGACGCACTCCATCCATCTTTGATCTCGAGACTTGGCTTTTCTTCGAATGGGATTGACGACACTTCCACTCACCAAGATCTCACCGCAGACCTTTAGTCGAGTTCCTCGTTTTCTTTCTTGCTATACTCACCGCCACAAATGAGTCTTACTTTTGGCTCCGTCTGTCTTTTCATGTTCGTATACCGACTTAACTCACTGACTCGACCAGCCCTATCTATTACAATGTAATTTACAACAAAATGGGTGCCAACTTTCTATTCTGCTTTATACGGCATTCATCAAAATCTAAAAATTAATTTCCCAACAATTTCCCCTTTTGATGATGCCAAAACTTAAAACATTCATACAATAATTAAACAAAGAAAGATATTTATTATACAATGTAGAATCACGTAACGTATGTGTAGAATCAATCTTTTATTGATCATAACATTCTCGTTTTTTACACAAATCAAGTAAATAAAGGTGACGTAGCGCTAAATGTAACTTAATGTAGCCATGCTATTCTATATCTACGCAAAGTGATGTAAATTATACAAGTTTATTCGATGTACAGTAAGACTTACATAAAGATGTATTTACATAGTAAAAATACCAAGCAATGTGCGTAAACTGGAACGGGTACAAC